>OZ014482.1:27425574-28150776 GCA_963965965.1 Trididemnum nubilum | reverse complement strand
TTAGGTCAATATTTATATCTCCGAGAAGATAAAAGGTTTCATACGTTTAGTTATCTTTTGAATTGTATTACATAGGGCCTCGGAAAATTCTTCAATATCATTGCTCCTTACATTTGGATGGCGATACATAGCTCTGATTGTGATTTTTGTTGATAGATTTTCTTTCTGCTGTTAAGTTTAGCCATATTTCTTCGCAGCTGTTTAAATTCAAGTTAAGTTTGGGATCTACTTGAAACCTAAATTTTGACGAAACATAAACTCCCACCACGCCGGCATTAGTTACAGAGTCCGCGTGAACAAAGTTGTAACTTGTTATTGCGATATTAATTAATGGGTTGCCTTTCAATCGCGTTTCTGATACGCACACGATGTCAGGGGTAAATGGGAGCAAGGTAAAAAATTCATACAGTGCATCAAAATTTTCTTGTTTGCTCAAGAATCTATTATTGACATGAAGAAGGGAAATTGTATTTTTGATGTTATGAATTGAAGAAGTAGGGTCGTTGAACAGTACATCAAAGTATTAGCACTCACTGGTATTGCTAAGTAAGGACCAAAACTCAACTCAGTAAAATCACAATTTTCTGTATGGATAGGGCTCATTGAGCTCATGCCTAGAAGTTCAAGCAACTTCCTGTAAGTCACAATTAAACTGTTGTTTGCAACCATGATCTGATCAGTCTACAGAAAACAGTGATCACGCATGCGCAGCAGGCAATCTCACATGCAAAATTGCAACAGTAACCATTATATCATTATTGAAAATTAGCAGTTGCGATTATATTTTTATAATTCATTTCCTAACTTTTAGATCTAAGATTGGCTGTGTTTTTGTTGTTAGAGAGAATATTGTGCACAAGATATATTTGAATGCTTAACATTAGATGCTGTATGCTGAACCCACGTTTGCATGAGGTCTATATGGAAATGATTTAGATTTAGAGACCCGTGAAAGCAACAAGGTCGGTGTCACTTAGCATTGTGTAAAAAACTACACATTCGATAAAAAAACAACAAAAATTACCACAATTGTTAATGTGCCAACTACAATAATATTAAAGCATAGGTTACTACAATACTAATGTTGATTCATGAGCTGCAATGAAACCAAAATAGCCAATGTCTAGAGACGAGTTATACCTTAAACTATAAAAAAATGTCACGCTGGACTACGTACTCCCTTTGGTGCAAAAGCCTTAGGCTGCGCCTACATACAGGTTTGACAATTAAGTTTCGCTTTTGGTTGTCATACTTGTCGCGTTTACACAGACAAAAAAAGTCGCTTACACATAGCGGCCCCGACGACGAAGAACGAAACCCTGCGCATGTGGAAACGATGAAAAGTAACGAAAACCAGTTTTCAAACCCGGTTTTCAAACCTGCCCTTTTCGAGGTTTTGAAACCTGAAAGGCATTAAAAGAAGTGCGAAAGCAACGTCGCAGACAAAACTAAAGCACTAGCTACACTGCAGCTGTATTTGCAGACGTTACAGCGTCAAACACCTTAATCCCAAAAACACACAATAAAAAAAAATCCTGTGATCGAGGTTTTCGTGTCGGTCAAGAGCATTTAGACAAGAAATTTGGCAGTTCGAAGCACGAAACCCAGGCACGTACTAGGTGCAAATGCAGCCTTAGACTCAATTCGATTAGTACTTGAATTTGCGTTTAGGTAATCAGTATTATAACATTAATAAATCATCATATTATATCGTTAAATACAATATCCTTTTTTATCCTTAGCGCTAACTCATGATTACTTCAGATCTCATTGCAGTACAAGAAACATTAGTCGTAGCATGTAAGGTTAAAAGGCACGCCTTAAAAATAATTTAATGTTCTCAAATAGTTCTTATGCGGTACTAGGACGAGGAATGCGTTTATTACTGACATACAAAGAGTATTGACCACTGTAAGCACCAAATCTCGCATCTTTTTTATCTTTTTTTCGTCTTTGAACTGCTACATTAGAAGCTGTTATTGCTTGTAAAATAACTTTGGTAAATGTTCAGTGATGAAAACAGTCGATGCCCTGTTGTTGTTATAATTTTTGAGTTTGGACATGTTTTCGTAAATAATGTCTTTATCGAAAACCGTCGAGACCTTATATCGTAATTGATCAGGTCTTCATTTTGCCAGCTTTTTTGGGGGAACGCTGAGGTAATCGGTGTACGTCCACTAGTTGGATAGCATCAGGATCTAGTTCCAAGCTATCCCTAAAAACTTTCTAAAGTTTTTTTAGTCAGCCGTTTCGTTTTTGCTTTCTTTCAGTTCGTGAACTAAATATTCAAACGCTTATCGTACGACTCACGCATGACGTTATCTCTTTCAAGATTTGCAATTTTTTGCAAAAGGAAGTGGCTATTTTGCCTTTGGAGGCAAAATAGTGTTTTTCCTCTGTTTGGGTTAGGGTTGGGGTTGGGATTAGGGTTAAGATTAGAGTTAAGGCTATTTTGGCACTTGCGGCAAAATGGTGTTTAGGACTATTTTGCCTCCAAATGGCAAAATAACATGGGGCTATTTTGCCTCTGGAGGCAAAATAGCAACTGCCTTTGCAAAAGCATTCCTGTCTTGTTTCATTCATTTCTTGCTTTTCATTAATATCATCAAATTTAGCGTGATGGTTGCCTCAATTGCTGTTGCTAAACTTCCAATTTGGGTTACGTTTAGTTCTAAAGCACTTAATTCGGCTTCTAAGTTTGAACACTTTTCAGAATATTTACAGTCAATAGTCATAAGTTGACTTTCTGTTTCAATTTTGGTTTCTAGACTTGACATTTTTTCAGTTAATTTGTCAATGGCCTTTAAAATACTGTTTAGTTTTTCTTCAATAACAGCATTTCTACCATTTTTAGCACTCATCTTTGCACAACTTTGTTATTCAGAAACACTGTCAACAACACTGCAGCAGATTGCCTGCGTGCTACGCTCTGCAAAAACCGTCCGTTCGCCAGACTGATCAAAACAAAAAAAAAGAAAAAAAAAGAAAAAAGAAACCAAGAATATTGAAACAGGCAAATCTAAAAAGTTGCGGTATGACAATGGCAGTACTTAAATTGTAGGGGGGACGCAGGGGGAAGCGTCACCCCATCGAGAGTTAGCGTACCCCCATCCAGATTTAAATGTCTTCTCATCGAGATTTGAGCGCTGGATGATCACACGAGAAAGAGCCAGCCAGCATGAATAAAGCTTATAAATTCCGGCCGATTATAGTACGAAATTGCCAGGAAAAACATTTCAAATTTGCGGCGAAGACCTTTTTTTTTGGTCTTCACCTAATTTCGGGGAAAAAACAACGTAATTTTCTCTGAAGTACTTTCGCTTTCCGAATGCGTTTGGTCAAGGCTGCAAAAGTGTCCCCACATGCAAAATTTTACAATTGAAGTACTGGACAATGGTTAATCCTAATTAGTTCATAAAAGTTAGCTATGCTAGTTGGGCAAACAATAAAGTGTTAGCCACTAGCGAAATACGTTTTCCAGGTTTGGCAGGTGTTGTGGGTTACCAAAAAGATGAGCGCTACAAGATCTCGAGATGTTGGAAGCCAACAGTACTTGAGGAAAGTGACCAAAAAACAGCGGTTGGTCAGTTAGAGTGGCAATCTTCTGGGCAGAGGCTAAAGAAATTTTTTGAGAGTGACACAATTAGACAAGATGAAAACAATTCACTTTATTCATAAAAATGCTGATTATCTTTTGAAGTATTCTAGTGCTCGGTTCCCAAAATGTGCGGGCCATCAAAAATTTGAAGTTTTGGTAGTCCATAACTCTTACCACTTTTTGTTTAGCAAAGTTATATCTGGTTTATGCTATCGGACCGATCAACTGGTGACGGAGCAAAGAGATGATTGAATCAGCAATAATTTGAGCGTTGGATCGCTGATTACCACCAGATATCAGCATAACAATGGGAATGTTTCTCGTCCTGGCAGCTTTAAACACAATGTCAAGTCAAGTCAAGTCAAGTCATTTTTTATTTTTGTCTGTATCCAAAATAATACGGTAACAGAATTCACATAATTAACGATAAACGATAATAATAAACAGGCTCATATACCTCTTAGAGTCAGTTGTCACGACAAGGAAGCTGCGAAAAGACCTTATCGGTCATCGAGTCAAGCAGCCACCCAATGCCAACATATTACAATTTTTGATAATAAATAGAGGTAATAAGAAATACATGAGAAAGAGTGTGAGTTATATTATTGAAATAATTCCGCAAATTCGGTTGAAATCCTAAATTTTAAGACTCATATGAATCCACAAAAAATTTTTTCAACTTTTCTCTAAAGGAAATTGGAGATAGTAAGCGTATTGAATGAGGAATGGAATTCCAAATTTTGACGCCCTGGTACCTAAAACTATTTTGCAATCTGTTAGATCGAAATCGTGGGATATATAAGAGATCATTTTCTTGAGTTGTAGATCTCGTCGACCTCTGTGAGATTTTGCATGCCTTTTCAAAATATTTGGAAAAGTTATTCGGAAGATATTGAGGTTTGTGTACAATATTGTACATTAATTTTGATATTTCAATTTTGTACAAATCGGTCAATTTTGGAATGTTAAGTTTAAAGTAAAATGGGGTAGCTCGGTCTTGAAAGGCACCACCCCCTATCAGTTTTACTACTTTATTCTGAAGAGTGCTTATTTTCATCAAATAGGACGGATACGTTGATCCCCAACTAATTAGGCCATATAACAAATGTGGGTGGAAAAGGGCGTAATATAGTTTTATTAATGCATCTTTAGGAAGAACGAATTTTAGTTTATAAATAATGCCAGCAGCTTTGGACAAGTTGGTTTCTAAGATTTTAATGTGACTCTCGAAAGTTAACTTGGAGTCAAGTGTTACCCCCAAATATTTGACAGAGTTAGAAAGGGGGACAGTAATACCGTTCAGATGTACATCAAAATCCATCACTAGCTCATTCAATCTTGGGGATATTACGAGGAGTTGGCTTTTTGTGGGATTAATTGTTAATTTATTAGATTTGCACCATTCAGAAAGTCTAGTCAGTTCCAAATTTAACTCAGTTTGGAGATTGCTTAAATTTGAATGATGAACAGATAAACATGTGTCGTCCGCAAATAATCTGGGAATAGTCTGGGTTGAATTAGGTAAATCATTTACGTATAATAAAAATAATAATGGGCCTAATGTTGATCCCTGAGGAACACCAAAAGGATTTGTCATTAATGAAGATTGTGTTTTGTTCATGGAGACAAATTGCTTCCTAATTAAAAAAGATTTAATTAGTTTTAGGGTCTGGCCACGTATGCCGTAATGATCCAGTTTTGCTAGAAGAGTCGAGTGGCAGACAGAGTCAAAGGCTTTTTTTAAATCTAAAAAGAATAAAGCCGTATAGTGCTTAATGTTGATGTTATCATATGTTAAAGTTACAATATCAGTTATAGCATGGATAGTAGAAAAATTACGTTGGAAACCATATTGCGAGGGAATTAAAATATTATACTTGCCCAAAAATTGAATTAATCTTTGATATATCAGTTTTTCAAGTATTTTAGAAAAACTGGAAAGAATGGCAATGGGACGATAGTTGTTTGGATCATTCTTGTTACCATTTTTATGAATCGGGATAACTTTGGCGACCTTTAAAATATCTGGGAAAATCCCATTTGAAAAAGCATAGTTATAAAGTATGAGGAGGTAAGGAGCAATTATCAGGTTGGCTGTTTTAATAAAGAAAGCTGGAATATTATCCTGACCTACGGCTTTGTTCACGCTCAAGGATTTTAGAGAATCAATGATTTCATCGAGCTTAGGTGTTTCTAAAAACATACTAGATGAATTTCGATTTCTCAAGTAACTCATAAATTTTCTGTTATTTTGGCATGGTATATCTTTAGCTAAGTTTTCTCCAATTGAGCAAAAAAATTTATTGAAGTTTTCAGCTACTTCAACAGGATTATTACTATCATTATCTAAATCAAAAAAAAAAAGGTCTTCATGTGGTCTCTTTCGATAACTCCCTTCAAAACAAGCAAAGCAATAAACTTTTCAATAAGGAAATCGGAACAACATCAGTAGCGTGATCAATAAGAGAGGGAACATTGTGCCATGCACCCATTTTGATGCGCGAAAACCTTTTAGTAATTTACCGCTAAAATCAGCAATACGCCCCCATTATGGTGTAGAGGACCCACAAAAACAACCTCTGCGGTTCCGTCAAATAGAACTGAATACTGCGTAAAACTGGTGAAATTTACGGTTCCACTAAAATGAAGACCTTTTTTCGGAGCATAATGTTCGGAACATCGAAATATCTTTAATACAAAACACAAAGCCAAAATAACTGGAAACATATCTTGACGTTTCGTAAAACTACTTCTCACATTGTCAAAAGTAATGAATGGCGAAGAACACAAAGCACAAGCATATAAAGCAACAAAAAGAAGCAGCAGCAGGGGTGAGAACTATTCATATTACTCATGTATTAAACAAATACAGCGGTATAGAGGTCCTGTCAACATTTAAGTTGGGATTGTGTTTTTGAATTAGTAATGTTTCGGTGATCAATAATTTTCGCCAGTGATTGGTTTGGGCCGTTATTTCTGTTTTGTCAAAATCAATTGTATGATCGGGGTTATCTGTCAAATGTTTGGATACATCGGTATCTTGTCTATTTGGCGAATTGGGGTCGTGATTTTTTAACCGAGTAATTAGATTTCTTGAAGTCTGACCAATATACGTGCTTTTACAAGTGCATGTGATGCGATAAACCACACTAGAACGATGTAACTTATTTTGGCGCTGTTTAAAAGTAAAAAGACGCTTTAAATTGAACGTTTCGTTGATTAAAATAAAAGTAACTTTAAAGTCCAATTTTTTCAAAAAACCATTAATTTCTTTTGGTATATGGCCGCTCATTTCTTTTGAGTAGGGAAGTTTCATAAAAATCCGTTTTGTGTCGTCCATCTTGTCTGTTTTGGGTTTTTTCTACTGCTTTTTGGCAAGAAAGTGTTGTATTTGCCGGTTTATGTAATTTAAGGGAAATGCATTTTTCTCGAGAAGGTTTGAAATTTTTTGAAATTGTTTTTTTCGCAACTGTGCACTATTACAAATACTATACGCCCGGTGCAGTAACGTCCAGACCAAGTTTTGTTTGTAATGATTCGGAACATAGCTGTCCCATCTTGTGTAGATGCCTAAGTTGGTATTTTTTCGAAATATTGATGTTTCAATGCAATCTGAATTTTTTGTGATTTGGATATCCAAGAAGGCCAATTTATTGTTCTCTTCGTTTTCTTTTGTAAATTTGATTTTCCGGTGTATTGAGTTGAAAGTATTAAAAACATGATCGATGTGGTTGGGGTCATCAAAGGTCAGAAATAAATCATCTACGTAAGGTAAACTGATGATTGGATTTAGTAGAGGCAGTTTCCACCAGCCAGTTCATGAAAATGTTGGCCATGGCAGGGGCCAACGGTAACCCCATTGCCATGCCGTCAATTTGGTGATAAAATTTTCCATCGAATATTTCGAAAAAATACCAACTTAGGCATCTACACAAGATGGGACAGCTATGTTCCGAATCATTACAAACAAAACTTGGTCTGGACGTTACTGCACCGGGCATATAGTATTTGTAATAGTGCACAGTTGCGAAAAAAACAATTTCAAAAAATTTCAAACCTTCTCGAGAAAAATGGATTTCCCTTAAATTACATAAACCGGCAAATACAACACTTTCTTGCCAAAAAGCAGTAGAAAAAACCCAAAACAGACAAGATGGACGACACAAAACGGATTTTTATGAAACTTCCCTACTCAAAAGAAATGAGCGGCCATATACCAAAAGAAATTAATGGTTTTTTGAAAAAATTCGACTTTAAAGTTACTTTTATTTTAATCAACGAAACGTTCAATTTAAAGCGTCTTTTTACTTTTAAACAGCGCCAAAATAAGTTACATCGTTCTAGTGTGGTTTATCGCATCACATGCACTTGTAAAAGCACGTATATTGGTCAGACTTCAAGAAATCTAATTACTCGGTTAAAAAATCACGACCCCAATTCGCCAAATAGACAAGATACCGATGTATCCAAACATTTGACAGATAACCCCGATCATACAATTGATTTTGACAAAACAGAAATAACGGCCCAAACCAATCACTGGCGAAAATTATTGATCACCGAAACATTACTAATTCAAAAACACAATCCCAACTTAAATGTTGACAGGACCTCTATACCGCTGTATTTGTTTAATACATGAGTAATATGAATAATTCTCACCCCTGCTGCTGCTTCTTTTTGTTGCTTTATATGCTTGTGCTTTGTGTTCTTCGCCATTCATTACTTTTGACAATGTGAGAAGTAGTTTTACGAAACGTCAAGATATGTTTCCAGTTATTTTGGCTTTGTGTTTTATATTAAAGACGTTTTTTGTTTGGTCTTTACCTACTATCCGATGAGAGTTGCAGCTCTTTAGAAGCAAAGACATTTGTTTGGTCCTCACATTAAGTTGAAAAAAGCCTTTTTCCCATTACAGACGTACCCTGCTTAATACTGCAAATAAGTAAACTTAATTACATACGTAACGTCACACTCCAACGTAGCCACGAGTAGAAGTGAAATCGTATACTTTGGTTCTTAAGTCAAGCTGGAGAGTAGCTCGAAAGTTCTTCAACCAAGCCAGTCATCCGGATTAGCTCGCGTCCTTTGTTTAGACCCGGATGTTACAAGTAAAATCGGACACATTAGTTCTTAAGTCAAGCTGGAGATTAGCTCGCAGGTTATTTAACCGAGCCGGTCGATCGCATTGGGACGAGTCTTTATTAGCCGGATGTTACACATATATACATAGGTGGGCAAGTTAATGCAAAACGTTAGCTTCGTTAACCACTGGTCCGTTAACAAACTTCACACCTCCGTTAACGTTTATCCGTTATTTTCAGCTTTAATTAACGTAAGTTAATAAAGTCCGTTAATCCGTTAATATTTTGCGTGTAATTTACATTTCGGTTTATTCACTCGCTTCTAGAGCACGTATTGACGCTGTTGAGCTGATTGTAAGGAAATATTTATTGCTATGGTGGTCTTTTTGTGTTTTGAAAGTTACATTTTACAGTCTAATCTAATTTCAAGATAAAAACAAGTTCAAATGCACAACGAAGCTGCAAGATATTAACAATAAAAACCTTAACGGAAGTTAACAGAACTTAACGGAAGTTACTTTAGTCCGTTAACAGCACTTAACGGAAGTTAATTTAGTCCGTTAATATGAAAAAGCTTTTTAACGGATTAACGAGATAATGAAAAAGTTAGCTTCGTTATTAACGGATTAACGATTAACGGACTTGTGCCCACCTATGCATATATATACATGAGCAGTGGTGGTCATTAGCATGGGCAAGCCGGGGCCCCCCCACTTGATTTTGCGCGCTACAGGGGCCCCCCCAAAAAAGTTAACGTAACATATCTTCCCCAAATTTTTGTAGCACATTTACCCTTACTGTAGAACCTTTATTTGTATTGACATTAAGGTTCAGGCATTAGGGGCCCTTTGTAGAGGGCCCCATTGGAGGCTCCATTTGGGGAGCCTTTACAGAGGGCCCTTATTGGAAGAACATTTTTGGAACGGCCCTTTTTTTGTACATTCTTCTGCAAATAAGGGCCCCCTTTGTGGAGGGCCTTTTATGGGAAGCACATATAGCGGGTCCATTTGTGGGGGCCGTATGAAGAGGGCGCCTTTGCGGAAGCCCTATGAAGAAGACTCATTTGAGATCATGAGAGGGCTTTTTGGATAGTTTCTTTGCAAAATGCTCTTTTCGGCTATGGAAGAGGCTCAATGCAGGGCGCCTTCTTGAGGAAGGCCCCTTTGCAGAGGGCCTTGTTTGGATGGTTTGCAATGTTACAAAGAGCTCCTTAGACTAGCAGGACCCCAATTTGCAAAGAGCTCTTTACTGGAGATTTTCGCAGAGGGTTCTTTGTTGAGAGACGCTTTGCAAAGGGAAGCTCTTCAAGTGTCCAAAAACGCCTATCCCAAAGCATTTGCAGGTTACCGGTACTGGATATCCGTTCACGGACATGGTACAAGCCGTAGGTCTGTCGAGCAAATGATCAAGAGTTAATGGTATGTCAATTGTCAGTATGCAGTATGCTAGCCTTTTGACACAGTGCTTTTGAGCAAAAACATACTGTAAATAGTGGGTAACATCACATAATGAATATAAGTGTAGGTAACGTACCATAGCTCATAAACAGCCTTGGTAAAGTTAGTCACATGTGTTCTGTGAGAATAATGCTATGCTGCTAGTTCTGCATTTTTGTTTTGTGGTTCGTGGAAATCTACTGATAAGACTAACCGGCAATGTCACGTTGTAATAGTAATAGCCTATTTAATATAACTACGAAAGCAAGCAACATCTACAACGCTATTTAGAACCGGTAGGCTATATTCTTATTAAACAAATACCGGTACGAATTTGCATAACAAACTATATTTGCCACAGTGTGAGTTAACAACGTTTGCTTTAAAAGATTGGTACGCTTATTCCATTATTGGCTTATTGCTTAATTTTAGTACCAATATTACCGACCTACATGGTTTAGAAATCCTTTCACACCATTACTGCTGAATGAGATGGAAGCCTACCAGTATGTTTATATGTTTAGAGTTTTGCTTGTACAAGAACTTTAGTCTGTTAGTACAGTTTTGCAATTTACAGCCGTAAAGAACATACATAAGCAGCAAAGTTGCCTATCGTTATTGTGGTGCTGCTCTCTACAAGAACATTTACGTAGCTGCTGCATATAAGACTGCGTTTAGAAATGGGTGTACATATTTACAGTGCTTAACTGATGCTATCAGCCTAATTTTTGCCCATTGCACTATTTTAGTTTTTATTCGGTATAGTAGGAATCAGTTGGTATTCATTATGCACCTCCCTCTCAGTTTGAGTGTTTATTAAGATTAAAGTATTCACTGCTCTTATATTAAGTCTCAAAGTGCTTTCCTGTTTGCTTTTTATGTTGTAAGGCTTGCTTCACTCCAGGATCATCTGTGAGATTAGTCTCATCAAAGTTGAAAATATTGCTAGGTGCCACTCCTTCAACATGATGTTTTAAGTTTTCAAAGTAACTCAAAACAGTTTTTGAGTTCAAACGAGCTCTGGAACGTTTTATGTTTCGACAAGTTCGCTTTGAAAGCGCGTTTTGATGCCGCTTTAAAAACTTCTTGGCCCATGAACTTGAAGGCAAATTGTTCTTGAAAATGGCCGCTTTTCTACCATTGGCATTCAAGTAGATTTTTGCCAACATCCGGAGATCCAACATCTTGAAAGGAAAACCCCACTGGCCCACAACTTGAATATGCTCAAGAAAAAGAAGCTCTTCTTCTTTGCTGAACACTGTTGGATGTCCAGCTGCTCCCATGTGCTTTCTCTTCATTTTATTGCTTAATGTCCCTAATGGAATGTTGTGAGTTTTAGAAGCTTTTCTCAGGGACATTTTTTTGGATTGAACTTGATGTAGTGCTGCATCTAATGTTTCATTGGAATAACTTTTGTAATTTCTTGCACCAACTTTTCGTTTGTATGTATAAACCATATCAGTATTCCAGATTCTCAGTTCTTAAGCTTACAAAATTATATACCGGTTCCGGTACAACTTTATCAGTTTATGGTATTACAGTATCTATGGTAATAAATAAAGCTATTGGTAAATTCAAAATCTATTAAAAATAGCAATTATGCAATTATTCTAAAATATTACTTTGAACAACATTAAAAATAAGATGCACATAGTCTTAACAAAAAGCAAGGGCTACTTTGAACACTGTTCAAAGTTGGGACAGCCTAAAAATTTCAGGTGGTAGGCCTGCAAAATCTGATGCTGCGTGTCATAGAAAGACCATAACCCAAATTTTTATGTTGCTATTTCACACTTACATACTTTCTAACATTTTTTAGATCTAGCTGATTTTAAACTTAGCCTTTTACTTTACGAACTACATCAAAGTTTACAGGTTAACCTTAAAACCAGTTATTTTTTGCAAAACTAGTAAATCAACAAAGTGGTCTCAAAGCAGTCATCGCAACTCAAATAAAACATTCCTTTTTTAATTTTGAAAAGGAAACTACTTTGAGCTGATTCGAAAAAATTTCAAGTGAAAATGATGTAAATATCAAAAATTATAGTAAAAATGGGGGCGTCACCCTGAAATATGAAAAGATTGTTCAAAGTTAGGTTACTGTTCAAAGTAGCCCGCGCTGACGGTGCTGAGTTTTCCAAGTGTTATTACTACAAGGTACTGTAACTTCAAAATTTGTATTTAGCTTTTGCATGTCACCCAGTTTGAGTGTCTGTTGAGTGTTGGCTGTTGTCAAGTTGAGATATGACTTTACGTCTGAGCCTACATTCTGTACAGCAAAATCAAGTGCTTACTGCTTACCACTTGAAAGTTCCCACTAAAAATGCCTAGTTTTATGGTATTGAGCATGTATGGGTAGGCCTAATAAGTAACGTGTTTTGACACTGCTTTTTACTCTTATATGCCAGTATGCCACTATCGCGGGTAGCATAGCCAAAGTCTTATTTTACAAGCTACCATATCATAGGTCTACTAAGTTTAATGTGCTGACTGCTGTGCTAACTACAAATATTTTTTTATTGAGATTTGAGTATAAGAAAGAATAGACTGTACGTGCATAACACATAAGAACTTTTTGCAAAGTTCTATGATTTGTGATGAATCAATTTAGTGTATCTATGCTTGATAGTACATCGAAAACACAAAAATCTAAAATTTCAAAATTGGAAGTCCATCATAAGTTGAACTCATTAGTGCTATGACGCTGCTAGATATATATGGTATTTGCCATGGTTCTTTGGTTCAGTGAGTATGAGCAGTTGACTAATATTCACTTCACTTTCACTTGTTCAGATCCTGATCTGCTAGTTGTGAAAGTTTTTGGTTGTGCTCACCCTCAGATTTACTAAAACTGATGGTAGGCTACATGCCTACATCGGTTAAGTAAAAACTTTTTGGGGGGGGACGGGCTTGTGCTAAGTACCAACCCGGCAGCGCTGATCCTACACAATTTCAGTAGCATTAAGTGTTGCTTAAGGGGGGCCCATTTTTTGTCTCCTTGCACGGGGCCCCCCCAAGACAATGACCACCACTGTACATGAGTTTATTTGCTCAATGGTAAAAAACAAACCCACGTAATAAAGAAAGATAAATTTGCAAACAACACGATATTACTGCTGAGCCAGGAAACGTCGAAACCCTCAAGTTATCCAATTTAGGTGCTTTCTGATAACGCTGAATTGTTTAAAAAGATGAAAGCAAGTTTGGTAGATGAAAGGAAATGAATTTACCTTCGGTGATACTTCGAGACCTCCCAATGGGTCTCCTGACAGAATATCGGTACCAGCATTGTACACGATCAGATCAGGTGAAAACTCTGCTAAGGCTTCGGTAAGGTTTTGTCTCAACAAATCAAGATAAAGCTTGTCTTGAGTATAAAACTTCAACTCAACTTTTCTACAAAATAATAGATTTAATTGGTATATTTGTTTAAGTTCATGATCTAATTCATACATTTAACTGTGTTTTTGGCAATAAAACACTCGATCGTTCTCGTTAAAGATCTGAGTTAACGGATAAATCAATTAAGTTGACATGTTAATCAATTGCATGTTAGAAGTTGAAAGTTTAATTGGTAACCGGCCCTACCGCAGAGCGCTATCGACGGGGAACTTTTCGAGGCAAAACTTTTCAAATTCAACATGCTAAATTTAGCAAACTTGCGAAGTTGCAACTAAACAAGTTGAACTCAAAGCTATTTCATTAGCTTTTACATTGTTCTTTTATTTAACTGAAAGCACAAAACTTCCTTTTTCAAGTTTTCCAAAAAAACAGAAATAAAAACAAACTGCTGAAAAGATTTTTTATAATAATTATCTGCAGAGTTGCTTTGAACAATAAAAGCTTAAGCGATGTTGTTGAGAATATTTCAAACTTGCAAATTGCAGTCAAGCACATGTTGCCAAGAATATTACTTAAGGGTCTAAGAGAACAACCCCTGCGAGTAATTGTAATTACATTTTATTCACCAAGTTGCCTCGGCCAGGAAAAAGCAAAGGGACATTTCAATCTTCGAGTCAAGCTGCCACCTGCTCGCCTGTATACCACTCACCGAGAGGCTTCACTCTGTCCCTTTAATTGCTGAACGTCAAGCAGGGAAGCTGCCTGCGAATTTTTTGGACTTTGGTTTGACCCGACCGGGAAACAAGTCCCGTTTTAACGTTTCAGTAGCAGACGCTCTATCCACTCAACCACTGATCGGTTAATGAAAAAATCAACTTAACACGACCCATGAGCGTGTTACGTTGTTTTTTTTATCCTTAACACGACCACTGAGCGTCTTAAATTGTCTTTTTTTTATCTTGAAAACGATAAGCATAAAAAGTGAAATTTCTTGAGTGAAGATAATTATCCTTTTAGACGTCTTCTTATCTTTTTGTAGTAGCAAATCTTTTACGTTATCTTACCTTTATCATAGTAGCAAATGCAATTAGAACACTTTTATCAAAAAAGGCATACTTACAATACTGTTACTTTTGGTTTAAATAATTCACTGGAATGCAAAGTTTAAACTCGACTGCTTTCAGCATAGAATCAACCGTCTTCATTGCGATGGAATAAATATTGCAATAACGTAAACTTTAGTAAAAAATAAATTTTCTTTAAAAATTGACGATTCTTTTAAAAAAATACATGCAAAAGTACAGAAAATACCTTCGAATGCCTTTTTTCGCATACTCATCGCCTGGATAGATGTTGCGATTGTACATATCAAAAATATAAACATTTTGATCGTCAATAAAATCTCTTCCCGGTCCATTTCCTTGTTGCGCACTCAAATCAACAATCATCACACTTTTTATTTGCTGGAATTCGGCACGTACGATCTAAAACAAGCAAAAGTAGGTTTTTACGGAGAAGGGAAGCTGTGATACATCATTTGCATACAACATCAAGCTGGCTGATAGGCGCGATTTTTGTAGTAACGTGCAATCGTGCTTTCTGTTTAAAACACACGTAGTTTTCAATTTGACTTCATTTACAATATTGTGCTGTATAAAAAACACCACAGAAGCTGTGCATGTCTGCGTTTGCATGGCCCAAAATGTTTGAAACCCAAATCAAATGATGCCAAATAAATAATTAATTGAGTGCGGAAATTTTACTGAACAAAAAAAATTAAAGAAGTGTTTTGCGCAGAACTAAGGGAGGCTCGATTCAGCGAACAAAACAGCTTCTGTATTAAATTACAGAATAAAATTTAGGTGAATTAGTATCTCTAAGTGGAGATTATTGTACTGTTATCTTAATACTGTAATAACTAGATGTTCATTTTTCTAGGGGAAAATAATACTGGACTTCCGCCGATTCCTTTTCACCAACTTTCTTCGCTTCATACTTTCAAGTTATCGATGTTTCTGTAAAGCTCACTTGTATGAAATGCAAACAAAGTGATTTTGTTTGATGAAAAAAAATTATTGATTTTAAATGATTTGTGGTTTAGGCATAGGTGGGCAAGTTAATGCAAAACGTTAGCTTCGTTAACCACTGGTCCGTTAACAAACTTCACACCTCCGTTAACGTTAATCCGTTATTTTCAGCTTAATTAACGGAAGTTAATAAAGTCCGTAAATTGGTTGATATTTGGCGTGTAATTACATTTCTTTTTATTCACTCGCTTCTAGAACACATATTGACGCTGTTGAGCTGATTGCAAGGAAATATTTAATTCTATGGTGGTCTTTTTGTGTTTTGGAAGTTACATTTTACAGTAGAGTTGTAAGTCGGGCCGGGCTTTTCGGGTCGGGTTCGGGCCTAAAGTTGACAAAAATTTTGGGCTTTATTCGGGCCTGAGAGGTGCTTTTTGCCTTAGGTGCACAAAAATATAATCAAAGTAACTTGGCAACATTGCTAAATTTTTCAGACCCAACTTAACTTTCGGGTTTTTTCGGGCATGATTTGGGCTTTAAATTAATTCTCAGGTTCGGGCCGGGTTCGGGCTTGAACTAGTCGGCCCGTTTACAGCTCTGTTTTACAGTCTAATTTCGAAATAAAATAAGTTCAAATGCATTAACGAAGCTGCGATCGAAATATTTTTGGAAATTGCGAACAGCGATAATTAATAGACCTATGAGGCTCCAGCTTATTATTTGACACAAAAAAGATCTCCTTTCTTCTATAAAACTCGTGCTAATACACAACAAGTGTTACCAGTGCAAGCTGGTTTGTACCGGTACGATGAATGAATGGTGCAAGATATTAACGATAAAAGCATTTACGGAAGTTAACAGAACTTAGCGGAAGTTAATTTAGTACGTTAACATGAAAAAACTTTTTAACGGATTAACGAGGTAATGAAAAAGGTAGCTTCGTTATTAACAGATTAACGATTTGCGGACTTGTGCCCACCTATGGGTTTATGTAAAACGAATGTCCGACTAAGTATTTCAAACAAAGTGGTTTTGTATGATGAAAAAAATATTGATTTTAATCATTTGTGGTTTGGGTAAACCGGATGTCCGACTTTTGAACCCAGCTCTGTTTAATCACGACAATTTCAAACACTGGCGTCTTTAACCATTATGCCAGCACAGCACATGAACCCAGTTGACTTAAAGCAATTGTTAAATTTAACTTTCAAAAGGTGATTCTTGGAGGGGGGTTTCGGGGGTTTGGTGCCCTCAAACTACGTAAATAAAATTGTTTCTTAAAATATCTACTTAAATCAAAAAAAAAAAAACAGCCGATACTGTGTAAATCCACTTTTAGTTGGTCGGAACTATGACTATCTAACATCTTCGCTCTCCGCCTGCAAGACGAAAGGCATGTGGATCAAAAATGGAAGTGGATTACTGATTCCATCGCTTGTACAGATGACAGTTCTTTTTCAGTACAAGAAATTAAACCGCATTGGTTCGATTTGAAGAATTCATTAGTAAAAAAAACAAAAAACGTGACTCTTATAGAGCTATCAACGACGAGCGGTGATTAATGCAAAGCGGTAAACACTACAAACTCTTGATTAGTTTTGCCCTCCAATAGTCTAATAAACTATAGTGTTTTTGTCATTCCAAAATTTTTGTCATTTATTTTGGTCCATTTGGGGTTTACGGATGGTTGGTACCACCAAACTATGTCGAAATATTTTTCAATCATAGATTTACTGATTTAAAAAAATACTAACGCCCTAGCGTAGTTGTTGAAAAATAAAGATTTTTTTGGGTCCATTCGGGAGGGTTCCGGGGGGGGGGGGGGGGGGGGGTGGTACGCCCAAATTACGTCAAAATATCTGTTTGTTAAATAACAACTGATATCAAAAAAAACTGGAGCGTTAGATTAAGCCGTTCAAAAATTGTTTTTTGTGGGGTTTATTTGAGGGGGGTTTTGAGGGGGTGGTATCCTCAAACTATGTCCACGTATTTGTCTCTTTAATATTTCATGATATAAAAAAAAACTAAAAATCTAGCTTAAGCAGGTCAAAAAAGTGCGTTTTGGTGGTCCATTTGGGGGTTCCGGGTGGTGGTACCATCAAACTATGTCAAAATATTTTTTCATTAAATATTTACTGATACAAAAAACAAAACAGCGCCTTAGCTTAAGCGTTCAAAAAGTGATTTTTTGGGTCCATTTGGGTTTTTTCCGGGGGGGGGGGTGGTACCCCCAAGCTATATCCAGGTATTTGTGTCTTTATTATCTTCTGATATCAAAAAAACGTAGCACCCTAGCTTAGGCCGTCAAAAACATTGATGTTTGGGGGTCCATTTGGGGGTTTTGGGGGGTTGGTAGCACCAAACTATGTCAAAATATTTTTTTCTTTTAAATTTCTACTGATAGCAAAAAAAACTAGCTCGCTAGCTAGCTTAAAGTGTTAAAAAAGTGATTTTGGAGCGTCTTCACAGATCATATTTAGTTTCAAAACAAAAAATATTAAAAGCGACTTTGTCCTAATCGAAAAAAAACAACTCAATATGCTAGATTCGATCTAATCTTGGTTTGATAAAAGCGAAGGCCAACCAGATAATTAAACCCAGGTCTTAGGTTTGAAGCACTAGCGCTCGTTCAAAAATCGATTTTTGGTGGTACATTTGGACGTTCCGGGTGGTACTTCCAAACTATGTCAAAATATTTTTTAATTAAATATTTACTGATATCAAAAAAAAAAAAAAAAAATACCGCCTTAGCTTAATAGTTCAAAAACTGATATTTGGGGTCCTTGTGGTTTTTTTTCCGGGGAGGTGGTACCCCCAAACTTTGTCGTGGTATTTGTTTATTTAATACCTCCTGATATAAAAAAACGTAACGCACTATCTTCAGCCGTCAAAAGCATTGATATTTGGGGGCCCATTTGGGAGTTTGGGGGGTTGGTAGCACCAAACTATGTCAAAATATTTTTGTCTTTCAAATTTTTACTGATAGCAAAAAAAGTAGTGCGCTAGCTTAAAGTATTAAAAAAGTGATTTTTGGGGGCGTCTTCACGCAGAATGAAACCTGATACGCCATGATCATATCTAGTGTTAAAACAAAACATATTGAAAGCGACTTTGTCCTAATCGAAAAAAATTAATATTGTTGATTCAATATAATCTTTGATAAAAGCAATGGCCAACTAGATAATTGAACCCAGGTCTTAGATTTCAAGCACTGGCGCATTTAACGATTGGGCCACGGCAGCTCGCGCGCGTAGATGACTACCCCCTAGCTATGTCAAAATATTTTTTTCTTTAGTTTCTACTGATACCAAAAAAAACTAGCGCACAAGCTTAAGGTGTTAAGAAAGTGATTTTGGGGGCGTCTTCAAACAGAATGAAACCTGATACTCTATGATCATATCTAGTGTCAAACAAACCATATTAAAAGCGATTTTGTTCTAATCAAAAAATAAAATTTGGCACGTTTAACGATTGGGTCACGGCAGCACGCGCGCGTAGATGACTACCCCCTAGCTATGTCAAAATATTTTTGTCTTTAATTTCTAGTGATAGCAAGAAAAACTAGCGCACAAGCTTAAGGTGTTAAGAAAGTGATTTTGGGGGCGTCTTCACACAGAATGAAACCTGATACCCTCTGATCATATCTAGTGTCAAGACAAATTAAAGCGAAAGCGATTTTGTCGTAATCGAAAAAAAAACTTAATATGCTAGATTCAATATAATCTTTGTTTGATAAAAGCGATGGCCAAGTAGATACTTGAGCCCAGGGCTAAGATTTCTAGCACTGGCGCCTTTAACCATTTGGCCACGGCAGCCGGCGCGCATACCTGACTAAAATCACTTAATAAACTTTGCTATCACAAGTTTTGGGTGCATCCAGGGCCTCAGAGAGAAAATTTTCTAGGGGGTACGAAGGTCGATACTGGGCCCCCAAATCTTATTGGGCCTCCCACGCCTTATCGGGGCTCGTTTCGTTAAATCATTTTTTGTCCGATGGGTGTAGATCTTCATTTAAAAGTGAGGGGATAACGATATATTGCATACAGTTAGGACCTATGAAAAACACAACAAGACATAAAATTGGTTTAAATCCAGCTAAGGATTCCAGGGAAGCGCTGTGAGCTCCCCCAGCAGGGTCCGGAGCAAAGCCCCTGTAGCTTTAGCACTTTTTATGTTTCTCGAGGGTGAAATACAGCGTTTGATCAACATCCCTTCGCCAAACTTGCTTAAATTGACAAGCAGAAAAAGTGATATACATGAAAGAAAGTATGTGAAGTGGGGAATGATGACATTGACACAATATTATACAATATAATGACTTTAATACTGTAAATCTAAATATTTTACTGATAAAAGTTTTAAGAAGTCATCTGCAATCATAGACTTCACAAACCCAAATACCTATTAAACTCATACAGATAATCAAATCGGCCACTATTGGATGCCCTAAAGGCTGTGTAGCAAAAATAGCGACCAATTATTACAAGTGCTGAATAGGCTGACTGATATTTTTGCTGTAGGCAAGCAATCTGGCAAAAAAGCATCGTGGAAGATTGGCGGTGGTGAGTATGCTCTATATATTGGTAGTGTAAAAGCTGGCCCTAACGAATCCTTGTAGGATAAAAACTATATAAGCTTGATAAATCATTTGTTTCTCCTATTACATTTTGTGTGTTATTGTCTAGTATGTAGTATGTGATCTTAAATAAGTTTTGTACTTGCCTGCTGCATCGCGGTATTGTTTTTTCTGTTTATCCGCTTTCAAAGGAATCGAACTGTTTTCTGGTGTTACACAGTATTTTGTTTTTCAATGAACGTTTTTAGTGCTTGAAGTGGTGCATCACGTAACGGGGCTTTAAGCACTTTAATGCAAAGTGCTGATGACACAAGAGACTACGAAACCTTGTTAAACGCGACTCAAAAATTTGACTTGAATTCTGCTTTGTATAATTTGATGAAAAGCAACATTGAAACTTGCCGATACCTGGAAATGAACAACCCGTTTCCTATCTCTACTCATAACAAAAGCTTATTTCTTTTGCATGTCAACATTCGATCAATTTGCAGAAATCTTGATTCTCTTAATCATGAATTAATACAATCCTTTCCCTATTTACCCGATGCAAGCCGTTGATCCGAAACTAAAATTAAGAATTCTATTCCAGCTAACATTACTTTACCTGGGCCCGTATGCAGAGATCTCACTAGTAGCACGATCTAGAAGTAGTCTGACTACTAGTTTGACTACTAGAACGACTTCGTATTCAGAGATCGCTCTAGAAGTTGTGCTACAAGTCTCACTACTAGTGAGACTAGCTAGTCTGACTAGCTAGCAAGAGTTCGTATTCACAAATCTCACTACAGCTAGTGAGACTACCAGTCAGACTAGAAAATTAGGCGAAATTTGTTGGAGCGGTCGAGACCAGTCTAGAAGTCTCACTAGCTGCTATTTTCTAACGAAAAACAACGCAACCATCGCTTATTTTCTGTCCAAAGCATTATAATTTTATTCTTATTTTCCCGTTCACTGCAATTTTAATACGATAAAGTGGATATTTTTGTCTGAACCATTGATTTAGCATTGTAAATTTAAACAATAAAAAGTTTCAGAATTTATGATTTTACGGGAAATGCCTGCAACATTCGCTCTCATCAAGCGCAATCAAAAAGAAGTTCTTGTGAATGCGACCATTAGACCGTATCGCCTCATACAAGTTATGTAATACCGCAATAAATTTTTTTCCGACGCATTTTTGAAAGTTCGCTTTTTAGTGCGGGAGTTGTCAAATTACGTATTTTGTTTCGGTTATTGAAATCTACAGCCATTAATTACTGCATATCGAGACATGTTCGGGATTTTTTGTAGTTACCTGTTAACTCTTAGTTACCTGTTGACTGTTAACTCCTATTCAACACGATTTTTTGCACAATTTTCTGGCATCAATCGTATGAAACGTCGTGCAAGTCCATGACTCACTATTGCGGGCACCTGTCGTCAATTACATGGTATAGGCCGTGTGAAAAGGAAAATCAGACGCTAGAAAGTTTTGCTGACTTCTTGCGGAGAAATAGAATCGAGCTCTACTTTCCCAGCAAGTTTTCAAAGGGCCGCCGTTCTCAACGAAGAAAATTGAGCTTTTAGCCGTGCCTTTGAAAACATTGAGCCGCAGAATACAAAAAAATGTGCCGATGTCAGGGTAAAAAAAGAATGCTTCACGATTACCTAGCGAAAGTGCCAGAAGAAATTTTGCCTCATTTGTTTTAATCGACAATGACGTATTTTAACATTGTGCCTGCTGTTTTCTCATATTTCTTCAAAGACGTAAATGTGTTGCCCGCTGTTTTGTTTACTTTCGAGTATCGAATATCCAATTTTTCCTACTTCAAACTTGTGCCAGGGCTTTTCCAAATTCATTCTGAAATTATCAACCAGAACTGCAGTATGGTTAATTAACTTGACATCGTCGTCAACTCATGAAATTGAGCTTTTAATTAGCGAAATCGAAGAAAGGCAGCGCTTGTGATTTTAATCAAAATATTGAAAATTTTCTTCTGATCGCAAAAAAGTTTCCGGCCCAGTATTCGCTAGAGCCGAATTTATGCAATTAGTGATACGTTTTTGATGATTTTAATATTTTTTTTGTTAAAATTTGACGTGTCTAATGCCAAAGGACTTGTTGCAATTTTTAGCAGTAAAGGTAAATTTCAGTAGGTAGTTTTCAGCTATTTGTCGCATATTTTTCAACAAACCGAACAAAAACGCTCTTATTCTTATTTAAAAATAATAAACTTTCAATTTGCCCTGACATCCAATTATTGAGGCCTCTGCAACCGCAAGTACCGAAAAGAACATACCTGGTTTAATATTATTTGATCAATCATGCACAGGCGCGTAGCCAGGATTTGGAAAAGGGGGGGGGGCTATTTTGAAAGAGTGAGAAAAGTGCAAACGACCTTGACCCGAATTTTCATTGTTCTTGAATCAGTTTCACACGGTTTGTCCGAAAATTCAGACAAAATTTCTCGGAAAGCTCGGAAATTCGAAGGTTCAAAGGTTTTTTCCGCCCAAAGTCAGGTGGTCTCCAAAGAAAAAAAAAAAAAAAAAGGTCTTCACCGATATTGAGACTGATTTTTTGGCCGAAATCCAAAATTCAAAGGTTTTTTCCACCCAAATTCAGGTGGTCTCCAAAAAAAACAAAAAAAAAGGTCTTCGCCGAAATTTAGACTGATTTTTCGGCCAAAATCCGGAATTCAAAGGTTTTTTCCGCCCAAATTCAGGTGGTCTCCAAAAAAAAAAAACAAAAAAAAACGAAAAGGTCTTCGCCAAAATTGAGACTGATTTTTCGGCCGAAATTCAAAGGTTTTTTCCGCCCAAAATCAGGTGGAAATTGAGACTGATTTTTCGGCCAAATTCGGAAATTCAAACGTTTGAGGGGGGCTGTTTTTCTATGGGGGGGGCTATTTTCAATTTTTCACAAAAAATCGGCCTCAAAAGCATTAAAAACGTGAGATTTTGCATACTTCACAAGCCAATCGAGCCCCCCCGCCCCCCCTCCAAGCTACGCTACTGATCATGCAATATTATGCAAATTTTCTGGTGATACATGATATAGCATGAAAAAAGCTACGTTATACGCTAAAGAGTCCCACACAAGCAAAGTTATTTTGACATTTTCCATTTTTCTATTTCATTTCATTGCAGGTCGAAAAAAAATTTCACTTGTGTAGCTATTTATTACTAAAAGCTGCAGCTTTTCGCCTTTGTGAACTTTGACAAATCGTATAATACTACAACCGCTGCGGCGGCAAATTTCAAAGAAATTCCGTAACCGCGCAAATGCTTTTACATGTGACACCTTCAACAATTTTTTTTGCCGAAAAAACCAGATGCTTCCGTCTGGCAAGAAGTTTTTCAAGAAAATAGCGTCTAGATGTGATAGGTCCAAAATTCTTTATGCAAACAAACTGTGCAAAAAACCTGATCGCGTGATCCCAGCCTAACGCTCGTAATCAATATAACTTACGATACCACATGTCGAGTTAACATTTTTTAACGCCTTTCTCCTTTCTTTTGCGGTTTCTGGTGCAAGGTAACGAGTTTTTACGTACGAAATCCTCTTGAGTTTCACTTTAAAGAAGCGGCTCGGTCGTAAAGCAATGCAAAGGTTACTACAGTTCAAAGATCGCACTATCTAGTCTCACTAGAGTTAGTATAGATGTTAGCACGATCTCTGAATACGACTCTGAATACGACTAGAGTTCATGCTACTTCTAGTGCGACTATTAGCAAGTAGAACGACTTTCTAGATCGTGCTACTAGTGAGATCTCGGCATACGGGCCCTGGGCCCACATGACAGAACATGTTAGCGAGCTCGTAAAGGCCATTTTCGCTCGCTAAAAAGCGTTAACAAGCAAAAAACTTCGTAGACAAAATGCTATTTCCCAACCACAATTGTTATGGAAAAAGATACTATGAGCCATGCGTTAATATTCTAACCTTGCAAAATTCTCCATTGATAATAATTAGTTAATGAACGACAGAGTTAATTATATTTTTGGATCAATGTAAAAAATAGAACAACTTTTGCCGTACTACGATTTTTTAAATGACTTGAAGCGCTCTAAAGGTTGTTGGTGGGTATATTTTTATGTTAACAGCAACAATTGGTTTCAAAATTTTCAAAAGTGAACAAGTCGAAGAACACTGTTCTTTTTGAGAACCAGTAAATCTAGAGTTGATACTGGCTGTTTTTAATTTTTTGCCGATTTTCAGCCTCATTTGCTCTTGATTCTTTCTAAATCTTTAAAGCATCGATGATAATTTTAGCGACCATGTTTGCAACAGTGTTTGATTTTTAATGCTCTTTCGGCCTGAGTGGCTTTTTTCCTGCTTTCGCAGCATCGTAAAGTTTTGGCAGTCGTTCAGCTTGATAAAAGCAAGCTTTTTTCGAACGACTGCCAAAAAAATTCTCAAACGGGGCTCTATATTCTTGAAATACAGTAGTTACAATCTTGCTTGCAAACAGAAGAAAATCATTAAAATGTTACCGTTTTGAGTCAGTACAAAATTTAGTTTCTTTCCTTTGATTTTTTTTTGTTTACTTGAGATTTATTTTGTTTTTAATTTGTTTTTAAATTTTGAGCACAAATGAGTTTCATGTTCTTAGAAAATTGTTCTTCTAAAAAGAGTGTATTGCTGCTTTTGTCAACTGGCGCTACTCAATATTTCTTTATTAATCGATACCACCAACGGTTTTCAGTACAATTTGCTGTCTCTCTACCAGTCTAATAGCAAACATGGAGACTATCTTAAGTAATTTTCAGCAAAAATTCGCTTTAATTAGACTTTTCAACTTTTTGCCGCTAAATTTCTGACCAAAAAAAATTTCTGGTACGCTTAAAGAGTGCTTCAACATCTTCGTTAAGTTGGCGAGAAAATTGTGATGTTTTTTACTCAAGTTATATCTCGCAATCGATCCAAGCAACTTAGCGAGCGCAAATGACGTTACCCGGCTCGCAGAGCTTCAGATGCACTTACAAAAATAACCTCTTGCCTTCAGCGAGTATTTCCTTTGGTAGCGCCTTTTAAAAACTTCTCGTTATTAATACGAGCAAGGAAATTTCTGTCATGTGGGCCCTAGTTTTGAACCCATTGAGCATGCTGATTCATTGACAAATGCTGGCGGCGTTGGTGTCTATGTTGCTAATAAATTCTCGGTAAAAATTTTGATCAAAAACGAGTTGAACTCTGAATGTAAAGATATTTGGCTACAGATTTCTGACAAAAACTCAGAAGTAATTTTTACAGTGGGTGTGATATATCGCCATCTAGGTATTGAAGTCAAAAACTTTATAGATGCTTTTAACGATAAATTATCTAAAATGAATCCTAAGCACAAATATTATATATTGGATAACATTAATAGTAATCTAAACATCATGAGTAGCACCTAGTCTACTTATTCTGATCCTTATCTGAATATGTTAACAAGTAATGGAGCGTTTCTACTATTTGATAAGCCCACGCGAGTAACTTATACTTCTAGTTCAATCATCGATCACATTATTACTAATGACAACATTAATATCTTATATCCATGTATTATTCGTAGTGGTTTGACTAATCACTTTCCCGTTGCTTGTTTTGTGGCTATTAATTCTCAAAATCATGATGTAAGTAGTAGTTTCGAACAGCCAATATTTATTCGTGATAAGGAAGTTTTCACCGTGACTTATTTTCTGATAATTTGAATGCATCACTTTGCCAATTGTTCACTTAATATCTTTAAACTCTTCTGAATCAACTAACAGTTGTTTTATTGAATTTGTTAATGCTGTCACTTCTTGCATTAATCGGCATGCTCCTTTAATATTGGCCCCGCGCAGAAAACGTAAACTACCGTAATCAAAAAACCGTGGATCACCAAAGTAATTTATACTTCAATTCGACGAAAGCAAAAAGTTTATGTTTTTCATTTTCTAAATGGGTCTGCCGTGCACAAATTCTTCTACAAAACATTTGCTAACAAGCTAACTAAAATAAAAACTTTAGCTAAAAAATTGTACTTTCAAAGTGAAATTGTTAAATCCATACACGACATGCACACATTTTGGGGAGTAATTAAATCTCTTCCCCCCTTAAAATACTAAACCAAGCTATCCTTCATCTATTATTGTTGGTAACTCTATTATAAACACTCCAGTTGAAATAGCAGATGAATTTCATAAACAATTCTGTAGTATCGGCAAGAAATTGGCTGATGAGGCTAATATTCTTAACCCACCTAATTGTAACCAGTACCTTACCAATAGAGTTTGCTCTTCTATGTTTTTGCGTTAAACAAATGTTTCTGAAATCTTTATAATCTAATCAACCAGGTAAATTATAACAAAAGTTGTAGTGCAGATGGAGTTGATGTTTCTTTTATAAAGGTGGTAGCAATGGTAATCGCTCCTATATTGTCTATTTTTTTTAATGCATGCTTTAAATTTGGGCTATTTCCTGCAATTCTTAAAGTAGCCTAAGTTAATCCAGTTTTCAAATCCGCAGAAAAAAGCCATGTAACTAATTATATGCCCATATCTATATTATCATGCTTTTCTAAAGTTTTGGAAAAAGCTGCAAATGACAGAACTACTAAATTCTTGAATGACCAGACCACTCGGTGCTAAGTCCAACTCAATATGGCTTTAGATCCAATTTTTCCACAGAGCATGCTGAACTTGATACAGTGAATACCTGTTACGATAATATTTTAAAAATTGTACTCTGGTTTGGCGTTTCTCGATTTGGATAAAGCTCTTGACGCGGTTCATTACTAAATTCTATTGCATAAATTTCAGCATTGTGGTATTAGAGAAATAGTTCTACAATTTTACCAATCTTTCTTAGAAAATAGAAAGCAATTTGTGAGCATTGATAAATTTTGTTTTACTTTACATGATGTTAACATTGGAGTTTCCCAGGGTTCAACCCTTTGGCCTTTGGTTTTCTTGTTATATATTGATGCTACTATTTGAATTTTCTAGCAGATTAAGGACTGCTGTGATGCCGTCAACTGTCGATTTATTAACAACTAACGTTTTCGACAATTCGTGGCAGTATCGACATAACGCTTCAAACAATTAAATTTACTTATTGATTCTACTCCTATTCATACAGATCTATAAATTAACACAAATATTAGTTTTATGGCTAGTTTGAAATAATTTTGCAATTTGACTACATTTTAAGTATTTTGCGAACTAACTATACAAAGCTGTTACTGTTCTGCTCAGTTAAATCTTTGAAAAACAAAACAGTATCTGTGTGCGCAGTTTCAAAATAACAGAAAGCAATTGTTTTGCGTCAAACAATTAGCTGTTTCTAGGTCAGCGTTTGAATGAAATGTAAAGCCAGAGTTCGAAACTAAAGTGAGCTGAATTTAAAATAAAAGCACATTTTCAAACAAAAGCATATTTTTGGATTTAACATCCCCTTTTAAACATTACACAACAGTTGTAATGATTCAATCAACATAATACGTAACATTTATGATTCATCTAATGCTGGTATTAGTAACACCAATCTTGTTATATGAAGGAGAAAAACTGAGTTTTTTGTTAAAACGCGAGCAGTGCGAACGTGTCCAAACGAGTCAGGAAAAGTCTCTAAAACCCGTCCCATAAGCCAAATGTTACGAGGAAGACCCTCATCCACAATAAGTACCACATCGTTTATTGAAAGGTTGCGATGAGTTCGAGTCCATTTTTGTCTCAATTGAAGGGTGGGTGAGTATTTTTTAAGCCACCTGGACCAGAAAACATTGGCTAGATATTGGACTTGCCTCCATTGCTTGCGTGAATAAACGTCAGTAGGATCAAAGACACCTGGTGGGAGAGAAGAGTTGGTTTTCATCAGTAGAAGATGGTTGGGTGTAAGTGGCTTCAAATCGCCGGGATCATTAGAAACTGTTGTGAGAAGCCGACTATTGATAATCGCTTCTACTTCGCACATCAGAGTAATGAGAGATTCATCGGTTAAGTTGCTCTTGACAAATGGCATTGAGTTGCTTGCGAACAGATGTAATCTGTCTTTCCCAGATTCTACCGTGATGTGAGGCACCAGGCGGATTAAAAGACCAATCAATGCCTTTTTGCAAAAGGAAGTGGTGTATCTGTTTGCCATTCCAATTTTGTATTGCTTCACGCAATTCACGCTTGCTACCTACGAGGTTAGTTCCATTGTCGGACTTGATTTCAACTACTGGAACCCTCCTAGCGACGAAACATCTCAAAGCTTGAATAAAAGAGCTCGTGTCAAGACTGTAGGCAATTTTAATGTGTATAGCGCGTACTGCGAGGCAAATGAAAATGACTCCATATTGTTTGGTCCTACTTCTGTTTGTTTTTGTTAAAAGCGGACCAAAAAGATCAGTTCCTTCGTGCGAAAAAGGAGGTTCATTAAGAGTAAATCTTTCTTTTGGAAGTTCAGCCATTAACTGCACTTTGGCAGGAGCATATAGTTTACGACATGTCACACACTCAGACAAAACTTTGCGAAAGATGAATTTGCCTTTAGAATCCAAAAGCTTTCCCTAAGATAAGAGAGTACGTGTTGCCTTCCGGCGTGGCCAAGGGAAATCTGTGCAGGTTTGATAGGAAGAAAGGTGACGTGGCTATAAGATGGAAGTGTAATTGGATGCCTTTGATTGTAGGGTAGAGCAGCTTGCTTCATTCGGCTTCCTACTCTTAGCTAACCATCAAAAAGAAATGGGTTGAGTTTCAGAAGTTTGCTTGAAGTTTTGATAAGCTTGCTTGCCTTGAGAGCTAGAAATTATTCCGAAAAAAATTGCTGTTAAAGATGAAAAAGGATAAAATGTTCAGATTTGTTTATATCAGCAACAGAAAGAGTACAGGATTTAGGTGAATTGCATTTGATAGGAGTGACAGTGTTGTGTCTAGACTTAATCTTAGACAAGGATAGCTTTTTATATCGAAATACGATAGCGCAAACGCGCAGCAGTTTTTACCAGTTTGAGAAATAAGAGAACAAAGAGTCATAAAAGTCCGAGTCAGAATCGAGAACTATGGAGCAGGAGAGAGCGGCACTTTCCTTTGCTTCGAGATCTGGACTGTCTTCACTGTAAAGCGTAGGCTGTGATGGCCAATCGGATTCGGGTTGCCATAAGAAGTCATGTCCTTTAAACCATTGCTTATTACGCAAGAAATTTTCGATCTTTAGTCCTCGACTAGAAAGATCTGCTGGGTTATCATTTGAGGAAACATATTTCTATTGGGAGGGCTCAAAATTGTTTCGAATGGTCTAAACTCGATTGGCTACGAAGGTGTGGGAAACCTTTGTTTTGTTATTCACATATCTTAGCATCGTTGTGCTGTCGGTCCAAAAGATGGAAGGTAGAAGCTCATAAGGCTAATGTAGTTCACGGCGCAAATCAAGTTCGATTTGAGAGGCAATAGTAGCAGCGCATAATTCCAATCTGGGACCAGTCAATGTCTTCAATGGAGAGAGCCTGGACTTTCCCATAATAAGAAGGCAATAAATTTGATCCTACTCATTAATCAGACGTAGATAAGCAGCATAACCATACGATTTTTCTAAGGCATCAGAAAAGTGATGTATCTGCGCTGATTTGATGTTGCCAAAGTTGGCAGGCTTGATACAGCGTGGAATTTGAAACGTGGCAAGAGATGGTAGATGTTGAAGCCAATCCATCCATTTTCTTTGCGATTTCAGAGGTATGTCCTGATCCCTATCCAGATTTAGTTTGCAAAGGTCTTGCAACGACACTTTTACAGGTTGAACACCTGGGGCACCAAAGCCGAAAGTGTCATAAACTAAGTTTACAACGGACAAAATCCCTCTGCAGGTTATAGGTTTGTCACTTAATTTCACCGTGAAACAAAGCGTGTCAGTTTCTACATCCCAACGTAATCCAAGAGATAGCTCTTTCGGTAGAGGATCACGAGACAAATTTAAATCCTTGAGTTCCTTGGCTCGTTCTTGTGGAGAAACAGATTCTATCACTTTACGGCTGTTGCTGGTCCACTTAGTGATTTTAAAATCACCAGTGCTCAACAATTTGCTGATTTCATGCCATAGTACCGTGGCTTTTTTTTCGGTGGGTGTTGATGTTAAGCAGTCGTCGACGTAGAAACAATTTCTTATGGTGTCGATTGCAGTTGGGCGAAACTCTTTTTTATGATCTATAGCTGTTTGTTTGAGAGCAAAGTTTGCGCAGCTCGGTGAAGAAACAGTTCCGAAGAGATAGACATACACCCTATAAGATTGTAGGTCATTTTCCAGAGAGCTATCTTTCCACCACAAAAACGTAGTAGGTCTCGGTCGTTAGGGGGGAACTTGAACTTGGTGAAACATACCCTTGATGTCGCCTTGGAATCCATTTAGCTCTCTGTGAAATTGTAGTAAGACTCCAATTAAACTGATAGCGATATCCGAGCCTGGAAGAAGGTGATCATTAAGACAGGTGCCTTTGTACTTTGCCGAACAGTCGAAAACCACCCTCAGTTTTCCTGGCTTATTGCTGTGATATCCCTGTAGCGCCCCACGTTGCAAATATGCAGCATAGATTCTATAGCGTTGAACATGAACTTGTGATTGAATAAATTAATTCTTCAAATTTGGCTAGTTACCTAAACGCCTGCTGTTACAAATGTGCACCTTATTTCACTTCCACCTACCACTGGCTGCGAAAAGCAGCCTTTTCAAATTTGCTTAACTTTTTTTGCAAAAATTTGGTTAGTGACCAATTTTTGTTTCCTTTTTGAGATTTAGATAGCATAGAAATCAAAATGCACTTTGCGTTTTCTGAATTGGTACTACCCAAATGTCACTCAGAACGCGCAAAACTTTCAGACTTGAAACAAAGTTTTTCGGAGCAAAACGATTTGAAGTGATGTTGCATATTTGCAACACTGGGCGTTGAGGGCTTGATTGGCAAATTGGTGTAGATGCTGAGTAAAGGTAGCTAGTATTACTAATACACAGTGCATTTTCTTTAATATGCTTTTTTACGTCGTGGCTTATTTTCAAATATTTAAAATAGCGTCAATTAGTGCATACCATGTAATCCAAATCTAAATCAAGCCAGTGGAGCTGCAGACAGAGATGCCGGCGTTGATACTTCTGACTTGCAATCTTATGTCTGATGTTTTTGACAAAATTTTGATGCGATATACGAAAAAAGATTACAAAAAGCTAAATCCGCCCTATAGCTTATCATTTGGCAAACAGCTTTGGAAATGAGGTGATCTGTAAACAAATAAGAAAAAGGTCTTCACCCAAGCCTAAGCAAACGGTTGAAAGAGATGTGATATTGTAATCTTCCAAAAAAACAATCTTCAGCCCTAAATCACTTCTATTCATGGATGCAGAACCGGCGCCAGAGTGTAGTATGCTCGAGAGGAGGGGGGGCATAGAAAATTTTGGTGGGGTAAAAAAATATATTTGGAAATGAAGACAAAAAAAAGATCTTTATTGCAAAAGCCTCCCAGTGGCGTCGGTCCTGTTGCTTTCTTATGGAGCACAATTTTCGCTTTGGGGGCACATTCTTGCTTTGGGCACAAAAGCCTCCTTTGATGCGAATTTTGCCCTCACATTAGGGGGAAGACCAAAAAAAAAAAAAGAACAAAATTCTTCTTTGAAAATGCACCTCAGTGGCATCAATCCTGTTCAGGCACGTAGCCAGGAATTCGCAATGGGGGGCTGTTTTGGGGGTCTGAGGGCAAAGCCCTCAGCAGCCGGAGGCACAGGGGTCTGCGGGCGGAGCCCCCAGCGCTCGAAAATTCTGTATTTTTGCAAAAATAACTTAATTTTTGAGCTATTATAATAAAAAATAATGCTTTTAAAACGTGGCATAGAAATTGGCAGCGCAACATGATTTAACTGGTTGCATTAATGGGCTATATGGGAAGTGGCTAATGATAACATTTCAATTCTCTTGTTTACTTGCTGGTTAATCATAAAATCCTATTATTTAATAAAACTCACACGGAGTAATCTATTTCGTCTATATTTTATAAAGAAATATAATTGGGGGAGGGCTAATGGAAAGATATTTGAGAGAAGTGATTGGTAATTAACTAACACTGAATAGCCCCCTCTCCTCTTATTCCTGAGTTTATAATATATTTGTTGATAAAACCTGTTTGGCGTTTTTACATTAGCGATCAAATTTGATTGTTTATTTTCGGGCATTTTTTAAAGTTTTTATTGATTTGTGACTTTAATTTTTGACAATTAGCCCCTCCCCCCGAATATATGTTTCAATAGATGCTTTAAATCACTTTTTAGTCAATTCCAACAGTCTCAAAAGAGCTAAAAACGTGATAATTTTCTTTTTCTGCATTTTTGTTGACAGGTCAGTGGGGGGCTATAGCCCCCCCCCGCCACCCCTGGCTACGCTACTGGTTCTGTTGCTTGCTTTTGGGGAACGATTTTTGCTAAGTGGACACACTCTCGCTTGGGGGCACAAAAACCTCCTTTGGTAGGGATTTTGCCCTCACAGTCGGGGGTGAAGACCAAAAACAAAACAAAAACGTCTTTTGAGGTGGTGCAGAATTTGAAAATGACTTTCAATAAAGTCGATTTCATTTTGCTTTCGCAATAAGCTTTTCGGACAGAACTCTTCAGTTGCGATCTCTGTCTGGTTTGGTATGTGGTGAGCAGAATCTTTTAAAGACCAAATGCAGTAAGGAGAAATGCACTCTGCAGTAAGGAGAAATGCACTCTGCAGTAAGGAGAAATGGATTTTAAGGAGATTGCACAATAGTAAGGAGAAACGCAATCGATCCAATGACAGCAGGCTTTAACCGAAACAGTTGTAGAGTGAATACGAACTGTTTTTGCCTGCACAAATCTGGTGTTTTCCGTGAAACATAAACCGCTTCCAACAGACTCAAGTGAAAGTGAGAGCGAGCTGTGGTTAGGATTTTAAACTGCGAATCAGTATAGTTGCGTGCGCACTGACTGGATTCCAACAAATGTTGGCCAATGGCTGAATCGCTTTCTGGTTCGAATTGAGTCTTACTTTTTGCTTTGCATTTTCTATTTGGCTGGGTTCTGGTTGGTTGAGATCGGTGGGTTCCCTGTTCCTGAGTAAGAGTGTTTTTTTGCCTTATTGCTTTTGAAACGTGTTGCTTGATGCGTTCCTGAAGCCTTCGAGTAGTGCGACCTACGTACCGACTATCACAGTGGCACACATATTCATAAACAACCATTCTTCTTTGATTGGCAGGTAGCACATCCTTTTTGGCATGTAGCACATCTTCTTTGATTGGCAGGTAGCACATCCTTCTTTTTGGCAGCCAAAAAGGATGTGCTACCTGCCAATCAAAGAAGAATGGTTGTTTATGAATATGTGTGCCACTGTGATAGTCGGTACGTAGGTCGCACTACTCGAAGGCTTCAGGAACGCATCAAGCAACACGTTCCAAAAGCAATAAGGCAAAAAAACACTCTTACTCAGGAACAGGGAACCCACCGATCTCAACCAACCAGAACCCAGCCAAATAGAAAATGCAAAGCAAAAAGTAAGACTCAATTCGAACCAGAAAGCGATTCAGCCATTGGCCAACATTTGTTGGAATCCAGTCAGTGCGCACGCAACTATACTGATTCGCAGTTTAAAATCCTAACCACAGCTCGCTCTCACTTTCACTTGAGTCTGTTGGAAGCGGTTTATGTTTCACGGAAAACACCAGATTTGTGCAGGCAAAAACAGTTCGTATTCACTCTACAACTGTTTCGGTTAAAGCCTGCTGTCATTGGATCGATTGCGTTTCTCCTTACTATTGTGCAATCTCCTTAAAATCCATTTCTCCTTACTGCAGAGTGCATTTCTCCTTACTGCAGAATGCATTTCTCCTTACTGCAGAGTGCATTTCTCCTTACTGCATTTGGTCTTTAAAAGATTCTGCTCACCACATACCAAACCAGACAGAGATCGCAACTGAAGAGTTCTGTCCGAAAAGCTTATTGCGAAAGCAAAATGAAATCGACTTTATTGAAAGTCATTTTCAAAAACGTCTTTATCACAAATGCACCCCAATGGTGTCGGTCCTGTTGTTTTCTTTTGGGGGACACATGCTCGCTTGGGGCACAAAAACCTCCTTTGGTGCGTATTTTCCCTTCACATTCGGGGGTGAAGACTCAAAACAAAACAAAAAGGTCTTTATCACAAATGCTCCCCAATGGTTTTGGTACTGTTGCTTTCTTTTGGGGCAAAACTCTCGCTCGCTTGGGGGGCCACATTTCTCGCTTGGAGGTCACGGCCCCGAAATGACCCCCGTGGCACCGGGCCTGCATGGATGTTTATGTAAGAAATTGACTGCATTAGTTTTATAGTTTAGATGTAATCTGATGTTTCTTCTCCAAAAATCTGATGTTTTTTGAACAGCTGTCGCTGGCATCACTAGCTGCTAAACGAGAATAGCATTGGTTTCAAAACAGGATTTAGTTTGGTCATTTTATCCAAATATTGAGTAGTGGCTTCATCAGACGATGTAGTATTGCCGCTTTGTATATCAGCGCTGTAGTAGTTACAGAGAGTGTCTACTAAGTATTCAGCGGTTACTTAGTAAGACATCTTCATGCAATACTTTTTCAAAGATGGTGGTTTCTGAGTTTAAATTAGGGGTAAGGGCTTTAGAATTTTGAAATCAAAATTTTGATTGGAGCAAGGGCCAATTATTGTTGCTTTTTACAACTACAAAATGCTTAGTAATTTTGTATAAAGTTGTTTTGCGTAAAGATTATTTACCGATTATGCTAAATCCTTTTTGTGTAGCTTATAAATAATAATTTAGTAATGTGGTATTTACAAATTCGATTTGCATTGAAATCATTTGTATTTGTGTGATTAAACTTTGTTTTTTCTTTTCGTGTTGTAATTCATCATTGCAGCCTGTAATACCCAGTGTTGCATACTTGCAACATTGCCAAATATGGTAATCAATTATGATATCCCCCAAATTTCACTAAGGTCTGATTATATATCACCATTTGACTTAAAAAACCTTTCGTGTATTTTTTTTTCAAATATTTGCATGGGTGGGCGCTACAGGGATGATGAATATACCATGTTTTTCCTTCCTCTCCTTCCACGCCTTCAATCTTTTCTGCGTTCCCTTGGTCGATCATTTCTTCTACGAACTGTTTGTATTGTTCAAAGAAGGTTGGATTCTTTAAAAACTTTCGTTTGAGGTAGCAGGCTCGCTGCTCCGCTTAAACTCTTGTTGGCTGGAAGTCGTAAATTTCGATTACAGAGTGGCAAGGTAATTTCGGAATGGTTATTTTCAAGATGTCGGACTGATGTCTTGACCATTTCCGTAAACCGATGTTGTTCCTCGAAAGTGAGTTGGTATTGTGCACAGTATCAACTACGTCAGTGCACAAAGAACACATGGGTTGGGCAAATCCAGTGTCAGACTTGGTGAAAAAGTTCTTGCAATGTGTTACAAATTTGTCTTTTAGAACAGTTGACAACCCAACCAACTGGTGCTCTAGTTGCGTAGTGACCCAAAGCAGTGTTGATGATGCTATGAGGTATCAGAATGTGGCGACTATCGTTGCCAATTATCAAACTTGTATCCTCATCGACAGATGGAAAAGATCTCGTCGAATTCTGGAAACTCGGAAATATCCTCTTGAGTCGAAGCGTCGTTTCAAGAAGCGGGCAGGCATGAATTGACAACAAAGATTGCTAGTGAAAGAAGCAAGAAAATTCGGAAAGTTCGCTAATTTTCAAGTTAGAGATAACCAGCCTTAGCATTTCGCGTCTCTTTATTTTTATTGATGGTCACAGTAGTGACCTCAACAATAGGAGTCTTGTGTACTTGCAGTTTGTCTATGAGATCGCAAGTAATGAACGAGCTGGTGCTGCCAGTATCTAGAAAAGCTTGCGTGACAATCGATTGTTTAGAATTCTTCAAGCAAACTTTTACCGGAACAATTGCAAGAGAGCTTCGGTTGTCGGCAGAAGTGTCAACATAGTCATTGCTAACAGCAACCCGCCTTGAAGAAGTAGAGGTAGTAGCTGTAGAAGCAGAAGAGGGAGATGAAGAATCAGTCGAGGGAGAAGTTTCAGGAGGATGCAAAAGTGTGGTGTGACGGCCATTGCAATCGGGTTTCTTTCTTGAATCCTTCGTGGAGCAATTATGTGCAAAATGCCCGGATTCGATGCAGCTGCGACTTAACTCGTTTTCATTTACAAATTTAAGGCGTTCGTCATAGGTAAACTTACGAAAGCGCTTACATTGGCTTAAGCAATGAGAACCTTTGCAAAGTTTGCAACATACTTTGGGCGGTTCGAGGACTGCTTGTGTCGCTAGTGTGGTTTCTTTGCAATTTTTGTTGGGGACAAACTTTTTAGAATTTGTCCAATCACAGTCAAGATTTGTCATTTGCCTCGTTTTAAGGGCTACGAAGGTTGCAAGATTCTCAATGGTAACATCACATCGTTTTATGTGAATAAGCGAATCTACTTCTGTTTGCCAGCCACACGGATGCGGAAACCGTTTAGCAAGTTTAGTGATTACGTCTAGGTTGTTCATTTTTTCGAGGTAATTCAGACCTTTTAAGGTGTTCATGCACGAGTTGAGTTCGGAGGAAAATCTGAGCAATAAAGCCTTATCGTTTTGATGTAGCACAGGTCCGTTAGTTAATGTGTCAATGCAAACTTTGGAAACTTGAAACTTTTGACCAAACGTTTGTTGTAAGAGTTCTCGTGCCTTAGTGTAACCTAAGTTGTCATCCATGTATTGGCAGCCTTTTACACGTGAATGAGCAGGAGCTTTACGGTATCTCAAGAGATAGAAAAGTCTCCGCCTAGGTTTGGGAACATTAAAGGTGATAAAGCATTAAAGGCATCAATAAAATTACGGTAGCTAGCTGGGTTCCTATCAAAAACTTCAGACTCTAATACCAGCGTAGCAAAAGGGAGCATTAACACATTTTGGGGTGACTTATCAAAGTTCGAGAAGTTGTGAGAGTTTGCATGCATTAATTCTATGAAACCATCAGCAGGTTGACAGAAGGCACTTCCAAATTCACGATCAGGAATGGGTTGAGTCATGGAAATAGTGCTTATGGATAGCCTGGTCGCTGAAAAGTAATCGACTGGTTGCGAGTTTGTAACCAATTGGGTTTGAGCTACTGTGGGTTCGTGAGCAGCATCTGCGGGGTTCGTAAAACTTTGAAACGGAACAGCAGAATGCTTAATGAATTGAGAGGACATGTAACTTGGAGTGCCATTTTTAACATCTTCAGTACCCTTAGTAAAGTTTGGCTTGAGCATTACATTTTCCCTCGGGTTGCGTTTCGGTAAAGCACTGCTCGCAATTTTAGTATCAACACGAAAAGCCGATGTACTAATCACGTTATCATTACTACGCCTACACAACACACTGTCGGAAATTTTTGATGGACCGGGAGCTTCGTCGCCAATGTTTACATGCTGCAATCGCTCAGTTAAAATAGTTGCAGTTATTTGATTGTCCGCAGACAGCGTCTGATGTTCGTCAGCATCAATTACATCCTGAGTTTCATTGATTTCGGCGCGAATTCTTGCCTCAGTCACTTGACGTTGGTGTTTTCTTTCTTGGTCTTCTCTCAAGCGTATCAGCTTGAGTTCTTCTTTTTCTCGATGACGTCGTAATTTAAATACTTCCTTTTCTTGAAGACGTTTTTTTTAAGTATTTCTTCTTCCTGAACACGTTGCAATTCTTCCTGAAGACGCTTTTGTTAAAGTTCTTCTGCTTCCTGACGACGCTTTAATATTAGTTGTCCTTCCTCAAACTCGAATCGTTCTGTACTTTGCTGTTCTTTCAATGATTCGAGCTCTTCATGAGATTTTAGGCGTGTCAGAAGAACAGCCCACTTCGCGGTGGCACTTAAACGAGACGACGACGAGCCAGTTGAGCTCCGCGAGCTTGCACCAGTCGAATTGGTTTGGATGATAGGGATGATTTTGATGAGCGTTTTGTTTTTGTTGACAGATTGGTTCTGACTGATCGACTTGACTTGGGTTCTTCACTACCAGCCACTAAGGTTCTATCATCAAACATTACGCTCGATTTTCAGCTTGGTCGGACTCGGACATTGATCTCGTTATTACGTCTAGTCTTCAGGATTTTGGTTAGGGTTTTGGCATTAAACTTGAACTTGAAGCTTGAATTGTCGAAAACTAGCTTGATACTGCTATTTGAACTCTCTAACAGATCAAGGACTGCTGGGATGTCGTCAACTGTCGATTTATTAACAATTAACGTTTTCGACAATTCGTGGCAGTATCGACATAACGCTTCAAACAATTAAATTTACTTATTGATTCTACTCCTATTCATACAGATCTATAAATTAACACAAATATTAGTTTTATGGCTAGTTTGAAATAATTCTGCAATTTGACTACATTTTAAGTATTTTGCGAACTAACTATACAAAGCTGTTACTGTTCTGCTCAGTTAAATCTTTGAAAAACAAAACAGTATCTGTGTGCGCAGTTTCAAAATAACAGAAAGCAATTGTTTTGCGTCAAACAATTAGCTGTTTCTAGGTCAGCGTTTGAATGAAATGTAAAGCCAGAGTTCGAAACTAAAGTGAGCTGAATTTAAAATAAAAGCACATTTTCAAACAAAAGCATATTTTTGGCTTTAACGTATATCGATGATCTTTCTAACAACGTTGATTGTGTTCTTCGTTTGTTTGCAAATAACACCTGCTTACTTGTCAATTCATCTTTTATAGATCAACTAGAAAGCAAATTAAATATTGACATAAATAAAAGTAACGATTGGATAATAGCCAATAAACTGACCTTAAATGCTAAAAAATCAAATCTACTTGTAATTAACCCCAAATTAAACTCTCCTCCTACTGTAATGAACTTAATCTGGTCCGCTGAATCCATTAATTATGTCAACAAAGCTAATAAATACCTTGGTATAAAGCTGGACTACAAACTAAATTTTTTGGATTATCTTGAAATGGTCGAAATTAAAGCTGCACGCTCAGTTGGAATTTTATTTAAGTTGAAATATGTTTTACCAAAAGATGTTCTGATGCAACTTTACCATTCTTTAGTGCATTCAAATTTTATTTATGGGCTTACTGTGTGGGGTAATACATTTCCAACATATTTCTGCATTACATAGAGACTGCAAAATAAAGCCATTAGAATAGTTACTGGAAATAATTGGAATGAAAATGCTGTTCCTCTTTATCAAGTTTTAAAAATTTTGCCTCTACCTTTATGCTCCAGTTTACAACTGCTAAATTTGTTTACTTTCATGGTAAAATCACTAAAATGCATCTTCCACTTCGATTTGATAATTACTTCAGTTTATCTAAACGTGTACTGTACACTCTCTCACTACAAGATTCTCATCTAATAACCAATTAAGAATTGCTTTATTCATATCTCAAAGAACTCAAAGATCAATCAAATATAATGGAGCTAAATTGTGGAACTCTATTCCAGAGTACATGAGGAACTATTCTTTTCCTAATTTCAAAAAGAATATAAAATCTTTTTATTGTCCAGCGCTGTGTTAAAATTCTTATCTCTTGTCAAACATAGCTTCCTTTAAAAAGATGTTACTACTTTTGCTTTGATGTGCCCTGTACCAATTGCTGCTGCTCCAACATTGTTGTTGTTGTTGTTTTTTGTCTATTAGTGATTTTTTATGGTTCTTTAATATTTCTGTTTGTCGTTAGCTACGAAATTTCAGAGACTTATATCACGTATATGTCATTAACGTGAAGGGTAGGGTGGCTGTTGACTTGAAGACTTAGCGGTCCTTTCACAGCCACCTTGTTGCAGCCATTGCATATTGAGTATTATTTTCAGCTGTATGTTTAAGTTCATTGATGGTTTGCGACAAATAAATTTAACTTGAACTTTTACACGGGAAACGGGGTAAAATGACCTCTCTTGGTTTTCTGTGATAATCTTTTCAGAAACAAGCTTTTCACTTCAAATCAGCTTGACTTCGAATCAAAGTTATTCACAAACAATGCTATTTTGCTATTTACTTCAAGTTATTCACCAACAAATTTTTTACAAATTTGAAGTTTAATCGTTTGGCGTGCTTCTGGCCTAAAGACTACCAGCGCGGAAGCTTAATAAGGAAGAGCCACCAGAACGACTACTACTTAGAAACAAGCAATGCGAAAAATTCATTCTCCCCCAGGATTCAAACCTGCAGCCAGGGGTGCCGATCTTTGTTGAGCATTGGGGGGATAATTTACAATTTTACCCCAATTTTGCCCTATTTTCAACAAAATAAGGAAGAGCCACCAGAACGACAACTACTTAGAAACAAGCAATGCGAAAAATTCATTCTCCCCCAGGATTCAAACCTGCAGCCAGGAATGTCGATCTTTGTTGAGCATTGGGGGGGATAATTTACAATTTTACCCCAATTTTGCCCTATTTTCAACGTTGGGGGGATGAACCTCGACCACAATTTTTTTCAGGTGAGCAAATTGAGGACCAAAAAACTGCTCTAAGCATCATCCAGCGCTCAGTTGCAGGCCAAAGTCAAATTATTGGGAGGATGCAGATGTAGACCATAGTCAAATTATTGGGCGGGATATATCTACCCTATTCCCCCCGGGTTTAGGCACTCCTGCATGCAGTGTTTGTATTATTGGTCTACTGCTCTACCACTTGAGCTAGTGATGATGTCTCTTCGTATGCTTAATTTTGGCTATTTAATTGATAATAATTTAATTGTGATGTTTTGACGTTTGCAGGCCAGAGTTCTAATATTTAATCGTTTTGCTTGCTTCTGGCCCAAACGCTACGTGCGCGTAAGCCTAGCGAAAAGCTATCAGAACAGCGACTACTTAAAAACAAGCAATCTGAAAACTTTAAAACAAGCAGTCTGGTGGCTAAAAACAAGCAGTCTGGTGGCTGCTGCCTATAGGCTTCCGCGCTGGTAACTTTTAGGCCAGAAGCACGCAAAACGATTTAACATAAAACTCTGGCCTGCAAACGCCAAAACATCACAATTAAACTATTTTCAAAATCATAGTACTGGGTTTAAATAGCTAAAATGAAGCATGCGAAGAGGCATAAGCGTAGCCAGAATTTTTGATTGGGGGGGGCTCAAACCACAAATCACATGCAATGACGTCATCAGAAATTTTTAAAAAAGGAACTTTTTGTGGTGCAAAGATATCGTAGGATGGAAGATCTGAAGCCGTAATCTGTTTGCACTTAATCAGGATTTTGGTAAAGGGATAGGGTGAAAACTAATCGTTAGAAAATGCAAATGTCTAACTTAGGAGACGTGTTGAGTAAGCTAATGTACTCAAACGTATTACAAACGGGGGTCTGGGGGCGGAGCCCCAAGCCGCCAGTAGCCAAGGGGTCTGGAGGCAAAGCCCCCAGACGCTGGACGATTTTTCTAAGTTTTTGGAAAAAAAAGCGATTCTAATCCCATTGGATCACATTTTGCACGTTTCACAGCCATTTGAAAGAACTAGATTTTTAACATTCCAAAGCCAATAAAAAAAATTTAATTGTTCAATCCTCCTTTCACTTGCAATTAAATCCCTAAACATGTTCAAAATCTTGCATTACGGTATAAAATTTTAATTGTAAGTGATTCGGTCCATGTAGAAGAAAGTAAGGTGCATTGCCTCTTGCAATATTTTAGCAGTAAGCCTAAATAATAATCCACTCGAAGATTTTCCTTAGAGATTTTTGTTTTGTCATGAAGTTAAACAGTAATAGGAGTACATGTACGGCCAGGGGGCCCAGGCACCCTCAATTGAAATTCAATAATTTGTTCAATGAGCGTTTTTCCTTCTATTTTTTTAAAAGTATTTTGTGCGTAAAAACTGGCAAGATGGAGGTGAATCGTTATTGAAAAATGGTACAATTGATGGTTACGCTTATTAAACATGTTATTCCCGGGCCGGATTTACATTGCGCGAGGCCTTTGGTACTTAGGGGATTTTTGCAACATCTTCCTGCCAAATATAAGTGAAGACCAAAAAAGTCCTACTACCTGAGGGCGGGGCCCTGGCAGTGGCGTAGGAGCATACGTTGCCGCCCCTGGCTTTCGTTGAAAATGCCGCCCTGAGAATACTTAAATTGTAGGGGGGACGCGTCTCCCAATCAAGAGTTAGCGTCCCCCATAGAGATTTAGCGCCCCCATTCAGATTTTAGCGTTCTCCATTAAGAGGAAGCGTCTGGACCATTAAACAAAAAAGTGGCGGTCAGCACCAATAAATCCCAAATTCGGGCCGAATATAGTACCAAACTGCGGTGAAGACCTTTTTTTTTGATCTCGAATCGAATTTGGGAACAAAACCCCTTCAAATTTTGGTGAAGGCTTTTTTTTGTCCTCAATCGAATTCGGAAACAACATCTGAACTTGAAGCAAATTTCCACTAAACTTCAGCCGCATTCCGTGTTTGGTAAAGGCTGTGAAAGTGTTCCCCCTCGCAAATTTTTAGTTTAGGTACTAGCCCTAAGTACTGTAAACCGTAGCAAATTTTGAAATAGTATCAAGTTCAATCTATTTTTTCCACAAAATAATTTCAAATAATGTGCCGGATCTCATAAATTCTATATTGCTTGAGAAAAGGCCGAAAATAAAAGACAAAATGGTAAACATATGTATTAGGCAAATAAAAGATCAATAACCTTCTCAAAATTGAACTTTTCGAGCCTTCGCCGAAGCAAAACCTGCGATAATATCTTCAAAATCAAGTTTTTGGACGTAGTCTCTTTCAATAGATAGAGCCTATAGCCGATCATCATACATGGCAGAACCAATATGTCATTAGTAGAACGTAATACAACTTTATCATTTTGAGCTTTGAGAAACTCCTCTCTCAGCTCGCAATTGAAACACCAATGGTAAGATAAAGTTTCAAACACAAGCATAAATATGGTATCGAATCAAGTAAGCATGATTTTGCAAACCACTGTAAAACATCAAACGATCTTGCATTACGATCAAACGTGGTTTCACTGCTTTGCACCTTCCTCTTAAATCTGTCGAATGCTACAGCTAACTCAGTGCTTTCCCCAATCCTGGAACAATAAAATACATCCATACCTCAGCTTTACTGCACCCGAGATCTGACCAGGGCATGGTATGGAATGGAATGGAAAATGGAATAGAACGGAAATTTCGGTATGGAATATGGAAGATGCCAGAATGGAATGGAATGGAAGATTTCAAGAATGGAATGGAAGGCAATCTTCCATACTTCCATACCAATTCCATCCTAGATTGAGTGCATTGTTTTTACAGAAAAACACGTACCGATGTCGGGTGGTGATAAATAATATTGTCACAGAAGTATTCAACTTCAATATCTACGCGTATTATTTATCGACAAATCGCGGTACTTTGGTTGTTTATACTGCGCAAATAGTGTACGTATTGCATCATTGTAAGTACGTTGCAATTTGAAGCATTGATGTTATTGTTGACAACTTGGACGGGTTTAAATTGTCTTTTTGTTTTTTTTTTGAGATTGACAGTTTGCCAAGTCCTAAATTTTGTTTTCTTACGTCGTCACGAAAACTCGTATTTGCTATATTATTCCCGATTCATTTTTAGTTTTTAGTAATTTTGTTTATATTTTTAGTTTTTCAGCTTACAATAATTCTTTTTGGTGTTAAAGCTTGGTATTTCCACTACGGTAAATGTTCTTTAGCAGTTTGGTTTTGACAAATTTTATAGTTGATATGAGAGCAAACTTGTACGGTTATCATTAAACCATAGGCGTAACCTGGGGGTCCAGGCCCTCTGCCTCTCTCCCCAATTGAAATGCTACCAATGATAAAAATGATGACACAAAGGCTACTTGTTCAGTTTTGTAGCATTCTTGGGCGCAACAGTACATGCGTACAACAGCAATTCGCAATTACTTAATATTGACGACCAGGGGCCAGGGCCCTCTCAATTTAAATTTTTGCCAACCAATTCAAATGTCCACGCCGGGAGAAACTCAGTGTTTTTGTTCTAAAAGGTGCAATCTCAGGCCCTCATCTAATTTTTTTATGCAATAATATGTTTTAGGCACCCAGCTAACTTTTGTGTTGCAAGAACATGATTAGTGATCATTGATTGGATCTAATGTACTAACTTGAAATAACTTTAAACTCCGCCTTCACCACCTAGCAACTTTAAATAACAATCCACCTCCATCTTGTTAGTTTTCATGCAATAAAATTTTTTGAAAAAACTTAGCTAGGGGAAATGCTTATTGAACAAATTATTGAAGTTGAATTGAGGGTGCCTGGGCTCCTGGTCGTACATATTCCTAAAACTGGTTATTTTCATGACAAAACAAAAATATTCAAAGTCAAATTTTTGAGTGAATGATTTAATGCAAAAAAATGTTGCAGAAGGCAACGTACTTTGCTTTCACTGACGTGGCCAAGTAATAAACTTTAACCCCAAAATGCACCTTCACGTGTTTTGGACTTGATCTGAAGTAAAGGGAGGGATTTGTTCAATTGACTTTCAAATCTCAAAAAATTTGTTCTTTCAAGTGGCTCTGAAAACGTGCGAAATGTGATCCAAATGGCATTAAAATAGCCATTTTTTTCAAAAAACTTACAAAAAATCGCCCAGCGGCTGGGTGTTTGGCCCCCAGACTCCCATAGCCTCCGGCGGCTGGTGGCTCCACCTCCACGCCCCGTCTGTGATACGTTTGAGTTGCACTAATTTGCTCACCACGTCTCCCAATTTTGATATGTTAGTAAAACTTTTTAACTTGCGGTTTTAGTCTTTTCCCTTTAGCAAATCCTGGTTACGTGCTAAATCAGACCCACAGCTTTTGATCTTTCATTCTTTGTCCCATAAAAAGTCTCTCTTTCTGAAAATTCTGATGACGTCATTGCATGTGATTTAGGTTTAGCCCTCCCCCCAATCCAAAATCCTGGCTACGCCTATGCATTAAACCATGTGCAATATGCATACCAGATGCTGGTTGTTGCATCTTAGTATTGTTGACGCACCTTCACGAGCGGTTGTTTACAAACGTTGCAAAGTTGCAAAGCAGAAAAATATACGTTGCATTGCTTCCAGTTTAAAATTTCTTTGGTATGGAAGTACAGAATGGAATATGGAAGAAAATTTTAGTAAGGAATGGAATATGGAATGGAAGATTTTTAGTATGGAATGGAAATGGAATGGAAGAAAATTGCTAGTATGGAATATGGAAAAATCGTCTTCCATTCCATTCCATACCATGCCCTAGATCTGACTACAGAAACTACTGTGCAGTGCTGACTGCTGAGTCAAAGAAAATGAATCGTTGATTATAACAACAGCTTTATGACGTAACAAATGGTACTATGAATCATAGGCGTAGCCAGGGGGGGGGCAGGGGGCCCGGGCCACCCCCAATTAAGATACCACCATTTAAAAAAATTATGATAACATAGCCTAACGATGTTTAGTTGCAGTTACGGACGACGACGGAGCCCCGGGGCCCCTAACTAACAACCAGGGGGCACCAGGGTCCCTAACTAACAACCAGGGAGCCGCTAAACCGACAACCAGGGGGCCCCGGAGCACCTAACTAATTACCAGGGTGCCCTGGGGCCCCTAACTGATGATCAGAGTCCCGGGCCAGGGGCCCTGTAATTCAAATTTTTAACAATTTATATGCAAAACCAGTAATAAATCTAAGAATTTTGTGCTAAAAGTTGCAACCCCAGGCCCTCGTTTAACGTTATTATGAACTTAATGCTATTACGCAGGCGGTAATGCTAACCCCCAATTGAAATACTACCAAAGATAAATATAATGAGAGCATAGCCAGTGTGTTGTTCTTGTCCGGAATTGCAGTTTCTTTAATTTAGGATTTACGCGTACATAAGTAAATAATGATATTGACGACCACCTGTCCAAGTCATAATAATGTCATGCAATTCCTGGAGGTTTCAAAAAACTGTCAAATGACTTGACTCGAGTCCTCCACGTTCAGGAAAAAAAGTTATTTAAATTAAGGGCGCAATCTTATCTCAAATCATAGGCGTAGCCAGGGATGTGGCCCAGGGGGCCCGGGCCCCTCAATTGAAATGTCACCAGTGACAAAAATTTAACAAAAAAACCTAGTTTTTTCATTTTCAGTTTTTTTTTACATCTTTGCGTACAACAGTACAGGCGTACAACAGCAATTAACAATAAACAATATTGACGACCAAGGGGCCCGGCCCACCCCCTTAATTCAATCTTTCCAACCAATTTAAACGTATAAACAGGGTGAAATCAAGGGTTTTGTCCTAAAAGTTGCAATCTCAGGCCCTCATCTAAACTTTTTATGAACGTATTGCAATAACCAGCGCCGTATTATTTGCCATATGGCACAGTGCCAGGGCCCAGCGCTCATATGGTAGGACGTTTTTTGGTCTTCACTTATATTTGGCAGGAAGATGTTGCAAAAGTCCCTTAAGTGCCAGGGACCCCGCGCAATGTAAATCCGACCCAGGAATAACATGTTTAATAAACGTAACCATCTATTGAACCATTTTTCAATAACGATTCACCTCCACCTCGCCAGTTTTTTACGCACAAAAAACTTAAAAAAAATAGCTAGAGAAAATGCTCATTAAACAAATTATTGAATTTCAATTGAGGGGGCCTGGGCTCCCTGTCCGTACATGTATTCTTATAACTGGTTAACTTCATGATAAAACAAAAATCTTGAAGGAAAATCTTCGAGCGGATTACTATTTACTGCTAAAATATTGCAGGAGGCAATGTGCCTTACTTACCCCAACATGGACCAAATCATTTACAACTAAATTTTACACCATAATGCAAGATTTTAAACGTTTTTTGGACTTTTATTGCAAATAAAAGGAGGATTGAACAGTTAAATTTTTTCGATTGGCGTTCAAATGTTAAAAATCTACTTCTTTCAAATGGCTGTGAACACGGGCGAAATGTGATCCAGTGGGATTAAAATAGCTTTTTTCCCAAAAACGTACAAAAATCGCCCAGCGGCTGGGGGCTTCGGCCCCAGACCCCGTCTGTGATGCGTTTGAGTACACTAGCTGACTCAACACGTCTCCTAAGTTAGACATTTGCTCTTTCTAACTATTAGTTTTTGCCCTTTCTCTTTACCAAAATCCTGGTTAAATGCCAACGGGCTACAGCTTCAGATCTTCCATTCTACGATATCTTTGCACCACAAAAAGTTTGTTTTTTGAAAATTTCTGATGACGTCATTGCATGTGATTTGTGGTTTGCCCCCCCCCCCAATTAAAAATCCTGGCTACGCCTATGCTATGAACTGAACAACAGACGGAGTACAGCACTGCTATCCAAACTAAACAAAAAGCAACTCAAACTTTAATTAGGCATTCAGATCAAGTTTTTCTCTGTTGACCAAAATGTTGGGATAAGCCTAAAATGCATTCTCACCAAATTTGAACTTTCTACGTCATGCCGTTTTCAAGATATTGCAATTCAATCTTAACCATTTTCCCCTTACTTCAGTGTTGCCATTTTTCTAGTATCATGACAGAAGGTTAACTTTTGAAAAGTTGGCTTGAATTTACTTGAAAAGCTACTAATTTGAAATTCTGACCCATTACATTACTCTGCTTCGACAACAGCACTGCCAAAAATGCTTATTGAAAGTTACAAAGATGCAGTGACTTTCTGAAATTTTGTTTGTAGTTGGCAACCAAGGCAAAATTTCAATGGGGAAAAAGCCTTTCTAAGGGGAATTCTAAACTGTTATATCTCGGGAATAGAAGGTCGTAGAAAGCTCAAATTTGGTGAAGTTAATCTTCAGATATGACAAAATTTTTTCCGAGAAAACCTAGCAAAAATATTTTCGACTTGAATGCCGTTTTAAGTTTTTTTAGTGTGTTCTTGCTGCTTCTTTGTAAATCATTTTCTTGTTTTACTTTTTTTTGCTTGCAGTGTGCACTGTAAAGCCTCAATCTGCCGCCCCCTTGCAGCCTGCCGCCCGCGGCGCAGAGCCAGAACCGCCAAGTGACTGCTACGCCACTGGGCCCTGGCACTGTACCAAATGGCAAATACGGCACTGGTTATTGCAATAAGCTCATAAAAAGTTTAGATGAGGGCCTAAGATAGCAACTTTTAGGACAAAAACCCTTGGTTTCACCCTGGTTACACGTTTAAATTGGTTGTAAAAAATTGAATTAAGGAGGTGCGCCGGGCCCCCTGGTCGTCAAAATTGTTTATTGTTAATTACTGTTGTACGCGTGTACTAATTGTACACGTTGTACACGTACAAAGATGTAAAAAGAAACTGAAAATGAAGAAACAAGACTTTTTTGTCAAACTTTTGTCACTGGTGGCATTTCGATTAAGGGGGCCCGGGTCCCAAAGGCCACCCCCCTGGCTACGCCTATGATTTTGAGATAAGATCGCGCCCTTAAGTTCTTTCATAAAAAAAGCAAATATTTAAAGCAAAATTAAAATAACTTTTTTTCCAAAACGTGGAGGACTCGAGTCGAGTCGCTTGAGAATTTTTCGAAACGTTCAAGAATTGCATGACATTATTATGAAGAGGACTCGTAGTCGTCATTATTATTACTTACTTATGTACGCGTAAATCCTAAATTCCGGACAAGGACAAAATACTGGCTATGCACTTATTATATTTATCATTGGTAGTATTTCAATTGGGGGTTTGCATTACCAGAGGTAAAGTCGAGGACACAAGGCTCGAGGCTAAGGCCATGGCCAAGGACACAAAAAAATTTCGATCCCAAGGCCAAGGATAGACCCTCTCGAGGCCAAAGCCAAGGACCAAGGACACAGATGCAAGTGTTCTCAAAAAAAAGGTCTTCAAAAATGTTTTTCAGGCGATCTCAGAAAAAAGGTCTTCAAAAAATTTTTTCAAGCGAAAAAGGTCTTCAAAAAATTTGTTTCAGGCAATCTCTACTTGAGGAAACCAAAAAAAAGGTCTTTGCACATTTTCCGCAAGGTTTCTGGCGTTTTCCAACGAAATTTAAACGGTTCAAAAATAGTGCTGTCCACAGGGCAATTTTTGAGGACTTAAAGCTTCGAAGCCAAGGACTTCAAAATGTGTACTCGAGGCCAAGGACGTTCTTGAGGACTCCACCTCTGTGCATTACCGCCTGTGTTATATATAGCATTAAGTTCAAAATAACGTTAACGAGGGCGTGGGGTTGCAACTTTTAGGACAAAACTCTTAGATTTCTCACAGGTTTTGCATATAAGTTGTCAGAAATTTGAATTAAGGGTCCCCAGGCCCGGAACTCTTAGTCGTCAGTTAGAAGCCTTGGAGCTTCTTAGTTGTCAGTTAGAGGCTCTGGGCCTCCTGTTTGTCGGTTAGGGGCCCCAGGTTGTTAATTAGGGGTTTTGGGGCCCCCTGGTTGTCAGTTAGGGTCCCTCTGGTTGTCAGTTAGGGACCCCGAGGCCGCCTGGTTTTCGGTCAAGGGCCCTAGTTGTTAGTTAAGGGCCCCTGGTTGATAGTTAGAAGCCGCGGGGCTCCCTCGTTGTCATTAATATTATTTTTAATTACTTTTATGTGCGTAAATAATCAAAAAAAAAACTGTAGCTTAACATCGCAAGGCCATGTTGTCATAATTTTTTATCATTGGTGGCACTTTAATTGGGGGGTGGGCCGGGACCTCTGGACCCCCCGCTTGCTACGTGTATGCGAAGAGACATCATCACTAGCTCAAGTGGTAGAGCAGTGGTCCGGTAATCCAATGACTGCGGGTTCGAATTCTGTGGGAGGATAACTTTTTCGCATTGCTTGTTTCTAAGTAGTGGCCATTCTGGTGGCTATTCCCTAGGCTTCCGCGCTGGTAGCTTTTAGGCCAGAAGCACGCAAAACGATTAAATATTAAAACTCTGGCATGCAATCGTCAAAACATCACACTTAAATTGGAAGTTGCTAAGAAAAAAGAAATTTTCTCAATGTTGAGGTTTGCCGATGTCACTGTTAAGAGTCTAAGCCTTTTTGACGCATACACTTTTTTTTAAGAACCAGTAAATTTTGGGTTGAGGCAAGCTGTTCTTAAATTTTCACGAATTTTCATCCTTATTTGTTCTTAATTTGTTCCTAACTGAAAAGTGTAGGAAGCGCAATTTTTGTCGATTGATTATCTAAGCTGTAACAGTCTATTGACTATGGTTACTAAAACCTGGTTATTTAGTTATGTGTAAAGTACTGCATAACAGAAATTATTTTTTGGTTTTTAAATTTGGTCAATACTCTTAATCATTTTCTCATGCCGTGATTAGCTTTGGTCCTAATTTATTCTTAAATTTTGAGATGAAATGAGTCTTCCGTTCTTATTAAGACAAAAAGCGCGAATTAAAGTTAGATGACGTCATAAGACGCTTTTGTGACGTAGCCACTTTGACTTAGGCATTTTATTATTCAGTTTCAAAATAAAAACTTATGTGAAAAATTTGAACCGGCTCTGACGCCTTTTTTTTTTAGTATAGCCGTTACGTCACTACAAGGACATCATCAATTCAAAATTAGTTTTACGATAACAAAATTTTGATAAACACCGACCTGCACGCTAATTAAGCGCTCCTATGACTTACGGTTTAGGAGTTAAATAGGGTGCATTTTTGCCCCCCCCCCCCTTATCAAATACGTTGGCAATAACTCTCGTAAAATAGTGTTAATGCTTTAATTTCTTATTAGCTAATCTCCTATTTTTTCATGCGAAATAGGGTATACCGAAAAAACCAGTGCTGGGCACCGCAAGTTTTTTGAAATCCGCAGTTCGCAACTTCCCAGCCGAGTTTGAATTTTCTTTATCCGCAAACGCTAGTCCGCAATTGCTTGTTTAAAAGCATAAGTCCGCAACCGCAAATCCGCGACGACGTTTCAGGATGATTGAATCCGCAAACTCAAATCCGCAACTTTGTAATTCTTGAAGTCCGCAACCGCAAGTCCGCAACTTTGTAATTATTGAGGTCTGCAACTGCATAATTTTTTAGGTCCGAACCGCAAGTCCGCAACAAGTCGAAAAAGTCAAAAAGAAAAGTCGAGAAAGGCAACACAGCAAACAAGTTGAAAAAAAAAAAGATAATCAAGATATTGTGTATAGGCTGCGCATTTGAGTGCACATATTTTTTTTTCTTAAAAACTTGAGCACGAAGTTAACACTTGACATCAGCCTATAGGACATTTTTTCTATAAAGCTACAGTGATTTCGTCGGTGGTTCTCAACCTTTTATGATTTGTAGCCCCTTTCTGGTGACTCTTAACACCCTTGGCCCCCCTGCTTAGCAATAAAATTTTCTGTCTGTATTTCAATTCTGGTGGCTACAAAATGGTTTGCAGCAAGTCTTTAGTGCGCTTTGTGACGTCACTGACAAAAAAGACAACATTGGTTTAAGCGCTTGAAATTGGCAGCTAGTTTTTCTACAAGAGTCTAAAAGCGCTTAAAAGCGTCTGCCTTCCGCTGGCCGTGATTAAGTAGTTGATTTCCGTTAATAAATCTTGCGCTGGTGGCCCCTGGTTGATGCTCCGTGGCCCCCCCGTTTAAAACCCCTAGTTTTCGTGTCGATCTACCAACATGCGAAACTGCTCAGCGGTAGAAGAATCAAACTCTCTACCTATTGTGACAAAGTTCGACTCTTTAGGGCCTGTCTACACTGTGCGTACAAAATTACAAAATTTTTTACGCTCGTACGTCGAAGGTGTCTACGCTATGCAAAACGGCGCTTGCGAGCGTAACGGCTTAACAACGTATTCTGTGGGTACCCATAATCCTGTGTTGAATTGGATGACGGAAATCACAGATTTATTGCAGTTCTTTGTCGTATCAGTTAAATTTGTTTCAAATTATTCATCACGAGAAGTAGTATTGTGTTTTTGATAATTTAAACATGAATTTTTTTCTACCTTCCTCACAAAAACATAACGTACGGCCAATCAAGAATGTTGTGGTGGCTATTAGGTAGCAAAGTTTTTGTTGAATAAAGAAAAAAAAAAAAATTTGCACCGATCAGTGGTCGAGCGTCTGTAACTGAAACACTAGATCTGGGTTTGATGCCTTGCTTGGCCTTCAGCAATAAAAAAAGGACAGCGTGAAGACTACACACTGTGTGATAGACAGGTGGACAAGACGTGGCAGCTTAACTCGAAGACCAAAAGGTTTCTTTGCTGTCTCTTCGCCAAAGCAACTTGGTGAATACAACAAAATTACAAAAATTATAGGCCACTGGAGGCTGGTTTCAAAGGTCCGGTTCTTCCTCTGTTGAATTCCTCTTAGCGGAAGGTGACTCGGCGTAAACATCTGGTCGCAATTTTTTGCAGGGTACATTTTGTTTTCAGCTTTCAACTGCTTTTCAGTTCTACTGTCACATTCCGTTTACAGAGGTGGAGTCCTCGAGGAAACATTTTGAAGTCCTTGGCCTCAAAGCCTCAAGTCCTCGAAAATTGCCCTGTCCTCGGCTTGAGGACAGCACTATTTTTAGATCGTTACAATTTTTGAAGATCGCCTTAAAAAATGTTTTGTAGACCTTGATTTTTGGAGATCATCTAAAAAACATTTTTGAAGACCTTTTTTTTTTGAAATTGCCTGAAAAACTTTTTTTGAAGGCATTATTACTATTGTTTTTTTTGAGAACCCTTGTGTCCTTGGCGTCGAGCATTTCTGTACTTGGCCTGTCCTCGGAAGGGCTGTGCTTGGCCTCCGATTTTTTTGTGTCCTTGGCCTCGAGCCTTGTGTCCTCGACTTCACCTCTGTCCGTTTAAGCCAAATTTTGCGCCTCTTTCGCCTCTCTCCATATCAACTTTTATATAAACTTTATCCAGTCCACCCCTAGAAACAATGGACGGTGAATGATGCGTAGCATGCAGGTAGAGGTTATCCTCTCGAATTGTCAAACGGTTTGACTGCGCGTATAATGCGTAAATAAGTGATGCAATATCACATTCAACTACAATCTTTTCCGCATTTAATCCCTTTCGCAAAAACAACACGCATTTTATCATTATTATGTTGATTCCTCCTCCCTAACGGTTTGTGTTAACTCCTTGTAATCAATCAGATTCAATCGCATTACAACTACAATTTTTTTTGACATGCTTATTGCAGTATTAATCTTTTCTTAGGAACAATGTACTGAGAAAATTAATAATAAGCTATAGACAGTATATAGAGTCTACAGAGACTCTGTATACTGTCCATAGCTTATTATTAATCTTTTCTTTTTTCACACAAAAGCTTCTACAGAACGCTTTTTTTTCTACCACTCTGATAGTTTTGTACATCACAGTAACGCACAAGAATTTGATAACAAAAGTTTTGGATTAATCCCTTACCCGCTAAACCTAAACTTATTCGGAGAACTGCTTACCAAATAGCTTTAGCCGAAGATTGAGAGAAATCTCACAGATGTCCAGCTAATTGCACTTTCATAAAACATAAATCAAAAATAGGGCCAACTATGGTAACTAAAAATTTCAATTACCCTATACTGCTGTAATATTATTACAACTAAAATTGCAGAAATTTGATTATGCGACTAGAACATTCAATAAGTTTACTGTACTCTGAGGAGGAACTTTTGTATTCTTTCAATAAGACAGATATTGCAACTTCTGTAATACAACTGTATTCAATATTTTCAAAAACTCAGTAAACTATATTCGTGGTAAGCAAAAGTACAAAATTCTAAGCGCAAAGCAGTTAATATTTCAGGAAGTAACACATCGGGTATCTCATACGATGTAATGTTTCGGAGGGAGTGAGAGACCCTTCATCTGCTTGTCGCTTCACGAAGATATCAGCGCAGGTTAGACAAGCACATATTACCATTGATGTATAAATAAGGGTAAACCAAAAGCTACCTCAGAAGTTTAAGCAAAACTTATATGAAAGTTCATCACAAGAGTTTTGCTTAAAGCAATAGCTGTCTCATAGGTTTAATCAAAACTTGTAAAAAAGTTCATCATAAGAACAATGTACTGAGAAAATTAATAATAAGCTATAGACAGTATACAAAGTCTTATAAACACAATCAAACCTTTGATTAACAGCCTAAGACATACTGTTTCGGAATCGACATTCGTCTTTTATTCCTCGTCAGTATAGCTAGGACTATAGGTATGAACATGAGCGTAGAAAGGCAAAAAATCGCAAATTAACCAGATCATGACACAAATTTTTTTTTCTCCAAAAATATAAAGTAATCACAATATTACAAGAGATAATTCTAATAATTTAATGCAAAATAATTTCCAATAGCATGTCTTAGACAGCTGTTTCGCCCAATCTCAGGGCTCATCAGTTAGGCTAGCAAGACCAAAAGGACAAATGTCACTAGTGATAAAAATCTTCTAAACAAGCATCTTTACCAATTTATCAATCAATGAATAAATTTTTACCGATTACGTTTATAATACATAAATCTTCACCCATCATTCAGTCAATTTTAGCCAAAATAGGTAAATCTTGGCTGAAAAATCTTTACCCACTAAAACTAGAGCTATTAATTCAATCTTTGCCGAATGAAACTATTGCTATAAATCAAATCTTTACCGACTAAACTACAAATCTTACCTTACATATCGCAGAAGAACGATAGCCTAGTCAACAAAAATAAGTAAAGCTTAACTGAAAAATCTTTACCCGATGAAGTAAAGCTATTGATTAAATTTTTACCGAATGAAACTATTGCTATCAAATATTTACCGACTAAAGAACAAATCTTACATTTTGTAAGATTTTGTAACATTTTGTAAGATTTGTACTTCAATTTTATAACTTATTTAATTTGTACTTCATTTAATTTTATTTTGTAAGATTTTTACTTTATCTTACCTTTTGTAAGATCAATATTTTGTGAGATTGGTAAGATTTGTTCTTTAGTCGGTAAATATTTGATTTATACCAATAGTTTTATTTGGTAAAAATTTAATCAATAGCTTTACTTCATCGGGTAAAGATTTTTCAGTTAAGCTTTACTTATTTTGTTAACTAGGCTATCGTTCTTCTGCGATATGTAAGGTAAGATTTGTAGTTTAGTCGGTAAAGATTTGATTTATAGCAATAGTTTCATTTGGTAAAGATTTAATTAATAGCTCTAGTTTTAGTGGGTAAAGATTTTTCAGCCAAGATTTACCTATTTTGGCTAAAATTGACTGAATGATGGGTGAAGATTTATGTATTATAAACGTAATCGGTAAAGATTTAATCATTGATTGATAAATTGGTAAAGATGCTTGTTTAGAAGATTTTTATCACTAGTGACATTTGTCCTTTTGGCCTTGCTAGCCTAACTGATGAGCCCTGAGATTGGGCGAAACAGCTGTTTAAGGCATGCCATTGAAAATTATTTTGCATTAAACTGTTAGAATTATCTCTTGTAATATTGTGATTACTTTATATTTTTGGAGAAAAAAAAATTTGTGTCATGATCTGGTTAATTTGCGATTTTTTGCCTTTCTACGCTCATGTTCATACCTGTAGTCCTAGCTATACTGACGAGGAATAAAAGACGAATGTCGATTCCGAAACAGTATGTCTTAGGCTGTTAATCAAAGGTTTGATTGTGCTTATAAAACTCTATATACTGTCTATAGCTTATTATTAATTTTCATTATAAGAGTTTTGCTAACAATAAAAACGGCAAAACTAGGTTGCAACACATCAAGGTACCGGTATTACAAATGTCGATGAATCAGACTAGTGGGCCATAGCAACATGAGAAGCAAAACAGCTTTATAGAAATAAACTCAATACACAGGGACACACAACAGAGACGTATACAGACTACAATAATAAGCTTCAAATTGAGGAATCAAACAGTGGCAACATTCTCAAAGAATACATTAAAAAAATAAGTTTATGCTCTCATACATTTCTTAAAAGGAAACAAACTTTCAATTTCATATTTTGTGCGAGATAGTGGCAACGAATTCCATACGTTGAGTGACGCATACAAACACACGGTTGTAAAACTAGTAGATCAACTAATAAGCTAAAGTAGATCTACTAGCTTTTTATACAATACGTCATCTCTCATTTTGATATGCCTCTCAATTATAAGCATTTTCGCAGTAACTGACTGAGGTTGATACATATTGGTATTGGAAAGTACTGATGACATATTGGCAAACGATACAAAACAAAGCAAGGAGTTTTTTTTTCACTCCACTTGCCCACTTTAAATCCTATAAAACATAAATAAGCATGATGAACTTTATTGATTTATTTTTTATCCAATCTGTAGTTACAGTATTATTTTTTATTTTTTAGTACACTTAGAATTAGAGCGATTCTAATGTTGTCTTGCATTTTCTTTACATGTTGACTACGAATTTTGTGTATATACTGTACAAGGTGTTCATATCTTTGGATTATTTTGCTTTAATTTTGCAAAAAATTTTTTATCATAGAAAGTAACAGACTAAGAAAATCTAAAATCTACTTTTTTAACCATAACTTGTTGAGGTGGCAGTAGACTTAGATGACCTTTCGGTCCTTTGCTGTCTCCTCACCAAGTGACTAAATATCGCTATGACTCTGCAAGTTTGTGTGTTGGTTTTGAAAGAATTGCATGCTTCGATGCTTTGCTGATAGACCTAGAGAAAGTTGCAGTTTTTTTTCTTGTGATATGACGTCACTTGGTAAATAAATAAATATGATGATGATGATAATGCTAGTTACATTTTAAACCCAATTATTATCAGCATTGACAAGCAAACTATATCTAACGCTTGCCAAATCAGAACTAGAGCTGATTCAACCTTTCAAATACGTAGGAGCAAAACAATTTATGAGTTAGCAAAGCAATTTTAAATTGAATACAAAATTTAATTGCTGAAAAGTTCAAATGTTGTGCTAGAAGTTATAACTCATAGTGTGGTATAAAAGCGATGCAAGACAAATTTGCTTTAAAATTTAATAAATATGCCTTAAACGTTGAAATTGACATGAAAATAAGAAAAAAATAACCAAAGAATTAAAAATGATGCCAATGTCCAATCAGTCTCAGAAAGCAGGTATTTTTTTATACATCACCAACATTTCGATTATAAAACTTGGAAATGAGTAATGCCTGGCTCCTGGAAAAGTCAAGCAGCAACTCTATGAAGTATTAATAATCACCAAGATCTTGGTTGATTTCATGGTAGGAAAAGAACGAAATGTCACAAGTTTAGCCAACAGCACTTAACCCAACCAAGAGCAATTTTCATTACAGTGTGTTGACCATGAGGCATGTTGAAAAAATAGACAACAAACATTAATGGAATTTGATGACTTTATTTCTGCTTTTCACTGTTGCAGTTCTAATAATCTTCCAATTATCTTCTACACATTGGATGACCTACAGTAAAACAAATAATAATTACTCCTACCAAAAAAAATTCAAAATTCTGCTAAGTGTCCAAAACCACAATTAGCAGTAGACATATCAAAAAACATACCAATTATGCATAAAACCAGTGTTGAGCAAGTTAGTAAGAAACGTTAACTTCGTTAAGAGTTAATTCGCTAAGAATTTTCAAGCAATTTTTTAACTCAGTTTAAGTTAAGTAGTTAACTGAAAAACAAAAGTAACGCAAGTTAAAGTTAAAAGTTAATTTGTTAATTTTTTTTACTCATTTTTTTGTTAAAATTACTCATTCTGATTTCTGTTACTTTGGTATTTACTATTCTAATAAAAGTAGACACAGTGGAAGCCTATCTTAATTTTTTTATTTTTTTATTTCTATTATTTAGGCAGTAAGACGCGTGGTGTAGCATAGAAACTTTACGGATTAACATAAGCATAAGAGTAGTTTAACAAAATCTATACTTAATAAGTTAACCCACAAAAGTTTTTTAACTTTTTAATTTGTTAATGAAAAACTTAACTTCGTTATTAACGAGTTAATGCCCAACACTGTATAAAACACTTGCACTCAGAGAAAAGTCCTTAATTTTTAGAGGCAACCAGTACGCATAAGAAATTAGCATAAATTAAAGCAAAAAACAACTTTTTTTTAACGCTATACCAAGAGTAATTTATTCTACCAAAAATATTCTAGCAAAGATATCATAACAGTATTTTTTAAACCATAAGGTGCAGCAAACTGGAACATATCACTGTTATTAGACACTGTCGTAGTATCAATAAATGGCTTAGTATAATTATTATTTTCTAGTATAAAGCGCACCAAATAGCTTCTAGAGCTTTGTTTTTAGGCACAAAGTGCACCAAACTATAAGGTGCACTACATTGCGTTAAATTTATTAAACTCTAAAAAACTTTAAAACAATCTAAATTGTTAACTCTGAATGAAATCATAAATAAAGTAAAATAAAATCTTTCATTATACATGCTGTAATACGTCTAAGTGCATGTAGACTTGACAGACCCATCACAGCATCATTGCACCCAAGCAACATAGCTGCCATCAAATAAATGTCGCAGCGATAAAAAGCCGCTGTCAACACTGTGTTTGATTTGACCAGGTTGATTTAAATCTCAGACCTCCACTCCAAGAGACGAATGCATTACCGCTTGATCAATTGGCCGTAAGAGAGCATAACCAAAAGTACAGATTAAATGCATCAGAGTATAAGGCAAAAGTTGGATTTCTTTAAAACTAAGTTTTATTGGTGCACCTTATGGTTTGAAAAATATGACACTTTAAAATCTCAGTTGTACCCAAGAAAAACAAGCAATGCTACTCATATGTTACAAAAAACTTGAAATTGTGTAGTTAAGTTGCAGTGATCTGAATACTGTCTTGTCACGTCATCACATTAGAAAAAACTTTCAAAGTGAAAAATTATCTTTGGCCCAGGGCTAATTTTAAATGCTCATTTTAAATAAAAGCAAATGATTTAGATAAAACTTCCAAGTCTGTTTTTTTATTTTCACTATGAAAACGCCTAAAGTTGTTTTTTTTTAATAAAAGCTCAAAGACCTGGTAAAGATTGTCAATCCAGCAATACACATAACTAACCTTGAAAAACCTGACAATGTCAGTGTTAGATTGGTCATTATCCAAGAAATCTTTGAGCATAAAAGATCAACATTGCTTCATACTTTTATCAATAAATCTCTTTGAGTCTGGACCAAAAGTACCATATCATCAATAAATTTGTTTGCTAAAAGCACTAACACTATTTGTTCACTACATCAAAAACTTGCTAATAGAGTCTTAATTCACAATTCTGAAAAGTAATTGCAGGATACAAAAACTTTTGATTTCACTATCTTATTGACACTGACAGCAGGCCAAACTTATTGGCTTGACAAAGTCTGTAATTCAACTCAACTCTTCGTAGAAGTCTAATGAAAACCTGATCAGAGGTGGTCAGTAACGAAGTAGTTCTACGTAAGTAGGCTACTTAAGTAGTATTTTCGGTAACGAGCGACTTACTTAAGTATTTTTCATTTCTGATACTTCTACTTTTAGTTTAAGTAAAATCCTCTAGAAGTAACGCTACTTGAGTAGTAATGACTTTTATGAAAAGTAGAAGTAAACACCTAGCCAATCCTTTTTGATAATGATTTGACCAATGACCACGATTTGAAGTTTTTTTGTTTGTCTCATTATATCTGGCAACTCTGCTTATCGAAAACATGTTCGTACAGGACGCGAAACAGAAGTCTGGTACGCTGTGATTACAGTCTATGTACCGGTAATGAGCCGCAATTTTGAGGTTTGGCAAGGTTTTCAGGAATTTCTTTGTTTTAGGTGGGCGCAGTATTAAGCCGCTTTTACCGAAAGTCCGTATTTACGCATACGCGTATAAAAAACGCATATCCGTAAATACGGATATGCGTATTTACGCAGGGTAATTTATTGATATGCGGAAATACGCGTATGCGTATCTCAAAAGCATGAAATAAATGGCTAGTGAGTTTGGTGTTACCTTCTATTTGATTTTAAAAATGACGCTGATAACATTTCAGTTGGAAAGTCACATCATCAATTTTAGTCGACAGTCACACGAGGGCATAAATGGCATTCTGTAGCTATTACACTTTATGAAACAAAAAATTTGTGGCAGACGACTGATATGATTAAGAATATATTATTATTTTCAAAATTTTCCGTGATAAATTTATAAATTTTATTTTGTTTCATCTTAAGACCAAAAAATAAAATGGCAGTTGGATAGAATGATACTACCTTTTTTTGGATCTATCCCCAGGCCCAGATCGAATGTTTTTCACTGGCCCTGGTTAGGTTTAAACTCCTTTCTCGCACTCATGCGTGGTGATAGCCGCACTTACCATCCATGCCATCAACTCCCATTTCCATGCTGATGCTTTCCCAAACGTTGTGTAAGCGTTCTCCGTCCCTGTGTTTATCGCTTTTGACATCGTAAATGAAAACATGCGGCCGGACCAAATCGACCAACTTTTCTGTTATTTGCTCACTCGAGATCCGCATGTTGCTGGGGTTCTATTATTATTTGACGCGTACATTACAGTAAAAAATAAAAATGAATTATAAGCTTAAAAAATATTTTATTTTTTATTAAAAAAAACAGGGTACTCGGTGACTTCAGAAAAATGTAGGGCATTTAATTGAGAGTGCTGTAGGCTTACATGAAAACTTACCATATCACATTTTCAAAACAGCAAATTTTGTTACAGTTGAACACATAGCATACCGGTGCAATTGTAATCAAGGCCTACGAAAGGGGGTTCAGGAAGCGCATCAACCCGGGTTTAGGGGGCGGCGGAAGATCTTACCGGTATAAGTTCACGCACTCAATTAGTGGTAGTGATGATTATAGCGTGATCATTCATCATAGCACTCATTCCCGGTGGAACACAATTGTAATTTTCGGTCTCCGTAAAGGCACTCCTTGACAAAATTTCTCTGTAAGGCCTTGGCTGTAATGGCTCAAGCCATGGTCTCCAGCCGCTCAATGCTTCGCCTTCAAGCCTCGGTAAGTAAACACTTTAGTTGCGTGAATTTGCTCAACAGCTTTGCTCAATTTGGACAGTTTTCAAACGAGAAAATTTTGCTTTAGATTTGTAGCGTCAGCTCCAACGTAACCACAAATGGAAGTGTGATTGGATATGTGGATTAATAAGTCAACCAGGAGCAGAGCCTGACTGTTGTTTAACCAAGCCGGTCGTCGCATTGGGACGCGTCCTTTTGACAAGTAGGCCTACGTTACAAATTCAAGCCCTACTGTTTCTTAGCAACCTCATTGCGCGCCTGACGCCTGAGCACACCACTAACCTATCGGGAGCTTCAAAGCTGTAGTGTAACGTTACATGTTATAAAAGCTTAGCATAAATATAAATCTTTTATCGAATTTGCAGCCTGTAGCCCTCTAGTGCTTAAACTGTATGGGCGACGCGTGCCCCTACCGAGATTTGAGCGCTGGGTAATCAGACGAAAAAGGGTTTGTCAGCACGAATTAATCCCTCAAATTCCGGCGAAATATAGTCCCAGATTGCGATAAAGCCGTTTTGTTTGGTCTTCACTCGATTTCGAAGGCAGAATTACATAATTTCCACTAAAGTACTTTCGCACTCCAAATGCGTTTGGTCAAGGCTGCAAAAGCTTCCCCCATGCAAAATTTTACAGTTTAAGTACTGGGTATATATATAACTTTGGTTTTAAGCTTCTGATTTTTAAGGATTACGCAAGGTCCAAAATTAGGCCATGGGCCAAACTTTTCTTGGCTTTGGAATTAAACTTACTATAACAAAACCTAAACCTTCATCCTAATTTCACGCATCTTTTTAAAAAACAACCTTTTATTTTCTATAATTCAGTAACTAATTGTAAAAAAGTTGTTGTCCTTGGTGGTAATCGATCCTAGAGACCCCAACCAGAACAAAAGTAACGTAGGTGCACAGTAACTTGTTCACTCGTCCAATCGCCCTATGCCCTGCTTGTGAACAATCGCATGTTTTAAATGTATGCAACAACAAAGGATTTTTACTAACGCAATGATAGCATTCTGTTATGAATTATGGTTGATTTGTTTGTGGTTCGCTCAACAACTCGTAAAACTTGGAAATGCTTAGTTTGCGGTTTGCCGTGAGAGCAACTACCTTATCTGAAAAATCAAAGCAAAACATCGACTGAGTTGCTACCGTAGGATTCAGTTTGATTTGCTCGCAAAAACACTGTAGGCTAGCAGTAGGCTACTAGTAACCTTTCATTGCCGAAACCTGGGGGGGATATATCCCTCCTAATAATTTGGCTGTATGAGTTGTTTGAGTACTGTGTGGTGTATATCTGCATCCTCCCCAATAATTTGACTCTTGTGTGCATCTGAGCGTAGGTGTCCACTTGATTTCGGGGGGAAAAAGTGTTCCTTTTTTGGTGAAGACTTTTTTTTTGGTCTTCACCTGAATTTGGGGAAAAAGATGTTCCATTTTTGGTGAGGACCTTTTTTTTGGGTCTTCACTTACTTTGCTCACCTGAACAAAATCGTGGTCGAGGTTCATCCCCCCCAATGTTGAAAATAGGGCAAAATTGGGGTAAAATTGCAAATTTCCCCCCAATGCTCAAAAGAGATTGGCACCCCCTGATTGCCAAACAGATGGGCCCGCCAACTCGTTACACGCTTCGGCGAATTACAGCGAGAACAAAAGATATAGGATTTGATGGGAGCTAAACATTTAAAGAAAAACTTCGATTAATTAATTTCGATTAAAAAACTTCGATTAAGTACTTTAGGCCTAGTTTTAAAAACTTTGTAAAAATGTCGAAACAAAAGATCCCGAAAATAATTGCAAAAAAAAAGCTTATTAAATTTGTGTAAAAAATTAAGATTTTGGTGAGAACCGAACCCAGGTTGCAAGTTTCAACGGCAAGTATCATAACCACTTTACTAAGCAACCTTGTGACGTCACACCGCAAATAATTTCTTTATAAATGCCTGAAAAATACGCATATCGTGCCTGTATTTTATTCTTTGTCAAGCGTAAAAAAAAAGCATGCGGAAATACGCATGCGAATATACGCTTGTTCGGTAAAAGGTAATATTAAAAATACCAACTAGAGTAAGAATTTTATACGTATATGCGTATTTTTTATACGCATATCCGTATTTTTTTGCGCATATGCGTAAATACGGACTTTCGGTAAAAGCCGCTTTATTGTGTACTTTATTGTTTGTTTGCTTTTTTACACTATCAAGCAGTGAATATCAATTGCAAAGTTTTTGGCGTAACTCGACTTGGAGTCCAGCCCTAATCTACCGCTCTAGAGGCATGCGAGCTATACAATTAGCCATCCGAGCAGAGTAATGCATTGTTTAGATCAGTGCTCCTCAACCTTTTTTTACGTGGTATACCTTTAGCGATTTTTGAAAACTTTGTATACTCCACAAAAAATTCTAGCCCGTGTAAGCGGTGTAGACTTTTTTTGTAGGTCCGATTTTTCATGCTTAGATTTGGGCGAAATTGGACCGAATCTAGCCCGAATGTAAGTGGAGACCATTTTCTTTTTTTTTTTTTTTTTTTGAGATTGCAGTTTTGTTTCGTATACCCTCTGTATACCGAGTACCATAATTACCGTTTCGCATACGAATTGGTATATCGTATACCCGGTTGAAGATTTGTACGAATTAGATGTTACGAATCTGTGGTGACCTGCTGATTGGCTTTCTTCATATTGTACATAGCAGGTTTAATCCAATAAAAGTTTAAATGGATTGTTGAACTCGACCGTTAGGTAGTGTACATTATTCCACCTCACAACGTGTACAATAAGTACGTATCGAGTTTGTTTTACTGTACAGTACTACGAAACTTATTGAATAGTTACGCCGATTCATTTACAGGTCATCTAGGGTAGTGTGTTTTTGCGTTGCATCAAATACCAGGTGTTGACTCAGTCTCACTAAAAAAAAAACATATCGAACCCTGATTAGCATGGTACAGTAGACAAACTAGACATGCGCATTACTCCTGGTTCATACGAAAAAGATTAGCGGTTAACGGCGTTGCGTTTGCTGCGGCCCGTCTGGGGTTCAATTCCCTAGCCGGTTAACGAACAGTGTTGCTAACAACTCGCCATCGCTGCGACATTTCTTCTCAAGCTGTGTTGTCCAGGCGCGGATATGAGCCCAGAGTCCCTACTAAATCGTATTCGTAACACGCTTCGGTGTAATTTCCAGAGAATAATAAAACTTTGATTTTTTGATATGCTACCGTAAGTATGGCTTTGCTTGAACACTGATCGTAAGCGTAACAAAGCAAACCTTCGAAGAATAAACAAACACGTGAAATTCGAAATTACTTTCTACTTTCATTACTTAAGTAGAATTAATTTTGACTACTTTCCTACTTTTACTTAAGTGGAAATGCTTCGCATACTTCTACTTTTACTTGAAAGGCATTTTTGAGTACGTAACAATACTTCTACTTAAGTAGATTTTTCGACTACTTTGTCCACCTCTGAACCTGATAGTTGCTGAATAAGTGCAGACATCTTTAAATAGAATAATTTTACATGCCTATTTATCAGCTTCTGCACAGCCCATCATATCAACAGGCTAGTACCAGGCTACGCCTAGATTATTGCACTTTAATTCTGCTTTTATTACAATAGGCTAACTGATACGGTAGGCTCTAAAAGTTTTAAGTTTCATTGAAATAAAAAATCAGAGCCTAGATTTTATTGGTAGACTAATCTTTTAACTTTGCATAATTTCTGACAGTAGCCTAGGCTACTGAGTTGCTTGCTTACAGGTCTATCTTTTTATCTTTTATGGTCTATCGTCTTATCTTTTATGCAGCATTACTCCATCTGCACCAGTGGGTTAAACCTTTTGAAGTAAACTAGCCTACAGCAGCTTTTAGGCTAGGATTACCAGTTTACTTCAACAGCGTGGTATAATACATGCTAGGTAGAGGTACCACCAGACGTAGACCTACCATACCATGCTGGCTGACTGGTAGGCCTACCGGTACTGGTTTTGGCCTAATCAAGTCTCCCTGGTCTGGACTGTGATCTGCATTGCCACACCACACATCGGTTTTAATTTTCAAATTTCCTTAGTTGGACTAGGCTAACCAAATTTTTCCTAACAACAAACAAAACAAACAATTCATCATAATTTACTTTTAGGCCAATCGACCTAGGCCTCCTTTTTGCAAGGTTTTCCTTATAGAGCCACAAATTGACCATTTTCATGTTACATTAGGCTATTTCAAACCAACACGCATACTTTCACTTTTGAAAATCAACGTTATTTCAACAAAACTTATGAACCTAATTTTAACCTACCTCGAAACCTGGCAAACCAGCTTTTGAAATTTCACGCAAATCGTGAGCTTACGAGCGTACTAGCGAAAAAAATTTGCTCTTTAGCAAAATGTTTTCGCTGGCAATTTTACTCTTGTAAGGTGCTACGCCCGTAAGATGGTACGCCTAGGCTAACGGAATTTTCCTTTAAAACAAACTAAGGTTACGCTCGTAAGCTGACGATTTTACGCACAGTGTAGACAGGCCCTAAACTTTGCTCTATTTACAAATCCACCACCACATGACCCACAATTAAATCCAAAGGTTTTCGCGGTACAATTGGCACCACTTTGTCGAACAGTAGCGCCCGCGTCACAAACTGAAAATCGGTATTTTCGATCTACGTTTTTATTTTATTTTTAAAGTAATGCAACTAAAGAAGGTATTTGTAGGAGGGTTGAAGTTCCTGTTTCTTTTCTTTAGATCGTCTACTCCAGTCGCTTCGGCTTTGATACTACTCAGTGCTGTTAGTTTTTAAAACATGTGTCGCCCTGGACCATGCCGTTGACAGTATAATAACTATACGTGGGGTAATGACCAAAGGACTCAGAAATTTAATGTCAAAAATTAGTAAGCCTAATTGAGTTTTTTCAATAGATAGAACGAGCAATACGGGCGTTCTAAAAATGCGCGAAATTTTTCCAAGCGCTGATAAAATCATGGGCGCATGCACTGGGTAGCCTATATAAAGTGTCCAGCGAACATCCTAAGCATTGATCAAAACACTTTCGTAAAAAATACCAGTTTGCTAACGTTTATTTGTTTAACCATACTTCTGCTAAAAACTTCAGCATGATCACTTTCCCTAGTAGCGATTTAGAAACAAATTAGTTAGGGTTGAGCAGCTCTGTGACAAAATGTTTTGGTTGAGCTAAGTTTTATCTGTGACGCAATAATTGGTTTAATTTTCGATAGATTTTTTGGAAAAGCTTGCTATGCTAACACAAAAGCAACAATAAGCAACCTACTTTTTAATAAAACCAAAACTTTTTTAAAAATGCAATAAAGTTTCATTTCAACTCAGTTAACATACGCATGTTTCATAAGGATTATTCTTTTTTATTGAACGTTTTATTTTAGATTTTTATTATGAATTTATTATTGGAATTGGACTTTTTCATTTCGTGCTAAAACTGAAAAAAAGAAATTCAGCTAATAACTACAACAAGAGTCGTATGCATCAACGTGGGTTAACAAAACTTTTGGGGAAAAATTTGGAGAAAAATGGCTGGGCGAATTGCCAAAATGATCATAATGTATTGAAAATTTTTCCAAGAACGAGTTGCTGAAAAACTTTGAAATGACGAAACGTGCAAAATAACTGAGGGAAGATAGAACGAGAAACAAAAGTTTTAACGGAGAATCTAGCGTTAACAATGTTGAACCCAGTAATAACGGCTGTAATCCTAGCGAAAGTTTAAAGGATCTGTTCAATAAAGCTGTAGAAGAATGGAAAGCACTGTATGACAGTGAAATATTAGCACTTAAGATGAAATTAGAAGAGGTTAAGAAGAGCCAAGATTTGATTAACTCTTAGTATGAGTCACTGAAGGAGAAATGTGATAAGTTAATTGTTAACAATCAAAAACAAGAAAGCGTAATTAAGGAACTAAAAGCTCAGTCAACAACCTTAAAAAGTAGCAATGAGAAAGAAAAAGAGAAAGTTGATGCCTTCGAGCAATACGGGCGTCGTCAAAATCTGGAAATAGTAGGTGTGCCATTAAAAGAGGGTGAAAACACCAATGAAATTGCAATCGAGGTTGCAAAGATGCCAAATGTATTCTTATCAACAGACCAACTATCTACTTCTCATAGACTTCAGACTCGTCCCAAATCTACGAAATCGGAACCCGCGGCGTCACCTCCAATCATAGTTCTTTTTTTGAGTCGTGACGTCAGAAATCAGCTTTACGCATGGCTCTACGCAAATCGTAAGTTGGCAAGCACTCCAAACTTACAGGAATTTTCGCTTCAAGATGCTGAGAACATTTATATCAATGAAAATTTAACCCAAATTCAGAAAAAGCTCTTCTGGCATGCTATACAAAAAACCATAGCTAATAACTTTAAATTTTACTGGACTGCAAATGGAAACGTCTATGTAAGGAAATCTTCTGACTCAGATTCCTCACTGATTAAAAATATCGATGACATTTTTAAGATTAAGTAAATATCATCTGTTTAGCATTATATCATTATGGCTATTTTGCAGTGTTGGGACTATTGCCACTTTCACGAGTCCGAGTGCGAGTCCTTAAGCTACCAGTCCAAGTCCGAGTCTGAGTCCACCAAAACTCAAGATCACGAGTCCGACTGCGACTCCGAGTCCGAATGCCACGAGTCCGAGTCCACCAAAACTGAAGGTCACGAATCCGAGTTCAAAAAGTTCGAAAATTTAATCGGAAAGTGAAATTTGGCCAAAGTTATTTCAATATGGACAAACGCTTTCAGAAATTCCGCAAGAAGACGTTTGTGCAACGTTTGTGCAAGCGTTGCACAGTCTTCTAATTAGGCCCTTTACACACAGAAAAAAGTTGCATTAACGCTTTTGCAAGAGCTCTTGCAAATAAAATTTAGTCGTCTACTTCGGCCTTAATTTACACCCGAGATTGCAAAACTCCTCGAGGCTGAGAAAGTCGAAATTCGAGGTTTTCCTTCTTTTATACCTGTATATTTTATTCAGTCAGTTCAGTTTTGACAAAGTTTTTTCAGTAAAAGTATGCGAGTGACGTCACATAAAACCCTTTTATATTTTAGTTTGAATTTGCAAAGAATTTTGTAAGTTATTGGAACGACCGACGCTCGCGTCGAGTGTTTTTTTTGTTTTTACTCGGCCATTTTTTAACTAATCAGTGCGAAATTTCAGACTTTTGCTTATAAGTCGAGAACGGTTTGGTCTAGCTACATGAAATTTTGACAGCAGTTTGAGGCTATTGATTTGCATGTTCGTATCAAATTTTGAGGCAATTGGTTGAGTGACTTTGGTTTTAGGATCCAAAAACCGCTCCGCAAGTTTGGCGTAAAAAACGGTCTCATTCAAAAACGGCTTAAGTACGACATTAAATATTTTGCACGGTTATATGTCTTAACCCTATTTGTACCGGGGGGGGAGGGGCAAATTTGTCCCCCATCTCAGTTATTTTAATATAGCTCCTAAACCAAAAACGGTTTTGCTTTGATACATCCTGGCTTTGAGTCAAATTTAATAGCACAGATTTTCAGAAAGTTTGGGGTCAGCCGGACAACTGGAAGTGACGTTATTTTTTGCCTTTGTCAGAGGCACCTTAGGAATTTTATGCAGTTTTGAGCACAATGTATGCTTATCAGTGCGCATATTCTATTCATTGTACTGCGAATTCATTGTCAATCCTAATCTTCAGGAGGAATAAAATATTTTATTTACTGATAAATGCATTGCATCATCATTACGTCATTGTTGACGTCATTATTCAAAAATATTGCTTTTTCTGCTGTTTGTCGAAATATCCTGCGTTTGCATAAAAAAATATTTATTTTCATCAGCTGTTGAATGATAAAATGAAAATAATACTGCAGTATTCTATAATTTTGTGAAATATACTATAATTCAGTCACAAAAAATTACAAACAATAATCAACACGATATACTAAAGATGACGTCATCATGCATGTGACGTCATCATGCATGATGACGTCATAATTTGCAGTAACTTTATCAGAGATGTCAATGAAACAACAAAGTCTAAACTAAAACTAAAATTTTGCAACATTTAGGCAAATTTGCATGCTGTTATAAGGATTTAGTGGTTTTGATGACGTCATCCTCGTTTTCGTGACGTCAAAACCTCAAAATATTTATTTTTAAAAATTTAACAAAAAATAGCTTCAACAAGCAAAAAATCTTACTTCTATCACTTATCAATCAGTTTTTAGATAGGGGGGCAAATTTGTCCCCCCCTCGGTACAAATAAAGTGTAAAAATAGCCCGGTAGATCTAGGGTTAAGCTACCTTTTCATCCCAATTAACTCACTTTTGGCCGCGATGAGTTTTTTTTCCTTTTTTCATTTGTTTTTCTTTTTTTTTCTTCCTAACTCTTGTACGCTCTTCTTCTCCTAAACCACAAAACATCGAAATCTAATTTTTTTGCAAAGTTGTCGAGGTGCAAACGCAATTTTGTCTCCCGAAATATTTTGGGGCCACTCCCATGGGAACCCTCCCGAAATCGGGCCCAAAAACTAAGTTTTTGAAAATGAACAAAATGAAAACCGCTCAAACTAGGGAGCATAGTTTTTTTGATATCAGCAGATACTTAACAGACAAATATTTTGACATACTTTGGATGTTGCCACCCCTACGGGGACCCCCCAAAATGGACCTCCAAAAATCATATTTTTGAACAGCTTAACTTAGGGTGACAGCTTTTTTAATATCAGTAGATTTTTAACACTCAAATATTTTGACATAGTTTGGGGGTACTAATTTTCCGGGGGACTTCTCCAAATGGACCCTTCAAAAATGAATTTTTTGAACAGCTCAAGCTAGGGTGCAAGTTTTTTATGATATCAGCAGCTACTTAACAGACAAACATTTTGACATAATTTCGGGGTGCCACCTCTGGGGATCCCCCAAAATCAATTTTTTGAATGGCTTAAGCTAGGGCGCTTGTTTTTTTGAAATCTGTAGATTTTTGCGTCGGTCGTTCAAAGGGGTTTCTACTCATAAAGCTCCCATCAAGTTTTTCTCTGCAGTTAATTATTATTTGGGATATCAGATTAAAAAAATAATTTTAAACAACTCAAATCTTTTATAATACTCGTTGTTCCCTTTTCAATTTTTGTTTTATACTCGTTGTATTACGCCGAAGTGTGCAAAGAGGTGGCACTGCCCATCTCCACGTCATTGTGGCCTGGGCAACACAGTTCCTTTCGAAAAAATGTCGTAACGGCGGCGAGCCGTTGGCAACAGTGTGTCCGATTCCACCGGCCAAAGATTTAAACCTCGGACCTCCCGCTCCAGAGACGAACGCGTTACCGCTCAACCAGCAAAAGAGCTTATTTCAGTAGATTTGTCACAGCGTCCAATAAAAAGTAGAGCTTTATTAGAACTTTTAAGCTGCGTATTAATCAGTAAATCGACGAAAGCGTGCAAAAAAGTATTATCTTTTCGGAAACTGGGCAAACTGGTGGTGTAGTATTGCATTCGATTAATACTGAGGGAACCAAATTAGTGTACATTTTTTTCTGTAGTTGAACTACTTTTGGAAGTAACCTTAAGCCAGAAGTCGAACTGCTGAAGCTAACAAATAGAAGGACCTTCATAATTTTCATCAGTTTAGGGACAAGGGTTGAGAATTATTAAGTTCGCGATCAAGCGCTCAACCAGATTTTGCTGGGGGGGGGGGCTTTGAATTTGTTGGGTTACATAAACCCTAAAATTTTGGGATTATATTTGATTTTGCAAAAGGGGGCTGAAGGCCCTTTAGCCCCTCCTGATTGCGCCACTTATCGCCATGGTTTGGTATCTTTTGTCGTTTCATAACTAATAGACTAGAATTGTTATTTTTATTTCAGAAGAAAAGCCTCGGTTTTAAATACGTTTGTCATAATCTGTACATAATTTAGTGCATGCATTATGCAATTTTTTTTTTTTTATGGTTTATGAATAATTTGAAAAATGAAAGAATAGGTTTTTGCTGAATTGGCTGTATACACCTGTTCATGTTTTAACCAACTAACTCACCAATTAAAAGAATTTTTTTTTGCAAAGATTTTAAAAAATTCAGGCCCAACCCAAGCCCATACACAGAAAAAGTTAAAGAGCACTGCACTGTTGAGAAATCAAAAAAAACACTTCATGTTTCATCATCTAAATACGGTAATTTTTGTCAGTCACATCAGCAATTTTTTGGATGCAAGCTGATTCTTTTTAGGTTTTCATTCTCCATTGTAACATTAAGAAATCAGTTGTAAAATTTAACATAACTTAGCACAGACAAAACTTATTATCATTCTCCACTACCTGCGAATACTTGAATGGTGAATACCTTCCAAGAATTTTTCAGCCATGCGATATCTTGAGCAAATTCTACCTACCGATATCATCGAAGCAAACGTGAGCTAACCAATGACACCAAAACGCTAAAAAAATGCGGTTGCCAAAATATACAACCAAATTCAATTATTTTATTTTGACTTGGGTAAGAAATCTTTCCTGCCAAAGATGATGCATTGCTTGTCACATTTATATTTTGTTGATATATAGTAGCTCTGTAATAAGACATTACAATAAGACATTCAACAAAAATCACGAGTCTGAGTCTGAGTCCTTTCAAATCCACGAGTCCGAGTCTGAGTCCTTTCAAATCCACGAGTCCGAGTCTGAGTTCGAGCATCAAGGGCACGAGTCCGAGTACGAGTCCGATAAGTACGAGTCCGAGTCCTTAAAAAGTGGCTTCGAGTCCGACTCGAGTCCGGACTCGGACTCGAGTCTTCCCAACACTGGTACAAATATCAGCTTTCAGAACCATTTCAGACTAAAAACATTGTGTTTACTGTATTTATATCTCCTGCATGACATTTTGCATTACAGTACGATTAATTGTTTCTTCTGTCGTCGCCGTTCATTTATTCGTAAACTAAAACAAGCAATTCATTACGAATTTTACTATGTCGCGCTAACAATCAAAGATATTTTCCTAAAATGCTAAGCTATTGAAACGAAATTTGCAGGATTGTTAGTTAACGATACAGAGCAAAATATGATGGCAGAATTTTAATGGTGCGCCTTCAGCGCAAAAAAAAACGACAAATAACTAAAGAATGCGTGAGTTCGAAAATTCCCACTTATTGCTCAATTTTATCGATATTACTTTGTGACGTCATAATTAAACATTGTCACAAATACAGGGAATTAAACTCGAGTATTAAACGTCTAAATGAGACTAATTTTGATTTCATACGATAGCGACAAAACGAGCTAGAGCGAAATAAATGTGGAGTTCTGCTAGAGCGAAATAAATGTTTTTACCATATATGACTTAACCACGTTCTCTCGTTTCATCACAGTAAAGCAATTGAATTTTTTACGTTTTGTTGAATTAGTCCTAACTCGCAAGTTGATTATTATGACGTTATAATCATCTATAACTCACTTAATTTATTCGGTTCTTTTGATGTTTATTTTGTAACTTATCTGCGATATGTACTGTTTGTGCTAGTATTGGAGGAGTGCTCGACACTCCTCCAACTCAACTTCTGAAGATGCTCGGCGTTTTCAGCTGAGCGAAACGTCAAGGTAATAAATTAGCGTTATGCTAATCGTGTGCCTTTTACCGGAAGAACAGTTAGTAGGCTAGCCTACCTATAGTATCGAATTTCATGCCCGGTAGACCAGATGGTTCTAGAAACCACTCTTATTCAGTTTTTGAGTTCTGCTCAGACAAAAAATGCTGCCTTTTTATTTTTAGGGCCGTTGAAAAATGTAAAGGAAGTACAGTAGAATTTGCTTATAACGGCACCTCTGGGGGATTTTTAAAACCTGCCGTTATAGCCGAATTTACGTTATAGCCAAACTGCCACAAACCGTCCTAAAACTACTTGTTTGTTCAACATAAAGGCTTATTATGACGCTAGGTTCACATTGTAATGAAAGACAAGAAATCAGGTTAAGCAAAACTCGTGCAGAAATCAAAACCTTGCACAAAATCCGATGTAGATCCGATGTAGACGTGCGAGGTGTGAAATAGTTTGCGCCATAAAGTGTTTTCAACCAGGCCTTGCGTCATAAAAACGAAGTCCAGCCATCGCGCAGTCGGAAAGAAAAACAATAACGCACAGAATTAACACCCGCAATAAAGTTTGGCAGTTTGTGGCAAAGATAATGGCCTACAGTGCCGTTATAGGCAAAGAAAATTGTCTGGGGGATGGAAAAAGGGTGCCGTTACAGCCAAATTTACGTTATAGGCGATGCCGCTATAGACGAACTGAAATGTACACAAAAGATAGGAATTTTGCCGGGACCAAGAAAAATGTAACGTTATAGGCGAATTTACGTTATAGCCGAAGCCGTTATAACCGAATTCTACTGTAATGCCGTCACGCTGAGAAAATGTCCATAAAATTTCAAAGCAATCTCTTTTATTTTGCGTTAGTCCCATCCGCTTACGATGTCACTATTATGACGTCAAATGTAGTTATCCAGCGTTGCTTCACCTCTCACAAAATGCAAAAGCTCGTCACAATTGAATCAACCTACTGTGCGATATTTATTTATACAATGCTGATAGCAATTGAAGCCTCGCTAAGAATCGTTATGCTTGACTGGCAAAAAGAACAAATATTTTAGAAAATTGGAAAAAATTTCAATATTTGTAGAAAAGAATTGCGGAATGGCGGACTAAAATTAAAAATAGTCCGCAACTGCAAGTTAAACTGCCAAACTCCAAAAGACCGCAATTTTTTTCGTTCGTCAGCAGTTGCGGACTAACTTGTGGACTTGCCCAGCGCTGGAAAAAATCCTGAATCTATTTTCTTAGCCTGAACTTTCATGAAAAAAGAGTGACAAAATAATCTTTACCTTTTGACTAAAAAAAACACAGCCAAGATGAAATGGAACATTTATTTACGAGACAATTTGACTTTAAACTTAAGCCATTTTCAATCTTATTAAAACAGAATTGAACTTAAATCTTATTCTACTATATTTGACTAAGATTGAAAATGACTTGAAGTTTAAGTCGAGTCGTCTCGTAAATGGAATGCTTCATTTTATCTTAGCTCTGCTTTTTTGTCAAAGCTTTTCACATGGTGCCGTTTTTCTACACAGAAATAATTACCCTGTTATTAACATCACATGACATTATTAACATTTTATTAACATCACACGGTTATCCAAAGGCTGCAAATTCGATTCCTGTGGAAGGATAGCTTTTTCGCATTGCTTGTTTTTAAGTAATCGCCGTTCTGGTGGCTCTTCCCTAGGTTTCTGCGCTGGTAGCCGTAAGGCAAGAATCACGCAAAACGATTAAACATTAAAACTCTGGCCTGCAAAAGTCAAAACATCACATGACCTTTCCAATTTTGGTAAATCCCTTCCTTGTTCTGAAATTCAGGTTGAGAGACTGGCTGGATGCTTTACCCTTTTTTAGAAGACCGCAGATTGAATGAGTGTAGTAGTTATACAGTACGTATAAAGCACAGTGTACCTTGATCAGTAATGTAATATCTGCATAAATGCAAAAACCTTCTCCTTTATCTGCAGAGCAATGATGGAATCCACCTCCAAGATTCAATGCCCATCCATGTTGTACAGCCAGCCTGCCAGCCATAATGCTTCCTCCAGTGTGCAAACGCATTGGGTTAATTACTTTCATTTTCACAAAGAAATTAGGCATTAAAGCAACAGGAGAAACTTCCGTAATTCGTGCTATGGTGGCACTTTGCTGGTAGAAGATTAATTAGCTACATATTTGCTTTTCAAAGTTCTAAAATTATGACTAAGGTGGATACCAAGTAATCAAAAAATTAGTTGCATTCAGATCGATATTGTGTGTTTATTTGCTTTACACTGTGTTGATTAAAATGTTCATATCTCGAAGCTTTCCGTCTGACACTTGTCAAGAAAAATTGCCAGAATGGAAAGCGCAGAAAATGAAGCGGCTATTTACAGGAAAAAAGCCAATCCGTGATTGGCTAAAAAAAGACCAATGAGAGAGCGTCATTAGTACACAATCTCTAAACTGTCCACGAATTCTTTTTGTCTGCAGAGGGCGGGGTTAGAAGTTTTGATAAAAGTGGCTTCAAGAGCAGATAGATGGAAAGAGAGCGGCCTCGGGCAAGAATAGAAAATCTACTGTCATCATAATGTTGAGCACAGGTAGGATTTTGTAAAAGATGAAGTCCAATGGCTGAATCAGAAAGAAGTGACTGGATATTAGTTTGGGTGGAAGATTTGCCGTGGCTGGCAGGAAGTAAGCGTTTCTGGGAAGAAGAGCAAGAACGAATAGATTTGAGGACATGTCGTTTAATTCTGTTCTGCAGCGTTTGGAAAGTACGGCCTACATACTGACTGTCACAGGGGCATGAGAATTGATAAATCACGTTGCTTTTCTGTAAAGCAGGCAGTAAATCCTTGTTAGTAGCGGATAGAAACTCATTGGTTGGGTAAACAACACGTGGTTCCACAACGGAAAAGCACTGTTTCATAGCGGATTTTACTTGCTTTTCAAACCGGGTTGAAACTGAACAGAGCCATGGGACTCATAGATGGACGAGCAGCTTTCGGGTCCAAATTTAAGCAGAGCGTGAAATTGCTTCATCTTCTTAGCCATAAATCACTTGATAACGTGCTCAGGGTACCCATTAGCCAGTAGAATGAACATGATTTTGTCTAGTTCAGATCGTAATCTTTCAGAGGAACAGATGGGAAGAGCTCGGTGAGTGAAGGTCAAAACTAAGTTAGCTTAGCGGTTCTGTGGACTGAAGGAATTCCAGCGTAGATTTTGACCGGTGAATGTGGGTTTCCGGTAGAGGAAAGTGATGAACCTGAAAGGATATTTTGCAACCAACGCATCCATAAATGTAAGAGCCAAGTACTTCCCAAACACTGCAGAACAGAATTAAATAACATGTCCTCAAATCTATCCGTTTGTCGCGATCGTTGATACGTGGCTAGAGTACAACCTTTAATCTCTAAAATTGCCCACGTCGGCTGAAACCAGAGAACGACTCAGATGTTAATTGACGAATCGAAAATGGCAGTAGATAGTTCCTTTAGCTTCTTGAATCTCAGAAAGCAGCACATCATTCTTAAATTAAAACTTCTATTTAAGATTGAAACACAAACCAACTCACTGAGCAAAATCGCTCCACACACACCACTTACTAAATGGCTACGAGCCAACCCCAGATACACAAACTCGGCTTTACTGCCTACGAAACTAATACCTAAAATCACCCACACTTAGAATATTAGAATAATGAATGAAAAACGACCCGCCTATTTATACTACGACAAAAGCTATCGAATATTCCAGAAAAATCCTTGATATGTCACAATAGAAAAAATACACGAGCTATCGATAAACAAATTTCGACATAATTATGACGTCACAAACTTCAAGTCTTAATATAGCAATTAAGAGTCGTAAACAACCCAAACATCGATAACTGCAGAAAATAGCAGAATGTACTAGAAAGGCATTATCTCGAATATCTAGAAAATTCTAAATCAAAAAAAGTGGCAAAAGTAGTAAATCAGTCACGTACATGTTAAAATACAGCAAATAATCATATATCAGGCATTCAAAATTATTATTCATGACACCGTTCTTGCTCTTCTTCCCAGAAACGCTTACTTCCTGCCAGCCACGGCAAATCTTCCACCCAAACTAATATCCAGTCACTTCTTTCTGATTCAGCCATTGGACTTCATCTTTTACAAAATCCTACCTGTGCTCAACATTATGATGACAGTAGATTTTCTATTCTTGCCCGAGGCCGCTCTCTTTCCATCTATCTGCTCTTGAAGCCACTTTTATCAAAACTTCTAACCCCGCCCTCTGCAGACAAAAAGAATTCGTGGACAGTTTAGAGATTGTGTACTAATGACGCTCTCTCATTGGTCTTTTTTTAGCCAATCACGGATTGGCTTTTTTCCTGTAAATAGCCGCTTCATTTTCTGCGCTTTCCATTCTGGCAATTTTTCTTGACAAGTGTCAGACGGAAAGCTTCGATATATGAACATTTTAAGCAAAACAATTCTTAAATTTTGTACTATCAATCAAAATTTTTCATACTGTGTGAAAAACTTATTCTTTGTTTTTTTTTTCCTATAAGAAACACCGCTATTTTTATTTTTAGTGTCTAAAACTCAAATAAAGGCTTAAGCAGTCTACTACTAGTCACTTGGCAGCCCAGTCAAGTTGTAGTACATGCACAATTGAAGCTTAGCACAGCAAGATTTCTCCATCAAGTGAGGTACAGTAGGAGAAGTACAACAAGGCATTGCAGCTCGCTTGTATTTGAGCACTATAGCTTTTAGCTTACATCCATACTTATCAAAGTTTAAGGAGAAAGCACCGGTATTTGTACTTGCGTGATTATGCTAATATAATCTACCTTCAGACTTTCCAAATAGCTTCTGGAATGAACAAGAAGTAAAGTTGCATCTTTAGCAGGTTCTGGCTTTTGAACAGATTTAAGTTTAATCAAGTTGCTGTCTAAATGAAACGATTAATGATTAATTTTCTGAAATATTTTTCAAATCTTTCTACGAAAAATTAATAGGCTTATCGCCTTATCGGTTTTGCCCACATGTTTGAAAACTTAGTGATTGTTTTCAAATTACAGTGCAGTCTGATATTTACTAAACTTTTTACCATATTTTACACGAAGAAAGGAGGGCAAAATGACACCTCTCGTTTTTTTGTGACAATTTTCTTCAAAAAAAAGCTTTTCACTTTATGCCTACCTAAAATTTGATTCAAATTTATTAACTAACATTTTCTCAAAATTTGAAGTCGTTGGAATATGAGAAAGTTTTTCATTAATTATTCAAGTTTGCTGAAGCTACTTTAACAAAGTTTCGCAATTTTTTCCTATAACTTTAATGACGTCAGAAAACGTTTGGTGGATAAAAACCACATAAACCTTCACTTAAGCCTTTCATAAACCTGATTCACCAGCAAACCAACCGGTATTGCAAAATTTAAACCGTACATAAACGTCAATGAAAAATGAAGTTATAATAGACAGATATCGCTATGACGTCGCTATGATAACGCCATCCATTAAAAGTCAATTTTTATGAAAAAATTGGTGAACAGACGAAAGACTACTTTTAAACTAACAAGAATAAATTTGTGTCACTTCATTCCAAAATAAAGTTAAGAACAAATTATTCAGAACAAATGAGGCAGAAAATTCGTGAAAATTTAAGAACAGTCATGCTCTATTCAAAATTTACTGGTTCTTAGAAAAAAAGTATAGAGCAAAAATAAAGAATTGTCAATCTATTGCTTAGTAAACGATAGATTGCATGGTAAGGCTTTGCTAAAGTCTATAAACATATCAAACACGTTTGAGATATATATAGCTTCTGAAAATAAACCAATTTTGTGTTTTTACTTTTAGCCGCACTTACTTTGCGCAATTTTCTAAACAATGAGCAATGAGTTTGTTCCACAATAGTTAATAAGTGTTTAAATGTCATGCGCTACAATACATCGACAGCATGTACTGTGCTGCATTAGTCATAAAGTTTCTGCAACATTCTTTTATATTCAAAATTTCCAGTAAAAGTTTTACAGTATCAGCTTTAAACACTATCTGTGAGGTTTTAAAATTGAAGTTCAGCGACTGAGCTTACTTCAGGGTTAACACAGCGCTAACACAGTGATGCCAGCGAGAGCACTTCAAAAAACATCAAATTTTTAGAGAAAAAACACCAGAAAACATCAAAACCACAAAACTGGGCTTTTTCAGCAAACTTCCAACCAAAACATTCATGAACAGAGATGAAATTGGGCTGAAGACTAGGGTGTTGCAGCCGCCCCGTAAATTTGAAAATTTTATTGTGGCAACTTCTACCTCAGCTAATGTTGGAGGCTTCGTACAAAAATACCCTTTTGATCAGTTTCGTAAAAATTTGTCAATGTTTAGGGGTCTTGCAGTGACATCAAAATTTTGGCAATTTCAAAACAATTTTTTTTCTTGCGCTATAAGTCGAATCTGTGATCACTTTTGATCATTTCTACTGTTTTTTGGAGTTGTTGTGTAGTATACAGCCTACAAGAGAACTTCTTAAATCAAAGTTATCAAAACTTGCATTATGGAACTACTGCCACAAGCATAATCAATACCAAATTATTGAATATTTTGCTAATTTAATAATTAATTTTATATCTGGCTCTAATTTTAAACTGAAAAGCGCTCATTATTATTATTTACCCAATGTCAGTCTTTTTTTTTTATTCTAGACAGCTGTGTTAACAAAAAGCATTTTATTGATAAGCCGTCATAATTTCCGTTTCTTTTCCTTGACAGCCAAACTTTTTCCCTTATTCTCGCTACTGGTTTTTCAATTAGACATCATGCTGTGCAAAAACGTTTTTCTTCTACATTTTTCAATCATGTTAAAGCGTTGGTTTGATGACCAAGATTTCATTGTTGTGTTCAATTTTTTTTCAATGTTTGAGAAATCTTGAAAATATGGCAAAGATTTTTTTTCTTTAAGTTTTCAATACTTTTTGCTTTTTTACTGTTTGTTCTGATAAAGTTGCATTTGTGCAAATTTTTCATTTCATCTACCAGCTTCTTTACTTCCTCGATTATTTTTAGTTGACGAATTGTAGGAATTCCAGCTTCGTGGAGGGAAAACATGTGCGTTGGATAGTATTGTCATCAGGTCTAGAAATAATTCCTGGCAGCCAACTGCGAGAATTTACAAATCTAGTAATGGTATATTGCTGATAGATTTACTAATGTTTATGTTTCATAGAGCTTGTACTAAGTAGATTGCACTAAACTCCGTATCTTACGCAGCAAAACATAACAAATATGGTTTCAGTAAGCTGCTGCTGTAACTATAGCTAAGTTAGGACAGCAGTTTGATAGGTTTAAGTAGGCTTAAAGCATAGTCTGCACCGTCATTCTTTAAGAAAGTAACATTTTAGGCTATGTTTAATACAACCAGCCAAAATAGATACCGTAGGTCTAACTCAAACAAAGTTTCTGTTTTAGTTTCCCAGCACAGAAACGTGATCAATTTTGACTACTATTAATTTTGAAAGAAACAAACAAAACCAAAAACATAAATGTAAACAGTTTTAGAAGTTGTAGTGAAGTTTTTTTTTGAATGTATACGTTTAAAAGTAAATGTTCAATTTTGCAATTACTCATTAGTGACAATGATTTCACATAGCACCATTTAGCGGCACCAAACAGAACAAATACCAAGTCTTGGGTAAAAAAGGTCTCTGTGCAACCCCTAAACCTTAGATTTTTTTCTCAAACTTTGTATTCTTGATTTTCTTTGGCAACCTCTTATTTTGAAGAAGGTAGAAAAAAATCCGAAGAGGTCCAGGCAACTGCAACACCCTACCCGGGGCGGAATTTTGTGGTGTCACCTTTTATAATGTACAAGTAGGCTGCAAAAGGTTATATTTGCGCTCGAAAATTTTGTATTTTTATTGCAAAAATAACTTTAATTTTAGGCCTGTAATTTTGATAAAAATTAATGCTTTTGAAATGTGGCATGGAAATTAGCAGTGCAAAAACATGATTAAACTAAATGCATAAATGGGCAATGGTTATGTGGGAGGTGGCTAATGGTAAAATTTCAGTTCTATTATTTACAGCTGGTACCGTAAATAATGAAATTTTATATTTCAATAAAACTTAGAAGGAGTAAACAATTTCATCTTTATTTAATAGAGAAAAATAATTGGTGGGAGGGCGAATGGAACGATATTTGAGTCGAAGTGAATGATAACTAACTAATACTAAATAGCCCCTCCCTCCTAATCCTGAGCTTAAATATGTTTTATGAAACCTATATTCAGCATGTTTCAGCATGCGATCAAATTTAAATGCTTTGTGTAGGCGATTTTGGAAAGTTTTTTCTAATTTGTGATTTATATTTTTGGCATATTAGCGCCCCTCTCCCTTCCAAAAAAAAGTTTCAAAAGATGTTTTAAATATATTTTTCAGTCCATTTCAGTGTGCTAACATTTCCTAACATTTTCAATAACGTTACACATTTAATCGTTTCGCGTGCTTCTGGCCTAAAGGCTGCCAGCGTGGAAGCCTTTAGGTAAGAGCCACCAAAACGGCGCCTACTTTAAAACAAGCAATGATAAAAATTTATCCTCCCACAGGATTCGAACCAGCAGCCATTGGATTACCGGTCCACTGCTCTACCACTTGAGCTCGTGATGATGTCTCTTCCAAAGCTTATTTTTGGCTATTTAAACCCAGTACTATGATCAGTAGCGTAGCCAGGGGGGAGGGGGCAGGGGGCGGCTCGAGCCCCCCCATTGGTCTGCTATGTAGGCAAAATAGGACGTTTTTTGTGCTTTTGAGGCCGATTTTTGCTTCAAAACTGAAAATAGTCCCCCCGTCGGGATTTGGGAGCAGAAGTTGTGAAGGACTAGCCGTTATTTGGACCAGAATAGTGGAGTTTTGTGGTCTTTTTTTCTTTGGAGATCATCTGATTTTGGCCGGAAAAACACTTCGAATTTCGGTAAAGACCTTTTTTTCGGGGGATCACGTAGTTTTCACGGAAGAACCGCTTCAAACTAATTCAAGACTAATGAAAATTTGGGTCAAGTTCGTTTACGTTTGAATCAAACTTCCAAACCCTTAGCAAAATCCTGGCTATGCGACTGACTATCATGCTGACTTTGACGTTTGCAGGCCAGAGTTTTAATATTTAATCGTTTGCGTGCTTCTGGCTTAAAAGCTACAAGCGCGGAAGCGTAGGGAATAGCCACCAGAACGGCGACTACTTAAAAACAAGTAATGCAAAAAAGTTATCCTCCCGCAGGATTCGAATCTGTAGCCTTTTGATTACCGGTCCACTGGTCTACCACTTGAGCTAGGTAGGATGTCTCTTCTCATGCTTAATTTTGGCCAGAAGCACGCAAAAGGTTGAAAGCGCTGACTGGAGAAGGAATTCTCTGGTTAACGCAAGTGTGTCAAGTTGCGTGGAAGTAAGGCAAAACTCCCAGAGATTGGCAAACAGGTGTGATTATTCCGATATTCAAGAATGGAGATCACAAGCAATGTACAAACTACAGAGGAATATCACTCCTCAGTTTGCCAGGGAAAGTATATGCCAAATGCCTTGAAAGGAAATGCCGAGAAATAGTGGAATCAAAACTGGAAGATGGTCAGTGCGGTTTTCGTCCGGGTCGCAGCACCACGGACCAAATCTTCACTCTGAAGCAAATCTTCGAGAAATCTTGGGAGTATGGTAAAGATCTCTTTGCATGCTTTGTCGATCTTGAAAAAGCATATGACCGAGTTCCTCGAGATAAACTTTGGAAAGGTTTGCGGGAGTATGGCGTTGATGGTCAGTTGTTACGCGCCATTAAGTCATTCTACTGCAGACCGGAGGTTTGTGTTCGGGTAAATGGCAAGCAATCAAAGCCGTTCCACGTAGGCGTTGGACTACGGCAAGGGTGCGTTTTGTCACCTCTCCTTTTCATTGTTTACATGAATTAGATCGACAAATGCAGCCAAGCTGATAAGTGTGCCACGATTGGAAATTGCAAAATCAGTCGTCTGCTATTCGCCGATGATTTGGTACTGCTTTCTTCCACAGAATCTGGCCTCCAGCGCGCATTAAATAGCTTTGCAGATGCATGCAACACCGCCGGAATGAAAATAAGCACGGCCAAAACTGAGGTACTTCATCTTTCAAGAAACCCTGATCAGTGCGTGTTACAAGTGAATGGAGCGACACTGAAGCAGGTAGAGAAGTTCAAGTATCTTGGGGTTGCATTTACGAGTGACGGAAGGCATAGGCGTAGCCAGGATTTTTGATTGGGGGGGCCAAACGACAAATCATATGCAATGACGTCATCAAAAACTTCGAAAGATGAATTTTTTTGTGGGGACAAGGATATCGTAGAACGGAAGATCAGAAGCCGTGGCATGGTGTTGGCACGTAACTAGGAACTTGTTCAAGGGACAGGGCTTAAACCAATAGTTAAAATGCGAAAATGTCTAAATTGGGAGACGTGTTAGGGCCCCCCGCCGCTGGGAGATTTTTCGTAATTTTTTGAAAAAAAGGCTATTTTAATACCATTGGATCACATTTTGCAAGTATTCAGAGCCATTTGAAATTACTAGAATTTTAATATTTAAAGCCTATTGAAAAAATTAAGTTGTTCAGTCCTCCTTTTGCTTGCAATTAAGTCCAAAACACACTTAAAATCTTGCATTTTAGGGTTAAATTTTGTAAGTGATTTGGCCCAGGTAGGGGGAAGTAAAGTACATTGCCTCTTGCAATATTATAGCAGTAAATAACAATCCAGTCGAATATTTTCCTTAGAGATTATTTGTTTGTCTTGAAAACAACCAGTTACTGGAGCACATATACGCAGGGCCACCGAGAGGGGGGCAGGGGAGTACAATTAACCCGGGGCCCATGGGCTTCAGGAAGGCCGTTGGCTTCGGCGGGCCCAGCAGAGGGCCCATGAGCTCGAGAGAGGCCAATCGAAATGACACTGAGAAATCAGCATATGAGGCCTGAAGACTTTTTTTTCGGAGATTACCTATTTTCGACCGGAAAAACCGTTAGAATTTCGGTGAAGACCTTTTTTTTTTGAGATCACCAAATTCGACTGGAAAAACCGTTAGAATTTAGGTGAAGACCTTTTTTTGGAGATCACATCATAATTCGGACAAAACTGCGGCATTTTCTCCGTCTATTTTCACATTCACAAAACCGGAAATCCGTCATATTTGAGCTGGCTCCGGGCCCATGTTCGACTCTCGGCGCCCCTGCATATACCGCCAGGAGGCCCAAACTCTTTCAATTCAAAAATTTGTTAAATGAGCATTCCCCATACTGTAGCTAATCCTTTTCAAAAGTATTTTGGTGCATAAAAGCTGGCGAGGCAGAGGTGAATTGTTATTGAAAAATGTACAATAGATAGGTACACCTACAAACCACGTTATTGCCCGGGCCGGGTTTACCTTGAGCTGGGCCCGTGGCACTTTGGGATTTTCGCAATATTTTCCTGCCAAATACAGGTGAAGACCAAAAAAGTCTTATCTGAGCGCGGGGCTCCTGGCACTGTGCCATATGTTAAATCCGTCTCTGGTTATTACATTACGTTCATAAAAAGGTTAGATGAAGGCCTCAGCAACTTTTAGGATAAAAGCCCTCAATTTCACTTGGGTTATACGTTTAAATTGGTTGGCAAACATTAAATTGAAGGGGCGTGACCCCTTGGAACAATATTATTTTTGGGGGCCCATTTAAATTGGGGGCCATTTAAATATTATTGTAGCTTGCAGGGGGCATTTTTAAATCGGTTGGCAAAAATTACATTGAGAGGGCCCGGACCTCCTGGATCAATATTATTGTTAATTACTCTTTGTATGCGTGTACTGCTATACGCGAAAAATGCTAAAAAACTGAAACTGAGAAACAATAGTGTTTTTTTGTGACATTTTTATCATTGGTAGCATTTCAATTGGAGGAGGGGGGCCAGGCCCCCTGGCCCCCCCTGGCTACGCTTGTGACGGAAGGCAAGACGAATAACTCAATACCCGAATAGGCAAGGCCAGTGGAGGAATGCGAGCTTTGCATTATTCGGTTGTCATGAAACGAAAATTGTCAAAAAAGGCAATGCTCTCCAGTTTCAAAACAGTTTTGGTCCCCATTCTCACTTATGGTCATGAATCGTGAGTAATGACCGAAACAATGCGATCACAAGTGCAAGCGTCCGAAATGAGGTTTTTACGAAAAATCGAAGGAGTTACACTGTTTAACAAGGTGCGTAGCTCCGAGACTCGAAAATCTCTTAGCATCGAGGCGTTACTTCTCCGAATTGAAAGATCTCGGCAAAGATGGTTTGGCCATGTAAGTAGAATGTCTCAAGAAAGACTCCCCAAACAAGCTTTACTTGCCAAAGCGAATGGGAGAAGACCAGTTGGACGACCTAGAGCTAGATGAACCAATTACATTAAAGATCTTGGATGGAATCGCTTGGTACTTCACCCAAGCGAAATTATGAATGTGATTGAAGACCGTGAAGTGTGGCGGCTCAATCTTGAGCTGCTGCTCTCGCAGCCCTCACGTAAAAGCGGGCAATTAAGAAAGAAGAATAAGAATATATTGTTGTTTTTTTTGTTCGATTGGTATCATAAAATGATGTCACTTCAAAATGGTGACACCCAAAGCGAGCCGCCTCCCTTAGCGACGCCACTGACACGAACTGATCTTTGCGGGTAAGCTATTGTTTTGTCAAAGTGGGAAGAAATTTTGGTGTTGTTACGTCTTCAATGTGCAATGGCGTATAGCAATCATTAAATTAATAAAATTCTGATATTTATATTAGAATCTCATTGATTTACTAGAAAATACCTATAGTCTATTTCTTATTTCTAGCAAATCAATCATTCGAATTGACAAATCTAAGTGCTCTGTATGAGAACCTTTATCCCTAAAATAAAACAATAATAAGAACACAAATCAAAAACAGGACATTTTTCTTCGAAATAAGTACTAAAATATTTTCTAAGCCACAGACCATCAACATTGGGGGCAAATCTTAGAAATAAGGATGTTATGGCAGCCCTGATTTTGGGCATACAAACCGAGGGTGCATGTAAGCATTGTTGATGTTATTTTTTGCTTCAGTTTCATTTTAAAAACGTTAGAACTCTTTTTTTCGTACCGGTATGTCACAAAAAATGTCATTAACTCATTACAAACTTTAACCCCTCTGGCTTCTATACACTTCGTTTCTAGTCTCATTGATCTAAATTTAAGTGTCACGAAGCAAAGTAATTCACAATTAAAACTGCCCAAATGGCCCAACCAGGGGGGCTAAAGGGCTCTCAGCCCTCTCCCGTCTCTTACGTCTTAGCCAAGTGATTAAAAAAAATTATTCCCAAATACGAGCGTTTAAACGTGTTTTGGACTGGTCTAGTATGCATAGGCGTAGCCAGGGGGGCAGGAGGCCTGGTCTCCCAGTTGAAATGTCACCTAAGTTAAAAATGTGATAAAAAAGTCTAATGTTTCAGTTTCTTTCAGCATTTTTCGCGTACAACGCTTTCTTCTAGCATTTTGCAAATAATATTGACGCTCAGAGCCCCGAGCCCCCCTCAATTCGGATTTTGTCAACCAATTTAATTGCATAACTTGGGAGAAATTTAAAGTTTTTGTCCTAAAATTTGCTATCTCAGGTCCTCATCTAACCTTTATATGGACGTAATGCAATAGCTAGAGCAGGATTTACCATAATATGGCACAGTGCTAGGGGCCCCGCGCTCAGATGGTAAGACTTTGTTTGGTCTTCACCTATACTTGGCAGAAACATGTAGCAAAATTTCCTAAGAGCCAAGGGCCCCGCGCAATATAAATCCAGCCCGGGCAAAAACATGGTTTGTAAGCGTAACCATCTGTTGTACCATTATAAAAACACAATCCACCTCCACCTCACCAGTTTTTATGCGGCGAAATGCTTTTGAAAAAATTAGCTGGGAGAAATGTGCATTGAACAAATTATTGAATTTGTATTGAGGGGGCCTGAGCCCCCTGTTCGTACATGTACTCCTACAACTGGTTATTTTTGTGACAAAATAAAAATCTTTAAGGAAAATCTTTGAGTGGATTATTATTTGCTGCTAAAATATCGCACGAAGCAATATGTCTTCTTACTTTCCGTTACCTGGGCCAAAGAACTTACAAAATTTAACCCCAAAATGCAAGATTTTAAATGTGTTTTGGACTTAAATTGCAAGTAAAAGGAGGATTGAACAATTTAATTCTTTCAATTGACTTTCAATTGCTAAAAATCAAGTACTTGTGGCTCTAAAAATGCACAAATTGTGATCCAATGACATTAAAACAGCAAGTTTTTCCAAAAAAATTACAAAAAACTGCCCACCGGCTGGGCTTCGCCCCCAGACCCCCATCTGTGATACGTGTGAGTTGCACTACTTTACTTAGCACGTCTCCCGATTTGCACTTTTTGCTTTGGGTTTAAGTCCTCTTGCTGTTGCAAAAATTCTGCTTAGGTGGAAGCACACAGGCCACGGCTTTTGATCTTGCAATCTACATTATCTTTGTCTCACAAAAAGATCGTTTCAGCACTTTGAAAATTTTTGATGACGTCATTACTTATGATTTGTGGTTTGGCCTCCCCCACCAATGAAAAACTCTGGCTGCGCCTATGTTACTACGTAAAAACGAAAACTGAAGGGGCTAGGCAATTTATTTCTTCAAACGGCTTTCAAATCTTATCAATTTGTTTTTTCAAACAGTTGTAAAAACGTAAGAAATGTAATCAAATCAAATGGCGTTTAGAAGGCAATCTGTTCCGAAAAATCATAAAAATCTTCATGAACCGGGGCTTCACTCTAGACCTTTATAGCCTCCGGTGGCTGGGGGATCTATCTCTACGCCTCCGACTGTAATACGATTGAGTTGCATGAATTTGCTGAGCATGATGCCCAAGTGAGATTTGTTTTTGGAGCAAATAAAATTCTAAGTTTTAGTTCAAGCAAAATTCTCCCGCAAGTTCTTACATTTTCACACACAGTTATGCAAAACATTACTGTATTTTCATCATTACTTGAATGAAGAGTTGTCAATTTTTGGGTCGGGTTCGGACCGGGCTAATTTTAAGGAAGTGTACCTTTATATTTACAATTTATTGCTTTTTTCTTATTAACTCGATTTAAATACGACACTTTGACGATTTGATAGCGTCGTCTCTGCGGTGTAGTGGTATGGAGAGCGTCTGGTACGTTTCGGGGTCCAGTTCGATTTGCGCTGCGTACTTTTATTCGTTTTCTTCAGACCCTTGCATTCGAGTTCGAGTTCGGGCAATGATGCCAGATAAAAAATCGAAGTACAAAAAAGGATACACTTCGTAATTATGTGACCAGGCTCGGGCTTAGGTTGACAAAATTCCAAGTTTAATTTGGGCCTGACACTTGTTTTTTATCTAGGTGCTCTAAAACTGAACCAAAATTGCTTTGCAACACTGAACGAAGATATCATTTAAGTATCAATACGATTATTGGAACACAATTCTATTATTGGCACTGATTGCACGGCAGTTTTTTTTAACTTTTTTCACGACTGTGAGGTAGCACTTACCTCCTACATCGGCTTTCCCAGTAGGGTAATTGTTTCATTAGCATCGGAATTCACACGTAGCCTATTCTGGCAGCCCACCCGAGCTTTCAAACCACGCAAGAGGGCAATTTCTGTGCTTGCCATCGCAACCTTTTCTAAGAATAGGCTATGTGTAAATTCATATGCTGATGAAACACTAGCCCATTGGGAAAACAGATATGTGAGATAAGTGCTACCTCACAAGTGTGAAAAAAGTTTTTGGTTCAAATCTGCTATGGAACTTCTGAATTTTATTTAATTTGATTAAAAATAGTAAAGTCTTATTTAAAACAGTTAAGTTTTTAAACGTTTCGGACATGGTTATGTCCATCATCAGTAAAATTAAAATCTAAAACGGTAAAAAATGTAAAAAACAGACCTCGAATGAAAGCAGCTACACTCCAGCGTAAGCTGTAAGCTGTAGCATAGCGCTGCAAATACGTAAAATCTGCTGATTTAAACAAGCTGCTGTGCCAATGCTACACACACTTAGTATCCCTGCGATACTACCGCTGTGCACTGAATGAGAAAAAAAGAAAAAAAACAATATTATCTTTTCTCATTCAGTGCACAGCGCTGGAGCTCTAGTATGGCAGGGACACTCAGTATGTGTAGCAGTGGCACATTAGCTTGTTTACATCAGCAGGTTTTACATACTTACAGCGCTATGTTACAGCTTTTACTAGAGTGTAGCTACTTTCATTCGAGAGTTGAGTTGACGTTTATTTTGCACTTCGATAATCACTTCAGACAAACACAAACATTTGTTTAAAATGAAATGTAGCAGGAAGCTGCGAAGGACCTCTCGGTCATCGAGTCGAGCAGCCACCTTATTATTTTAAATCAATTACTGAGGTTTGCTGTTTTGAATTAGTAGAGTTAAAATTTATTAACTTTGAAAAACTTTATCAACCACTATAATATATTGTGATCAATAACTCCTTTTTGGTGCTTAAAAAATTCATTTATATTTTGAGAGTAAATGCTTTTTGTACTTCGTCTTGAATCGATTAAAGGGTAACTGTTTTAGGTCTTGTGGTACCGAGTTCCATATCTTGACTCCCTGATATTTAAAACTTTTTTGTAATTTTTGAGATTTGTATTTGGGTAGGTAAAGGTTTAATTCGGATGATGCTAAACGAGTGCTTCGTGTGTGTATCGCTTTGACCGGGGCAAAGAATGTGGAAAGACTCGTGGATAATTTCTTACGCGTGTGCTTATGCATTAGCTTAGCAACTTCGTATAGATATAAATCATTCAGCTTTAGAATTTGTAGCTTTAAATAGGTAGGTGTAACATGATCGCGCCATTGGGCTCCAGAAATTATTTTAACAGCTTTATTTTGTAGGGTTGCTAATCTTTTTAAGTGTTTGTCAAAAGCATTTCCCCAAACCGTGATTCCATAGAGCAAATGAGGGTGAATCATTGAATGGTATAAGTTACGTAGTGCTGATTTAGGTAAAATATGACGAAGTTTGCATAGGACTCCTAGTGATCTAGATATTTTTGTAGCAAGCGCATTAATGTGTTCTTCGAAGTTCAATTTATTATCAATTGTAATACCAAGATATTTTACTGTGTCATTGATCTTTATCACTGAGTCATTAAAATATATTGAAATATTTGATATGCGATGATTCTTTTTGGGTGGTATTATTAAGCAGTGAGATTTTTGGGGGTTTACTGTTATTTTGTTGGCTGTAGTCCATTTATGTACAGTAGTTAGTTCTAAATTCATTTTTTCGCTCAACATAGCAGGGGTAACCGCGTTGATGTTTAAGCAAGTATCGTCGGCAAATAATCTTGGGTTTGAATTAAGAGCATGAGGGATATCATTAATATAGATTAGAAATAAGAGAGGACCTAGATTACTTCCCTGTGGCACACCGAATCTGTTTATTAAAGTATCAGATGACGAGTTGTGGTGAGAAACAAATTGAGAGCGATCTGACAAAAACGATTTAAGGAGTTTGTTTGCGACTCCACGAATTCCGTAGTGCTCTAGTTTATAAAGAAGTATTGAATGCGAGACGGTATCAAATGCTTTTTTGAAGTCCAATGATATTAGGCCGGTGTATTCATGGTTATTTATATGTTCATAGGCTGTCGTCAATACATCTAGTATGGCATGAGAGGTTGACTTACCAGACCTGTTTTTTATATTGATTACTGTTTTAGATTTTAATTTTACTGATGATGGACATAGCCAAGTCCGAAACGTTTAAAAACTTTACTATTTTAAATAAAGTTTTACTGTTTTTAATCAAATTCTGTTATTATTGCATTCCAATTTATTAATAACATAATTTTATGTAATCACAACAAACTTAACGTTTTTCAAAAGAAAGCAGCAATTAACCACATACGTTTTTTAGACTTAATTTAAGTTTCGAGCTTTTTCGAGCATAGTTGAGGCATCTACAGTAATGATTTTCGGGTTCGGGCCGGAACTAATTCGCCCAATTCCAATCTGCTTAACTTAAACGAGTATTTGGATTACAATTATTATTGCCGACGAAGGAAGAATCACAGGCGTATCGCAAGCTTATTGCTATTGTTCCAAGGCAGCTTATTTTTTGATCGAACGCTCTTTAAATTGTGACAGACACTGTAAAACAATTGACACAATCATCGTGGCTCAACTAATAAAAATTCCAAATGCCAACGAAGCAAAATATAGGCTCCACAGAATACGGTACATTAGTGTACTCATTTACTCACTCACCAATGAGAAACTGATGAATATGAGCCCATTTATTTGAGTCAAATACAAGAAGCTTTTGCAATTTCAGGAAGGAAATGTTGTAATCACTGTGGTATACAATGGGCCACTTTTGAGAACTTAGTCCTGGGGTCTTATCATAGTCCTTTGTGAAAGCGATATCACTTGCAATCTTTGACTTACTTTTCTCTTTAATCTGAAAAATACAGAATGATTATTGAAACGTTGTTCATCTTATTTGAGTTGCAGTTCTAGCCGGAGAATGGCGTTTATATAAGCTGTTGTTGATGCCAGATTGCCATAATCATACATCACAATCACATCTCGTATTTGCGCTTTTCGTTCATTGCTTCTGTCTTAACCACATCAAACAAAGAGCGCTTTTTGTAAGTTTTTTTTTTCAAGCTGGGTTGCCGTTCTGGTGGCTTTTCCATTGGTTTCACTACTAGTAGCTTTAAGGCCAGAAATCACACTGAGGATTAATAAAACAATTACTTTCCACTCTTGAAGATGACTGCTCCTAGCTTTTCTCGAATTGCAGTTATTTTTTGATTTTATGTCAAGTGTAAATTACTGTATGTATGTACTGTGGTACGTCTTACTATAGTTTCGTCAGAAAGACTTGACTTCATTTCTGTTTGTTGCTTGTGAATTTTTACAATAGGAAGTTTGGTATTAGGAGCTTTGATTTGTTGGTCGTTGGATATTTTGTCACTACTGTTTGTTGGCAGCAATGCTGTTTCTTTTTGCAAACCAGAAGCACGATCGATAGTCGAAGAGACTAACGAAGCATGTGAAACAGCTGCAGTAGTGTCATTGCCTAAAAAAAAAACGAAAGCTATTATTGTCAATAACTGCTACCGCAGTTAATGTTTTCGTAAAAATGAACATGCTAAGTTACGAGATTTCTGTATTTCTCACGTTTTAAATCGCAAGAAATTTTGCTCTAGCACCAACGCACTACCCACGTTTCTTTTGCAAAATACCATTGGAAACAACATAGCTTTAAATACAAATTTGAGAAGAACTGAGCAAATTTGATCCCCCTATTAACAAGGTCAATTAAAATAGACTTAAATGAAATATTGAATAATTGTTGAACTTGATCCTTTATTATAAACTAACCCAATATCAGATGTACTTGTTCAGCGGCTTTTTATTTGCACGCGAAATAATTTTTTTTGGTTCGTCCAATAAAATGCACGTAAGTTTGTTAATAATTATACTGTAATTATGCCGATACCTAAAAATTGAGAGATAATTGATAGTTCAGCCTGCAACTGATTGATCGGAACACATTTGCACTTCGTTTTTGATAGCTTTGCGACTACCATATTGGACAGAGCAAGCGCCACTTGTGATTGAACTTGAGAGGATTTAATTTCAACCAATTGGTCATGCAATTCATCTCGAACTGTCGTCATTTTCGGTCGCTTTGAAGCGTTTTGAGCCCAACATCGCATTAGAACACTACATAGCAACTGCAAGGATTCGACAGCAATTTTGCATTTGTTGAACTTTAAAGTTAACTCTATGATATCGATAGGTGGTCGTTTTCCTTCTTTGATGTCATTTAAAAAGATATTGAAAAGGTTGTTCGGGACTGGACTTCTTCGAGTTAAAATCAGGTAAATGATCATACCAAAACTATAAGTGTCATGACTGGTTCTTAGCTTCATTGTAGGGTTTGCCAGCAGCTCTGGTGCCGCATAGATTTCAGTGAATTCATTAGTGAAAACCCCATTCGTTTTTGTCATACTTCCTGTATTTCCTGATAAAACTGAGCTGCCAAAGTCAGCGATCTTGCAACGTAAGTCATCAGTCAGCAAAACATTTTCAACCTTCAGATCTCCATGCACTAATCTTTCATTTGGCAACAAATTATGAATGAAAGCAAGACCATTTGCAATGTCGAAACTCATTCGAAGTTGAAGAAACGGCTTTATATCAATATCTTTGTCGAGCAAAAGTTCCTTGAGATTTCCATTTGGAAAATACTCGGTTATAATTGCAAGAAATTCTTGCCACTGAGTTAAGCCATATATGCGCACAATATTGGCATGATTTGCTTTTTGAAGATGATTTACCTCCGTAGAAATTCTGAAACATTCAGAAATTAAATGTAATGCACAACTAGTAAAATCCAAGACACTAGCTAGATCTTTGTTGAATACAGCACTGCAGTTCGTTTGGACCAACGTAGATTAGCTTTGATTCGAAGATCAGAGCTGCAGGTCTCGAGACCGGTCTCCGTCATTATATCGATTTTTGTGGTTTCAATGTCGGTCTTGGTCTCGGCTTTTTCGCACCGGTCTCGAACCACCGTGGTCTCGGTCTCGTAGCTTTGAATTGGTCTCAAGACCGGGTAATTTTTTGTCAGTCAAATAAAATAGTTTTATAAGAGGCTGAGTGCTTTTTTGATTTTATACTAATTCAAACCGATGAAATTTCAGTCATTATCTTGTGTTTGCAAGCAAAATTTCGACTATTTTGAGATTATGACAGTTGAAAAAATTTCCCTTTTCGCTTTTGCAATTTTACGATGCTGCAAAAGCCGCAAAAAAAAGCCTTTACTCAAGCAGACAGAGAATTGCGAATTAAACAGTGTTTAAGAACAAAATTTAAGAACAAATTAAAAACAAATGAGGCTGAAAATCGGCAAAAAATTAACAGCAGCTAGTCACAACTCAAAATTTACTGGTTCTTATAAAAGAAAAGAATGAATATATGAATATTATTTTATTGCCAAATGTCGATAATGCTGATAACAATCTACATATTTTGTTTCTTTCTTGACAGCAAACAAACCAATTACTTAAAACTGCTAAATTTGTTTGTTCATGATGTATAAACTAAATCTAAAATAAGCAGTGACGCAAACAGGAAGGCACAAAGAGTTTCAGCTCTCCTCATTTTAGCCACATCACTGAGAAAATTCAATTCATAAATGCTAGCATATAAACGTTTCTTGGACTTGACCTATATAGGTAAAGGAGAGGGGCTGATGGGGCTGAGAAATTTAATTCTTTCAAACGGCTTCCAAATCTTAGCAATTAAGTTCTTTCAAGTAATTTTGGAAACGTGCGATATATGATTCAAATGGCTTAAAAATGGCTATTTTTTTTACAAAAAATCACAAAAATCGCCCAGCGAGTGGGGGTGAACCTCCGGCTGTGATACAATTAAGTTACACCCGTTTGCTCAGAAAGATGAAAAGATAAAATATTTTTTGGGTAAAAAATTTTGTTGTTTGGTTGATGCCTCCTCTTAGCATAATTGTGGTTGCGCGCCTGAAAATTCCCCCGTAATCGAAAATCTTGGGTGCGTATTTGTAGCTGCGTAGGGTATACGGTATTTCAAATATACAATGAGCTTTTTATGTTTTTTGATATTCATTTATTTAGGTTTTAGTCAGTTTTATTGACATGCATTTCCTGAAGAAAATAAAGGCGATCATGCTTCAATCTTCAAGTAAGAGGCATTAAGTTTAGTTTAATTAAAGGCACTCTTCAAGAATAATTTCAGTGATAATCTACATAAAATGACTTCAAGAGATGTTTTGATGACGTTATCACTTCGACTGAAGCAATTTGTCATCTGAGTCAATTTATATAATCATAAAACCAACTTATGAGCATATTTTAGCCCTAAAAATTTTTTTCATAACATTGATTAAACCAATGATGATGTCATTTTTTTCGGTTTTGGTTTTGAACTCTGCCGGTCTCGGTCTCGAAGCCAAAGTCGAGAGCCTTCTCGGAAAAATTTTGCGGTCTCGGTCTTAGTCTCGGACGAGTCGATCTCGACTACAGCCCTGCCGAAGATTAAAAAACTTTTGGGTGAAAATTTTAACAAATGCTAGGGCAAATTGCTACAATAATAATGTAATTCAAGAATAACGTCTCTAAACAAACAAATTTTGTTGATTTCAATCTAATAAGTTTTCGTAGTAGAAGATAGAAAATTGGCAATCCACGGATTATAGTTAATCCAAGTTGGTGCTTACCGATGAACTTATGGAAAACAAAATGGTACATTTTTTCTATCAATTCTATATGTCAGTCTTACTACAGTATTCATTAGTCACTCCACAACATTCTTGGAAACAAACGTATGTAATTTTCCCATCTAAAGAGCTAAAAAAAACATCACAGCAAAAACTTTGCTTATGTCTGGATTTGTAAAAGATATTTGGTACAGTTTGAGTTTGAAACCAGATTGGATGGAATTACAATTTGTAAATCGAGGAAAAAACTTTTTTGAAGCTATTTAATCACAATAGATTAGATTAGTGCTTTGCCGCGAAGCAGAGAAAGAGCTCCATGATGTTTCGTCAGAACAAGTTAAAAAAAAAGCAGTAAAAAAAAAAATTATTAAATAAGTTCCCCTGATGACTTTATAGTCGTAAGGCTCTAGAATAAGAATTACTGTCACCGCTCCTGAAGAGTCCAACGGCGCAACAGTATTTTGGGAATATCATTTCATAGCAGAGGTGGAGTCCTCAAAATGTTCTTGGCCTCGAGGACACATTTTGAAGTCCTTGGCCTTTGACTCGAAACCTACAAGTCCTCGAAAATGGCCTGTTCTCGGCTCGAGGACAGTACTACGTTTTGATTGGTTATAAAGGAAAATAACCAAACAAGAGACAAAATAAACTTGTAGTCTGTCAATTTATTTATTTTTCTTATTTGAAAAACAATACAATGCGATAGCCAACAAATCGTAGTACACGTTATTTTAAATGGCTTTGGGTGAAAGACCCTAATCGGAAAATGAAGTGGGCAATGGCAAAACATAGTGTAGAATAGTTCTTTTTGTTTCTGTTAATGCTTCCGGTGCCGGAGGTACAAACAGCAAACCAATAAAACCATGCGGTCTTTTATGAAGATTATCCGGTATTTTATGAACTCCCCAAAGACTGTAATTTAAATTGCCAAAATTAAGTACGTTAGGAGACACCCTCTCTAGCTCAAGTGGTAGAGCAGTGGACCTGTAATCCAGGTTTGAATCCTGCTGGAGGATAACTTTTTCGCATTGTTTGTTTCTAAGTAGTGGCCGTTCTGGTGGCTCTTCCCTTAGACTTCCGCGCTGGTAGCCTTTAGGCCAGACGCACGCAAAACGATTGAACATTAATATTGTTGTTAGGCCTAATTACAGTATTGTGTGTACTGTTATACGCAAAAGTGCAAGAAACTGAAACTTAAGGTAAGTTTGTTTTTTACAGCGAAAAATGAAATGCAAAATAAAATAACAACAGGTTTTGCTGTCACTTTTTTTATTGGTGGCATTTCAAATGGGGGAAGCGGGCCCGTTGTCCCCCCCCCCCTTGTTAGGCCCACGGTACATGATAATGAAATGTAATACAGTTACCAGGGATAGCTTATCACACTAAAACTGTTAATATATGTCTGATATTACCAACAAAACGTATCTTGAGAAGGCCAACACTTGTTCTGAAAATACGCAAGCGAATGTTGCGAAGAATTTGTTTTGAGACAAGCAAGAAACTCTAATGGCTGGCAACCGTCTGATGTCAAAGCAACATCCGCCGAACGATTTTTGTGTTGGAAATTGCCCCAAGGAATCCCAAACGATAAACTACTGTGTCAGAAAAAAGACTGCGTGAAGAATTATTCAAAAAGCGAGGGTGAAATCAAATAAAACTATGATGTTCGAATGCCTGAAAAAATGCGCCCTGCACTTATTCAATTTCCATACGACGTCATAAAAATACGAGTAGGCGAAGCTTCCATGAAAAATTTGTGCATTTTTAGAAAACTAATGATTTATTATTTTTACGTTTTTAAAACAGCGTGTATTTTGAAGGTGGCCCCCCGGGGCAAATGTCTGCAATGTTTTTCTTCTTAATGCGGCCCTACTGGATCCCCAAGTTACTTTTTGCAGTTAAATACTTTTACAAATTGTCTTTTGGCGGCCGAAACGTACGCGCTTATTTATTGATGGGCATTAGATTCGAGACTATAGAGTATAGAGAAACATCACATGCACTAAGCAGTAAAGAAAAGACTAGTTTAAAATTGGAATGGGAAAAATGTAGGAAAATTGAAGTTTTTCTAACTTAACTTTTATGTTATTTCTTTTCAAATCGCTTTAAAAATTGTCTAATCTCCTTTGAACGTCACAAAAATTGCTATTTTTCTGAAAGCAAAATCACTAAAATAGTTGAACACTGAACAGTGACATAAGGACGTTGCCCTTGCTACTCAGAACCACGTTTTTTTACAAGGAATTAAACGAGGACCAAAGGCAAAATCAATAGGGTTATCTAAAGTTAGGCTAATCGCATAAGACTAGATTAGCCCTGACCAGAGTTGTAAGTCGGGCCGGGCTTTTCGGGTCGGGTTCGGGCCTAAAGTTGACAAAAATTTCGGGCTTAATTCGGGCCTGAAACGCACTTTTTGTCTTAGGTGCATAAAAATATAATCAAAATACATTGGCAACATTGCTAAATTTTTTAGACCTTACTGAACTTTCGGGTTTTTGCTGGCATGATTTGGGCTTCAAATTAGTTTTCGGGTTCGGGCCGGGTTCGGGCTTATATTTTCGGGTTCGGGCCAAGTTCAGGCCTGAACTAGTCGGCTGTTACAACTCTGGCCCTGACTCCATCCTTTTTGACCCATACGTAGCTGGGATATTCTACTTCAAACACGACGTCGGTGACTCTAATGTTATAAATTTTAATAATTTTTATAAGCAATCCTGTCGTTGACAAGCATTAGTGTCTTGCGCCTTAGGGACGCCTTCCCAGCTCTATCCTAAAGCAACGATTGGGCTACTGCATTGGGTAATTCGCTGCGCACTAATCAGTTTGATCTTGTTAGCAGAATAGATCCCAGCTGGAAAAAAGAGTAGACTTTTCGATAGCCTAGGTAATAAACGCCTAAGAACAAGCAAAAGTAAGGCTAGTAGAGTTATCAGAGTAGGCTAGTAGGCCAGTGCCGTTGCTACCGGAGGGGGGGGGTCCAGGGGGCCGTGCCCCCATTTTGGTTTACTTATAATACTTTTTTTTGAGCATTACGTAACGACAAGACAACAGGCAATAATGGAAAAAACAATAATTGCGTTCAAAGTTAATTTTCGTTTAAAGTTTTCTCGATTTTTTGCAAAATTGCTGGCCAGCAACTGCCGTACATAAATGTGACGCAATAATCCGTCTAATTAACACGCCTTTACGGATGTGTCGCGGAATAACGATGTAACGTAAGTCTATAGAATCCTTACCGGTACTTCGTTAGTGATTATGACCGGAAACAATTTGTGAAAACATTTTTAAAAGACTAGTTGTTTCGTATTTTTTTTAGAGCACACTCAGATTTTTTTAGGTGGCAGTCAGTGGCGCAACCACAGAGAAGGGCTAGGGGAGCAGCAACCCCTTTTAGTTAAGTCATTTAAAATATATAACCCAAAAAAACAAGCGTTTAAAAGGTGTTTTGGACTTGACTTTAAATATAAGGGGGGGTTTAAAGGGCTAGGCAATTCAATTCTTTCAATGACTTCTGAATTTTATCAATTCACTGTAATTATTCATGTGGCTTAAAAACGTGTGAAATGTGATTGAAACGGCGTTAAAATGGCTATTTTTTGCCACAAAATTGCAAAATCAACCAGCGGCTGGGGACTTTGCCCCCTGACCCCCTTTGTGATACGCTTGAGTTGCATCGGTTTGTTCAGTACGGGGCCTAAATAAGGCAACTTTTGTTGAAAAAAATAAACTTTTGGTTGAAGCCCCCTCTCTCCTAGCAAAATCCTGGTTGTGCTTCTGGTCGCATTCACTCCTGCACAGAGACTTTTCGAGCAATTATACGGGGCCGCATACGAAACAAGCTAATAAACATTGCCGAGCTCATAAATCTCTTTTTTCAAACATAAAACCTGAATACAAAATTTTTAAACTAATGCATAATAATATTTGTAGTCGCCAAATATCAGTTTTTATGTGCAAAAGTTTGGCCTATTTTAGTGCCCCCCCCGTTTTTCGGCTTGTGCCTCTCATTTTGTTGGCTCTGGCGACGGCACTGTAGTAGGCAGAGGTGGAGTCGAGGACACAAGGCTCGAGGCCAAGGACACAAAAAAGATCAGAGGCAAGGCCAAGGACAGCTCATCCGAGGACATAGACTCTCGAGGCCAAGGACAGGAATGATCGAGGCCAAGGACTAAGGAAACAAGAGCAAGTGTTAACCGAAAAAAAAAGGTCTTCAAAAATTTTTTTTGGCGATTTCCAAAATAAATAAAAATAACTACAATGTCTTCAAATTTTTTTTTCAGGCGATCTCCAAAAGAGAAATACAAAAAAGGTCTTCGCAAATTTTCCGCGAGGTTTCTGGCGTTTTCCAACAAAATTTTAAGGGTTAAAAAAAGTGCTGTCCTCGAGCCGAGGACAGGGCAGTTTTTGAGGACTTGAGGCTTCAAGGCCAAGGACTTGACCTTCGAGACCAAGGCCAAGGACTTCAACATGTGTCCTCGAGGCCAAGGACGTCCTCGAGGACTCCACATCTGAAAACGACTCAGTACATTACCCCAATTGTTGCTTAAGGCTAGAACTAGGAAAGCGTCGCTAAGACGTCAATGCTTATCAACAACAGGGTTGCCAATAACAATAACTAAAATTTATGACATTAGAGTCATCGACGTCATGTTTGAAGTAGAATATTTCTGCAACGAATGGGTCAAAAATTATGGAGTCAACTCAAATGTAGTCTAATACGATTTGCCTAACTTTAGATACCCCCATTGATTTTGCCTGTAGTCCTCGTTTGAGCTTGCAAATACAGAATACGGTACCTAATTTAATTTAAAAACAAAAATTTACCGTATTTTGCGATACTTTTAGAGTTGCTATGCGATATTTAAAAAGTACAGTTTACGATAATATTCAAACAATTCCGTAAAAAGAAGTCATTCAACCAAGCAATAAGGTTTGTGATTCATAATCTGCTAAATCTGCTAAAAAACTGCTAAAAAAGTTGCGATCCATAATCAGTATAATTTTGCACCATAGCCCTAACTGGTAAATTTAAAGCCCTAAAATTGACCACTTCCACATTTAGAATTTTGTTATTCCCATTTACGAGTTACGGCCTGGTGTCATTATCACGATATCGCTACGGAACGTAATCAACGTTGCTGCTAACGCGTAAAACTTCAAAACGACAATCCTTATTTTTAGAAAAAACTATTTTCGAATTGTCATAAAAAACTTAACGAAATGCAATACCTTAAACATTTTCGTGCTTAAAAAAATAGAAAATTTTCCGACCATAATTTAGCCAAATTATGTCATTGGACCTTGGTCTCAACCATTCCTGTCCTTGGCCTCGAGAGGGTCTGTTCTCGAAAAGTCGGTCCTTGGCCATGGTCTTCGATTTTTTTTGAGTCCTTGGCCTCAAAGGTTGTGTCCTCGACTCCACTTCAGCTTCAAAGGTGCTTTTACTGATTTTAATCAGAAAAAGTTAAATAGAAATTTCTGCAACATATCTGCATTAACAACGTATCATCATCTGAATTTTGAGCAACTAACAGTAAATAAAAATAATAGGATGAACAACACAGTTATGCTTTGGCCACAATCAATTCTGGTTTGTACCATCATCAATGCCAAAATTTTTTCTAGGTTTATTGCGCAAAACGAAATAGCAATAATAAACTTCTACTTACAATAAATAAGTTTCTTTAAAAGCTATAAATCAAGTATCAGTGATTTAAGTAAGAAAAAAATATCACTTTACTCTTGAAAACAGAATGATGTATAGTAACAACAAAAGGTGTAGCATGGGTTTTTGGTTGGGGGGGGGGAGCAAATCACAAATTACATGCAATGACGTCGTCAGAAATTTTCGAAAAAGAAACTTTTTGTGGGACAAAGATATTGTAGAATGGAAGACCAGAAGCCGTGCTCTGGTTTACCAAAGTTAAAAAGTGAAAACGTCTAAATTGGGAGACGTGTGCGAGTAAACCAGTGTAACCCAAGCGTATCACGGACGAGGGTCTGGGAGCGGAGTCCCCAGCCTCCAGAGGCTTTGAAGAGTCTGGGGGCGAAGCCCTCAGAAGCTGGGCGGTTTTTAAAAAAACGAACTATTATAAATGCCATGGGATCACATTCCGCACGTGTTCAGGGCCATTTGAAAGGACTAGATTTCTGACATTTGACAGCCAATTGAAAAAATTAAATTGTTCAATCCTCCTTTTACTCACAATTTAAGTCCAAAATACATTAAAAATTTTGCATTTTGGGGCTAAAATTTGTAAGTGATTTGGCCCTGGTAGGGGTAATTAAAGAACATTGCCTCTTGCAATATTTTAGCTGTAAATAATAAAACAGTCCATCAAAGATATTTCTAGAAGATTTTTGTTTTGTCATCAAAATAACCAGTTGTAGGAGTACAAGTACGGCCAAGGGGCCCAGGCCCCTTAAATCAAAGTCAATAATTTGTTCAATGAGTATTACCCTCAGCTGATTTTTTTCAAAAGTATAATATTGTCGCGTGAAAACTGGCAAGGTCGAGGTGAAATGTTATTAAAAAATGGTACAAAAGATAGTTACGCTTACCAACCATGTTATTGACCGGGCTGGATTCACATTGCGTGGGGCCCCTGGTACTTTGGAAATTTTTGCAAAATCTTTTTGCCAAATATTCGTGAAGACCAAATAAATGTCTTACCATCTGAGCGCGGGGCCCCTGGCACAATGCCATATGGTAAATCCGGCCCCAGTTATTGCATTACATTTATATAAAGATTAGATGAGCGCCTGAGATAGCAACTTTTAAAACAAAAACCCTTAATTTCACCCAGGTTACACATATAAATTGATTGGCAAAAATTCAATTTAGGGGGGCTTGGGCCCCCTGGTCGTCAATATTTTTGTTCATTACTGTTGTACCTGTGTATGTTATACGCGAAAAATGCTAAAAGAAACTGAAGAAACAATAGGCATTTCAATTGGCGGGGGCAGGCCTACAGGCTCTCCCCCCCTAGCTAAGCTTATGGTAACAGTCTAAAGGTTTTATATAAAGTATTAAAAACAACACCATTCTTTTATATTTACTAAGGCCAATGTCACACGTTAGGTCTATTTGATTTTACTGAACTTCAAGATGGAAAGCCACAAACATTTGAGTTAATTGCATAATGAATAGAGAGGTAATATACTTATAACAAACTGTATAAAAGTTACCTAAATACAGTAAAAAGAAATATAAACAATTGAAAACTAAAAAAATATGGTCTTTTGCAAAGTATATGCGTTGGCCAGTGGCCACAATTAAGTTCTTTAATTATGAGTAAATCTAATCAATCAAACGTCGAGCAGCAGTTAATCAGCTCAAAACGATTTTAATTAAAGTAGCTTTCACTAAAATCATAATCAAGATGATCGTGTTTCTAAAATTTAAATTGACTGAACGTCTGCAGCACTTACTTTTCTACAAACTTCATTTTTTCAACGTATCGGCCAGGATAACGAATGCATTTAGCAGCAATCGTTCCAAACACATCATGGAATCCGGCTCTCACTACTCCGAATGAACCTGCTCCAAGAAATCCTTCATCTTCAACAACACATTTAATGTCTTTGCAATCAAATAATGGAACCTTCACAAAATTTTCTAATTTTTAAAGTGAGAACGTTTTTTACTCTTGTTTTCCGAAGTAGAACGCTGAAGCTGACCACTACTGTATAAAGGTTGTCTGATTAGGATGTAGCGGTGCAGCTGCCCTCTGCTGCCTAAGCCCAGAAGTATTAAAGCAAAGCTTTACTCTGAACGACTTGAGTGAATTTTTGGAACAATTAAAATTAAATTTTTGAAGCTATAAAAGAAAACTTTACAAGTTAGATAGAAAGCACCGAGGTTAACCAACTCATTTGGGAAATGGCATAAAGCTGCCATTAAATCGGTGGCCACGATTAAATACGCTACTGCTTAAGCTTGTGCGCTTAGGATTGCACACCAAGTGTATAGACCGGGGTGAATTACAGAAGTGTTGCCTATTAACCTAAAGTTAGTATTTAAACTTACCTGCATCGTATAATTTTGTTTGTAGCCCTCTTTTTATGCAAGTTCTAAAGCATTTTAGCCTAAACATCAAATATTCAAAACAAAACATTACGGACACTCTAACAATTCTTGGATTTTAAGTTTTTGTCATTTAAAGACGCTGTTTATAGTAATGATTGACTGCGCTGATCCCTTTTCTGTTGGTGTGCTTCATTAAGATTTATTGTTGCTTTATTTGCAAGAATACGCAAAATCAACTGTTCGTTAATCACGATTTAGGTCCGGTTTACACTGTGCGTAAAATTGTGAGCGTATCCTTACCTTGTTTAAATAAAAATTTGGTACGCTCGGCGTGCAGTCTTACCGGCGTACAAACTATAGTTGGCTAAAATAAACAGTGGTTTTGAACCGTACGCTTACGATTTTACATCGCACACGATTTTTCGTCCATTGTAGACCGGGCCTGATGGCCCTTAAAACGTTAAAATTTTAGTGAAAGTGTTTCCTAGACCTCGCACTTCCGGCCATTTCTTGAAAAAGCACTGAAGGCAAAATCAATGAGAGTATTTAAAGTTAAGCAAACGCATTAGATTAGATTGGCGTTGACTTCATTCTTTTTGACCCAGCCGTTCCAGAAATATTCTGCTTCAAACACGGGGGCGTCATTAATCATAATTTTTATTGGCAACCCTAAAATTGATAACAACGGCGACGCTATGTTACTTCTATTAAAGCAACGCGCATTTACGCTAAGCCACAGAAATCTTTTAACTTATATGTAGGTTAGTATACGCCTCTTTGGGCTAGGCTACGGCATTGAAACTTCAGGGTTGCTAATAAAAATTATAATTAGAGAGGCCCCTACATGGTATTTAAAATGGAATATCTCTAAAACGGCTGGGTCAAGAAGGTTGGAGTCTACGCTAATAATCTCATACGATTGCCATAACTTTAGATACCCCCATTGATTTTGCCTTCAGTCTTCTTTTAACCCATTATGCGACACCTAATGAAGTTTCAAAAAATTAAGATTTTATAAAAAGGATATATTCGGCTTCAGAACTTTGCTTCATTTAAAATTTGCGAAATTCTCTCTTCGGTGTAGTTTTGATAGTTGAAAATCGGTACCAAAACTTAAAATTTTTAGCAGACGGTTTTGGTTTACAACTTGTATTTTGTTTACATTTCTTTACAATTGCGCAACAAAAAACGTTATTGAATGTAATGACTGGAATAAAACAATAGAATTAATTTCTGTAAAAAAAGCAAACGTGGCGAAGGCTGGGATGAAATGCGTTTTTAGTTTCGACCTATTAAGTAACTGGAACTTATCAAAGCGATAATTCCAATTGCAGAAAACAGCAAAATTTAACACAAACGTATAAATGCAATGAATGCCCTTTCATCACAGGATTTCTTTTCTCAAACTGCACGTCTAACTTACAGTACAAATATCTTGCTTCTTTGAGCACATGGTAATTTGATGACTGAAGCTGAAGCGATCTAACTGATAGGGTTGTACCACGGAACAATACGCTTGCGTGTTTTGCGTACACGCGATGACTAGAGCACAGGAAAAGCCATAAAAGACCACTTTCGTTTTTTCGTCATCCATGATACGTAATCAAAATTCGTGCAGCCATAAGGTCATATCTGTGCTAATAGTCACGTATTTCGATTTTTGCTGTTGGTAGATAATAGATATGGACATTTTTTATGATTCAGCGCATTTTTAACCCGAATCTACTCAAGGTCTTTTTTACTCAGTTTACTCAACGTTGTATCGAAAAGGTACAACAAACTTTGATCGATTTTATCTCGAATACTACTGAAGATATCAAGAAGCGGTTTTCGCAAATTAACGCCAAATTTATTGCTGATTTTGGCAAAATGCTTTTTATCAATTTATTAATATTTGATAAGGAAAATAAATGAATTTAAATACGCAACTATACCGAAAACACAAGTTTCTATTGACTTTTTGACGCAAATCCGAGATAATCCGATTAGAACACATGACCACTAACCAGCGGAGAGACGCAAGCTGTTTACCTTAGAGCTTTGGTAAACACTAAACCAATTTCTTTGCTCATGTGCAAACAATTCTGTAATTCAGTTGTTGCCTGATGTTGTTCTTTGTTTACAAATTACAATGAATATTCAAGATTGCGAGAATAGTTACAAAATGAGATAAGGTTTGTTTGCTCATTTTGATTTTACTCTCAACATTACAGACTACAGAATTATTATTATCGCGGTGATTTCCATCTATTATCATAACTTATAAAATAGTAACTAATAGCCTACCCTATACATTCAAATAGTGTTTCCACTCAGGCCCGTAGCCACAGGTCCGGGGGAGGGGGGGCGCAGCCCCCCGTAACACCTTGGGCCCCCTATGAAAATCTTGGGCCACCTGAACTTGGCCAAAAGATTTTAAATTTTACGTGAAAAAATTTCGTAGGCCTAATTATTAATAAAACCATTCATTTACCGATGCAAAAAATACCTTTGTTTTGAGCACATACCAAGGTGGCGAGTCAAAAATAGCGCTTCTTAGACGTAACAAGGATGGTGATAAATGAGTTACCATGGAAATTCGACAACATAAACGTAGTAAAATTGTGTGCCCCAGCGGGCCCCCCTGAAAAAAATTCTATTGCTATTTTTGCAGTGGCGTAGGGTGAAGATTTTACAGGGTGTTCAATATTGTTCATTCATCAGCATCAGCTATTTTCAGCCCTTCGTAACAATAAGTAACTAACTCAAATGCACTTAGTTAAGTCAGCTATATTTTCAGTACTCAAAAACTACCACTGTAAAATACGATTGGTGAAATAGAATTCCGATTTATGAAAAAATTCGAAAGCTTTTACTTCACCAAAAATGATTTAATTGAAATCTAAATTTTCAATGAAAACTAAACTCGAATCATAATCATTTTAGCTTTACTCATATGGAGTCTATGCCCAAATGTTTTTGAGCCTTTTTCGTGCTTAAGTATGAGTGTGTGTTCAAAGTGTCTGAACTATACCGCATGCCACGGCATTTTTGCCAAAATTCAATTTGACGCTAGATCGCAGCAAATTGCTCCAGAGAAAAAAATTCCTGCTCAAACTACTACACGGCCAAGACCAGGGACCACGCCTGACCGAATTTTGCGAAACCGAAATTTGCATCAAACTAACAAAAAGTAGCTTGTAAACCAGCGCCAACTCAAAACTGAAGCATAAACTTAAAAGTTATACCCCAATATTGCGATAAATAATAATTCGAATAAACTGAGACATTTCGGAAGTAATTATAGCACTATTAACCCAAAAATAAAAATTTTTATGGTCAAAGTTGCTGTATTTTGTATTGTAAAGAGTATAAAATGTTTAGAAAATTAACGAAAATGGCGTGAAAGCTGCAATTTTATGAAAAACAGCAAACGAGTAATAATGAGTAATAAACAAGTAAGATTTTGTTATCTGAATGTAGTAAATAACAAACATGTTACAAAGCGGTTAAAGCCGCATACGAAACGATCCGAATAGCGACTGCTAAAAGCGCGACTTCTCAGGTTAATGTCAGAGTTAGCCTAGTTAGGGTAAGTATAGAATTAAGATTGGAGTTACAGAATTAGCTAATCTAACAAAGTCGCAGTAGTTTAAAAGTAGCTGTTTTAACAGTCGCTTTTCGGAACGAGAAACAATAAAACGAACAACACTGAAAGGTCAATAAAAACACAGTGCGTTGAGGTCAAAATCAGAAAAGTAACTTTAGTTCTAAAAATAAACATTTTAAAGTCTTAACAATACATCAGAAAACAATCATAACTTTGATCATCCCCATGTGCAATGGCTCGGATTCTATGCTCTGCCGTAGCAAATTCTGCAAGTGCTTGTAAAACTAAAAACTTGCGTTAAAGAATTTGCCCTACGTTCTTTTTGAATTTATGTTTGTAGTGTTTTGAACAAAAAAATCAAAAAAATGTAAAACTCAACACAAGACGCGAGTTGTGTTCAAATAACAGTGCATTTCTCATATTTAATTTTTATTGTGCTACCGCGAAGTTTAGGTTAGTGCTATGCCTTCAAAAGGATTCTTAATGCGTGCTCATCTTCAAAATTGTAGCAATTATTAAAACGCAACTTGCACTCTTAAGCTGTAAGTAGCAAAAAAGAACAAACAATTCATCTGTAGCACAGTTCGATTCTTCATTTTTGAGCGATGAACGTTTCAGTAACAGCATCATAAAAAGACTGCTTTTGTTGCAGTTGGAGCAAAAGTCTATTTTCAATATTGAAAGCAACGACATAACGAATTTATTTAAAAAATTCCGAGGCTGTTGGTGCTTCGCCCTAGATGTCTCACTTTCCTCAAGTAAAAATTTATAGTTTACAGCCGATGCGATTAAAACATTACTATCCCGACTCCCAGGCCCTTGAAAATTCATTCCTAGACTCCAATGAAAAATTGCCCTTTTTTTTTTTTTTTTCCAATAAACGGTTGGAAAAATTATAGTATTACCTAAACATTATGACAATGTATTTGTACGTTTCGCTTTTGGGCCGCTCCCAACCCGAATTTCAGGCTAAGCCTATATGCTTATTGCTCAGACCCTTGCAATGTCAACCTATTACATATTTTGTGTCATATTATGATAGAATTAAACGTTTAATTTTGACATGATGATAGAATTAAAGAGATGATGATAGAATTAAACGTTTAATTTTGACATATCTGGAAAAAGCTTTGTCAAAAATTTTCAAGATAAACAATTTAGAGCGAAAATTATGTCATCAAGTATTTGAAGCGGAAGCGATTCAAAAATTGCCGCTTCCACATCCCTGATTTAAGTTCTGGTTCGTTAATTTTCGGGTTTGGTGTTTCGTTGATTTGTAGTTTGTGCATTTGCATTGATGCATGTTTGTTTTAATCCAAAAACTCAAGTAACAGATTTCCATTTTATTTGCACGAATTTATTACAATGCAACAAAAATAAAAAATAATACTACGAATTTGCGATCAATATACAGTATTGATATTGTGTATTGACGAAGAGCAGCTGGTTAGGGCTTCTAAGCGTTCTTCCAGTCAAACAAAATGATATTTCGGTAAGTTAATTGATTTAGTTAACTTTGCGAGATCAATCAAGGCATAATCTTTTGATTTTTAAGACAATTTTATTTAGATTTTGAATTAATAAATTTTGTACAAACAATAACCTTGCTGCGTGACAGCTGGATTTGCTTTTAAATGTTTTGACCTGTAAGGGTGTTCAACATGCTAGTGTGAACACCTTGGTCGCATCTTTTACATGCGATTCGCAGCGCACTCCTATCTTTTTCATTTTAGTCTCTTTATTTCAACAAAGGTGTTCAAATTCAACATTGAACACCTGCGCGATACGAAAAAGGCAAACAGGCATTTTACGATAAGTAAAAAGTCACTCAACCGAAACTGCGCAGCGAATCAATTTATTTATTTTAAAAGCGCGAGGAAAATAAAACAGATACAATGTGCCAAATAAAAATATTAATAAACGTAGAACAAAACCCATATTGGTCAATAACTACATCGATGCTTTGCAGCGAGTGCTGGGTGTTCACTGAACACCTTGAACACCCAGAGAATACGCCCATGATTTTTAGGTCGGTGGAAGAAGAAATAAAACTCTTCACATTTGTGGTGTTTTTAGTGTGAAACTGTTTTTTTCTTTTTTCGTTGTTTATCGTGCACCTCTGATAAGGTTTATTTCCGGTTAGGGCGTTTCGCAATACAGTATACGTTATTGTTATAATTTTTTCAGTATATTTTTCAGTACGTACCCTATACTTTGCAGCAATATGCTATTCCCTTCGCAAATTCAAATTCCGTCTATCACAATATGGTAGAACGATGCAACTGGTAATAATAGGCGACGGAATATTTGGAAATTACAAAACATTGTTCCGATAGTTTGCTGCAAATGAGTCGTAATAATCACTCGACAAAATACAAGGACCGGTGTAATTTTCCAAAAATGTTTCAATCGATGATGTTTTTATATATAGTTACGATGGTGACGTAACGACAATTTTTATTCAGAATATTTCACTTGTCGCAAAGCGCAATCATTATCCTCGTGAGTCGTGACATGCAGTCAAAAATTTTTCCCCGAGCCAGGTATGGCATTTCTGAGATACATATCTGGGCCAGACATAAATCTTCTAAGATAAGCCTGAGATGTATCTATGTATTATCTCTGGGGTATGTCAGTATATAAGACACGAGCCAAGTGCGATCTTCAAACTAGAGCCAAACATGAAAATTACGTTTGTATTGTACATGAATATCATGCTTGAATTTAGTCTGAATTTTGTCTGATTGCCAAGTGTGATATTCTACTCTGGCCAGCACCTGAACTCCATGCTTGGATATCATATCAATGTCATACATGACTCGTACACACACTCCACACCATGGCCAAGTAAGAATATCTAACTTTGCTCATGTTGGAATATTTATCCTGATTCTGAGAAAATATTCTTACTAGTTTTATTTCAGAATATCTTACTTGTCCCTATAGGAAAAAATCTCACTAGGTCCGGATCAGAACATAACGCCTGGCCCGAAGAAGGACATTATACTACAGGCTCATGTCATGATACCGTGTTTGTGTCTAAGAAAAGTCTCTTACTAGGCTGCTGCATGGTGTCCAGATAGCCTACTGTATATCTGCCTATTGGGATAGGTAGATTCGTTTCCTGTTCTTAGCCCTAATAAAAGATACCAATGAAATACTGCAATATGCATATAAAATGGTAAAATGCAATGTAATGAAAGCTACAACTAGCACACAGCAACATTAGAATACAAAAAGCAGTGACGTTAATTAACTAACACTTGTTACAGTATTGTTTTAATTAACACCAAAGGTAAAAAACCGTTGAGGTATAGCGTATTAGGTGGTGGTAAATATTACAGTAGCTTTCATTCATGCAACAATCATTGAAATTTGATCAATTGCATCAAAAAAATCAAATTTTCATTATACTTCGCTGTATTTTACGCGTAAGCGTGTGACGAGATAGAGGAGCCCATAGCCGCCACAGTGCTCCTGGGCGACACAGCTCTTTTCAAAGAAATGTCGCAACGCTGGCGAGTCGTTGGCAACTCTGTATCCAATTTGACCGGCCCAGGATTTGAACCAGAGCTCCCGCTCCAGAGACGAACGCGTCACCGCTTGGCTATCTGGCCGCGGTTAATTGCATTATTTGATAAATTCATTAATTGCAATCAAAATAATCGAGAAAAAAATTGGAATAAGTTACAACTTGCCAAAATTGCCATATTTCCAAAAAGCAACATTTGACATACATGACAGTAATAATGACTCTCAGTCTTAGAATCTGTTCAAATACCATTCGACGCCTGAAGGGAAGAGGAATGTGGACGATGCTTTAGATCGAACTAAAAAGGATAGGGTATGACGTAATAATATCGTCATATGAGGCGGTTCAAATTTGCCAAAAAATCGTCATATTATATTTAAACAATCCTTAGCTAGTGGTTAAGTGATAACTATATTGCTACATGTTTTTCATCTGTTAGGGTCGCGTTACATCCCTAAGCGTTACACATCCAAACAAACAAAAATCAAGATCAAAACAAGCATTTCAACAAACGAGAAATTCCAGAGTTTACAACTGTGAGAAATTTTGGACTATGAAGAAAATATTGCGAACAAACACAATTGTAGCAAATCTTTGCAGTCAAAGCCAGGTCTTCGCTGTATAATTAATTATAAGTATTTGTAAAATTTACACAGTTTCAAAGTACATGATTTTGAAATGCATCGAACTGGCCAATGTTTTTTTTTTTTTCTTCGCCGTATAGTCTTATGTGCAGACAGGGGCAAATTCCAGAAAACTTTTACTACCATATGGTTGAAAAAATCAGCATATTTTCAAACAACACAAAAACGTAACAGAAAATGTTAGTTTGTCATATCACTTCGATCTCAAAATTGTTCTGCGATTCTATTGTTTAGCAAATAAGGTTTAGCAAATAATTGATGAACTTTCCATTCAATTTGTATAACCAAAACTCGCCAGATATTTTGATTGTTTTGATTTCTGCATAGTTTTGATTGGAAGACATTCTTCTGTTCTTCTCTGCTAATATTTTGCTTCGCCAATATGCTTACTGGCCACTGCATAATATTTCACAGTGTGTTTTCGTAAAACTCACCCACTATGTGCACAACACCTATGAAGCAACAGCTCTGCTTCTTTACTGCTATAGCGCTAGTCAGTAATGTTGTTCACTTTCAGTTCCATAATAAATAATCGCATGATTTCTGATAACCGATTGAAAAAAGGTTGGCCTCTCTAGCCTAAACTAGAAAGGCAAAACTACCATTTTAGCAACTTTGTTGTTAGCAATACGATTCATTTTTCAAAAAGTTTATGAGTAAAAGCATTACGCTGATTTTATAGAACAAAATTCGGAAACAATTTCAGCGAGTAAGCACTAAACAAGCACAGAGTCACAGAATGATGCTAGCAATCATCTTAGCAAGCGGAAAAAATAAAAATCGCCTTTGTTAGTTTCCTTCTTGTAACAATTTTATCTGTATGTAGTTTACACTGTCAAAACAATTACGTATCAAATTAGGCTGCAGTTCAGTGATAAATAGGTGAACAAATAATGTTTAGCGAAAACCTTGACTAAATAGCGACACACAAACAAGCACAAATACTAACATCATTATAGCAAGCGGAAAAAATAAATACAGGTATCACTGCTGCGAGTTTGTTTCTTGCAAAGACGTGAAGCATTTTACACAAATTTGAATTGAATGGTCTAAACACGTAGGTGCCGTAGTGCCGTACAAAGTTGGCATTGGTTTTTACTTTGGCTCATGCCTTGTACTTTGGAGCGGCGATCAGGTCCGGTGGCTTCCCTTTTACATCGCTTGCATCTAGATACTTAGGCACGTTTTCTTGGATGCAAGTCGTCCTCTGAACTGGCCATTGAAGAAGCCCTAGCCACCTGCTGGTTTTGGGAAGTTTCTACGTCATAACCAAGAACCACGGACATATTGTTCTTAACGCTAATGTGAAGGCCTCCTAACGATCTTCTTTGAATATGTGGTCGTATCAACGATAGAGCCAAATCCATGCCGAAAGTATGTGCATCTTGATTTCGTGGATCAGCATTTTCGTTCAGAGCAAGAACAGTGCTCGCATTGACCCGGCATACATCTAACATGTATGCAAATGCCGTCAAAGTCCAACGATTGGACTTGGCCTTACATGCATAGGAACCAATCCTGCGGTCCATGACATCAGTTCCTCCTTTCGTAAAATCATACAGTTTGTAAATAGCTGGTTTCTTTTTCCCGTCGTCTTTTGTGACACCAAAAATAGGCTGTGCTGTAGACAGCAATAATACATTGCGTTTGCTTGAGTTCTTAGTGGTGACAACATAGGAGTGAAGCATCAATTTGTTCTCCATCGACTTCCAGAAAAATTGATAGGAAAATATTTCTCTGTCATCGCTGGTTTTTATTTCCGTGGGAATCCCTCTTCTGTTTGACTGAAAAGTACCGACGCGTGATATATTGTGTGATAAGAGCCATTCAGCTAGTGATACGCTTGTGTAGTAACGGTCAAAAGTAATATTGCACCCTTGCACGTCAACATGGTCCTGAAGATTTTGAACTAGATACTTTACAGTGTCTTCCACCCCTTTGACATAATAAGTGGTTGGTTCTTCGGTGGGTTTTCCACAGTATGAAATTATACAGTGCGTGTATGTATACGTAACTGCATTGATCAATTTGAACAGCAAACCGTATTTAGCCGGTTTGCTGGGGTTGTATTGTCGAAAGCTGATTTTGTTTCTGGTGGGATATAACGTCTCGTCAATTCAGAGGTACTCTTCCGGAAGGATGCATTTGGAGTAATTTTTATTAAAAGTTTCAAACAATTCTCTGATTGCTGCAAATCGATCGTTTTTCCATCGCTGTTCTCTCGTGTCAAAATCATCGAAAGATATGCAGGCGTGTAGAAACTGAAGTCGATTTTTCTCCATCGTTGCCCCGAAATGTGGTGGTCCCATTGTCGGATGATATAAATGAGCAATGTCATGGTTATTCAAACCAGCCAATCCACGTAGATATAAAAGGCCTATAAAAGCACGCATTTCAATTACATCTGTGTCTCTTGTAAAAGACTGCAGGGAAGCTGAAATTTGTAAAAAAGCTTGGCGTGCCGTTTGAATGCGTTTGTTGGTGAAACGAACAATCGACTCCAGCATTCCATTTGTAAAAAAAAGCTCCCATGACTGAAGGCAATCAGTTGCGGAGCGAGCGGCCCCAATCGGACCGGGCCTCCCCGATATGACAAAAGACCTTGGCTGTCTACCAACAGTAACAGTATTTCTTGCATTCACCCAAGCTATGGTTTTCGCGTTTGGTGACGGCTTTTCCAAAAAACTTCTGTACGTTTTCATAGTGTTGACAGCGGTTGGAATTTCATCGTAATTTGCTGGATTTAGAGCAGAGCATAGGGATCGAACTAATCGCTTCGACCTCGTAGCTCTAATCCGCCTTCGACTCCTTTGCGGTAAATCTTCTTCTTGTAAAGATTCTTCGTCGTCACTTTCGCTTTCGGAAGAACTCAAGCCTGTATGTTCTCCCATAATCGTCGGAGCTTCAATGCCTGGCTCTTCTCCATCATCGTTTTCATAATTTTGGAGCAATTCATCCAATGCTTCCTCAGTTGTAAAAATTTCTTCCGCCATTACAGTTTGGAAGAATAATAAGTTTGAAAAATTGGACTAAGAAATCGTAATTTATAAATATTTTGCAAAAAATAATTGCAAATTTATCTGTAAATAATAAGTGCCACTTTTATTAGAAGAACCAATCCAACCCACATAGTTTGAATCTAAACCCGAAATTATATCTATACGCCATTTTCAGTTTTTTCACTATTTTTATTACCGGTTGTATTTTTATTTTTTGCAACCCTTACGGTATATTGTAAAAGCAATCTGCGGCCAAGTGGTTATATGTGCCGTTTTTCAATGACCATCATGATCAAGAAATCTTTTGGTTCAACTCACACCCTCGGTACGTGGTTTCGTCCTTGAATAAGACGCTTTATCGCTTATCTTTGGTTGGTGGAAATAATAAGAAGCAACATAGCATGCTAAGAACCAAGGACAAAACCGAAAACTTTGAACAGTGGAATTCCTAAACGGGCACAAATTCATTCATTGCATACATATAGTGACTTGTTGTTTTTATGCTTTCCCAGTTCCCAAGTATAAATGAGATAAATAAAGAGCGAAAGCAGCAGTGCCTTTACAAAAAAACTAAAATATACATTTGCTGTCTCATTATATTGGCAAAATGGAAATAATGGTATCAAATTATTCATAATAGCTATATGCTAATGGGGTAAAACTAAAAGCAATAATGCAGCCGCTCTCCTGCCAATTTACGGTGCGGAAAAACTGTTGACAACAACATCTTTCTTTCTCCAGCGTCCCTCAATTTTGCTAATACGCTCCCTTGCCTTAGTCCTGCTGTATTATTCTACTATCTTGACCCCGCTATTGCGTATGCATATATCTAAATGTAACTCGTGCTGTCGTTATTATTATTACTATTATATGCTTTTTTTAATTTGGTTTATAGTTTTTTGCTTTGCAAGAGTCTCAAAAATAAAAAACACACAGTTTCTGGTTTGAACTTTACATGATTTACTTGATAAAAAAAGCAAATTCTACTCGAAATAAATAAAATCATTTCATTCGGATGGTTAGGAAATGGTCTGTTTATTTTTCGCTAATCTGTTTACACTTACACAGTCACGTGACCGAGCAACGCAACCCTCTAAACAGAGCAGTTGTTCAAAAGCAAACAACTAGTAGTCCAAGATAAGCGGATTAAGTGTGCGTCAAATGCAAAAATTCATATACATGTTGCAAAAATGCGTTACTACTCAAAATTTACTTGGAGCAGCGCATTGATTTTGATATCGAATGAAAATATATTAAAAAGTAGGAAAAGTCAAGAAATTCGAAGGAATTCGAAAAAGAAATTAGCATGTAATTTTACGTTTGAAAATTTGTTGTATCAAAAAGGTACAACGTTGAGTAGATTCGGGTTAAAAATTTCTATCAAAAATTTGTTTGTAATTTGTTACAGTGCTATTTTCATGATCGCAGGGAAGTTATTGGTGATGTATTTGTAACTTGAGATATATCAGTTTGCTCAACACTACGCCAAATGGATGCATTTTTCTCACAGAACAATTTTACTTTTCGGTTCAAACCCCCTCACCCCTTTTCCTTGGCAAAATTCTGGTTGCGATGCATGGTTCGTAATAAAGGGTCAATAAAGTTTCTATTGAATTTCCTGGAATGGTTGGCTGTGCTTGTGGTAGAGAATTCTGGTTGATTGAGATCAATAATGTACGGCAGACTTTCTTGTATAAGCGTTGAGCTATATCCGTTTGAGTTCCAGCTTTATTGTTAAATTTTTTTTTGCGTTGCACCGTGAGTAGTCGGTGGATAGCACGACTCGTTTCCTTCTTGCGTATAGACTTAGGTGGGCAAATTACTGCACAAAACTAATGAAATTTCTGTAGTCGTTACTTTTCAGAAAAAGTAATGGGTAATTTGCCGTTACAAATTACAAAATACTTTAAATGAAGCATTCAGCCAAAGTGACACTGGTCTGCGTTAACTTTTCTAATAAGGCTGTATGAGAGGAAATGTTGGATCTCGTCTGTGATTCAACCAGAGGCGTCGCTAAGAATGGTGGCACCCGGGGCGGGATTTCGTGGTATCACCCTTTATCGGCTAAATACTGCTGAAGAACAAAAAAAAAGGTCTTCGCTGCAAAACGAGTTGGTTTCCAGTCCGAAAGTATGTGATGACTAGAGCGATTCACAGTCAATAAAGTCAATTTTTTTTTGGATGTAGAGAATAACTCCAAAAATGTGGAAACAAAATTTTGCGGTCGTAGGATCAGTATTGACGAAGTTATAAAGTCAATAAATGTCAATTTTTTGCTTTTTAGGTCAATATTTTTAATTAGGTCAATTTTTGCTTTCTTGCTTTTTTTACGCGATTCTACTTTATACTGAAAAAGAGATGACTCAGATAATTTAGAGAAGGAGGTTCGTAACTGTTAGTGGTACCAGGGAGGTGCATGTTACCGGTATTGCAGCTTTACACATGCTTAATTTATTAATGTCTGATGTTATTTGATTGATTTCGATTGTAAAGATCCGTTCAGACAGCTTTGCAACATTGCAATCATAGCAAAATTGGTTTATCAATATGATAAAATAAGCTTTTCGTCGTGTTTTCATTTGTTACATATTTTTGTCGCTACGTACCGGTAGTCAAAAACATTAGAATTGAAAAGACAATGCATTAGTTATTCGAGCATACTTTGATGTTGCAAAGATTTCAATACAGCGAACAGCGAAACACTGAATACGACTCTGGATTCTGCGCAATTATGCAGAGCAGTTAAGCATGTCGTTATTTAATATTTTATGTAATTGTTGCGCAATCACAATGCCTCTGTTACGTTGCCCAATATAACAGACGCATGATGGAAAAATAAGTTTTTGTTGCGGTTACCAAGTTGGTAACCTGTACAAGTGTACAGTTTTACAAGAGTCAGATGGAACGAAAAGGCATAAGAGACTAGTGTGGAAGTTTAAGAGAGCACCTGCTATATTTTTTTATCTCTGTACTGTATATGTGTTAATGGGAAGTTTGTAAAACATGCAACATATAGATAGGCTAAACGATGGCTATAAACTGGCTGTAGCCTACTTTGGAGATACCGTGACATCCGCAGCCTAGGCTACTTCAGAGATGGGTCACACCGTTCCAGTATTGTTTGCTTTGTGGGGAGCTTTGTGTTGAGTGTATACCGTATTTTTCTTAATCTTTCTATTCCATAAAAAATGTCCAAAATAAAGACTAAAGTTTCTTATTGTTTTGCTGGGTCACTTCTGTTAAATATCAGCAGTTTTGGAAAACGATGTTAAATATTGGTTAAGCTAAACATGGTTAGTGTAGTTGAACCTGTGGTATAATTGAATATTCTCTTTCAATGTAGGAAAATATCGTACAAATTATACTGGTTCCATTGCAGTCTACTAATTCAGATATTTTTTAGAGTTGAGTTTATTTTGACAATTTTATTCAGCTATCATTATGCCTAAGGTTAAGAAGTCATGGCTTTTAAAGATCAATGGTATGATTACAAGATATCCTACGGAATTTGGTAAGACCACAATCCCACAACTTTTTTGAAATATTTGTAACTGTGTTGTGAAATGTGACAAGCAATTTCTGGTTGACAACCATAGAAGGACTGCAAAGCATCAAAAACAATTACCATCGTCATCCACATCACCACCACAGTCCCAATCTTTCATACAGTTGGGCTCCAAGGATTTCACTGAATCAGTTACCAGAGCCTTCTTATCTGCGGATTTCCCTCTAAAAAAGTTGCAAAACAAAGAATTGAAGCAGTTGTTCAAAGATATTGGAAAAACTTTGCCATCAGAGTCTGCATGTCGGCGCAAAGCAGCTGAAATGGGAGAAAGAGAAATTGATCGAGTAAAGAATTTAATCCACGAACAGAAAATATTTTTGGTGGGAGATGAAAGTGAAATATCTGGCATTAAATATTTAAACGTTCTTGTTGGATTACTGGATGAGCCTGACAAAACATATCTGATTGCTTGCAAAGTAGGCTACTTCCAAAATCTCCTACTGCACAGAGTATTTGTCAAGAAATAGATGATTGCTTACGATTTTTAGATGTTACCAGAAACAACTTGTTTACTTTTGTCTGATGCTGCCAGATACATGCAAGCTGCAGGTAAAACGTAGAAAAATATGTAGCCTACCCCCAACTATTTCATGTCACTTGTGTAGCCCATGTTTAGCACAACTGTGCATTACGTGTAAAAGCCAAGTACCCAGCAGTCGATGATCTTATTGCTTGCGTAAAAGCAGCCACAGTTAAGAACAAAACTCGGCAAGCAATGTTCGAAGCGATTGGAAAGCCACCACAACCTGTTACAACAAGGTGGGCAAGTTGGTTGCAAGCGGCTTTTTATTACGCCACCAATCTTCCATCTGTAAGAGATATCGTGGACAGATTCGAAGGTTCTGGTCTTTTAGTGGAGCGAGCCAAGGTTAGTATCAATGCACAAAGCCTACCTCAAGATTTAATGAAAATAAACACAGAATACAAGAGTTTGGCTAGCTTAGTATTACAAATGGAAGACACTAAATACATAATCCGAGCAGCCTACAATGATTTGACCAAACTTGGTTTTGGTGACGACAGTTGTGCCATCGCAGCATATATCAGAAAGAGGTTGGAGAAGAACGACTTGTCGGAAATAAATGGCCATGAATCGTCAGAATTTTTCCAACTGTTTACGGCTTACTCCAACATTGCCAACCCTCAACGGCTTCAGTGGAACGCAGCTTTTCGATGCTAAATAAGCTGCTGGCCAAGGACCGAAACTTTCTGCCAGACGACGTGCGGCATTATATGTGCGTACATTTTAATCTAAGCACTAACTGAAGTGACTTTGGTGCTTTTTTTCTTATGGACTGGTTCTTTCATTTCGTTTTTTCGTTAGGTCAATAAAGTCAATTTTTTGATAAAATAAGGTCAATTTTTTGAGATTTTTAGGTCAATAAAAAATCGCCTGAGTGATGACCAAAAAAAAGGTCTTTGCCTACCAATCAGTGGGTTTTTGGTCTCAAAAAAAACAACAACAAATGGTGTCACCCCAAAATGGTGACACCCGGGGCGGGACGCCCCACCCCCCCTAGCGAAGCCACTGGATTGAACCACCATTATGATAGGCATATGCAATGATCAGATGATGGTTTTCATTCTGTTGCCTCTTTGACACGGTTTAGCGTTGACAAATATTAAGTTTTAATTATTTAACCTGAGTGAATACAAAATTGTTTGAAAATTAAGCAGGTTTTGAGCTTCAGATAATTTGTTTCCGTGGTCAAAGATTATATCATAACTCTTCGGCTATTATGGCTTCTGGTGCGCTAAAGCAGGACCTTCAACACCAACATCACGAGGCAAAATTGAGCATTAAAAATTAGAATCTGAAGCATTCTCTTCAACAGCATTTCGCAACGTTACAACTTTCAGCAGTTGGTCTTGATCTCGAGTCTATAAATCTACTTGGATTATAGACACAAACTGATCCATTTTTTGTGACGTTCTTATGTAACATCACGCTTTTGGTAATCCTCTCATCGTGATTTTTTTTTTACTTCTTATTTTAATAGTGCTTACCAGCATTACTGTGACTTTTTGTTACTAATACTACTATTAAAAGCTTATTAGAAAAAAATGTCAAAAAGACGTAATTCTAAGATTCTAAGTGCTTTCTACATGTTTATTAGGGTTGTTCAAAAAAAACTTTTCTTTTCAAATTTAACCCATTACCTCCGCAAATTGTTAGGTTGGTGATAGAAACCCCTCATACCAAATTTCAGCTCATTTGGTTCCCAGAGAGAGGAGTGCATGCCAGAGTTGTAAGTCGGGCCGGGCTTTTCGGGTCGGATTCGGGCCTAAAGTTGACCAAAATTTCGGGCTTAATTCGGGCCTGAGACGTGCATTTCGTGTTAGGCGCACAAACATATAATCAAAATAACTTGGCAACATTGCTAAATTTTTCAGATTTAACTTTACTTACGGGTTTGTTCGGGCATAATTTGGGCTTCAAATTAGTTTTTGGGTTCGGGCCTGAACTGGTTGGCCCGTTTACGACTCTGGGGCATGCAATTTGAAAATTTGAATTTTCGTAGAAAAATATGGATTTTTTGCCCACTTTAACATTAATCTTTGCAGTCAAAATACCTGGTATCTAAGCTTTTTTGTTTTAATATTGCTCAAATTACATATCAGACCCAGTCTAAACCAGTTTGTAGCGTTTGTTTTGTAAATTTATTTCCAAAAAAATTTCCTGCTTTTTGCTATTTTGACTAAAATATGTTAAGGTGCTCGCTACTTTCTAGCACCAATACTGCCCTACAAACCATTGCATAAAATGAGAAAAAGACTGATTTTTACCTAGAAATCCATTTAACTTTCCTCTTCAAGTTCAAGCGATGACACACCCAAGTTATTGAAACTGTGTTTGGCAAGTTCAATCCGTAAGAAATATGATTTATCATTGCAATCATAACTGGTATAACGCGAGTTAACCACCTGCAGTTGATGAAATTTCGAGCATTGTTTTCTCGCGGTTCAGCATTTCTGTGTATGTTGTTCTAATTCTTTGCAAGAACAACTTCATGACCGTCCCATTTTTTGATTTTTGAAGTTCAATGCGAAATGGTACAAAGTTTCATGTATCGGCTGACTGTTCTTCAGGTAATAATGCTTAAATTCTAACCTGGGTAGTTCCCGCCAATGGAGCTGACCAGATACATCTCGTCTATGTTTTTGATGAATCGGCAAACCATCACGTTGTTTTGGTTTAAGGCATTGATTCTCCTCTACCAATCAAGCTTGAGACGAGCTCAATAGCAGTAGTAGTTAGACCCGTTCATATGCAGGGTTGGCTATAAGTCGCACACCAAAGAATCACATGGAGTGTGATGTGAAACAAAGCAAAATCTATAAAAGAACGTGTCTTTTGTCGCGTTCTTAGGATGTAAAGTACATGTCTTTTTGTAGTGCAGTGAAGCATTGTATGTATGTATCACTTAAATTAGCTAGTTAATCAAAACTGTTTTAAATACTTTGGTGTAAAGTTACTGCCCACCCTGTATTGAGCACATTATAGATAAAAGCATTAAAAACCCTACTGTTTCACTTTGTGAACTCCTGAAACGATTACAGCTTAGGGTGAAACAGACTGAATGGTTTTCAATGTTTTATCTGTGGCATACTAAATATATGTTTTTGCTTTTTGCAACCCGTTTAATCAGCCCAATAACCAACCTCTAGTGGTCTTCTTGTTCAAACAGTGCAGGATAACAGAGTGGTAGCAGTGCTTCTCAAATGTGAGGCTATCAACGATATTATACAGAACAATCTTCAGTAAAATTTTTCCCAACAGTTTATAGTGTTTTGGTTGCTAACATTCAAGTCACAGATATTGGTAAATGCTCTATTGGCTTCAGAGGCTGCTTTTTGGATGCACAATACAATCGCACTAATAATATTATGTTCAGCTACAAATGTTGCATTTGTCTTTTCAAAATGGGTACCCGACAAGGTCATAGAATTGTTTCAAGATTGTGGAAGTGTGGTTAGAGTTACCACCTAATCAAAGAACAGTTTCATTTTTGTGGAAAAACACTGTTATTACTCATTTATAAAGCGTTGGTTAGAACCAGAACAAAACAGGAGGTTAATTTTCAAGCTGATTTTGCTATTATATCACGAAACCAGAAACATTAAAACAACGCAAAAACTAGTGTTTCCTGAATTTTTGCTAAACCAAATTACTGTATATAATCGGTTAGTTTGGTAGATAATTTAGCATTTGGTCATGAGACTTTGTAACATTTCGCTATGAATCATTCCAACTTTCAACTTTGTAATATTTTACAATGCTTTGAAAAACAAAAAAATCAAAAAATGGGACGGTTATGAAGTTGTTCTTGCTAAGAATTAGAACAACAAACAAAGAAATGCTGGACCGCGAGAAAATAATGCTCGAAACTTCATCAACTGCAGGTGGTTGACTCGCATTATACCAGTTATGATTGCAATGATAAATCATATTTCTTAGGGTCCACGACTTTTCGGCGCGACCATTTCTGCGCGGCCCTTTTCGTCGCCAATATTCTGTACTTTTTACTAACACTAACCCAAAGCCCTAACCCTAACCCAAACCCTAAATAAGTGAACTGTCAAAGAGCACCGAATTGACGCCGAAACGATCTGTGCAGAAAACGTACGGCTACGAAATAGATGGCGCCGAAATGGTCGCGCGAAATGGTCGCACCGAAAAGACGTGATCCCTATTTCTTACGGGTTGAACTTGCCAAACACAGTTTCAATAACTTGGGTGTGTCATCGCTTGAACTTGAAGAAGGATGTTAAACGGGTTTCTTGGTAAAAATCAGTCTTTTTCTCATTTTATGCAATGGTTTGTAGGGCAGTATTGGTGCTAGAAAGTAGTGAGCACCTTAACATATTTTAGTCAAAATAGCAAAAAACAGGAAATTTTTTTGGAAATAAATTTACAACACATACTGTCGCAGTTCCTGCTTCAGCCAGTGGCGTTGTAGAAGCTAGCAACGAAGTAACCACAAACGAAAGATAATTGGAACCGATAGCCTCTTAAGTCAACAGATCATCGCTCATTCAAGGTTGTACAACCGAGCCGATTAACCGCAATCGCAGCGCGCTCCTTTTGACCCGCCACAACTAGTGATCCCGACGTGATTGGATGGTCGGCGCTAGTATAGCCGACATAAGCAGGCCACTTCCTACCACTGCTTTCAGAAAGGGGGAAGTGTGTCGCAGTTCCTGCTTCAGCCAGTGGCGTTGTGGAAGCTAGCAACGAAGTAACCACAAACGAAAGATAATTGGAACCGATAGCGTCTTAACTCAACAGATCACCGCTTATTCAAGGTTGTACAACCGAGCCGGTTAACCGCAATCGCAGCGCGCTCCTTGTGACCCGCCACAATACGCTACAAACTGGTTTAGACTGGGTCTGATATGTAATTTGAGCAATATTAAAACAAAAAAAGCTTAGATACCAGGTATTTTGACTGCAAAGATTAGTGCTAAAATGGGCAAAAAATCCATATTTTTCTTCGAAAATTCAAATTTTCAAATTGCATGCCCTCCTCTCCGAATAAGCTGAAATTTGGTACGATGGGTTTCTTTCACCAACCTAACAATTTGCGGGGGTGATGGGTTAAATTTGAAAAAAAAAGTTTATTTTCAACAACCCTCATATTTATCTGTTTGAAAAGTTGATTGGTAGTGGTACAGAACTTGAGAATTGCTTTGATTAAAATTCGAAACTTTCTTCTTCTTTCTTCATTGTCCGCTTTTCCGCGAGGGTTGCGGGGGTAGCAGCTCGAGATTAAGCCGCTACACTTCACGGTCTTCGATCACGTTCATTATTTCGCTTGGGTGAAGTCCCAAGCGATTCCATCCAAGATCTTTAATGTAATTGGTTCATCTAGCTCTAGGTCGTCCAACTGGTCTTCTCCCATTTGCTTTGGCGAGTAAAGCTTGTTTGGGGAGTCTTTTCTGAGGCATTCTACTTACATGGCCAAATCATCTAAGCTGAGATCTTTCAATTTGGAGAAGTAACACCACGTTGTCAAGAGATTTTCGAATATCAGTGCCAGGCGCGTAGCCAGAAATTCGCAATGGGGGGCTCTTTTGGGGGTCTGGGGGTTTCGCCCGCAGCCGCCGGAGGTCCGGGGTCTAGGGGGCGGAGCCCTCAGAGCTCGAAAATTTTGCATGTTTGCAAAAATAACTTAATTTTAGGGCTACTTTGATAAAAAATAATGCTTTTAAAACGTGGCATAGAATTTGGCAGCGCAACGTGATTAAAATAGTTGCATTAATGGGCAATGTGGAGGTGGCAAATGATAACATTGTAGTTATCTTGTTTACATGCAGGTAAATCACAAAATTCTATTATTCAATAAAACTCAGTCGAAGTAATCTATTTCGTCTATATTTTATAGAGAAAAATAATTGGAGGGGAGGGGGGCTAAAGGAAAGACATTTAAGAGAAGTAATTGGTATAATTGGTAATTAACTAATACTGCATAGCCCCCCCCCCCCCCCCCCCGCTGTTTCTGATTTTATAATATATTTGTTGATAAAACCGATGTTTGGCGGTTTTACACTTGCGATCAAATCTGATTGCTTATTTTTGAGCATTTTTCAAAGTTTTCATTGAGTTGTAACTTTTATTTTTGACAAATTAGCCCCCCCTGAATATATGTCTTAAAAGATGCTTTAAATCACTTTTGGTTCATTTTAGCGCTAAAAAGCATTCTCAGAAGAGTTAAAAACGTGATATTTTCTTTATTCTGCATTTTAGTTGAACGGCCTTTGAGGGGGGCTGTAGCCCCCCTGGCTACGCTTCTGCTCAGAGCTAAACAATGTAACTCCTTCGATTCTTCGTAAAAACCTCATTTCGGACGCTTGCACTTGTGATAACACTCTTTCGGTCATTACCCAAGATTCATGATTATGGGTGAGAATGGGGACAAAAACTGTTTTGAAAATTAAGAGCTTTGCCTTTTTTGAATTGTAATGCGCAAAATATTTTCCTATTTTTTTTTTTGTATGTAATTGGCTATAGTTACTTTGACAAAAACTTTACTTATTGCCGCGGAAATGGAACAATTTGTCGCTATTCAGTTACTAACTTAACCTTTTCGCACGAGTTTGGAATGCCACACTACGCAGTTATACAGATAAATGCTAACTCGAAATAATCGAGGAACAGGCCTGTACAACTCGTTGTAACACACGGGCCATAACAACGCAGACCTACTTGTTTTGGGCCGTGTGCTTTCGCTGTTGTAGCTACCACTATGGGCGCCGAGAGCCGAACGTGGGCCCGGGGCCAGTTCAAATATGACGGATTTCCGGTTTTCTAAACTCCAAAACAGACGGAGAAAATGCCGCATTTTTGTCCGAATTAAGATGTGATCTCAAAAAAAAAAGAAAAAAGGTCGTCACCGAAATTCTAACGGTTTTTTCGGTCCAAAATCAATGATCTCCCAAAAAAAAAGTCTTCATGCCTCACATGCTGATTTCTCAGTGTCATTTCGATGGGCCCCCTAAAATTCATGAGTCCCTGGTTCATTGTACCCACTGGCCCCTCTCTCGGTGGCACTGCCAGGGGCGCCGAGAGCCGAACGTAGGCCCGGGGCCAGCTCAAATATGACGGATTTCCGGTTTTGAGAACTCCAAAACAGACGGAGAAAATGCCGCAGTTTTTTCCAAAATATGATCTGTTGTCCAAAAAAAAAAAAAAAAAAAAAAAAAAAAAAGGTCGTCACCGAAATTTTAACGGTTTTTCCGGTCGAAATTAGGTGATCTCCAAAAAAAAGTCTTCATGCCGCACATGCTGATTTCGATGGGCCCCTTTTGAGCTCATGGGCCCTCTGCTGGGCCCGCTGAAGCCAACGGCCTTTCTGAAGCCAACGGCCTTCCTGAAGCCCATGGGCCCCCTCTTGAGACCCCTAAAGTCCATGGGCTCCGGGGTCATTGTACCCCCTGCCATCCACCTCTGTGGCCCTGCTCAAGATTTACCGGTTCAAAAAAGGAATAGTGTACTTCGACTTGCTCACTTTTGAAAAAATTTGAAACCTAAAGACATAAAGTTACTGTTAGCATATGAGTCTACCCACCAACAACCTCAAGAGCGCTTTACGTCATTTAAAAAAGTTATAGCATGGAAAAGTTTTTTTTTCCACATTGATCCCAAAATATGATTAAATTTTTTCATTCATTTACTAATTATTATCAGTTGAGGAATTTGCTTGCTTAGAATAATAACGCATAGCTTATAGTATCTTTTTCCATAATCATGCAGTACCTACAGTACGCTTGAACGCATTATTTTGAAGTAGGAATGCATCTAACGTCACAATCAGATATTCGTTACGTACTTAACACAAGTTACGAACATCTCGCAAAGAAATTCGGGCGAGCAGTTTTAACTTGTGCTGGGCGAAACGACTTAGAAATGACAGTTTGTCTACGAAGATTTTTTTGTTCGTAAGCGCTTTTTAGCGAGCGAGAATTGCCTTTACGAGCTCGCCAGCACGTTCTGTCATGTCGGTCCTGAAGCCACAACCAGGCTTGAAAATGTTGAAAAATTAGGTTAGATCAAAAAATGTGTACGGATTTAACTCGTAATAAACCTACTCATTGCTAATATACTGTGACGCAATAATAAAAATTATGTAACAATAATGCTTAAATAAAGTAGTAATGCAGTGTTGCAAACTTATTTGAATTACGCTTTTACAGTATAGCATCTAAAACGCAAAAACACAAGTCAAACACAAAGCTCAAATTAAGTCCGACATTTTGCCACGTCCGAAACCGCTACGAATCAGACCCGAAAAGCCCCGCCCGAAATACAACACTGGTATAACCACACCAACGCAGAGCATAGACTTATCCAGGAGTGGTGGGGGGCCCGTCCTTCCCAATTGAAATGGCAGGGGGCTCGCCCTCTTCGATAGAAATGCAAAAAGTAAGGACAAAAACCATAGGTGGGCACAAGTCCGTTAATCGCTAATAACGAAGCTAACTTTTTCATTAACTCGTTAATCCGTAAACAAGTTTTTTCATGAACGGACTAAATTAACTTCCGTTAAGTTCTGTTAACGGACTAAAGTAACTTCCATTAAGTTCTGTTAACTTCCGTTAAGGTTTTTATCGTTAATATCTTGCACCATTCATTCATCGCACCGGTACAAACCAGTTTGCACTGGCAACACTTGTTCGTATTAGCACGAGTTTTGTAGAAGAAAGCGAAGAAAGGAGCTCTTTTTTGAGGCAAATAATAACCTGCAGCCTCATAGGTCTATTAATTATCGCCGTTCACAATTTCCAAAGATTTTTCGATCGCAGCTTCGTTATTGCATTTGAATTTATTTTTATCTTGAAATTAGATTAAACTAACATGTAACTTCCAAAACACAAAAAGACCATCATAGCAATAAATATTTCCTTACAACCAGCTCAACAGCGTCAATACGTGTTCTAGAAGCGAGTGAATAAAAAGAAATGTAAATTACACGCAAAATGTTAACGGATTAACGGACTTTATTAACTTCCGTTAATTAAAGCTGAAAATAACGGATTAACGTTAACGAAGGTGTGAAGTTTGTTAACGGACTAGTGGTTAACGAAGCTAACGTTTTGCATTAACTTGCCCACCTATGACAAAAACCAATGATAAAAATGGGGCAAAAAGCCTATTGTTCCTTCTGTGTCAGCTTTTTTCAGCATTTTTTGCATACAACAGTAATAAAAAATGATATTGATGACAAGGAGGCCCAGGCCTCCTCAATTCAATTTTTGCCAATTAATTTAAATGTATAACCTGCGTGAAATTAAAGGGGATCTATAATGATTCTTGGAAGATTATTTTAAAAATCGCGTCAATTACTTTTGAACCCAGCAACATAAGCATGACTCTAAAAACCCTTTCGTTTTCGAAAAATCGCTAATTTAATGTTCCATTGTCTTGGTGATTATGACGACAGTGAGCTTCTACTTTTTTGGCGGGTGTTCAGTTTGGCTGGGTTTTGCCATAAGAGCGAGAAAGTGTCCAGAAAAAAAGCGAATTTACGTAGAAGCAAAAAACAGCTTGCGCGATTGGTCATATTGCTAGCGAGTACTATTAGATCAAGTACGTGTAAACAATATCATTTTCTCGATTGTAGGCAGTACTGGTATAGTTTTTTTTGGAGGCAAACGATAGGTCAGTATCGGCAGCTTATGCTTACCGATATTGTCTACCTAGTATAGCCTACTGCACGGGCGAGTCGTATCACTTTCAGTAAAATAGTTTAGGTATGCGTGGCCGAAAATAAGACACTTAAAAAAAAGAATCTACAATTTGAAATAACATCAGCAGACTTAGTGCAAGTTTATAGGCTTTTGTACTCAGACTGAGATCCCTGTGTTACCACGCCTTGGAACTAGGCTAGATCTGAGATTCAGTGTTAGCACGCAGTTGGTATTATTTATAAAGAAATTGCTTTCTCTATTTTTGTTTTTGATGTTATTATTGTTTGAAGTGGCCAATACTGTAGCTTAACCAATTGTTTATTTTTTTCCTGCCAAGTGTCTGTGATAGCTACTGTACTAAGCTAGGCCTATGTCTAAGCATGGATCCTACAATAACAAGATGTCATGCTCTGCGCGAATTTGCATTTTTTCTTATGCAATTTTGCGTGTTCGTCTACCTCCCCTAGCAGTGGGCGGGATATTTTGGAAAAAATACCGCGAATACAATGCAATCAAATAGGACTAAGCAAGGTCAAGTTCACTAAAAGACGAAAATAAACTTGGTTAAACAATTTCGACAGATTTAAAGCTAAGTTAGCTTTTGTTAGACCTATTTGTGGTCTGTCAAACAAAAATTTAAGTTGCGAAGATGTATAAAATTAGAGAAATTAGTAGCATAAGTAGCCGACTATACCAAAGGTAGCCTACTTCGTAAATAACATTTAATTACAGCCTTCTGATATAATTATTTGCTATCATAGGTCTGAAGCATTGACATAAAGTAATAAGCTTCCCAGCAGCCAGTATCACAACAATTATGAGTTAGTGTGGAAAATAAATAGGCTATCTTATAGCCTAGTTCCGGTAGATTGAGTACCGGTATAGGCCTATACCTACCGGTACTTAGCTACTGTGGCCTGATGAAACTTCCGATAACTATTGGTAATTTTAGTTAAAATAAAGTAATGACAACTGGCAATCTAATATAGTTTTATGCAGACCAGAATTAAGCTTATTGAATTGTTGAAGTAAGAATCTACAGTTTTAGACTAGGAAAGAGTTTATTTGTGTAAATGCGACAATGACCAACACTTTTTGCTGTAAAGCCACAACTAGAAAGAATTATCAAAATAAAAAGTTAAGCATATTCCATAAGGCGGTTGGAAACGAAAAGCCTATTTCCCCTTAAAAGTTTAGAGTCTTATCCTGTCGATAATATTACCTTAGATAGGGTAACTTCCCGTGGCTGGCAGTTATGTGAAGAGTGTTTTTTACTTTCAAATTTAAGTGAAGAGCAAAAAAAAAGGTTGTCACCAAAACTTCATTGCTTTTTTTCTGTCAAATTAAGGTAAAGCCCCAACCCTTTCCCCCCCAAAAAATGTCTTCACAAAAATTGTTGTTTTTTGTTTAAATTTAGTTGAAAACAAAAATATAAACCAGGTTTTAACCGAAAGATTGCTGCTTTTTTCCAGAAATTTGTTGCCAGGATGCATTTCCCCTCTGTCATTTCAGACTTATGAGAGTGACTATATACATCTGGTGATATGCAGTTCTGAATAAACTTTAATTAGTGTAACTACACTTTTTAAGAGGGTCAGGCTGATTGTTCTTTCACAAAGTCTCAGCCTCATTTGTCCTTTTTATGGGAAATAAAGTGCCACAAATAAACTTTTGCTTGGCAAAATATTGTCTTTTGTCATTCATTATGATTACTGTTTGACAAATCAACAAACTATGCTGGTTGCTGACAAACGCATTGTTCTAGTCTGTGTCTAATTTTTTTTTACATGCTGACTGCTGAGGCTAGCATTGTTCTTAACCTTTTTTTTATTAAGGGAAAAATGAGCATTGTATGCGTAATAAAAAGAAGTATAAGTTATTTCAGTGGTATGAAGTATAACAGTTTTATTCCAAAAGCAATTAAGTAGTTTTGACAAAAACTTCTACAGTTTAAAATGTTGCTAATCATGAACTGAATTGACGTATAAAAAATTTTGTAAATCAGAAATCACACTTACTAAGATCAGAGGTGGATGTAAGATTGGGCAACATTTCTTTTATATTGCAAGCCCAATTAATTATCATTGCAAAATTATTGACTTCTGCCTGTCAACACCAAGCACCACGAGTGCATGCAGGGAGCATCTTCCATCTCAAGGATTAGCACATGTTTTTGACATAAATGTGGAACATTTTGTAGTCCATTTTGATATAAAAGTGACACACTGGCATGTCTTCCATCCGGACACATATCTGCATAATGCACCGGTATTTTCGTTGCAGTGTCACCCAACAGTACTTGGTATTATTTTAATTCATCTTTTATTCAATACCATGAGCACACTGCACAGTTTATGACTTGATCTTGATTCAATGTTCAACTAACCACTAAACTGTCGAGGATATAAAATAAATGTACATGCACATTAGGTAAAACACAAATAACTTAGGCTATTTAACACAATCTGAAATCTGTAAAATATTTTGTTACGCAATAAAGTACAGAATTTGTACCTGATCAAATTTTTCATAAACTATTTATTCAAAACTATTTTTGCAAAGCTTCATGCAATTTAGAAAAAGGTGTCAACCACCTTAAACTTGTGCTTTGTATGAAGGTTTAGAAAGCCATAATTGTGCAGGACAGCACGTTATTGCAGATTGGGGAACAAAAATTTCAGCCATTCTTTCTTTCCATTTGTTTTCTTAATCAATCAGAATTTCAACATAGACCGGTAAGTGAAAATTTTGGTCACAGCAACTTGCTACAGACTAAGATAAATCTGAAATATTAGTTGGTTGTAGACATTAGTGTCGCAATAAATCTATGAATAATTAAGGGCCTGCAAGCCTACCGCAATTCATTTAGCCTACATAATAATTGTACAGTAGTGTGTCGTGAAACTTGAGTAGGCCTAGTTCTTGTCAAAACTATTTTTTCAACTGGTTGCCAGTAGGCCTATCTTTTTTAGGAGAGGGAGGTACCATTTAAAAAAAATATTCTACTTCATCTGTGGGTAGGAGTGCGGTTGATTTCCAGAAACAATACTGTACAACAAGAAACATACTTTACTTCAGCGTATTTTAGGAGAAAATAGCTGGCATTGGTAGCAACAAAACGAACAGTTTAGAATTGGTTAGTTATTTAGGCCTAAGATTAAGTTTTTGGCCTAATTTTTTAGGCCTATTTCAAATATAGAAACAGGTAACACAGGGATCTCAGTCTGAGTCCAAAAGCCTATAAACTTGCACTAAGTCTGCTGATGTTATTTCAAATTGTAGATTCTTTTTTTTAAGTGTCTTATTTTCGGCCACGCATACCTAAACTATTTTACTGAAAGTGATACGACTCGCCCGTGCAGTAGGCTATACTAGGTAGACAATATCGGTAAGCATAAGCTGCCGATACTGACCTATCGTTTGCCTCCAAAAAAAACTATACCAGTACTGCCTACAATCGAGAAAATGATATTGTTTACACGTACTTGATCTAATAGTACTCGCTAGCAATATGACCAATCGCGCAAGCTGTTTTTTGCTTCTACGTAAATTCGCTTTTTTTCTGGACACTTTCTCGCTCTTATGGCAAAACCAGGGACGTATTCTCCATGCATACAAGGCATGCATTGCACTCCCGTCATTTTGCAAAAGGGAACATTTTAAATTTTTCAATTTTAACTTTCCGAGATAATCCAGTTTTTATGCGCCTTTGTTGTCAAACTATGACGTAATAAATTCTATGTTGAATAAGGAAAAATCTGAATGTTCCCTTAGGCTAAATTAAAAACCGTTTTTTAAGTTGAAAAAGATATGTTCCCTTTTGCCAAATTAAAAAAAGCGTTCTAGATTAAATAAAACATGCCCTAGTTTGTTTAAATTGTCAAGAAATCTTCGAATAATCAAAAATTTAACGGCGTAAAATCTCATCAAAGTTAAAACCTAAAAATCAAGCCTAATTTGAATGATATTGCTTTGTATAGAAGTTATTTGGTGTCTAATTAACTATTTATGTTTAAAGAAAAATTTTACATAAATTACAGTTGGTGATCAATTTCAATTTTTTTTGTTTTTCGTTGTATTTTAGGAGTTTGCTACTATCATGGCTGACAACATGTACTGATGTTGATATAAAAAACGCGGACATTTTACATACTCCCAGTAGCATTCAACCAAAGTGAACGCAGCAAAATAGAATTTATACTAAAAAAAACTGCAAGGATTTTTTGGAGCGCATTGACTGAAGCCAGAGATTGAATAAGATGAAATAGCGGAACCCGCAGTTGTCTTAAAATGAGGATCTTCGTGGCTTGAAAATGACAAAATTTAGGAGTTCGACGTTAGAGGATTTCCCCTAAAAATAAAATGTGTTTGTTTATCACGCTGTAGACAAACCAAATTTTCGGAATAGGTGAGTATAAAAGAGATGTAAAATATAAAAAGTAAAGATGTCACGACGGTGGAACACCCCAAACAAGTCCTTTAAAATGTGAACTTTTTAGTATTTGAAATAAGCAAATAAAATTTTAAGGATAGCTTGATGTAACTCGATATAAATGATATATAACCATTTTGGAGGATTGGGGAAGATTGAGTTGGTCCACCTAAAGAGCCCTCCAAAATTTATAAGATTTTTAACCGCTCAAACTAGACTCTGCATTATTATTGATAAATGATAAGAATTTGATTTATATTTGTAAATTTCGCCTGCGTTCTTAACTTATATCTTTTTCCAAGATGATTACTGAGACAGACATTGTTCTCATTTTGTTTTTAAAATTTGAGCAGACTGTCCATATAATATAGTTCTTTTAAAAAAATGCCGCAACATGCAAATTGTGAATTGTGGGTGTAGGATTGGGTTTTAGGAAAATATCGCATGTCAAATTTTTTGTCAACTATTTAAGTTACAACATCCGCATTAAGTTACAAAATAATATTGGTGGTTCTGCTGCCTGTTGATCAAAAAGTTTTGTTGCTACTTGCAAAGCTACCGACATCAAAAAAGGCATTTCCACACCTTTTGTTCTATTTTTTTTGTTTGCTAAGATAGTAACTGGCGATGTTTGACATAATCAATTATCTTGCATTCAATGATTTGTCTTGAAAGTTTGTTTGTTAATATGCTTACGTCCAGGGGCGTATTTAGGGGGGTCGCCAGGATAGTAAAATCAGCATAGCAAAAGTATGTAAAATTGGGGCATGGCCCCCCCTTTGCAAGTTGGGCGGAAGCTTTGATCACACAATAAGTCTGCTTGGAACCTTTGTTTCAGGCTTGCACCTTAGTTTTGCCAAAAGTCGGACCAAATTTGGGTGAAGATCTTTTTTTGTTTTTTGCTCTTCACCTAAATTTGGGCAAAAATCTGACCAAATTTGAGTGAAGACCTTTTTTTTTGCTCTTCATCTAATTTTAGGCAAAAAATCGGACGAATTTTGGGTGAAACAATTTACATTCTGATATATGTTCTTCTCAAATTTTCTGAAGTTCCTGCCCCCCCCCCCTTTTCAAAATTCTGCCTACGCTACTGCTTACGTCATCTTTGACAGTACCGATGTGTTGATTGTTTCGATCTTCTTCATTATTTCAAGAAAAAGCGACAGTGCAGCTAATTCTTTTGGACCAATCCGCACTCGCTCAGTGAGCCCGTAGCCATTGATAAAATCAGGAAGAGGCATTTAGATTTTTGAGGTGTGGGAGGGCGAAGCAAAAATTTTTGATAAATCAAGCATTTATTGTTATGTATTGGATGCAGAGATCTGGGGTCAAAGCCTCCAGCCGCTCTGAAATTTTGTTTATTTTAATTAACTTTTAATGGACTATTTTTCCGGATTTATGTTTTTATTAACTGAAAGTTGAGATTCTGCGTCGGGGCCTGAGGAAAAGCCTAGCAATTGTGTTATCGTTTCGGAAAAAAAAAATTTTAACGTAACTTGGAAGAATAAACCTCAAGTTAGTTTGTGGACCTCACGCATACTGTAGATCTGGGATAAAACCCTCAACTACTAGAAGTTAGGAGTTTGGAACGGAAGCCCGCCTATAACCACTCGCATTACAGCTTTTAAAAAAATTCATTCTTTAACCGTGCTATAACTGAATTTTTTTGAGTTTTGCTGATTTTTTAAGCTAATAGTGAAAATTTGGACTGCCTATTTTTCCAAGTGCTTGAGATATTGACTTTTTTCAAAAGTAATTTTGCAAAAGGGAACATATGCTCACATCTTATTACGTAATAAAGGATCCTTTTACAATGAAAATTTTTAATTTCTTGTGCGCTTGAAAACGAATTGAAAGTCAAGGACGGCAGTACGGTACGGTACGTAGGTACGGTACGGTACGCCTCAACTTTTGCTAAGAAGTACGGTACGCTGGTACGGTAAGCCTTTTTGCAATGGTACTAGTATAGTACGTTCGTACGCTGTTTGAGTTTGCCTACTAAACATTTTATGTGCAACGTGCGCCGTAATGAAGATTCGTGCGACTGTGTCCGGCGTGTACATAGTCTAGGCTATTGTCAAATAATCATTATAGCCTCTTAATTTGTCGTTACAATTATGTTATGATGTCACAAGGCACAGTCACAATTATGGCCAATTTTGAAGTCATTACTTTTGTCTATATAGATGCTAGGAGCCTAGGACTATCGTGGCAGGCCATATATTGCAGAAAAATTTGAACGGAAACCACTGCGATACTTCTGCTAATTACGCAGTGGTTTAAAAATCCCAGACTTTTTGCACATTGCGCCGGCTTTTTGTATGCAGAGGCAAAAGATAGCTGAAGTGGAAGCGAAATGTGTGAATTGAGATTTATCGGCTAGTGATTTCAAAGTTTGTTAAAGTTGCAAGTATTTAAAAGCAAGAATGGCAGTACGTTACGGTATGATACGGTACGTAAGTAAGGTACGATGAGCCTCATTTTTTGGTAAGAAGTACGGTACGCTGGTATGGTATGCCTTTTTTGTAACGGTATACGGGTACGGTACAATGGTACGGTACGCTTCAAAAATTTAACTGACCTACGGTACGCTGGTACGGTACGGTTCAGGGTGCGAGGTACGTACATAGTATGCAAATTCTGAACGCACCGTACCGTACTGCCAATCTTGTTGAAAATAATAATTGACCGAGTGATGAGATTGTCAAAATGTGACTGAATGGTATTTTGCGAATCAAATTCAACAATCGAATCAAAACTGAAAATTAAATTGCCACTGCAGACAAAAACTAAGTTCACAGTTTTTCGTTTTTTAAATTATTGCGTGTTGCTGCAAATTATTTCCTTTTATAAGTTCGTGGATTAATTCCCGAGACTTGATTAATTTGGTCAAATAGCATAAGCTTCAAGGCTGTTTGACAAGTCGTGAAACTTGGATATGGATTGCGGCAAATACGCAAATCTCAATTTTTTTTTGTGATTTTTCATACCATTAACCATCGCATTACTACCTTTTTCAAGCAAATTTTCATTATTTTTAGTAAAATAAACCCAGTTAAAACTGAATTTTTTTTTCAGTTTATGCTAATTTGTTAGATAATAGCATAGGTGGGCAAGTTAATGCAAAACGTTAGCTTCGATAACCATTAGTCCGTTAACAAACTTCACACCTCCGTAAACGGTAATCCGTTATTTTCAGCTTTAATTAACGGAAGTTAATAAAGTCCGTTAATTCGTTAATATTTTGCGCACAACTTACATTTCTTTTTATTCACTCGCTTCTAGAAGACGTATATTGACGCTATTGAGCTGTTTGTAAGAATATATTTATTGTCAGGGTGTTCTTTTTGTGTTTTGGAAGTTAAACTTTACAGTTTAATCTAATTTTAAGATAAGAATAATTTCAAATGCACTAATAAAGCTGCGATCGGAAAATCTTTGGAAATTGTGAACAACAATAATTAATAGACCTATGAGGCTGCAGCTTATCATTTGCCACAAAAAATAGCTCCTTTCTTCGCTTTTATAAAACTCGTGCTAATACGCAACAAGTGTTACCAGTGCAAACTGGTTTGTACCAGTGCGATGAATGAATGGTGCAAGATATTAACGATAAAAACCGTGACGGAAGTTAACAGAACTTAACGGAAGTTACTTTAGTCCGTTAACAGAACTTAACGGAAGTTAATTTAGTCCGCTAACATGAAAAAACTTTTTAACGGATTAACGAGTTCAATAAAAAGTTAGCTTAGTTATTAACGGATTAACGATTAACGGACTTGTGCCCACCCAATGGATAATAGTTAAAATTTGAAGTTTCTGTCTTTCCTAGTTTTTGAGATATCGACTGTTTTCGAAAATAATTTTGCAAAAAGGAACATTTGCTCACATCTTATTACGTAATAAAGGATACTTTTGCAATAAAAACTTGAAAATTCTTCGTGCGCCGGAAAACAAAATAATAAAACGCTTGACAGAGTGATAAATTAACGAAATATGACTGGATGGTGTTTTAGGAAAAAATTCAAATTCAAATTGGCGTAAAACATTTAAAAATTGATTTTTGTTGTAAAAAATAATGTCTTTTTGTTTTGTAATAAGAATTATGGCGTATTTTTTGTTGTATTTTTTGCTGATAAAATGCATTTCAAATCGCCGAAACTGGATGGATTTAAAATAACCGTCGCTAAGGATGGTGACACCCGAGGCGGAATTTTGTGGTGTCACTCTCCATAATGTATAGCAGGCTGCAGGCACCCCAACTAGGATTTTGTTAAGGGAGGACCTGTGACCGAAAGATAATTTTTTTGTCAGAAAAATTCCTCAGCGTAATAAGCAAACTAAGCGTAGTACAATCGGGGACTGTGAGCGGAGCCTCCAGGCACCGAATGCCGGTAGCGTAGCGAGGGGCGGGAGGCGAGGAGAGCTATAGCCTTCCCTACATTGGCATACAGAGTATGCAAAATACAACGTTTTTAGCACTCTTAAGACCGATATTTGCACTAAAATCGAAATTAACCCCCTCCCCAATTGGCATTGGCATGCAGAATATGTCTGATTTGACTTCGGACTTGAAGTGTGTTCGGACATAAAAATTGTTCTAAGCCTGGGAAAAGACCTTTGGTCTTTACCTGTTTTCGAGCACAAAAACCGTTCCATTTCTTGATGAAGACCTTGTTTTTTGGTCTTCACCTGTTTTTGAGCACAAAAACCGTTTTAATTCTGGGTGATGATCTATGTTTTTTCTAAGCATCGCGGCTGCGCGGCCCCGCGCAGTACTTTAGTTCTGCCGCGCATGAAGTACCCACGCACAGTACTTCAGATTTGATAGAATTAAGTTGCAAAATCTAGATGTAATCAGTTAATCTGAAATTCCGGTCAAAGTCAGTCCTGATTTGCGGCGAAGACCTTTTTTTTTTTTATATATTTTTCGTTTGGTGTTCACCAAAATTCGGCGGCAAGATCCCGCTAATCCGGACTAAAACATAACCAAGATCTTTTTTTTTCGAAGATCGGCTTGCGGCGAAGATATTTTTTTGTTTTTTTTAGGTCTTCACCTAAATTTGGTGACAAAATTATAATAATCCAAACTAAAATAGAACCAGTTTGCGGCGCAGACCTTTTTTTTTGAAGCTCACACGGCCTTTCTTTCCGCGCACACCAAGCAAGCTCTTAGAGGAACGTTGGTGATGACCTTTTTTCTGGTTTTCACCTCCGAAACAGCCTCCCCCCATTGCAAATTCCTTGCTACGTGACTGCCAAACCCATGGGGGTTTGGGGTTGAAGCTCCCAGCCACCAGGCGGTTTTTGTGATTTTTCAGTAAAACTATCCATTTTAATGTCATTTGGATCATTTTTTGTGCGTTTTGGAGATATGTGAAAGAACTAAATTGTTAAAATTGGACGTTATTTCCAAGAACGAAATTGTCCAGAGGTGACTTAAGATAAAATTTTAGTTCTCTTTTTTACAATCTGGTAAATCTTAAAATTTAATAGCGGAATAAAACTTACAAGAATATTTGTGGTATTTGAATAAGACACTGAAAATGTCTTTATAAGCGAAACAAGTCGATTCATTTTTGCTATTTGCCTTGTGGTCTTCGGACTAGAGCTACAAAAGATTTTAGCTATTGGGGGCCAAAATTGATTTCTTTGATTAAAAAGAAACCACAATAGTTTACTAACAAAGCCATAATTTCATTTAATGCATTACTTGATTTAGTGAAATTTTTTCTACCCACATCAGATTACAAAGTCTTAATCTGACGGTCAGTTTAGATAAAAACTGAGACCGTTTATTACGAGTGTGACATCCCTAAAGCAAAAATTTCCATAATTTCGGCATTTTTTCAATTGCGTATTTCCAAAAAAAATTAAGTTGTAATATTATCGGCAATTTTTAAATTCTTATTGAACAAGTATTAGTTGATGTATTATGACGAAACACATCAAAATAAAAAAATGTTTGCTACATGCATTAGTGACGAACCAAAATACAGCCAGAAATAAATATTTTTGTTTCATCGTCAAATAACCGTTTATTGGCAAAAACGAAAAACCAATAAAATTTCAACTCAGTTTGGTCAAAAACAGACTGAAATAAAAATTTCAAAACGATAATTTCATTTCATTGTCAAAGATTATTTCTCATATATTTCTGCATTTTATCAACAAAAAAAAAATTATCATACGTTGATAAAATATTGTAAAATTATTTTTTCTCGCGTTTTTTACTTGGTCTGTTAGTAAGAGGAAGGGGATGGCTTGAAAGGGCTGGGCAATTTAATTCTTCAACTGGCTTTCAAGTTTTAGCAATTTAATTCTTTCAAATGCCTCTAAAACAGTGATTCTCAATTTTGCTCTTGGTTCTCATGTTGCTCTTGGTTATCTTCTCTGCGGCTTTCATTAACTTGAAAGTGAATCTGTTTTGCCTTGTTTATGTAAACTTAATGAACCATTTTTCATTTTAATAGTAAAACCAAAGCTATTACAACAATAAATTTAGTCAATTTTTTTATTATTTGCTTATGATCATCCCTTTAGCCAACAGTCGAGGATAACATTGAACAGTTCTATTTGGAGGTACTGGATGTTAGTGTTAGCGCATTGGCTTGGTGTTTTAGCTTCGTTCTCATTTCCAAATGGAAGTTTTATTCTAATAATTTACAAAACGGAAGAGGAAGCCCTAATTTAAGCTTTCGAAAGGTTGTAAGACTGAAGTTGCGATATACGGGGCTAAGGCAGTAACAAAACTAAAAGGATCTAAAAGAGCTGAACAGCCGTGTAACCTGTAAGATTGAACATGAGCAATTTTTGTAATTTTTCCGCAAAAATTACCGTTTGAGCACCATTAGGATCACAATTTGCACGTTTTTATTACAGCCATTTAAAAAAAACTAAATTTTGAAAGTCATAACATACTGAAATCGCCCATCCCCTTCAGCCCCCCTTTACGTTCAGGTCAATCCAAAAACCGCTTAAATGCTTGTATTTTGGGATAAATATGCTAAATGACGTGACTTTGCTGCGCCACTGGAAATGAGCCCCCTTTAAACAAGTCACTTAAACCCAAATATGCATAGTTTTAAACTTAGTTTGAACTTGAACAGGAAGTAAGGGAGCTGAAGAGACTAAGAAATTTATTTTTATCCAAAGGTTTCCAAATATTAGCATTTATTTCTTTTAGTTTCAGATTGCTCTGCAAATGTCAAAAATGCCATGTAATAATTGCGTTGAAAGGGCAATTTTTTCAAAAAATAATGAAATTTGCACAGCGGCTGGGGGTACTGCCCGAGGTCCCCTCTGTGTGAGACACAGATAAGTTTTAGTCTTATATTTAAGTCTCTCTGAGTAAAATCCCGTTCGAGACTTGCGCAAATGCTGTAATAATGATTTTTTCTTTAATTTCGTAATAGTTTTTAGCTCAGCGCATTGCCGTGAAGCTAGCTACAATGGGTTGGTGAAATGTTTCAATAACTTAAAAAAATACAAGCCTGCAGCAGTTGCACCAAACTAATTGAAAATTTTCGTTTATTTGGTTGGGCTCCTGTAAACTTTGAGGTTTAAAATTTGGCTCATGACCAAAAAAAGGTTGAGAACCACTGCTCTAAAAGGTAACAAACTTGATTTGAATGGTGTTAAAATGGCAATTTTGTTCTGAAAAAAAAAAAGACAAACAAAACAGATATAATTGCTCTGCAGCTGAGGGCTTCTCCATAGCCCCCTCTGTGATGCGCATGACTTGAGCCCCTTTGCATAGTACGATGCCCAGTTGCGCAACGTTTGGCAACAAAATGAAATTATTATTTTCAAAGTTTTATTTTTGCCCTTTCTGACCAAACTGAGTTGAAATCGATTTTTTGTATTTGCCATTAAACAGTTATTTGATGGTGAAATAAAAATATTCATTTCTTGTCTTATTGTGGTTAATTGGTCACAATGATAATGCATATAGCAAAAAGTTATCATTTTCGCTGTGTTTTATCATAATACATCATCTAGTAAATGTTCATTAAGAATTTAAAAATTGCCGATAATATTATAACTTAATTATTTTTGCTAGTACTCGAAAGAAAAAATGCCGAAATTATGGAAATTTTTACTTTGGGAATGTCACATGGTCACACTCGAAATAAACGGTCTCAATTTTATCTAAACTGACTGTCAGATCATGGATCCTACAATAACATAGATCCTACAATTATTATAGGATCTATGGTCAGATGCAGACTATAATCTAGTGTGGGGAGAAAAAATGTCACGAAATCAATCAATGCATTAAATGAAATTTTAGACTTAGAAATTTACATTGTTTGAGCCTTCTTTTACATGACAAAAACACGCAATCACTACAATAATGCTTGGCGTTTGACCAGTTTGAAAAAGTTTAGCAAAGTTTGTTAGTTCAATTTTGCCAAAAAAAAAATTGCATCTTGTTGCAAGCGAAATTACCGTGAGACAGCATCTAAATTTAACATATGTATTTACTGAAGAAACAAAAGTTATCGAGAAGATTTTTTAGCCCAGACTATGCCCACCAGTACATTTTCCTCGGTCACATTCAGCGGTATCAAAAAAACAAAACAAAAAAACTCTGTTTTGCTGAACGCCGTCACTCAAGAAATAAGAGGCATGGGCTCTCCCCTCCTTTAAACACGCTACTGTGAAGGTGCTATGTACTGTTGAAAAATAAAAAATAAAAACTGTTAAAATCTGAAATTACGGTTAACGGCCGAAATTTTTCTAGGGCTTGGTATACTTTTGTTGTACTTATGGCATTCTGCGCGACAAACTGACGAACATTTTTACATTATAGCAAGTATTTTCTTTTATTTTTTATTTTTTTAGAGTAGACCAAAGGGTTAGCGAAGATTTCAGCTGTTGGGGCCAAAATTGATTTCTTTGATTAAACAAAATTCACAATACTGTATTATCAAATACCATAACTTCATTTGATGCATTGATTTATTTTTGTAAAATTTTTATTCCCTCATAAGATTATATAGTCTTGCCCTGACAATCAGTTTAGTTAAAATTGAGACCGTTTTGTATGAGTGTGACATTCCCAAAGACAAAAAACCCATAGTTTTGGCGTTTTTTTAATCGCGTATTTGCAAAAAAATTAAATTGTAATATTATCGACAATTTTTAAATCCTTATTGAACTTGCGTTAGTTGATGTTTTATGACGAAACACAGCTAAACAAAAACTTTGTGCAACATGCATTTTTATTGTGACAAACCAAAATAAGGCAAAAAATGAATATTTTTGTTTTACCGTCAAATAACTGTTTATTGGCAAAAGGCATAAAATCGAGTTCAACTCAGTTTGGTCAAAAAAAGACAAAAATAAAATTTTGAAAATAATAATTTCATTTTGTTGCCAGACATTGCGCTATTGGGCACCGTGCTAAGCAAAGAAGCATACCCTTGCGCATCACAGACGGGGTTTGGTGGAGGATAAACAGACAGAATTAATTTTTACTTGCCAAGTTGCAGAAAACCAACTATATATAAATAATCAAAACAAAACAACAAAAAACGACAAGATATCTCAAATAAACAAGGTACTACAATCTCGACAGGAGACTGCGAAGTGACCAGCATTTCTGGTCTTCGCGTCAAGCGGCCACCCTACTATTGAAGTCACTTGAAGCGACATTATTTTTGAAAAAATTTCTTGCTAATTGATTACGATGATAATATAAAATGTGGCAAATTAACAATAGCTTTCAAGTAATTTCTTATCATACTCAATTTTAAATTGTGGAAAGTTAGTTGTTTAATTTCAGTTGGGATCGAGTACCACATTTTCGCTACTTGATATTTAAAAGATTTTTGGAAACGTACTGCAGAAAATTTTGGAATGTAAAGTTTGTTTTCAGTTTTTGCTCTGGTAAATTGCTCATGTACTGAGAAAATAGGGCTGAAGAACGTAGAAAATGGCTGAAGAAGGGTATGGTGGGAATATTGGTGCATAAGTTTAGCTATTTCCAAATTATAAAGCTCAGACAGTTTTAGTATTCCTAGTTTGTAATATTGGGGACTGGGGTTAGTAGGCATTCTTAACTTGGAGTCAGTAATAAGCCGTATTGCTTTGTTTTGCAAACGTTGTTGTCAATTGAGGTAAGATTGGTTGGCGTTTCCCCACAATGGGAAACCAAATAAAAGATGAGGGTTAATAAGAGAATGCTATACCAAAAGTAGTGCAGAAGAAGGAAATAGGTAACGAAGCTTGCTTTAAATGCCTACAGATCTGGCCACTTTGTTTTCGATAATGCATATGTGGGATTTGAAATTAAGTTTGTTATCAAGATTTACACCAAGATATTTTGAGGATTCAAAACACTTAATCGGGCGTTCGTTGTAAAATATACTCAGGTTTGTTGTTTGTGCAGTTAATTTAGAGGGAATCACAATTATTGCGAATTTTTCAGGGTTTGTTTGAAGTTTGTTAGCACTAAACCATATTTGGAGTTTATTTATTTTTTTGTTACAATCATTTTCCAAAACAGTTAGTGAAGGGCTACTCACTAGAAAACAAGTATCAATGGCGAAAAGGCGAGAATTGCAAGATACAGAATTTGGAATGTCATTTACATCAAGGCTTCCCAAACTTTTTTGCTCGTGACCCCCTTTAGTCTTATAAAGATTTTCGCGACTCCTTTTCATCTAATAAAATTCTCGCGACTCTTCACGGTTAAAATAATAAGCATTATTAGTTGTGTATTTGTGGTAATTATTAAATCGAAAAAAATAATAACAAGGCACTGGTACCCAATGCGTACTAAATGCAAACACATTTGCAAACACACTTTATGCCTTTATTTTTTTGGGGGTGTCACACTCGCAATAAACGGTCGCAATTTTAACTAAACTGACCGTCAGATCAAGACTATGTCGCACGTCGGCAATATGTTGCACGGAATGTTATAACAAGAATAGAATTATCAAGCCGTAGAAAGATTACGGCCGTTAACCTTGGTTTAAGTTTAAATAGTTGTTTTGTTCTTTCAAGAGCAAAAAGCACCTATAGCTTCACATTGGCGTGTAGGCTATAAAGTAGAAGGGAATTGCACCTTTTCTCTATGCCCGCCAGCATATTTTCCATGGTCACAACGTTGTCACAAAAAACAACTACTTTATTTTGCTGTCAGCAGTGCCGTCGCCAGAGCAACGGAAGTGACGGGCACTAGCGGAAAGTGAGGGAGCACTAAAATCAACAGTTACTAAACTTTTGCACATAAAAATTGATATTTTACGGCTACAGATTATGCTCCATCTTAACTATTTTGTGTTCATGCCCGAAAAACAGACGTATAAGGCCGTCAGGGCTTCTTAGCTTGTTTTGTGTTCGGCCAATATAATCGCTTGAAAAACCTGTCTGCAGCAGTGAGTGCGACCAAAAGCACAACCAGGATTTTTCTACGAGGGAGGGGGCTTAAACCAAAAGTAATTCCTTTTTGCCGAAAAATTGTCTAATTTAGGCTCTGTGCTGAACAAACTGATGCAACTCAAGCGTATCAAAAAGGGGGCCTGGGAAAAAGAGAGGTTCTGGAAGAGCCTCCAGCCCCTGGGCGATTTTTGTAATTTTACAAAAAAAATAGTGATTTTAACGCCATTTTAGTCACATTTCGCACGTTTTTGAAGCTATATGAATGACTACAGTAAATTGCTAAAATTCAGAAGTCTTTGAAAGAATTAAATTGCCTATAGCCCCTTCCGCCCCCTTTATACAGGGTGTCCATAAAGTCCGTGTGCACTTTAAAAAATTTATAACTTTATTCTTATTTGTGATAGAAATAATCTGTAAAAATGTTTAGAAAGTTTTTTGTATCTAGTTTTAAGTACAGCCATTGAATAATTCTTCTCTACAAAATTTGTAACAATTCTTAGATAAGCAAATTCTGCGTGTTAGACAGTTTCTAAATCAGGAATTTCCTAACAGATGGACTGGAAGGAGAGGACCATTTTGTTAGCCTCCACGTTCCCCAGATTTGACTCCATGAGGTTTTTTTTATGGGGACATATGATAACAATTGTGTATGCAACCAAACCTAGTTATTTGACAGCTAAAATAACTAATGTGATTTCAGGCATTACTATAAATCAGTTGGGAAATGTTTTTCGTGAACTGCAAAATCGTGTTACTCTTTGTATTGCAAATGATGGAGGACATGTGGAAACTTAAATAAAATTTCAATAAAACCTTAAAAAATATCGATTTTCTTCTTTCAAATCCTTTTTACAAATTATTTCTATAGCAAATACAATTAAAGTTATAATTTTTTTAAAGTGCACACGGACTTTATGGACACCCTGTACTTCAGGTAAAGTCCAAAACATTTTTAAAGCTTGTATTTGTGTTAACTTTTCTAAATGACTTAGTTTAGAGGGCTGAAGCCCCTTCCCCCTGGTTGCACGATTGAGTGCGTCCTAAAAAAATCTTGAGTGTGCTCTAAAAAACCAAAAACAGCTGGTCTTTCAAAAAAATGTTTTTACGTATTGTTTAAGGTCATAATCACCAGCAAAGTACCGATACCGGTAACGATTCTGTAAGCTTACAGCTCTTTTCCGCGACATATCCGCCAAGGCATGTTAATAAGACGAATTATTGCGTCACATTTATGCACAGCAGTTGGTTGCCAGCAATTTGGCAAAGAATCGAGAAAACTTCGAACGAGAATTATGTTTGAACATTACTATTTCTTTTTCCAATGCTGTCTGTTATCTTGCCGTTACGTGATGTTCCAAAAACGTATTCTGAGTAAACCGAAATGGGGGCGCACAAGCAGTCGGTAGGGTGGAACGGCCTCCGTCGCCCCCTGTAGCGACGGCACTGGCTGTAAGTTGTGACCCAAGAGATAAGAGACAATGGCTCTCTCCTCCTTTGTGCACGTCAATGTGAACCTGGGTCTTTTTACTTTTGAAAGAACAAACCAACTCTTAAAAACTTAAATTGCGGTTCACGGCTCGAATTTTTCCGGAGCTTGGTTATGTTTTTTTGATATAGCATTCTATGCAACATACTGCCTTACAGTTTTTTATTATTAAGTTTTTTTTTTCTTTTTTTTTAGTACAAATAGCCAGCGAAGATTTCAGCTGTTGGGGGCCAAAATTGATTTCTTTGATTATAAAATTTTCACAATACGGCATTAACTAAGCCATAATTTCGTTTAACGTATTGATTGGTTTCGTAAAATTTTTTCCTACATTATAGATTATACAGTTTTGATCTGACAGTCAGTTTAGTCAAAAATTTAGACCGTTTATTACGAATGTGACACCCCCAAAGGAATAAAATGCATAATTTCGGCATTTTTTCGATATCGAATTTGCAAAATATTAAATTGTAATATTATCGGCAATTTTTAAATTCTTATTGAACATGTGTTAGTTGATGTAGTATGACGAAACACAGCGAAAATGAAACATGTTTGCAATATGCATTTTTATTGCGACAAACCAAAATAAGGCAAAAAATGAATATTTTTGTTTCACCGCCAAATATTGTTCATTGGCAAAAGGCATAAAATCGAGTTCAACTCAGTTTGATAAAAAAATAAATAAATAAAATTTTGAAAATAATAATTTCATTTTGTGGCCAAACGTTGCGCTATTGGGCACCGTGCTAAGCAAATGAGCGTAACCCATGCGCATCACAGACGGGGTCTGGGGGTGGAGCCCTCAGCTGCCGGGCAATTACGTTCTTTTTAATTGCCATTTGAAAACCAATCGTATCAAGTTTCTTACCTTTCAGAGCCATTTGAAGGAATTAAATTGCAAAAATGGGAAGGCCAGTTAAAAAATTGAATTGTCCAGCCTCTCCAAGCCCCCTCCTCCCCCTTACTAACAGGCCAAGTAAAAAATGAGAGATAACATAATTTCAAAATGTTTTATCAACGTATGGTAATTTGTTTTTTGGTAAAATGTAGTAAATATATGAGAAAGAATGTTAGGCAACAAAATGAAATTATTATTTTCAAAGTTTTGTTTTTTGTCTTTTCTTGACTAAACTGAGTTGAAATCAATTTATGCCTTTGCCAATAAACACTTATTTTGCGATTCATTTCCTGCTGTATTTCGGTTTGTCACAATAAAAATGCATGTAGCAAAAGGTTTTCATTTTTGCTGTGTTTTGTCATAATGCATCAACTAACACAAGTTCAATAAGAATTTAAAAATTGTAGATATTTTTGTTGATGGGGGTATCTAACGTTACATCAGTCGTATTAAATTAGATTTAACTCCATCCTTCTTGACCAACCCGTTCCAGAGATTTTTTTTTTTTCAAACACAACCTAAGGTTCTCCACAATTATAAAGCTTATTGGCAACCTTGACGTTACAAAGCAGTAGCCTAGTCCAGGGCTTCCCAAACTTTTTTGCTCGCGACCCCCTTTGATCTTAAGCCGCATTTACGCTGGCGACTTTTTTGCGTGCGATTTTATGATAAAAATGGATGTGCCAAAGTTGCATATATTCAATAATGGTTCTCATAATGATAAAAGTTACCTTACTGCTAAAAATGACTGTCTCAAGTTGTTTCCATTCCAATAGTGATATTCTAAACCTTTTTAAAGCAAAATCGGAGCTGATCTCACTGCGATTTTTTGTCGCAGCACCGATTCTCTTCTAAAGTTTTCACTTATAACAATATCGATATGAAAACAACTTAAGACAATTATTTCCATCAGTAAGGTCCCAATTATCATGATTAAAACCGCCGTTGAGTAAATGCAACTTTGCCAGATCCATTTTTGTCAAAAAATCGCACGCAAAAAAGTCGCCCGTGTAAATGCAGCTTTACAAAGATTTTTGCAACCCATTTTAATCTTATAAAATTCTCGCGACTCTTCACGGTTTAAATAATAAGCACTATTAGTTGTGTATCTGTGGTAATTATTAAATCGAAAAAAATAATAACAAGGCACTGGTACCCAATGCGTACTAAACGCAAACACATTTGCAAACACTCTTTTTTTCATTTGCCTTTACCGCTGCTTCAACGTCATCTGCAGTAGGCTTGTTACCGTTATTGTTCGCCTTTTTTTTTAACCTACTATCGATTAATTAGCATATAACCGGTAGTAGTAGTACGGTAGTTATAGCTGTGCTCAACTATATTATATTACGTCCCTACTTCTCTACCAAACTACCGGTACTACAGCCAGGCGGGTAGCCAGAATTCTGCAGTGGGCAAGGGGGTGTTACGGGGGTCTGGGTGCGGAGCCCCCAGCGCTCGAAAATTGTGTAACTTGAGGGGCAAAAATAATCATATTTTAGGCCTGTTTTGATAAAAATTAATGCTATTAAAACGTGGCATAGAAGTTAGCAGTACAAAAACATTAAAATAATACTAGCGTAAATGGGCTACGAGAGAGGTAGCTATTGCTAGAATTTCAGTTCTCTGTTTACAAGCTGGTAAATCATAACATTCTATACCGGTAGTTCAATAAAACTTGCAAGGAGTTATCTATTTAGCCAATGTTTTATAGAGAAAGATATAATTAGAGGGGCTAACGGAAGTTTGAGAGAAGTGATTGGTAATTAAGTAATACTGAGTATTTGTCATCCCCCCCCACTCCTGAGCTTATATACAGTACATTTTTGATGAAACCTATGTTAAGCATTTTTCAATATGCGATCAAATTTAAATATCGATTTTTGGCTATGTTTTTTTTTTTTTTGTGATTTATGAGTTTTATTTTTGACAAATTAGCCCCCTCCTTCTAAATGAACGTTTCAAAATATGGCTTGAATCATTTTTTGAGTCTATTCCAGTGCAAAAGACAGTCTCAGAAATGCTAAAACATGGTATTTTCCTTCTTCTGCATTTTGTTCGGCAGGCCAATGGGCGGGCTACAGCCCCCCTGACTACGCTATCAAATACATCATTATAAAAGCATTAAATCGGCATGGTTCTGTTCTATAATATCATAAACCAAAGTGAATAGTACAAGTTAGGCATCCAGCTGTGCTACATGATATGAATAGGGAAAAACAATCTGCTGTCTTTTTGTATAATACATTGTTCACCGAAGTCTTACTATTTAACAATGTCTATTTAAGCAGAATCTAAGGTTAAGTTAAGGACAACGTTTTGCAGAATTGCAGGAGCTTTTAACGACAGTCAGGGTTTGCTTAAAGTAGTAAAAATTGGTATACCCTTTGCGACCCCTTGAGGCCCTATACACGACCCATTAGGGGGTCGCGACCCCCAGTTTTAAAAGCCTTGGCTTAGTCCATAAGGCCTATATTAATGTCTACCGTACTGTAATAATAAAAAAACAATTAAAGTGTTAAAATAGTGCCCCCAACAGGCTGTTTCGCCCCTACGCTCTTTGGGATACCCTATACTGCATATTTGAAAGATCTCTGTGGCTTAGCCCAATTGGGATTTTGTGTTAGCGTGTAGTTGCGACTTTGCGGTAGCGCGTTGTACCTTTTTAGTTTTTGTTCAAGACTTTTGGCAGACCAGAATCGATTTGCTCATAAGGAGCTAACGGTTAAACCTAGAAAGTTGAAATTGGGACTCAATATGAAATTATGGAAAGCGTTTTGTGTACCAATTTTTGGGACACTAGGTCACATGATCGTGAATTGACACACAAGTAAACATAAAAAATTGGCAATTTTTAGTTTGAAAAGTTATTAATTCGCCTATAACTCATAACTACAAAAAATCAGCAATCGAATTGCAGTGAAAGTATTTTATTCATTTCTATGTGAAAAAAATTAACTATGCGTTTGCTGTGCTTAAAGCTAATTAATTACGGTTTGGTGTGAATTTTTATTGGCAAAGTGCATGTCAAGTCGCCAAACCCTATGAATTTCACCAGTGTTAAGTTAAGCTCGCAGATTATTTGACAAATATTTAAGCTGGTGAGTCCTTAGGGACAAAAAATTCAATTTTAAAGCGATTTTATTACCCGAAATATCGCTCTCTGAAAACTGTTTTTCACGCATGTCGCATCCACATACCAAAAAATAAAAACGAGCTGAAGTTGAATATTTTTTGAAGTTTACGCTGATTTTAAATGTTATGGTGAAAATTTGAAGTGTTAATCTTTCTTAGTTTTTGAGATATCGACTTTTTTCAAAAGTTATTTTGCAAAAGGGAACATCTGCTTACTTCTGATTACGTAATAAAGGATACATTCGCAATAGAAAAATTTTAAATTTCTTGTACGCTTGAAAACAAATCCTTTCTTTAATTTTAAGAATTTTACGTTTTGTGGCGTGTTCTTTTGTTGCATTATTTTTTTGTTGTTGATAAAATGCATTCGAAATTGCCGAAACCTGATTGGTTTACCAGCAGTCAGCGCGTAAAAGCTGTTAGCCTGTTAAGCAAGTCTTATTACAATGCCTTATAATAAATAAATGAGAGTGAACCATAGCATATTACAATTTACGAAGAGCTGTTAAACGTTGGATGTTTCTAAATTTAGACGAAATACCTACTTAGATCTAATTTTGGAATTTTGAGAAAGGCTAAGACAAGGGTCATAGTCAAGAGATTACTCCAAACTTTTTGCCTACAACTTACCGACCACCATTACCCAGTAGGCTACTTAGATCTAAATATTACTTAGATAAAAATAAAATAGGCTACTTAGATAAAAAAGGCTACTTAGATCTAAATATAAATATTCAGTAGGCTACTTATTACCCAGTCGCCTACTTAGATCTAAATATTTTACTTGTTGCGTAGATAATATGTTGTGCAAAGTTTAATTTTTATTAATTGTAATGCCCCCAATGTTTTACTGCTTTATTGGCAGAAACTGGATTATTGTTGAAAAGTACAATATTTCGATTGTTGAGATAGGATTGATGAGTTTTAAGGTGGTGCAATGTTACCGCTGAAGATTTTTAAGGATTAACAGTTATTTTGCTGGCTTTCGTCCATTCTAGTACACTCTGTAACTCATGATTTGTCTTATCACGCAAAATTAATGGATTGTCGGCATGGATATTACTAGGCACGTATCATCAACAAATAATCTGGGTTTTTTTTTTAAGGCATTAATGATGCCATTTATATTAAAATCAAAAAAATAAATGGCCTAAGTTACATGCTTTTAAGCACTCCAAATTGATTGTTGACTATTTCGAATTGCAGATCCTGATGGGCACGATTTTTTTGTCTGGGCTAGACGTTTTGTTTTCGAGATAAAAAGAAGCTTATAAATTTGTGCGCAACTTCTCGGTTATCATAATGTTTAGGTTAACTTAATATTAACGTATGACAAACAGTATCAAAAGCTTTTTGGAAATTTAATAGTACTGTGCAAGTAAAATTGTTATCATTAATGTGGTCGTAAGAGGTGGTCAAAACATCCACAATAACATAGGTTGTAGACATATAGATTACTTTAAGAACCGTAATGAGACTTAATCAATACAGAATGGTTTTGAAAAAATTTTGTTTGTCGCTTGCTTATTAACTTTTCAAAATTTTACAAAAAACGCATTAAAATTGATACGGGTCCGCAGTTGTTTAAGATGATTTACTCTTACCATTTTACAACTACGCGGAAATATTTCAATAGATTCAAAGACAGGAATGCTTTGTTGAAATACTGCAAAAGCAAGTCATTTTTCAGTTTAATTATTATTGAGTGTTTATTCCACACGCAAGCGGCAAGCATATATAGCATAAAGCAAGGTCTATTGTAGTAAACAACCCAAAAAAATAAAGGAATGAAAATCCACATAAACAAAGGCCAACAAGCATGACTAAAAGACTATTTAAACTTATACAAAAGCATACAGTAAATTGTTGTAATTGACGTAAATCAAGCTTCGTAAATCGCCAAGATTTTTAAAAAACAACAAATTGCATCTCAAAATATTTGCTTTTTGCTTTGCTTTCACAAGCTGTACGCTTTAAACATCGGATTGTCTGCATCAATGACTGCCGCATATGAAATTTTTAAGTTTTCAATTGTAAGAAACAGCTGTTGTGGCGTAATAATTGACATGAAGATGTTCCCTTTTGCAAAATTATTTATCGAGATAATCGATAACTCGCAAACTAAACGAGTTAGAGACTTGAAAATTTGACCAGACCTGGAACAGGGTCTTAAAACAAAAATATCAATTTTTGCAAAAGGGAACATTTTGAGATGTTCCCTTTTGCAAAATGACGGGAGTGCATGCCTAGTCATTTAGCCAAAAAAGAAAATAATAATTTGAACAAGTACATGTAAAAATTTAAAACAAAATCAAACTAAGTTGCCACAGTTACAGGAATTCACTTTCAAGTCGAAGTAGCTATAAATAGTCTTGCTTAATTCATTGATTTCAGTTTTAGCCTATTTTCAGCATATTGCTGAATTACAAAAACTAATGGCAACACGCATGCAATTTTCAAATTGCATTCAACGGCCCAAAAGATGACTGTGTTTCGATACGATTACGAACAAAATTAAATAGGTTTGAAAGCTTCGATTGGCGCATTGTTTGCTGCAAAAGTTCTTTTATCCGTCTAGTTTCTTGTTTTCGTAAAATATAGTCTCTATTTTGACTTTGGATTTGTTACAGTAAATTAGCTTAAGACAGGCCACAAACAATGCGTCAAAGCATGCAATTTTGAATATTGCATGCGTGTTGCCATTTATTTTATGTGATTTAGCAATATGAAAAAAGCGAATAACTAAGCGGCAAAACCAAGCCGTGATAGCCGGTTGGTATTGGCTTTAAGTAATGTAAGTCAGCGTGAGTGCTGTTCGCACTATTTAGGCTAAATGTTGAGCTATAAAAGTAAAAGCAAGATGTGAAATCAATTTAAACAAAGAGTTACCGGTAGTTGGTTCAGTTAGTATTTAGTTAGGCTAAGCTAAGAGCTAGTCGTAGAATTTGCACTTGGTTTGGAAAAAAGTTTTTAGGACTATTAATAAATTACCGTTTGGTAGTTTTGCTACTTTGCTTGTGCTTTACTGGTTCTTAAATAAACTAAACAAGGCCAGGCCTAACCATATATACATTGGACTAGCCTTGAGCCCACTAGCCTGCTTAATATTGTATAGCATCGCAGGCTGTTGCCAGCAGGCTACGATATACCGGTATTGTAATGACGCGAGGAAGAGGCTTTGAAAGTAGGCTATGTATTTGCTATTCAGCAAGTTGACTTAGCTTAGTTCTGCAATTAATGTTTTTGCTTCAATGTTATTAAGCCTACTTTACTGTTAATGTTAGCCTAGTATGGTACCGGTAACCGGCTACTGGCACATATGAAAGTGCTAGACCTGTCACTGTCTGTAGTAACACAAGGAAGACTTGTACTGGGACAGTAAATGTACAGTACACACCAATGTGTACTGGAGAGCAAGGCCACCGAAAGGGGGGCCGGGGGTATGATGACCCCGGGGCCCATGAGGCTGCCTATGGCTCGAAAGGGGCCCATCAAATGACATTTAGAAATGAGCATGTGAGACCTTCTTTTTGGAGATCACCTGATTTTGAATGAAAAAACCGTTAGAATTCCTGTGAAGAACTTTTTTTTTTTTTGAGATCGCATCATAATTTGCACAAAACTGCGGCATTAGTTTCGTCTGTTTTGGAGTTCACAAAACCTGAATTCCGTCATATTTCAGCTGGTCCCGGGCCTACGTTCGGTTCTCGGCGCCCCTGCTGGAGAGAGGAGGCCTAGTTGCAATACCAGACATTTATTATTGTTAAGTTGTTTTTCTATTTTACTTCCTGATAATTAATGACGTCATTAAAACTGATGACGTCATCATAACTGCATGCCTTATCTGAAATGTCACGCTACGCCACTGGGCAAAACGCAGCCAAACTGAACACCCGCCAAAAAAGTAGAGGCTCACTGTCGTCGTAATCACCAAGACAATGGAACTTTAAATTAGCGATTTTTCGAAAACGAAAGGGTTTTTAGAGTCATGCTTATGTTGCTGGGTTCAAAAGTAATTAACGCGATTTTTAAAATAATCTTCCAAGAGCCATTATAGCCCACTTTTAAGGATTTTTTGTCCTTAAAGTTGCTACCTCAGGCCCTCATCTAATCTTTTTTATAAACGTTTTGCAATGACCAGTGCTGGATTTACAACATGGCACAGAGCCAGGGGCCCAGTGCTCAGATGGTAAGACTTTTTTTGGTTTTACCTATATTTGACAAGAACATGTTGCAAAAATACCCAGCGTGCCAGGGGCACCGCGCAATGTAAATCTGGCTCGGTTGTAGCCCTTTCGTGCTACCTTAATTTGTTTGTCCCAATTAGGGTTGCCAACCGTCCCGGAATGTCCAGGACAGTCCCGGAATTGACGTCTGGCGTCCCGTGTCCCGGACCGCGCCACGTCTGTCCCGGAATTTACTGAAAACCAAAACGTTTTACCATTTAAGGCCATGCAAGCATGTCGGCTTCGTTCAAAACTGGAAACGGATGTAATTCACGCGAATATTTTTGTAAATAAAAGTAGTTTACATCATTCTGTATGCGTCAATCAAATAAAAATGAGTTGAAAGTAATGTTGTTGACAAGACGTTTCGTCAACTGTGACGTCCTGATGACATAACAATCAAATAAGTTAAACAATGGTAAAATGGAGGATAAATCACCAGTCCCGTTAATTTGAGACGATCATTCGACTTCGTTTATCGATTGAAAAAAAACGCCGCTACATTTTAAAATGGTTTTGTTGCTGAAAGCGTAAAAGGCAAGTAAAGAAAGCAGTTTATAAGTAAAGGTGAAAATATGACTAGATTGATTAGTTTGCATAAAGTTAGTTAATAGGCCTATTTAGTTTATAGGCCTATATTGCACTGTTAGTGTGAAGCTTTTTTATAAATAGGTTTTCATTATTCAGTCAGTTTTCCGGCCAACATGGACTTCCAATAGGACGCCTTGCTGACAACTCTTTGTCTTAGTCTTAGCGAGAGTTCATTGATTATTATATTTCCGTAAAGATTAGGCTACGAATTTTAACATAAACTTTTGGCAGGAAATTTAAATAAAAATTTGCGTATGAAAATTACCCTCAACTCACTGTTGTAGAGAACGATACCAAAGATTTATGTTTTTTTTCCTTTACAGGTGTTATTTTTTGTTAGAGTTAGAACAAATGGTGTACATTTTTTCTGTTTTAGTATTTTTGCATTTATGCTTCAAAGATTCACTATTTCACACGTTTCTTTGATTATGATAAATTATTTAGAGGCTGGGAGTTGGTTAGAACCGCTGCTTGATCATCACTCTATGACGCGCAGCATGCACTGCAGTTGCTTTTAATGCAGTGGCGTAGCGTGACATTTCAGATAAGGCATGCAGTTATGATGACGTCATCAGTTTTAATGACGTCATTAATTATCATGCAGTGAAATAAAAAAACAACTTAACACCAATAAATGTCTGGTATTGCAACTAGGCCTCCTCTCTCCAGCAGGGGCGCCGAGAGCCGAACGTAGGCCCGGGACCAGCTGAAATATGACGGAATTCAGGTTTTGTGAACTCCAAAAGAGACGGAAACAATGCCGCAGTTTTGTCCAAACTATGATGCGATCTCAAAAAAAAAAAAGTTCTTCACCGGAATTCTAACGGTTTTTTCAGTCAAAATCAGGTGATCTCCAAAAAGGTCTCACATGCTCATTTCTAAATGTCATTTGATGGGCCCCTTTCGAGCCTTCCTGAAGCCCATGGACAGCCTCATGGGCCCCCCAAAGTCCATGGGCATCGGAGTCATTATACCCCCTCATTTACTGTCCCAGTACAAGTCTTCCTTGTGTTACTACAGACAGTGACAGGTCTCGCAGTTTCATATGTGCCAGTAGCCGGTTACCGGTACCATACTAGGCTAACATTAACAGTAAAGTAGGCTTAATAACATTGAAGCAAAAACATTAATTGCAGAACTAAGCTAAGCCAACTTGCTGAATAGCAAATACATAGCCTACTTTCAAAGCCTCTTCCTCGCGTCATTACGATATATCATAGCCTGCTGGTAACAGCCTGCGATGCTATATAATATTAAGCAGGCTAGTGGGCTCAAGGCTAGTCCAATGTATATATGGTTAGGCCTGGCCTTGTTTAGTTTATTTAAGAACCAGTAAAGCACAAGCAAAGTAGCAAAACTACCAAACGGTAATTTATTAATAGTCCTAAAAACTTTTTTGCAAACCAAGTGCAAATTCTACGACTAGCTCTTAGCTTAGGCTAACTAAACAGCCTACTAACTGAACCAACTACCGGTAACTCTTTGTTTAAATTGATTTCACATCTTGCTTTCACTTTAATAGCTCAACATTTAGCCTAAATAGTGCGAACAGCACTCACGCTGACTTACATTACTTAAAGCCAATACCAACCGGCTATCACGGCTTGGTTTTGCCGCTTAGTTATTCGCTTTTTTCATATTGCTAAATCACATAAAATAAATGGCAACACGCATGCAATATTTAAAATTGCATGCTTTGGCGCATTGTTTGTGGCCTGTCTTAAGCAAAATTACTGTAACAAATCCAAAGTCAAAATAGAGACTATATTTTACGAAAACAAGAAACTAAACGGATAAAAGAACTTTTGCAGCAAACAATGCGCCAATCGAAGCTTTCAAACCTATACGCCGCTCAACCAAACTCGCTTCTGATTGGTCAATCAAATTTTTTCCTAGCTATCAGGTAGTAACGGCGTAAACAACATTTGTTCAGATGGGAAAACCTGTGTTAATTTGGACGGTTCGTATTGCGACGCTAACCACAACGAACTAAAACTACCTATTATTATTTGAAAGGGTCGATATCAACATTAATAGCTTGTTACAGCTCTTTTTTAAAAGTTAGAAAGATTTAGGCGCTTTAAAATGTAGTCAGAGCGAATTTATAGCCTAGGCGTGTGGCTGGCAAAGTTAGGCCAAGCAAAGGTAGCCAATTTTACTGAGCTGCTGAGTTAGTGCAGTAACTGCAGTTCTAGGTTTACACTGACTTGTTTGTTTCATCTCCAGCTGAAAAGCTTATCAGTTTGTAATGGCTAAATAGGCTTTCTTCAGTTGGAGTGTGCAATCAAGTTTTGGAAAGATCTTCAGTGACAGCATAGCTGTGATTCGCAATCGTTTTCTAAGCCGTGTAGTGTAAAGTACAGTGAGCTGCTGAGGTCTTTTGCAATAAACAGCCTAGAAGCTTTTGGTTAGTTTCGCTTCTATGTTAGACTGGTCGGCTCTCGGTTGCAATTATGTGTGGTTACTTGCAATATCGTAAAAGGTTATGAATTCTGCAACAATTTTAAAACCTGCATCTTAATCGATCGGCAATTAATTCGGTAGGCTCACTAAACCTAGTATGCGGGATATCTTCAGCAAGCAGAAGCTTTATTCAGATTCATAGTTTGTCAATCATTAACTGAAATTTTATGAGAAGTTGTTTCAGTTGAAGTGATCAAATTATGATCTGCAGCTTTCATCAAATCTGCTTCGCTCCGGTATTGTGGGACGGTATCAGCTCTAGCGACAGCGTATATGAATTCTATTGCAACAATTTGGATTTAGATTTGCAAATTAAAAGAGAGCAGTGCGAATCATCAAAAGAGAGCAGTGCGAATCATCACCCATAGTAATCCCAGAACCCACACATCACCGCTATTTTCAAGACTACAGTTATTAAAGCTTCATGATATATATAAACTTGAAGTAGCCAGATTAATGCACCGTGTCTACAACAAATCACTCAACACTCTTAATGCAGAAATACACAATGCTAGATGAATTACACTCATATAACACCCAGTGGTGGGCAGTAACTAGTTACAATTGTAACTAGTTACTTTTTTAGTAACTGTAACTGTAACTTCGTTACTTTTTTTCAGATGTAACGATATTTGTAACTAGTTACTAGTTTAGAACCCTAAAAAAAGTTACAGTTACAGTTACTTTTTGTACTACATTTTTTGAAGCAAATTACAGATTTTTTATGAATTCCATTCAAAATAATTGTATTACAGTGGCAACACAGGACGCACAGTTGCATGTCTGATCAACCATAACCTTTTATCCATATTTTCTTTACTGTGTTCGCTGGACTATACATGTGGTTGCTGGTTAAACTGACGGCAGTGGTAGTTTTCCACCTTCGCTTTCTGGTGATTGAAACCGTTTGGGGATTCAGTGCTGAATAGGCCTACTGCACAGCTGTACGTGTACTAGCAATCATTGTTAGTTTGCAATTTCAATGAAGTGCATTTCTAATCAGTGCAACCTAGTTCAAGAGGCTGGAGCAAGAAGAATCGGAGGGGTTAGGGATTATCTCATCTGTTATGGTAAAATTGTGTTTGGGGCTCTGGATCAAGTTTCTGGGTCAACTTTAAGATTAACGTTTAAGTTTCCAGGTTTTGTATTTGGAGTTTGCAGTTAAAGTTCGGTTTTGGTTTTATGGATTGTGGATTACAGTTTTGCAGTTTCAAATAAAAGGTTGGGATTTTGGGTAAGAGTAAAGTCTTTTAGTTTTAGGAAGGGTGTCAGGCAACCTTCCAGTTGTTCTGTATTGATTTGCACTGTCCTCTTGCCTCCACTTAAGCTGGTAGGTTCTGGTATCGATAACACGTTTTCAAACCAGCTTTCAGGCTTTAGAGTTTGGGTTTAAGAGTTTGATAACAGATTAAATAACCCTCATAAGTTATCCAACTGTTGTATACTGGAAGCACATTGATTACCGGTATCGTATGAGATACTTTTTGTGTTCAGGAGTCTATGTTACCTAGCTGCCTCGTACCAGTACTGATACGATGCTACATTACAGTGCCGCCTGACACCCTTCCTAAAACTTAAAGACTAAACCCTAACCCAAAATCCCAACCTTTTATTTTAAACTGCAAAACAGTAACCCACAATCCATAAAACCAAGTGCCGACAGGCCTGTTTTTAGTCCAAATTTTTAATAACTAAAAGTAACTGTAACTTGTAACTGTAACTGTAACTAGTTACTTTTTCAAATTTGTAACTGTAACTGTAACTTAGTTACTTTTTTTGCAAAGTAACTGTAACTTGTAACTAGTTACTTTTAAAAAGTAACTTGCCCACCACTGATAACACCAGAACAAAACACAAAAGAAATTATTTCGTAACAAGAGTTTCAACAAAACAAGCCCAAAAATGTTTAATTTATATTGGACCAAAAATCTGGAATCAAATACCACTGCAAGTGAAAGAGATGAACTTTTATAGATTCAAAAAAAAATTTAAAAGAATCTTAATCGATACCTACCAGTAGCTATCATTTCGGGGTGGGGGGTGGGAGGTACCTGTCTGGGACATGACTCTGAGCATAACCTTGTCATTTTTGCTGTAAATTTCCTAGTGATTTGTTTCTTGCTGTACTTGCTTATTTGCTTTTGTTTGGTAAAAGTGTTTTGTAAATATGAACTCTTGACGGTTGACTTTGATGACTGAATAGTCTTTTCGCTGTCTCAATAAATTGAATTGAATTAACAGTGCATTTTTACTATTAATTTGCAAACTGCTGCGTTCTGGTATTGTAGGACAATATTGGCTCAATGCATCAGCGCATTAGACGATTTATGCGAATTTTATTGCAGCAAGTTGGATTTAGATCTGCCAATTATGGTAATACTACTTTTTTACAATCAACATATCAAACAGTTAAGCCGGTAAGTCATTTATGAATAAATTCCTAAGACTGCATGCATATGATGGCTCAACCCTAGCCAAACACAGTGTAAACATGGCTCACAAATGTATTTCTTTATTATTACCAGTTTAAATTTTAAAAAACTAGGAGCCATAGAACTGTGGCAAAAGAACATTTAAATAAAAATGTTTTAATTTTGGTAGGTGATCAATCTTCCAGTTGTTGCATTTTTAGATTCTTAAAATTCGAGAGTGTTTTTGGGTCCATAATGCAAAATCAGCCCATTCCAAGTTTGTTGCAGCCATTTCTCCTTGTACTTGATGCCAGTATGGATGGTTCGTGTTCATCTGTCCTAATTTTGTGAGATAGAATGAGTTTGAGCACATTTTTTCTTTTAATTCTGATTGGATCATTTCATCCACTGTAGAGTTCCGATACTTGAATGGACATTTAACTTCAAGCACACCACACTCCAACGAACCTCTTTCGCTTGTTTGTGTAACTATTCCATCTGGTGTACTTCCAAGGTACCCACATTCGAATAGAACTAATCCTATAGCTGACACCTGATTCCCAGTAATGATTTTATATTGCTCAATTGCCTGTTTCTCATCAACTTGTCCCCATATTATTGAATCCTTTCCCTGTAATGAATATTCACCTAGTAATATCTTGAAAAGTGATGGAGGATATGCATTACCGAATTGTTGACTGGCGATCATATGCAGCTAAGACTTTTCCAAAGTTACTTCCAGTTAAGCGCAGCCGTCTAATTTTTCCCAAAGGTGAGAAGTTCTTTGATCTTTGGTATTATATGCAACCCATTGAATTTGCTCAGCAGTTACTTTACATTTTTCAATAAATTCATTTTTGTCTGTGCAATTTATATGTAATATGTCTTCAATTAATGTTGGACAGTTAATTTCAAATGTGGACGCCGTGGGTTCTTCTTCAATTATCCATTTAAGAGGGCATGTGGGTGAATTAGTAAACAGAAAATCAATATCACCAGTAGACACTTCTCTACTAATTGCTGTAAAATCCGACTTATTGGAAGGAAACAATGATGAAACAGTATTTACTTGTTGATTCAAATGCTTTTTGGGGCGAGCTATCGAAGAATTAGGTAAGTCAGTTTTAGATAAACCTTTTTTATTTGCGTAAATTGCAGTAGCAGCCATATGGCTACAAATCCAGTTACCACGTGGGCATTCACAGTGTGCACAAGCAATACCTCCACTTCCATCAACAGTCAACACAACCTTGTATGATCGATCTTTCAATGAAGCCTGAACTTTGGCTACAATATCTAGATCTTGAATTTCTAGCTTTAAAACATGATCAGCTTGGAACTTTTTTTCTCCTTTTTCAAATGTGTTACTGTCCTCTTTGAAAAAATTCATAATAGCAGCCAGGGTTATTACCTCTGTATTCATTTTGATCAAAAATTTATAAAAGAATTATTTAAATGAAATATTGCTACACTAGAACTTAAATTGAAAAGTAATAATCGACCACTTCCCATGCTATAGTCTGAGTTAGAGCTGAATCAATTGAATTGAAGTTTGAATAAACTAATCGCTATTCTTAAAAAATCTGATTGTTGGGGACCTAAATATTTTTCTACACTTCTGTACATAAAAAATTTTGTGAATTTTGTTATCGTTTGGTGTTCCTATGTTTACTTTTGCGTTAAATAACCTTATCTTTCATTCTTTTCTTGCATGCAATAAAATGCATCAATATTTTGATACTCTTTCCTTAAATTCTTATACTGCATCAATATTATCTCATATTGCTTTATCCTCATGTTATTACTATCAACAGCTACTAAACTGATAATAAATTAAACTAAATTAGCCTGCATATTTGTTCTGAAGGGAAACGTTTTTGGAATCTTATTTAAACATAATTCAATAATGTATATTTTGATGGATAACCAGTTGATGTATTAGATACCCGGATTATCCAGTATGCTCATAATTAAATGTAGCATATGCTGCAGTACATGCCATGCAAATGAAGAATATGGAAGATATTTTTTTTTATCTGTAGTTTGTTCAAACCAAACCAAATGAAGCCAGAAAGTTTATGATGTTTAAATTTGGAATACTATGCGACTTGACCAGTCCAGACCTGTTAAAAATATCAGAATGTAATGTTCTTCAGGGAAATTCATGAAATGAAGCCAGAGTTTTCATGATTTCACAAATTGGAATATCATGCCATTTGACAAGCCCAGACCTGTCACAACTATCAGAATTAGAAATATCAATGTACATTGGTATATGGGCAGAACCATTGAGAGGGGGATCCAGGGGGTACCTTTGACACCGGGCCCGGGATTTTTTTGGGGGCCCAAATGTTTGAGAGTGCTGCCTGTAAAACAATCGATGAGACCTTTTTTGTCAGGGATACGGGTCATGAAGTTGGTACTGGTGATTATGTTTGTGGTCAGCCTAACTGAAGCCCTTTTTTTTGGAAATTCATCAAATATAGGTGGAAAATTAACTGTCGTTGGGCCCAATGAGCTTTTTTTTAGGAGATTAACTCAATTAGAAGCCAGAAATATTGCCCCATCGATTTTATGATATTCAGGTTTTGACGGACCATCCTATCTGCCATTTGGCATGGGGTCCGGATTCAATTTAGGTACCGGGCCTGGGCTTGGCTCTCAATGGCCCTGTATATGGGGCTTTTTCCAGGGTGTATTTCATATCTGAAAGAAGAATAAGAAAGGTGAAATGATTTGTTTAGCTGAAGCCATATCTTTCATGCTGCATCAAGGTTAGGTTTAAATATACCATACTATTTCACAAGAGTAAAAGAAAGATTATTTTCCAAGAGTAAGAAAGATTATTTCACAAGAGTTAGAAAAATTATTTTACTAGAGTAAGAAAGATTATTTTACAACAGTAAGAAATGTTATTTTACAAGAGTAAGAAAGATTAATGATAAGCTATAGACAGTATCCAGAGTCTTGATTAACAGACTAAGACATACTGATTCAGAATCGACATTTCGTCTTCTATTCCTCATCAGTATAGCTAGGACTACAGGTATGAACATGAGCTTATTTTAATATGATGAGTAAAGATCAGTATGTTACATAACTTAATTGGTAAAGATGTGTAATGATTTTATTTATTTGTTATTATTGTTATTTCGGCCTTGCAAGCCTAAATGACGAGCCTTGAAATTAGGTGAAACAGCTGTCTTAGGCATGCTCTTGGAAATTAATTTCATATCATAGTAATTTAATACTATAGATTGTGCCTCTAAGACTCTGGATACCGTCTATAGCTTATTATTAATTTCATAGTACGTTTTTCCTAAGAAAGATTATTTTACAATGAGTAAGCAAGATTATTTCAGAAGATCTCTTACCAGTAAGAAAGTTCTCTTACTGAGTAAGAAAGATCTCATGAGTGGCAAGAAATATTTTACAACAGTACGACTAATTAAGCGATTTCTATTTTGTAAGTATATTCATTTGATGAGTTTTAATGCTTAAGGATAAAAAGAGCTCAAGGCTTGCCTTTTTTTTTTTCAAGAAAACTAGTTAAAAGTTTGTTGTTTTTTTTCTCTCTTCACCATCTTTGAAAACATATTGCTGTACCGGTACATGAAAAGAGACAGTTTTTGTTTTCAATATGATTTTGAAAAGCTCATGACTATCTCTGACCCTTACTAACGGAACGATTTAAAATGTTCTGCTGCAATACAGTTGTGAACATTATTGGGACTATTTTAAAGTTGTACTGTAAATATGCATACACCAGTGTAATCTCTGCTAACAATGTTCATAAAAGAATTTATTTCACTTACCAGTTCACATGTTACAGTCGTTTAGGCTCCATGCCATAAATTTATATTTTTACTATGCCAAACCACTGTGTAGTTTTTGGTTGCAAGGCAACATCTGAAAGAAATACTGATCGCTCATTTCATCGCATACCACCGGAATCAAAAGCCAGAACAAAATGGCTAAAAATGCTAAACAGAAAGAATTATTCTCCTGGAAAATATGCTCATGTTTGTTCATTTCATTTCGCTGAAGAAGACTTCAAAATAATGCCAACAACAAGTAAAGCACCTCCACAATTACAAAGAAGAAAATTAAAAAAAGATGCTGTTCCTCGCTTTAATCTAAGAGGACAACAAAAAGATCAAAGAGCATTTCATAAATCATCAGCAACATCAATCAATGCCAGAGAGAAATATGACCAAATAACTGACAATTTGAGCTCAGATACTGAAACAAAAGAAAATTCTGACACAGAAAATTCAACTGAAATGGCAATAAGCAACAATAGTGAAGACTTGGAACAAGCCAAAAAAGAATTAGCTGAGCTAAAAATGGAGAATGAAGCTCTTAGAAAAAGAATTTTCAAATGGGAAAATCTGTCAGAAGAAGACATTAAAACTTACACTGAATTAGATGCCTCAGTATTTAACACAGTTGTGGCAATGATTGAAAGATTTCAGCCTCTTAGTTATTGGTCTGGGAAACCAGTAAACTCTATAACTTCACACAATCAGCTGAAGATATTTTTAATGCGACTTAGGAGAGACATGCCATATTTTGACTTAGCAAAGCGATACGGAGTAAGCCATACAACCATTCAAAATATTTTTTTAACATATCTTCATGCTTTCCACCAAATCTTTTTCATTGGCTGCATGAAAAACATACCATTTCTGGAAAAAAATTGTGGCAGTATGCCAAATACGTTTGGAGGTATATCCAACTGCAGAATCATTTTAGATTGTACTGAATTTTTTATCGAAACACCGCGACAAGATCTACATGCAGCAAGCGCCAGCTACAGCAATTATAAACATCGTTTAACAGCAAAGTATCTGATTGGAGTTGCACCTAATGGTGCGATAACTTTTGTGAGCAATGGATTCCCAGGAAGCACTAGCGACAAAATGGTGACCGATCACAGCAAAGTCATCACGCAGTTAAAGGTACAGTTCAAACCATTGAAATAAGCAAATGTAATTTTAGTAAGTTCAGAAATGCAGTTCAGTTTAATTTTGCATTAAGGTTTTTCAATGACTGATTATATATAATATGCAGTATATACCATATGAAAGACACCGCCTAGAAGTTTCGCACTGTGATGAAGAAATTGATAGAGGACATTCAAAGATATTATTTATAATTTGATTTCTTGCAGCAGACCGAGCAGTTCTTTTTAGCATTGACACTACATTAATATAAATTTTTATTTAACTTACTTTTCAGGCTGGAGACTTGATCCTCGCAGATAAAGGTTTCATGATCCATGATCTAATCCCCAAAAATGTCTTCTTAAACCTTCCACCATTTCTCCTAGGCAAAAGTCAGTTTACCAAATCAGAAGCCATATTTACATGGAAAATTTCTGGTTGCAGAATTCATGTTGAGCAAGCTATTGAGAGGCTGAGAAATTACAAAATTTTAGCACTAATTACATCAAATCTTCGTCCACACTGTGACAAACTCGTACAAGTTTGTGCTGCATTGGTGAATTTACAATCTCCCATAATACGAGGTATATTTGATGAGCATAATAAAGTTACAACTGAGCAGTAGTACGATATATCTGTGACTCATGCTTGCAAAGGTCTACAATTGTGTATTTACGAATATAATAATTGTTATAATTTCACAAAGCTGTTCCGGCATCGTGCCGTATGTTATCAGAAGTGGCAAATATATTTGCTTTCTGTGTTTATAAAACTTAGTGCACTTCAAATAATAAATAAGTTAGTCCAGGCTGTATATGCATGCAGTCTTAGGAATTCACCAACACTCTTAAATGACTTACGGGCTTTAACATGTTGATTGTAAAAATGCACTGTTAATTTGCAAATCTAAATCCAAATTGTTGCAATAGAATTCATATACGCTGTCGCTAGAGCTGATACCGTCCCACAATACCGGAGCGAAGCAGATTTGATGAAAGCTGCAGATCATAATTTGATCACTTCAACTGAAACAACTTCTCATAAAATTTCAGTTAATGATTGACAAACTATGAATCTGAATAAAGCTTCTGCTTGCTGAAGATATCCCGCATACTAGGTTTAGTGAGCCTACCGAATTAATTGCCGATCGATTAAGATGCAGGTTTTAAAATTGTTGCAGAATTCATAACCTTTTACGATATTGCAAGTAACCACACATAATTGCAACCGAGAGCCGACCAGTCTAACATAGAAGCGAAACTAACCAAAAGCTTCTAGGCTGTTTATTGCAAAAGACCTCAGCAGCTCACTGTACTTTACACTACACGGCTTAGAAAACGATTGCGAATCACAGCTATGCTGTCACTGAAGATCTTTCCAAAACTTGATTGCACACTCCAACTGAAGAAAGCCTATTTAGCCATTACAAACTGATAAGCTTTTCAGCTGGAGATGAAACAAACAAGTCTGTGTAAACCTAGAACTGCAGTTACTGCACTAACTCAGCAGCTCAGTAAAATTGGCTACCTTTGCTTGGCCTAACTTTGCCAGCCACACGCCTAGGCTATAAATTCGCTCTGACTACATTTTAAAGCGCCTAAATCTTTCTAACTTTTAAAAAAGAGCTGTAACAAGCTATTAATGTTGATATCGACCCTTTCAAATAATAATAGGTAGTTTTAGTTCGTTGTGGTTAGCGTCGCAATACGAACCGTCCAAATTAACACAGGTTTTCCCATCTGAACAAATGTTGTTTACGCCGTTACTACCTGATAGCTAGGAAAAAATTCGATTGACCAATCAGAAGCGAGTTTGGTTGAGCGGCGTATTTAATTTTGTTCGTAATCGTATCGAAACACAGTCATCTTTTCAGCCGTTGAATGCAATTTGAAAATTGCATGCGTGTTGCCATTTATTTTTTGTAATTTAGCAATATGCTGAAAACAGGCTAAAACTGAAATCAATGAATTACGCAAGACTATTTATAGCTACTTCGACTTGAAAGTGAATTCCTGTAACTGTGGCAACTTAGTTTGATTTTGTTTTAAATTTTTACATGTACTTGTTCAAATTATTATTTTCTTTTTTGGCTAAATGACTAGGCATGCAATGCATGCCTTGCATGCATGGAGAATACGCCCCTGTTTTAATGTCATTCGCGTGTCGTAAGCTTCTTGTGGTATACGAAACAGAGTCTTAACCAAACCAAATTATGGCTTTAATCAAATAGCGAAACATAACTATAAAAGCTAAATAAACATAGATTAAGCATAACAGTTTTCTCTTAAATTACTGAAGTAGCATTCGGTAATTTGCACGTATAGTTTCGAGCAGAAATATGATTGCTGTTGTAGTTATTACAATCATACCTTATACAGTAACCTTCCGCTATTATTTTTTCTTCACTGCTTTTAACTGCCATAAAGTGATATACGTAAGCCTATCAAACTGGTTAAAAAAGCAATATTTTAAAAGTATTGATTGCATTTTCTACATTTTTAATTATTTTCGAAAAAAAAACAAAAAACGACGTGGTGTTGATATTGCATATTCGGGTTTATGCTGTAGAGTGTGCTTGAAATTCCAGAAATTTATATTCAAAATCGTACAGTGCTTGTGCTTTAGATCCTCATATTCTTCTTTCTAAAGTCTGCAATGCATAATTTGACTATGATAAGGCCAAGATATTTATATTATTCCATACCTTATCTATGATTGTCTGAAATTCTTTTTTTTTTAGCGTAACTTCAGTGTTCGCGCTTGGTCCACTTGAGCTAAGGGTCTAATTAAAGCGTAAAATGTCGAAATTCTGGAAATCTGGAGAAGCTGGTGGTCATAATTTGGGGTTATGACTGAAAAAAAAAAGATTTTTTTTAAACGAACTGAAAAATGCATTGTTATGGCTTTTGGATTGTTTGCGTGTAACTGCAGTCATTGTCTTGATTATCCAATTGTTATTCGGGTGAATAGTGTAAAAAAAATTGTTTTTTTTACTATATACAGTGTTGCCAAAATTGTTTCTTTAGATTATTACTTAGTTTTGTTTCTGTCAATCCAAAATACAAGAATTTAATTCAGTCTTTTTTTTAATGTTATTGCTGTATAAGAATATGCCTTTAAACTAAATCATGACGGACTTGTCGTCTTTAATACAAAACAAGTTGAGCTTTTAACAATGTTCAATTTCTAAGTAATTCAAGTTTTTAATCAAGCAAAAGTCAGTTTTTTGTATGTGTGTATGTGTGTATTTTTTGTCTAAATATTTACTGCAAAGCTGGCAGCACAGTTATTGTTACCTGTTACATTGTTAATGATATTTTGAGTTTTTTATTTTCAATGACAAGCTTAAGTTTATGCCTAACTGTTAACTGTTAAGTATTGCTAATAGGTGCAGTTGACCTAGATGACCGCATGGTCTTATCGCAGTTTCCTGCCTGCGTACTTTTAAACGTATGGTGAAATAAACTTGACTTGACATACTTAATAAGGCATGATATTAGTACACTACTAATAATACTGAAAACACAATCATAAGCTTACTGGTTACTACTACTAACCAATAGTCTGTTACATTGTTATCACAGTCTGCACAACCAGTGGAAACATTGATTAAGCAAAGTTCGTAAACCATCAAAGCAATAAGCGGTTACGTAACCCGCAAGTAACACGTGACAATTGTAACCAGTTCGATACTCTACCACAGCGACAATAATACCACACTTCTGTTGCATCAGTTTTCAAATTCTAAGCATTAAGGTGTCCCAGAAAGGTCAAACGCAAAGTTGGCAACCCTAGTCCCAATCGTTATGACGATATAGGTTTTTGCAAGGATTGCATCATCCAATATTCGGGATAGGGATTACAACAAAAACGTGGGGACAGAAAAAACAAAAAAGCAATGTGTTTGAGATATTGTTTTCAGACGCTAGGATTGTAATGGATACTACTTAATTTTCTGCTGAAGTAGCCTACCAAGTGGATATTTCTGAACTAGCCTACTGGGTGGATACTGCTGAACTGCCGAACTAGCCTACCGGTGCCAAGTCAGAAGTAGACATTGCTGAACTGCTGAAGTAGTATATCCAGTGAATGCTGAGAAGGTACAATAGTACTACCAAAGCTGGGCAAGTCCGCAAGTTAGTCTGCAAATCCGCAACTGCGGACTAACTAAAAAAGTTGCGGACATGCGGACATGCGGACTTGCGGACTTTGGCAGTTTAAATCGCGGACTTGCGGTTGCGGACTATTTTTAATTTTAGTCGCAATTCCGCAAGTTTTATACAAATATTGAAATTCCTTTTTATTTTTGTAAAATATTCATGTTTTTACCCAGTCAGACATCAGAAATCAGTTTAATTTTTTCGAGTTCAAGTTTGGCAAAAATATCAAGTTTTTCAAGTTCAGGCTGACAAAAATACTAAGTCTGCTATTCGACTTAATCGCTTTCTTTTTGTAGACATGCTGTTTTTTCGAGTTCGGCACAACAACCGACTTTTTTCGAGTTTAAGTTCAATTTGGCAACCCTTGTTCAAAGTATAGCTTTGTTGTTTTTTTACCGTGAGTTCACAAAATTAGTCACTTTTGTATCATTTTTTGTACTGGTAGCCAGTGCCGTCGCCACGGTGGGGCCCAGGGGCGTCGCACGCCCTAACGACAGCTTGTGCCCCCCCATTTCGGTTTACTCAGAATGCTTTTTTGGAGCATCACGTAACGACAAGACAACAGGCAATAATGGAAAACGGAATAACAATTTTCAAACATAATTCTCGTTTGAAGTTTTCACAATAGTTCGCGAAATTGCTGGCCACCAACTGCTGTACATAAATGGTACCCAATAATCCGTCTTATTACCACGCCTTTACGGATGTGTCACGAAATAGGGATGTATGGCTATACAAGCGTTACCGGTATTTCGTTGGTGATTATGGCATGAAAAAATGAGTGAAAAATTTTTTTTAAAAGACCAGCTGTTTTTTTTTAGAGCACACTCAAGATTTATTTTAGGTCGCAGTAAGTCGCGCAACCTGGGGTAAGGGGCTAAGGGGGCATCAGGCCCATTTAGCTAAGTCATTTAGAAAATATAACCAAAAAAAGAATAAGCGTTTGAACGTGTTTTGGACTTGACCTGAAGTATATGGGGGCTCAAGAGGTTAGACAATTTAAATCTTTTACTGACGTCTGAATTTTAGCAATTTACTGTAATTATTGATAAGGTTTTTAAACGTGCGAAATATGATTTAAATGGCGTTAAAATCTCTGTTTTTACCGCAAAATCGCAAAAATTACTCAGCAGCTGGGGCTCTGCCCCCTTTGTGACACACTTGAGTTGCAAAGGTTTGTTCAGCACGGGACTTAATTTAGACAATTTTTGTGAAAAAAAACTTTTACTTTTGGTTTAAGCATCTCTGTCTTAGCAAAACCCTGGTTGTGCTTTTGGTCGCATTTACTCATGAAGACAGATTTTTCAAGCGATTATACGGGCCGCATACGAAATGAGCTATAAACGCTGCCGGGCTTATGTGTGTCTTTTTTGCAAAGATGAATGCAAAATAGTAGGTTTAAAATATCAGTTTTTATGTGCATAAGTTCAGTCTATTTTTATCGTGCCCCCCCATTTTCGGCTAGGTCATCCTCATTTCGTTTGGTCTGGCGACGGCAATGCTGGTAGCGTGTGGTTATCTCGTTCCCACAGTATTTATAGAAACTAGGGACTAAAAATATAGTAATACGATTAGTGATATGAATGTTTTTTTGCCTTCTACTACGTTTGCCTTTTCCTGCCTTGAAAATAAAATGCTTTTTTAGAATATCTTGTTGTAAGCGGGAATACCAATTGTGCTTTGGTATTTGATGGCTTCTCACTGTAGCCCAATGGCTTTTAATCTTCAGATCCTTAGCTTAATTGTAGCATTTTTAAGGGTTCGTCGGTGGGTTGTTCATTATGCTTCCATGCAGTTTAGGCACCTACTGTATAAGCATAAGCGCAACCAGGAGGGCTGGGGGCTACAACCCCACTTAGCCAAGTCACTTAAAAACTGTTTTTTTCACGGTTGTGAGGTAGCACTTACAAATATATTACTTAGAAATATTGAGAATATTAGTAGCACTTACTTACAAATATTGATGATAACAAACAAGTTTGAAATATGCATATAGCGTACTATTGTGGTAAATTGCTAATGTGATGTCATATATGATGTCCATGCTTAGTGATGCTAGCACAATGCGGTTGAGCTAAGTGAAGTGCCAGTGTGATACTGGTCGAGAATCCTCTTTCTGGTGACCTTGTTGTCAGACTTAGATCAGAGTAATCTGTGAAGAGGGTACGATGGCAAGTGTAGAAATTGCCCTCGTGTGTGGTTTGAAGGTTCGAGTGGGATGCCAGGATAGGCTATGTGTGAATTCAGATGCTGATGAAACACTAGCCTAATGGGAAAGCAGATATGCGAGGTAAGTGCTACCTCACAACCGTGAAAAAAACAACTTTATGTTTCAAGTCTGCTATGTAACTTCTCACTTAAAAACTTTAACCAAAAATACAAGCGTTTAAATCTGTTTTGAATTGGACCTGAAAGTAAGAGGGGCTGGGCAATTCTTAAGTTTGCCATTCGAAAACACAGCTCAATAGCAAGTCTTGCTGTGGTACATTTACTACAACCAATGATTGTGAGTAATTGCTTTTATTGCGTGGAATGTATCGACCATGCACTTGCTAAACTTTCCACAAGACACAAATTTTGACTTATGTTTGCCAATCAATTAAGAGCAGATCAGTTCGGGACATGGTTGATAGCAAAACTCTTCTACTCGGTTCACAAAAAGTTGCGGACTTGCGGTGCGGTCTTTAAATATTACAAAATTGAGGACTTGCGGTTGCGGACTTCAAGATTTACGAAGTTGCGGACTTGCGGTTGCGGACTTCAAGAATTACGAAGTTGCGGACTTGCGGTTGCGGATTCAAAAATCCTGAAACATTGTTGCGGACTTGCGGTTGCGGACTAAGCTTTTTAACGTACAAATGCGGACTTGTGGTTGCGGATTAAGAAAATTGAAATTTGGTTGCGGATTTGCGGACTGCGGACTTAAAAAAAAACTTGCGGTGCCCAGCACTGAGTATTACATACTACATTTTGGTGACTGCCGACTAGAGATGGCGCGGATAACAAAAAATGCATCCGCATGCTGCGCTGCATCCGCAAACCTTGTCTGCATGCTGCACCGCACCGCATCCTACCACAACTAAGTTCACGGTGCACCGCGCCGCACCGCAAGTTAAATATCCTTTAAATTTCCACTAACATCAGAAAAAAATTAGCTCTCTAGCTTACGACATATAAAAAACTTGATTTTAGGGGTATAATTTTGGAGAGTTTTTAAAAGGGTCGCTCTCTCAAACCATGTCATAATATTTGTTTTTTAAACATCTGCCAATAAAAAAAAAGTAATGCCCTAGCTTGAGCCGTTCAAAAAACTAATTTCTGGGGAATCCATTTGGGGGCCCCTGGGGGGGGGTACCTCCATACTATGTTAAACTATTTGTTGCTTAAATATCTACCAATATAAACAAAAAACTATCACCCTAGCTTGAGCATATAAAAAAATTAGTTTTTTAGGGCCCCATTTTGGGGGAGTTCTGGGGAAAAGCCTCAAAAAATTTTGGGAGACAAAATTGCATTTACAGCTCAACAAATTTACTCAAAAATTAGATATCGATGTAGTGTGGCTTAGGAGAAGAAGAGTGCATAAAATTTAGAAAGCAAAAAATGAAAAAAGAAAAAAACTCAATGCGGTTAAAGGTGTAGGTAGGAATCAGAGGTGGAGTCGAGGACACAAGGCTCGAGGCCAAGGCCAAGGACACAAAAAAAATCCGAGGCCAAGGCCAAGGACAGCCTTTCCGAGGACAGACACTCTCGAGGCCAAGGACAGGAATGCTCGAGGCCAAGGACCAAGGACACAAGCGCAAGTGCTCTCCAAAAAAAAAGGTCTTCACAAAAATTTTTTAGGCGATCTCCAAAAAAAAAAAAAAAAAAAGAAGGTCTTCACAAAAATTTTTCAAGCGATCTCCACGAAAAAACGTTTTCCAAAAAATTTTTCAAGCGCTTCACAAAATTTTAACAATTCAAAAAATAGTGCTGTCCTCGAGCCGAGGACAGGCCAATTTTCGAGGACTTGAGGCCTCGAGGCCAAGGCCAAGGACTTGACCTTCGAAGCCAAGGCCAAGGACTTCAAAATGTGTCCTCGAGGACTCCACCTCTGGTAGGAATGAAAGAGTATCTCACAACATATAACCATTTGAAATATTTTTTGCCACACTTGAGCCGTTTTTGAATAAGACCGCTTTTTACACCAAACTTTTGAAGTAGTTTTCGGGTCCTAAACCTGAAGTTACGGGACTCGGGACTCATTGCCTTGAAATTTGCCAATTTGGCACACACAAATAACTTATGAATTTCAAACTGCTGTCAAAATTTCATGTAGCTAGACCAAACCATTATTGAGTAGTAAGTAAAAGTCTGAAACTTCGCACTCGTTAACCTTAAAAATGCCCAAGTAAAAACTAAAAAACATGCGAGGTGAGATCAGTCGTTTCAATTATAGGCCTTCAGGTTCAATTTGCCTTGTGTGTGTTTTCTATCAGTTTTTCTGCACCATGTTTTGGCAATCAAAAACAATCTACCAGTCTACCTGATGATTCCATGCAACTAGGCTACCATACTAATCCTGAACCAGTAGCTCAAATAATGAAATATAAGGTATCACGTGCTCTGCATGCTGTCACAAGCTACTACACTTGTATGAAACTACCCTGTGTATTATACCTTTGCGGTTTGCATGTGTGTTTGATTGTGGAATAAATTTTGCTACTACATAGGCTATTCTGTCATTGGGAATTTGGGTAGCTTAGTCTTTATAGGCTCTACTACGCGGTACATAGGTCTATCAGATTTGAGATAGGCTACAGACATAGGACCGAAAGCCTAATTCTTGATGCCATGACCTGTTGACGAATAGGATACACCGAACTAACTCTGTCACTCTGAAATGCAAGCGCATGAGTAATAGAAACTGTTGTCTAGCCTTGGACTTGTACCAATAACATAGGCCTATTGCGTACAGGGTGGGTGTGTCGCTAGGCTTTATTTTGTGCCTCTACTCTGATGATTGTTTCCCACAAACCTGTTTCTTCTACATTAGTCAGCCTTTGTTTCATCTTCTCGCCGAACGTCTTAAACCTTTCATAGTCTATCCTACCGAAACCAAAATCTTTTTGTTGGTGTCAAAAAACTCGTTCAGCCAATCAAAACTAAGTTTCTTGGAGCCAAAATAGCCGATTCTAGGATGCTCCGAATTCTGAAAAACTAAACTTGAACCGAAGGCACTTTTTACAGTTTTAGTAGCATGCATTGTCTTCAATTCATATAATAGTTACATCCAGACTAACCATTGTTGTTCATAACGAGAAAATCACCAGCAATAATTGTAAAAAAATGTAAAAAAATTATTGTACGCGGCGCTGCGCTGACGCTGTGACGTAATGCAGATTTTAGTTGCCACGCTGCGCGGCGCGGTGCACCTACAACAGCGCGGGGCCGCGTACGCTGCGCTGTTGCCATCTCTACTGCCGACGTAATTGGACCGCCGACTTGATTGGACTTTAGCCACAAACAAAACAAAAAAAGAAAAAAGGCCTAAGGGCCGGTCTACACTGTGCGTAAAATCGTCAGCTTACGCGCGTAACCTTAGTTTATTTTAAAGGAAAATTCCGTAAGCCCAGGCGTACCACCTTACGAGCGTAGCACCTTACAAGAGTAAAATTGCCAGCGAAAAAAATTTGCTAAAAGAGCAAATTTTTTTCGCCGGTACGCTTGTAAGCTCGTAAGCTCACGATTTGCGTGAAATTCTAAAAACTGGTTTGCCAGGTCTCGGGGTAGGCTAAAATTGGGTTCATAAGTTTTGTTGAAAAAAAAGTTGATTTTCAAAAGTGAAAGTATGCGTGTTGGTTTGAAATAGCCTAATTCGACATGAAAATGGTCAATTTGCGGCTCTATGAGGAAAAACTTGCAAAAAAGAAGCCTAGGTCGATAGGCCCAAAAGTGAATTATAAATTGTTTGTTGTTATGTAACATTTGGTTAGCCTATTCCAAGTTAAGAAATTTGAAAATTAAAACTGATGTGTGGTGTGGCGATGCAGATCACAGTTCTGACCAGGGTGACTAGCTTAGACCAAAACCATTACCAATAGGCCTACCAGTATGGTACCGGTACACATTGGGTTGGTACGGTAGGTCTACTTCTTGGTGGTACTCATACCTAGGGTGTAATATATACCACGTTGTTAACGTAAACTAGTAATCTCAGCTTGATAGCTGCTGTAGGCTAGTTGAGTTCAAAAGGTTTAACCTACTGGTGCACTGTGCTGGTGCAATGATGCTGCATTATACCGGTAAGAGATACTGGTGAACAAGCAACTTAATTGCCTAAGCTACTGTCAGAAAATGTGCAAAGTTAAAAAATTAGTCTGCCGATAAAATCTAGGCTCTGATTTTTTATGTCAATGAAACTCAAAAGTATTGGAGCCTACACTATCAGTTAGCCTACAGCTACAGTAATAAAAGCAGAATTAAAATGCTATAATCTACCAGTAGGTGTACCCTGGTACTAGCCTACTGATATGATGGGCTGTGCAGTTACAGCTAAATAGGCATGTAAAATTAGTCTATTTCAAGATGTGCTCACTTATTATTCAGTAACTATCAGGTTTTAGACTTTTACAAATAGTTGAATGGAATTGCAGACACTGCCAAGCCAATAGGTTTGGCTTACTGTCATGTCAATAAGATAAAGAAATCAAGAGTTTTTATATTCTGCAATTGCTTTTCAGAATTGTAAATTAAGACTCTATTAGCAAGTATTTTTTGTAATGAACAAAATATAGTAACGGTAAGTATTTGGAATTTAACTAATTTATCAATGATAGGGTACGGTGATTTGGTCCAGACTCGAAGAGACTTATTGAAGAATTTATGAAACAATGTTGATCTTTAATGCTCAAAAATTTCAAGAATGATTATCAATCTAACAGTGGCATTGTCAGGTTTTCAAGGTTAGTTATGTGTAATTCTAGATTGACAATCTTTACCAGCTATTTGAGCTTTTATTTAAAAAAAAAACTTCAAGCGTTTTCATAATGAAAATAAAAAAACAAACTTGGAAGTTTTATCTAAATCATTTGCTTTTAGTTAAAATAATCATTTAAAATTAGCAGTGGACCAAAGATAATTTGTCACTTCTAAAGTTTTTTCTAATGTGATTATGTGACAAGACAGTGTTCACATCACTGCAACTTAACTACACAATTTCAACTTTCTTGTATCATATGAGTAGCATTGCTTGTTTTTCTTAGGTGCAACTAAGATTTTAAAGTGTCATATTTTTCAAACCATAAGGTGCACCAATAATACTTAAATTTTTTAAGAAATCCAACTTGTGCCTTATACTCTGATGCATTTAATCTGTACTTCTTGTTATGCTCTCTTACGGCCAGTTGATCAAGTGGTAATGCATTCGTCTCTGGAGTAGAGGTCTGAGATGTAAATCAGCCTGGTCAAATCAAACACAGCATTGCCAGTGGCTTTGTATCGCTGCAACATTTCTTTCAAGGCAGCTATGTTGCTCGGGTGCGATGATGCTGTGGTGGGCCCTGCCAACTTTATGCGCTTAGATATATTACAGCATGTATAATGAAAGACTTGATTTGATTCCATAATTTCATTCATAGTTAAACCATTTAGATTTTTAAAAAGTTCTTTAGAGTTTAATAAATTTAATGTAATATTGTGCATCTTATAGTTTGGTGCACATTGTGCCTAAAAACAAAAGCTGTAGAAGCCATTTGGTGCGTTTTATGCTAGAAAATAATAATTATAGAAGCCATTTATCGATACTACGACAGCGCGCCAATTAACAGTTGTATGTTCCAGTTTGCTGCGCCTTATGGTTTAAAAAATGCTGTAGTGATATCTTCGCTAGAATTAATTTTGACAGAATAAAGTATTCTTTGTTTAATTTTTAAAAAAGTTGTTTTTTTTGCTTTAATTTTGCTAACTTGATTTGATGGCTTTGTTCTGTAATGTAGTATTGGCGCTTTTTTGAGATTTAATGTGACCGGTTTGATGCAAGAAAATTTGACACCGCAGCGATATGGTTAGGGTTTTGCGGCAAACATCTTTCGGGTCTGGTTCAGACTATGATTAAAGTTGGACAAGTCAATCATCTGGTGTCAACTGGTTGCCTCAAAAAATTTTGGACTCTTCTCTGAGTGCAACTATGCATAATTGGTCCGTTTTTTTGATATGTCTACTGCTCATGACGGTTTTGGACACTTTGCAGAATTTTGAACTTTTTTTGGTATGAATAATCATTATTTGTTTTACTCTAGGTCCTCCAACACGTAGAAGATAATTGGAAAATTGTTGGAACTGCTTGATTGAAAACAAGAAGCCGTCAAGTTCCATTAATGTTTGTTGTGTATTTCTACAACATGCTTCATGGTCATCACAACCTACTGGAAATTGATCATGATTTGGGTTAAGCACTGTTGACTAACAATGTGACATTTTCTTCTTTAGTGATAAGAGTGAAAAGCAGAAGTAAAGCCATCATATTTCATTAATGTTTGTTCTGTATTTCTTCAACATGCCTCATGGTCAATACACCGTAATGAAAATTGCTCATGACTTGGGTTAAGTGCTGTTGGCTGAACTTGTGACATTTTCTTTTCCCACCATGAAATCAATCAAGACATTGGTGATTATTAATGCTTCATAGAGTTGCTGCTTGACTTTTCCAGGATCCAGGCATTACTCATATTCAAGTTTTATAATCAAAATATTGGTGATGTATAATAAAATATCTGCTTTCTGAGACTGATTGGACATTGGCATCCTTTTTAATCCTCTGGTTATTTTTTCCTACAAGTTTTGATTAAACCTATGAGACAAGTTTTGCTTTAAGCAAAACTCTTGAGATGAACTTTCCTACAAGTTTTGATTAAATCTCTGAGGTAGCTTTTGCTTTGCACATATTTATACATCAATACTATCAATAATAATATGTGCTTGTCTAATCTGCGCTGATATGTACATGAAGCAACTACCAGATGGAGGGTTCCTCACTCCCTCTGAAACATTACAATCGTAAGAGATGCCCGATTTGTTACTTTCTAAAATATTAACTGCTTTGCGCTTTAAAATTTTGTACTTTTGCTTGCAACAAATTTAGTTTATTGAGTTTTTGAAAATATTGAATACAGTTGTATTACAAAAGTTGCAATATCTGTCCTATTGAGAGAATTCAAAAGTTCCTCCTCGGAGTACAGTAAACTTATTAAATGCTCTAATCGCACAATCAATTTTCTGCAGTTTCAGTGGTAATAAAATTACTGCAGTATAGGGTAATTGAAATTTTTCAGCTACCATAGTTCGCCCTATTTTCGTTTTATGTTTTATAAAAGTGCAAGTAGCTGGACATCTGTGAGATTTCTCAATCTTCGGCTAACGCTAGGGTAAGCATTTCTGCGAATAAGTTTAGGTTTAGCGGGTGGGGGATTGAATCCCAAACTTTTATTATCAAATTCTTGTGCGTTACTGTGATACAAAACTACCAGAGTGGTAGTAAAAAAAAGCGTTCAGTAGAAGCGTTTGTGTGAAAAAAGAAAAGATGAATACTGCAGAATACTGCAATAATGTATGCTGATGATTTATGCTGCTTTGCTGCGAGTGTCGGAGGGCTACAAGATTTATAAGATGTGTGTAGTAATTATGCCAAATTACATGATATTGTTTTTAATTGTAAAAAAACTGTTGGTATGACTTTTTCTTCAAAGATATGTACACGTTTATGCCTTGAAATATAAATATTGATGGTCAGAAAATTAAGTTTGTGAATAATGTGGTATATCTTGGAGTTAGTATTAGCAGTGATTAATGTGATGATATTGATATTGCAAGACAAGCGAGATATTTATATTGTGCAGCCAATAAGCTCAAAACTCGTTTTTTTAAATGTTCAATTGAGGTGAAAAACATTTTATTTCATGCACACTGCATGTGTTTTTATTCTAGTCAACTATGGTGTAACTACTCCACATCTGCTATATATCGGTTAAAAGTTGCCTACAATGATGCGTATAGAATTCTGCATGGCATGACTCGCTATCACAGTGCCAGAGCAAGTCAAATATACTATAACATTGATTCGTTCTACGCTCTACAGCATAAAATTACTAATAAATTTGTTGAACGCTGTCACTTATCTCAGAACCTTTGGCTTAAAATGTTAATGTCTTCTGATTGCTTTTATGATTGTACATACTATGATCATTATTGTGGCATTTTGTTTGTGAATGAATAGAAGATGATGTATGTTGCACCATTCAGGAAAAAAACAGCTCAAGCTGTACAGTGTTCTTTATTTTTTTTGTGTGTGTGCACAGTGCTTGTATATGGACTTTATGAGTCTGAAATAAAAAGTGAATAATAATAAGCATGTCAACAAAAATGTTAGTTATGAAATCACGAGTTATAATGCAATTCAATCTGATTGGTTGCAAAGAGTTAACTCAAACCGCTGGGGGGAGGAGTCAATACAATAATGATAAAATGCGTGATGTTTTTGCAGAAGGGATTAAATGCGGAAAAGATTGTAGTTTAATGTGTTCGCGCACTAAAACTGTTCGACAATTCGAGAGGATAACCTACACCTACATGCTACGCATTACGCACCGTCTGTTGTGTTTCCAGGGGTGGACTGGATAAAGTTTATATAAAAGCTGATATGGGAGAGAGGCGAAAGACGCTCAACATTTGGCTTAAACAGACACGGGACAGAGGTGGAGTTGAGGGTACAAGGCTCGAGGCCAAGGACACAAAAAATATCCGAGGCCAAAGACAGCGCTTTTGAGAACAGACCCTTTCTAGGGCAAGGACACAGGCGCAAGTGTTCTCCAAAAAAAAAACAAGTTTTTCTACAAAAAACAATCTGCAAAATTTTAAGGATTCCAAAAATACTGCTGTTCTCGAGCCGAGAATAGGGCAATTTTCGAGGACTTGAAGCTTCGAGGCCAAGGACTTCAAAATGTGTCCTCGAGGACTCCACCTCTGTAAACAGAATGCATCAGTAGAACTGAAAAACAGTTGAAAGCTGAAAACAAAATGTACCCTGCAAAGCATTGTGATCAGATCTTTCCACCGAGTCACTTTCCGCTAAAAGGAATTTAAAAGAGGAAGAACCGGACCTTTGAAACCAGCCTCTAGTGCCCATCAGTGCAGTCCCGGCGCCACGAGGGGGCATTCCGGGGCCGTGCCTCCCCAAATGACTGCTTTTGTGCGCCAAGCGAGGACTGTGCTCCGAAGAAATTAACACGCTCGGGGCTACTGGAGTGCAAATCGAGGCTTAAGACTCTCAAATTGATGCTTATCGCCCTAGAATTTGCGAGCAAGAACTGTTTTTTTTGTAGTTTTTGTGGACTCACACCGGATTTCAAGAAACTTTGGGGACGAAGACCTTTTTTTTTGGTCTTCGCTTTAGGATTCGTGGAAAATCGCAAAATTTTGAGATGGAAACCAGAGTTTGTGAAAATTTTTGAACTGAAGACCTTTCACGTCTTCACCTTTTTCGTTTGATCCACACTCTTAAATTTACTTTAATAAACTTCTCGTGCTCCCCCAAAATTCATTTCTGCCCCCCTAGTCACGCTATCCTGTCGCCGGGCCGTCATCAGTGGCCTGTAAGTTAATTTTTGTAATTTTGTTATATTCACCAAGTTGCTTTGGACACAAGACGGCAAAGAAACCTTTTGGTCTTCGAGTTAAGCTGCCACGTTTTGTCTACCACACACTGTGGAGTCTTCACGGTGTCCCTTTTTATTGCTGAACGCTAAGCAAGGAATCGAACCCAGATCTAGCTTTTTAGTAACAGACACTCGATCACTGATTGGCCGTACGTTATGTTTTTTTTTGTGAGGAAGGTAGGAACAAATTCACGTTCAAATTATCAAAAAGACAATACTTTTGCTCGTGACGCATAATCTGACCCAAATTTAACCAAAACAACAAAGAATTGTAATAAATCTGTGATTTCCGTCATCTAATTCAGCATAATATTATGACCACCCACAGAATAAACTGTTACGCTCGTAAGCGCCGTTTTGTATAGTGTAAACACCCTCGACGTACGAGCGTAAAAAATTTTGAAATTTTGTACGCACAGTGTAGACCAGCCCTAATAGTCATATGGGAACTTTTTTGACCTCTTGGCTTTATTTAGTTATTTCTACGTACTGGACTGAAATTTTTATATTGTTTATCGGCATTTTACTGTACAAGACAACATTTTATGTCATTGCTAATTCACCTGTGGGTTTAGCGTTTGTAAATTCTTTCCGGCGCCGGCCAGGAAGAAAATCATCTAGGCTACCGATATTGCCACCATTTTGGCCGAATGATCCAAAGGGGTATTTTAGTGCCTGCAAGACCCTGCTAGAGGCCTCCAGAATCAAAGATGAAGCGTTGCGTTATAATGTCTTACTTAATGCCTTAACTAAATCACCAGACACTTTAAGAAGGGTGCATGATATGCTTCCTACTATGAATGTTAAGGCCCCTTATACTAAACTTAAACGTAAACTTATTGAGAGGTTTTCCACAACAGAAAAACAGTGTTTGTCAGGTCTGCTGTCGAGTTGCCGTAGTGGCGACCTCACGGCAGTTGATTACCTTGCCCAACTTTGCACCACCTTGGGTGGCCACTAAGGAGGCTCGACATTGCAGGATGATTTGTTGCGTCATTGTTTATTGGCATCTGTTGATAGTACGACACAAAAACTTTTGAAACTTCATGACACGCTATCAGTAGACGAATTAGCTAGACAAGCCGATAAACGCACCCAAACGGACTTGCACACCAGTGACCAACAACTAAGCACAAACACACAAAATCATGCCCCACTGTAGCAGCTCATCAACGAAATGCTCGATAGCCGCATTTACAGCACAGCCTGTCATGCTCATCTGCGAACTCACCGCAACACGCTCTCACTAAGACTACATTTTCTACCACATCTACCCGTTTAAGTTCGCCAACTTTTCAAAGTACCCCAGTTTCGCAGGATAATTTTGGGAACCCTTCTGGCCCCCGATTTAGTCGACGAGAAATGTGTCGCATCCACAGCCGATATGGTAACGACGCTTTTAAATGCGAGAATAATCCGTGTTCCATGTATTCCGATTACCGATCCCGACAAGGTACTCCCACCAACTACGGCCAATCGGAAAACTAGCCAACGAGTTGCATTTTATTGGGTATTTCCGTACCTCGCCTTCATCTAACCATCCCCTCTTCTTCATCACAGACAAACACACAACTTTTGGTTAACACCGGAGCCACACGCTCCTTTTTTCCTCTTTCCAAGCTCCACACTGTCAGCAACACAACTTCATTTTTAAGCAAAAGCACACGCACATCTCTTTCGTCAATAGGGGGAGGCCAAGTGCCAGTATTAGGTTTGTTGACTACTTCTCTCGACCTAGTATTCTCTAAACTTTTCGAGTTTCAATTTTATGTCACTGATCAAATGACATATGGCGTCAAAGGAGCTGACTTTCTTGCTCTTTACCAGCTCAGCGTCAATTTTGCTTTATATCGCATTAGCGAGACCACCGAGGTTCAGCGCTGTGTTCCAGACGACCCTTGCTTGATCCCGAGTGAGTATGGAGTATTCTCAGCCTCATCTTTCATGTGCAGTCTCTTCAACGATCTTCAAGAAGAATTTCCAGAAGTCTTTGATTTCCAGAAACGAGCACGCTCCATTAAGCACTCGGTGGTGGCCGATGTGGAAACCACTACAGATATTCCAATCCACACTACTGCACCACGGTTAAATCCAGAACAATACAAAGTTCTGAAGGTGGTACCATCACGCCTGCTGAATCAAGGAGTCTTAAAGCGTAGCCAAAGCCCTTGGGCTTTTCCGATTGTTATAGTGAAAAAGAAATCGGGCGATTGGAGACTTTGTGCTGACTTAACCAACCTCAACAAAGTACTGAAAATGCAAAAATATGCCTTGCCCAACATTAACAATTTTGCTGCTTTGGCTCATGGTTGTAAATGGTTTTCGGCCCTGGACGTGGGAGACGCTTACTATAACATCCCAGTCAATCCCGACCACCGTCATAAGCTAACCGTCACGACCCCCTTAGGGGAATTACTGCAACAATTACCTACCCACGGGCCTTGCGTCCAGTTCATGTTATTACCAGCGGCTGATGAACAAAGCCGTGGGCAATATTCCACATGTCTTCTGCTATCTGGACGATATAATATTCATGACAAAAGATTTGGAAGAGCACTGGCAAACTCTGCGTCGAGTCTTTGCTCGTTTAAAGGACCGTGGTTTGGTTGTCAAAGCTCAAAGTGCATTGTGGCCGTTCAAAGTCTATCCTTTTTAGGCTATCATGTTTCTTCTGGCGGATTCGCTCCTCTCCCAACTAAGGTTGCTGCCATTCAGGATTTCAAGTTACCTCGCACAAAACGACTGTTAAAGACATTCCTGGGCATGTACCAATTCTACGCCAGCTTTGTACCAAACTCTGCTCGATGGACTAAGCCTCTCCATAATCTAGCTTCTGACACTTCTTCTACACGCCCAATCTCATGGAACAAAGAAAGTATCAAACAATTTAAGGAAAACAAAACTGCTCTTGCTTGCTTTTCTAGACCCAGAAGCAGAAACACAGCTTGTTACTGATGCTAGTGAAAACTCCATTGGTTGTGTATTGCAACAAGTCAGGAACGATATCACAACTCCCTTAGCCTTTTGGTCTAAAGGCTTGACAAAAGCATTGGTCTGTTTTTGAAAAGGAGTTATTTGCGTGCTACGCTTCCTTGAAACACGTTTGCTATTATCTCGAAGCAAAAGAATTCACCTTGCGAACCGACCATCGACCTATTGTGACTAAGTTCTTCAGCAACACTCGGGCAGCATCCCCAAGACAAGAACGTTTTTCGGATTTCATAAGTCAGATGACCAACGAAGTAGAACACGTCGATGAAAAGGAGAATGTGGCAGATATTTTCAGCCGTCCCATTTCGCCACACCCACATCTAAATGCAATCCTACCAAGTCCAGGCGCCACTGGCATAGACTATATAAAAATTGCAGCCGAACAAAGAAATGACTCGATGCTGGAAAGTTTGAGGTAAGATAGTCGCACAGGTCTACGTTTGAAAAAAATTCCCCTTGGCGACATCGGCGTAACCCTTTTCTGTGATGATTCACAAGGAAGGCTCAGACCCTACATTCCCCAATCTATGCACTTCGCCGTGTTTCAGAACTTCCACTCAGGTTCCCATCGTGGAATCCAAGTCGGAATCAAACTCATAAGTCGTCTGGTGGTTTGGTACAACATGCGAGGAGACATCATCAACTGGACAAGAGAATGCCAGCAGTGTGCCCGTTCTAAGATTCACCGGCCCACGACTGCACCTTTGGAAAGGGTCACTCCACCCCATCTGAGCAATTTACTCACGTATATGTCGATCTAACAGGACCCCTTCCGGTTAGCAATGGTTACAGCTACATAATGGTGATCATTGACAAATTTTCTCGTTTCTTTCAAGCTGTGCCGCTTCGAGGAATCACTGCTGAAGAGTGTGTCGACGCATTCACTCGACACTGGGTGAGTCTGTTTGGATGCCCAACTAACGTTTATACTGTCAGGGGTAGACAATTTACGTCTGCCATGTGGACCAATATGTGCTGCCACTTAAGAGCTCGAGCGCATCATTCCACAGCATACCATTCTCAGGCTCAAGGCCTAGTTGAGTGCTTAAATCGTTCCTTAAAGACAACGTTCAAATGCCAAGAGAATGTTAACCAGTGGTACTACCAACTTGGATAGTTCTGGAATTACAAAATGTGCCAAAAGAAGACCATGGTAACTCCACACTGAGTGCACTGGCCTTTGGTCAGCCAGTGCGTTTACCCGGTGAATTCTTTGACAAATCACGTGAAGAAAGTATGCCCAATAGCGACTTCAGCGACAATCTTGCAAAGTTCATTTCCAGCATCAAGTTTTCACCAACAAGATCAGCAAGACGTCCTTCTTGGGTTGACCCAAACCTGCTGGATCCCTCCACTACTCATGTATACGTTCTCATCGAGAAACGACAACCACCTCTTTTCCCAGCTTTCATGGGACGTTACCAAGTTATAAAACGATTTTCGAAGTATTTTGAACTCAACATGCGAACTCATATCGATCGGGTTAGCATAGACAGGCTAAAACGTGCTTATCTTAACATAAACATCCTAAATGAAAATGAGGAGGAATTGCCTTTGCCAAGTCCGCCACACATGACGTCTCCTGTCCATCTTAATTTTCAGAAAGACAACGAACCACAAGACAGTTCGTCATCAGTTCACAAGTTTTCACCCGCAGAGGCAGAAGAATGAATTTGCCACGCCGTTTTTCCGAGTACCAGACCAGTTTCTGAAGTCTTCCTGCACAATATACACGTAACGACACTGCTCACATACCCAACCGATTTTACGTGGCACAACACCATCTACTTATGCACCCGCAGATTACCTCACATTCACATTTTTCACACTTTTACGTTTATTTGTAACACTGCTTGTATAATCTTGCCTGTAATGTTGGTAACATGGAGAAAGGCGCCTTCTCACTGTTTCCACATTTTGGTTAATTACATTCGATGCTTAGGTTTTTTTGTTTTGCTTTGAGACAGCGTTAATTGTTCTGTGAATTGGTGCAGAAAAGACTGAATCGGTTGTTGAAGTGTTTGGTGTCCTACATTTTGTGGTTTTCTGGGTACTCTTGACATCGTGACATAGGCCGATCTGATATTTATTTCAGTTGTTTTGCTGCCATGAGTTGTTTTATTCTGTTTAATTTGTCAGTTGCTGATACAGACAATCGCTTTGCTGTAACGTTTTTAAATTATTTTTTGCTGCTGACCGTGGTCCATTATTTGCCTGTATATTCTTTTTGTTTCTTCACTTTAAGTCAAACTGGCTCCTACTAAGACGTCTCCAGAGAGAGGAAGTGCTATCCTTGCAAACTTTTGTTTCTTTTTTGTTGGTTGGTTAGGGGGGAGGATTGTAGCCGTTTCGTGCTATCTTAGTTTATTTGTACCAATCGTTATGACGATATAGGTTTTTGCAAGGATTGCATCATCCAATATTCGGGATAGGGATTACAACAAAACGTGGGGACAGAAAAAACAAAAAAGCAATGTGTTTGAGATATTGTTTTCAGACGCTAGGATTGTAATGGATACTACTTAATTTTCTGCTGAAGTAGCCTACCAAGTGGATATTTCTGAACTAGCCTACTAAGTGGATATTTCTCAACTAGCCTACTGGGTGGATACTGCTGAACTGCCAAACTAGCCTATCGGTGCCAAGTCAGAAGTAGACATTGCTGAACTGCTGAAGTAGTATATCCAGTGAATGCTGAGAAGGTACGATAGTATTACATGCTACACGGTCATTAACATGGTTAGTAAGACTAAGTACTCCCACAACTGGAGTATTTACTGCTAAAATATTGCAGGAGACAATATGCCTGCCTTTCCTTACCTGGGCCTAATCACTTAGAAAATTTAACCTTGATATGCAAGATTATAAACGTGTTTTAGTCATGAATTGTATTGGTAAAATGAAAATTGAACAATTTAATTTTTTTCAATTGGCTTTTAAGTGTTAAAAATCTAACTCTTTCAATGACTCTGAACACGTGCAAAATGTGATCCAATGGCATTAAAATAGCTTTTTTTCCAAAAAATAACAAAAAATTGCCCAGCGGCTGGGGCTTCGCACCAAGGCCTCCGTTTATGATACGTTTAAATTACACTAGTTTGCTCATCACATCTCCCATCTTAGACATTTACACTTTTCGACTTCTGGTTTAAGCCCTCTACCTTTAGCAAAAACCTGGTTACGTGCCACATCAAGCCACGACTTCTGATCTTCCATTCTACGATATCGTTGTCCCACAAAAAGTTCCTTTTTCCAAAATTTTTGATGATGTCATTACATATGATTGGTGGTATTGCCCCCCAATCAAAAATCCTGACTATGCCTATGACGCAGAAATCCTTTTTTAGCGCATCTACTAATTATCGTGCACTGTTCTGGTGATGTTACTCACCAATGACGAAGGCAAAATCAATGGGGGAATCTTAAAGTTTGAGCAATCGTATTAGATTAGATTGGCGTTGACTCCATCCGTTTTGACTCAACCATTCCAAAGATATTCTACTTCAAACATCACGTAGACACTTTCCTGAATTATAATTTTTATTGGCAACCACGACGTTTTAATGCGGTAGCCTAGCTCACAGAGGTCTTTATTAATCTTCAGTATATATAGCTTTATTGCGGCGGTGCCATGGATAAAACCAAGCTAGCGTCGGCGATGTTATCAACTACAGGGTTGCCAATAAAAATTATGATTTGGGAGGCCCCTACGTCATGGTTAAAGTAGAATGTCTCTAGAATGGCCTGGTCAAGAATTATGGAGTCAACGCCAATGTAATCTAATGCGATTGCTTAAACTTTAGATACCCACAGCATTGACTTTGCCTTCGCAGATATTTAAAAAATTTTAGCCTGTTGAGAGTTACACAATTTTTTCACGTTACAATTCCCTATATATTACTGTTGTAAACTGCAGCAATCTTTTTGCTTGATAACCTTTCTGTTTATAAATAATTCTTTGCGAGTTTACATTTATGCACAAGGATGAGCGCTAAGGTGTATTGTAGGCCTACATTTTTATGATATTTCACAATTGTTCTTGCCGGCGCAGCGCAGTTTTTAGTTCGTGTGTACTGCAGCTGGCTAGCTCTTTAAATTTCGTGGGACAATTATCTCTGGTAGTATTGTGATTGCCGGTGCTTAATTTTTTTGGGGAAAAATTGTGTTAGTATCTGGTTAATTCGCGATTCTTTGCCTTTCTACGCTCATGTTCATTCTTGTAGTTCTAGCTGTACTGACGAGAAATAAAAGACGAATGTCGATTCCGAAACAACATGTCTTAAGCTGCATTTACACGAGCGACTTTTAGCTGCGAGAATCGACATTTTGCCTTTTTTCTTTCTCAAATCGCGTAGGTCACTTACACGGCTCAAGATTCACGTGAGATTTTGTCTGCGCGATATCGCAAGACACGCCCCCAAAAAAATCAAATCGCAGCAGTCACTCACACGAGAGAGATTTTAACGCGATGCTCTCATTTGATTGCAACTCGCAGAAGTCACTTACACGTTGAGACTGCGTGCCAGTGATTCTTGCCAAATTGAGTCGGCAGAAGAGTCGCTATCGCACTGGTTTACTTGCACGGTGCGAGATAGTTTCAAAGCGCGGCTTGCTGGTTTTGAATTTGCAAAAGCCTACTGCTGCAAAAGCACTTCAAATGCGCGGTTTGTCAGCTTTTGCATTCGAAACAATGACGCTTTGGAATTCTAAAAAGAAATTGTATGAAGCCAACGCCAGCGTAAAACGAAATGCAGTGGATACAATTAAGCAGCTAATGTCGTCAAAACTTGCAATGAAAATGCAAGGTGAAAGATGAAGCAGCAACGGCGGCGTGCTGCTCGTGCAAGATGTGTAATACGTAAACGCTTGAAACTACTCGAAAAAGCTTACTTACGCAGTATCATTCTGAGTTGGATTGGATGGAGCAAAGTCAAGCGGGCATTAATGCTCATAATTTATTATAAAATTCTGTCATTTACCCTTTTAGACTTGTTTTTTCTCTACCGCAACCCATCTCTGACTGTGTTTCTTGTTTGGTCGTACATAATATTTGGTAATGTAAAATAATAAAATTTATTGACATTTTTGAGCAGTTAATTCTAAAAACACTTTTGAAATTACCTTTTTTCCAAGCATGTGTGAGTGACAAATTTATATTGTTAATTTCCTGATAGTGCATAAGTATTTTGTATTTTATAGTAGATCTGTGCTGTCATATTATACGAAATGCTAGTTGTTAAATTTTAAGGCACCTTCTGTCGCTACAGAAGTACTGGCTCTTTTTGAATCAAACCAGCATTTAAAAAATCCATATTGCATTCATATAATATGTGTTTTCGTGTAATTTTGTTCTGGTGCTACTAAACCACAGCTGTTACAAAGCACCAATATCCATAATAATAAAATAAGCTGCGCATGCATTTTCTCGCTAGGCAATTGTGTAGTGCGGAGGATGAATTATTACGAACAGTGCAAAAATACGTCAGTGACTTCAGATCATAACTCACTCCCGTCGTTATTTAAATAAAAAAGCGCCACAAAACTACTCAAATTCTAAAAATGGTGCAACTGAAATTGAGAGCATGATTTGATTAAAAAACTGCATTTTCATGAAATCAATATTTAATTACAATGCGGTGCAGTCGGTGTTATGTTTCTCCACTTAACTGTGGTTATTTTAACCGCAAGAGATACCGATAGGCTACTAGCAATCTTGGGTGAGAAAAGAAAGCAAACGCTAACACGTTTTTAGCCGACAAAAACCAGTGGATGGTACTTGTATACAAGGTGTGGACCCGACGAGTGAGCATAGGGTGTGAGCCTACACTGCTAGCACTGTTACAGCACCGATTGCCTTTTTTTTTTTGTCGCCCGGTCTTGTTTCGAACTCGGTTGCTTCTTCCATTTCGTTTGCTCACGTCACTTAATTTCCTGCAGCCATTGGCTGCAAACATTTTAAAATTTACGCGCGTTTTGGTGCACGCCTTTGTGTTTGGCCGAGTTACCTCTGTTCTGGCATTTCTTTTCATTCGAGCAATCAGCTAACGGACGCATTTTATTTTTAAGACCGCTCGTAATGCGCTCTTTTAGTTCATTATTTTCTTATTAAATTTCAGGTATTTTTTGTCGTGCCGTACTGTTCCATATTATTTATTTTGTCTGATCATTACTGTTTAACTTGAAGAATTTCAATTATGGTTTGGCCAGACGGACACGTTGGAGGCTCCAGAGTTTTGCTGGAGCACCTAAAGACAGCAGTGTTACGGAGAGCTTCTGTAAACAAGCACCTCCATTTCCAAAATATATTGTCCAAATGCATAGGTGGGCACAAGTCCGTTAATCGTTAATCCGCTAATAACGAAGCTAACTTTTTCATTAACTCGTTAATCCGTTAACGAGTTTTTTCATGTTAACGGACTAAATTAACTTCCGTTAAGTTCTGTTAACGGACTAAAGTTACTTCCGTTAAGTTCTGTTAACTTCCGTTAAGGTTTTTATGGTTAAAATCTTGCACCATTCATTCATCAGACAAGTACAAACCAGTTTGCACTGGTAACACATATTGCGTATTAGCACAAGTTTTATGGAAGAAAGCGAAGAAAGGAGCTCCTTTTTGAGGCAAATAATAACCTGCAGCCTTGTAGGTCTATTAATTATCGTTGTTCACACTTTCCAAAAATTTTGCGATCGCTGCTTCGTTGTGCATTTGAACTTATTTTTATCTTGAAATTAGATTAGGCTGTAAAATGTAACTTCCATAACACAAAAAGACCACCATAGCAATAAATATTTCCTTACAATCAGCTCAACAGCATCAAAACGTGTTCTAGAAGCGAGTGAATAAAAAGAAATGTAAATTACACGCAAAATGTTAACGGATTAACGTTAACGGAGGTGTGAAGTTTGTTAACGGATTAGCGGTTAACGAAGCTAACGTTTTGCATTAACTTGCCCACCTATGTCCAAATGCCATTATTGTGAATTCATTTCTTAGCTACTCTAGGGTTCCCAGATCTTTAACTCTTATTTTGGGATGCCAGAATATTAGTAATGACAAAATTGATTACACTTTTTTTATACAAGAAAAACACGAGGCTCATTTTTCTCAAAATTTAATAACAAATTAGGGAAAACACCAGTCTCAGTAACCAGGGGCGCCGAGAGCCGAACGTGGGCCCGGGGCCAGCTCAAATATAACGGATTTCCGGTTGTGTGAACTCCAAAACAGACGGAGAAATGCCGCTTTAAAAAGGTTTTCACCGAAATTCTAACGTTTTTTCCGGCCGAAATCTGGTGATCTCCAAAAAAAAGGTCTTCAGGCCTCACATGCTGATTTCATAGTGTCATTTGAGTGGACCCTACTGAAGCCCATGGGCCCCCTAAAGTACATGGGCCCCGGGGTCATTGTCCCCCCTGACCCCCTCTCGGTGGCCCTCTCAGTGACAAAAAATAATATTAAAAACAACCGAAAAAGAATAAATTTTAAATCATAAAAGAAACTAAATTCTGTTCTGATTAAAAACAATAAAGCTTGAGTGGTTTTCTGGCATTTACGAGCAAAATTGCAACAATTTTGAGACTATACAGTGCTATTGCGCACTGCGCAGGTGACAAAAAAACTTTTTGGCTCTTGTTCAAACGAAAATTAATGCTCGTTTTTTCGCTTTCTGCAATTTTACGATGCTGCAAAAGCAGCTAAAAAGGCGTTCAAAAGCAGACAAAGCATTAGGAATTAACAAACATGGTCGCCATAATTGGCATCAATGATCTCAAAATTTAACAACTAATTAAGAGCAGCTGAGGCTCAACATTGGCAAAAAAATTAAGAACAGCCAGCCTTAACTCAAAATTTACTGATTCTTATAACAAAAAGTGTACTTACGGTATTATAAAAGCAGAATACAATTAAGGTACTGTTACCTGTGGTTAGTTTATCATATAGTTTATAAAGGATTAAAGTTTTGCTTGATTGGCTTCACAGTTATCAGCAATCAGCTCATGACTGCCGTATCTGCAGTAGACCAGTGCCAGCATGCACAAGAAAATTATTTCTTCTGCGTTTCTAATATGAAGTGCATTTAGCATCAAAATCACAATTAATTGCGGTAAAAGAACAACATACTGTTTTGTGCCATAACCACAATATTTTATGAGGTACATTAAGGATAATCGCAGCCAGCGACTCGCAAAGCATTTGTACATTGCTCTAGACCTGGGCGACTCGTAAATTGCATACGATTTTCTGTTTACACTTGCGCGACTTTGCTCTGGGACTCTCAAGACTTTGAAATCGACCTCGTTAAGTTATCACGGGCGAGAACGATTCTTGCATCGAGTCGCGCAAAATATATCGGCATCATAAATCACAGGTGTTACTTACACGGCGGCGATTCTTTCCAAACGCGATCGTGGCAAGCGAGTCGCGCCTCGTGTGAGTAACCACTTTGCGAGAGAGATTTTCACGCATAAAAAATCGTCGAATCGCGTTGCAAAAAAGTCGCCCGTATAAATGCGGCTTTAGATTGTTAATCATAGGTTTGATCTTGCCTATAAGACTCTGTATACCGTCCATATAGCTTATTATAAATTCTTTTTCGTTTCTCGTTTTACTCTTGTTTACGTAATGGCTGACAAGGGGAGAAAGTATAGTTAAAGTTAATGGGAATTCCATGCTGATTGCTCTCCTAATTAAATGTTTCACGGTATTCAAAACAGGCCGTCTAACCCAATGCGACCTAACAAAGTTCTGTTCTTTACAAAAGCATCCCACAGTGAAGAATATAAAAGCCGAGCATGTAAATCACACACGCAACACGTTTTTCAAATTTTACTTTTTTTTATGACAAACTGTAAGCAAAAGCTTCGATCTTTATGGCTTCTTGTGCATTGTGAAGGTGCAGTTAAATTAGTTTTTTTTTCCCAATATGGCTGATATGAAAATATTTAAAATTTTATGATTGTACTTCACGTAGGCGTAGCCAGAATTTTTAATTGGGGGGCCCAAACCACAAATCACATGCAATGACGTCATCAGAAGTTTTCAACAAAGAAACTTTTTGTGGGGCAAAGATATCGTAGAATGCAAGATCTGAAGCTGTAGTCTGTTGGCGCTTAACCAGGATTTTGGTGAAGGGAGAGGGCGAAAACTAATCGTTAGAAAATACAAATGTTTAGCTTAGGAGACGTGTTGAGTAAGCTAGTGTACTCAAACGTATCACAGACGGGGATCTGGGGGCTCCGCCCCCAGCCGCTGGGCGATTTTTGTGTTTTTGGGAAAAAAAAGCTATTTTAATCCCTTTGGATCACATTTCGCACTTTTCAAAGCCATTTGCAAGAACTAGATTTTTAACATTTGAAAGCCAATCGAAAAAATTTAATTGTTCAATCCTCCTTTTACTTGCAATTAAAGTGCAAAACACGTTTAAAATTTTGCACTATGGAGTAAAATTTTAATTGTGTAAGTGATTTGGTCCATGTTCGGGTAAGTTAGGCACATTGCCATTCTGCATTATTTTAGCAGTAAATAGTAATCCGCTCGAAGATTTTCCTTCAAGGTTTTTGTTTTGTCATGAAGTTCACCAGTTATAGGAGTACATCTACGGCCAAAGGACCCAGGCCCCATCAATTGAAATTCAATAATTTGTTCAATGAGCATTTTCTCTAGCTATTTTTTAAAAGTTTCTTGTGCGTAAAAACTGGCGAGGTGGAGTTGAATCGTTATTGAAAAATGGTACAATAGATGGTTACGCTTACTCAACATGTTATTCTTGAGCCGGATTTACATTGCGCGGGGCCCCTGGCGCTTTGGGGATTTTTGCAACATTTTCCTGCCAAATATAAGTGACGACCAAAAATAGTTCTACCGTCTGAGCGCTGTGCCCTGGCGCTGTGTCATATGGCAAATACGGCGCTGGTTATTGCATCACGTTCATAAAAAGTTAGGATGAGGGCTGAGGTAGTAACTTTTAGGACAAAAACTCTTGATTTCACCCTGGTTATACGTTTAAATTGGTTGGAAAAATTGAAATAAGGAGGTGCGCCGTGCCCTTTAGTCGTCAATATTATTTATTGTTAATTACTGTTGTACGCGTGTACTGGTGTACGCAAAGATGCTAAAAGAAACTGAAAATGAAGAAACAAGGTTTTTTTGTCAAATTTGTGTCATTGGTGGCATTTCAATTGAGGGGCCCGGGCCCACTGGACCAACCCCTGGCTACGCCTATAATTTTGAGATAAGATCGCGCCCTTAAGTTCTTTCCTAAAAAAAGCATTTAAAGCAAAACTAAAACAACTTTTTTTCCAAAACGTGGAGGACTCGAGTCAAGTCATTTGACAGATTTTTGAAACCTGCAGGAATTGCACGACATTATTATGAGGTGGACAGGTGGTTGTCATTATTGGGACTTCGCGCGCGTAGTTCCTATGTTTTTACTCGGCCATTTTGATAGATGACCATTAAAATTTTTTGAATTTTATGATAAGTCAAAAACAGCAAAATGTGGAAAGCTGAAATTTGGACACAACATTACAAGTTTACAAAGCATCATGCATGCCAATTTTGAGGGTCGAAGATCACGTGATAATGATTTGGAAACCCTAAAACCGACAAAAAACGGCTATTTTTTAGCCGAAATTTTTTTATTTCGCTTTTAACAAAAAAAAAAACGCTGAACGTGAAAAGTTGAAATTTGGACACAACATGGGTAGAGATAAACAGTGTATGCATCCAAGTTTGAGGGCTCCCAGTCACGTGACCAAAATTTCTGTGGCGGAAAATGGTCTAAAAGTGGTAAATTTTGAAGTGGTATATCTCGGTAAGTAGAGATATTCTTTGAAAAAAATTTGTGGTTTTTGAAAACACTAATCAGTACCTTTGTATTGGTCGTATTCATTTAGTCCGTCTTGGATATAATTTTTCCTTATTTTTTTCGTTTTTTTTTCTTTGTTTTTCTTCTATCGTTATCTCCTTTTAAACCACAAAACGCACATGGATGATATCATGGAGTGGTATAGAGTTCGAAACAAACTGGTGTGTGCCTGAAAATGGGGGTGTCACGTCCGGGGATTCCCCCTAAAAAGGGAGCTGGAAAATTTTGAACTTTTGAATTGTTCAACGTAGATAGGCCAAATTACCAGATTTGGTGGATATTGGTGGTGACTAAAATATATTAAAAATTGGGGGGGCTGCGATGGGGGAAAATGGTTGAAATGCGTCATACAAAATTTGGAAAAATTTTTTCACTCAACATAAGTAGATCAAATTTTCGGAATAAATTAATGAAATAAAAAGTAAATTGTTCGTAAAATTTTGGAAATCAAAATTGGGGATTATTCCCTCGATGGGTTTTTCAAAATCCAAACCTTTCTAATGATCATAATTGATCAAGGCATGCCAACATCAGTGTCAGGATAGTTAAATATAGGCAAAAACATAAGATAATAATTTTTCTGGGGGTTGCATTGCACCAATCTCCCCAAAATTCCTTTTTTTTAGTTTAAAACTTTAGGGTTTTTACAACATAGGAATGGAATTGTAAAATATAAAAGTTCCTCAATTTTTTCTGGCTACTCCAGTACTCCGCTTGATTAGTAGCTCACTTTGTTTGTTGTGGTACTGGCAAGGTTTTACATGTGATGTTCATAAAAAAAAATTAACACTACCGGTATTTTGTCATGAAAGGATAATATGAAAAATTTTGAATTGGTTTTCAATTAATTGGTTTTCAATTATTCATTTGGTTTTCAATTATTTTAAGTGAATTCAATTTACCACCAAAAGTTTTTGATTAAACTTTTGTTTTACGCCTCCTCAAAATGCAGTTCCTTGGTAACACAACAGAAAATGAAAAAAAAAAATAGCCATAACTTCGGAACCGCTCATGCTAGATGCAAAATTTTTTTTTCTAAAGATGCAGAATACCCAAGTTTCTATCTGCTCTCAATACATTATAACAGTCTAACTGCTCAATTTTTTAAGTAAAATCAAGAAAACAGTTTTTTTACTAATTTTGTTGAATTTTCTATGATACATCTCATTGCATAGAGGAGTTGTGGAATTTTTCTGGTAATGTATAGTAACTTTTTATTGGCTATACTGTTATTAAAGTAATTATTGTATTAGAACAAATATTGATTGGTTCTTAAAGTGTTCTCTGATAAGATAGCTAGCACTGTAAGTGTGAAAAGCAGTAAAATCGTGACAGAAATCTAATGTTTAACTTATTTTATCAATCACTGCTGCATTCTGTTACTTTTACATGTTATTTCTGTTGACTTTGAAAAATGTTGAAATGTCAATAAAAATTTGGTTGGTCTCTGCCCACAAAAGAAAATGGTTTTGACAGAACTGCATTTCTCAGTACAAAATCGTTTGCAGTTAAAGACTTGCTCAACTGCTCATAAATTCTAAAAGTTAGCATGCAAAACTTCAAAAAGAAAAGAAAACACTAATCAAAAGCAACAGGTGCTGCTGAAAAGACTGCGTTTAAAGTAAAGGGATGGTGCTTAAAGTATGATTTTGACTAATACCGTACTCTATCAGGGTTTAATCAAAAATTTTTGGAATCACCTGGTGCATACCATGCACTGGATTGTTTTTCAGAAACGCAAGTAAATCAGAACTCTAGATACAGAATAGGCTCTAAGTCCTGCACCAAAGCATTTAAAGCAGTCCTGATAAGTTAATTGAACTGATAAATGCAAACAATGTTTCATTACTCTATAAAAGAACATGTACTCGTATTCTATGCCCAAGAAAAGAAAAAGTTATCTTACCCTGTTGATTTTGGAGTGTTTTACGTCACTCGCCACATACTTTTTTGTGTACATTGCAGAACTTTTAATCCATCCTATGCATTGGGATATATCTGAAAATATTAAATAAGTTTGATTAACAGCTTGCACTTAATCCAAAATTATTAAGGGTTTTAGTATTGCTTTGTGATGAAAATGTAGTCAGCTTATAGTGTATGTAATTGAAGTTTTATTGAATTAAAGGGTAATTGACTCATGTTCAACACTCGTGATGATGTATTGCATATCTTGAAGCATTTTACAATTCCAATGCAGTAAAACAAAAAAGTCTCAATGCTCTGACTAGACGCAAGTTTAACAGCAATCGATTTCGCACTCTTTAATTGTTACACTTTTAGCAACCACTAATACTTCTGAAGCTCTTCGTTCTGCTCTTGGATGCTCGCTGACTTGGACATGTCAATTCAAAGTTTTCTTCATCGTTTTAAGTGCTGATAACAATATTAGTTTTATTTCTAGTATTTATACTTTTGGCTTTAGATCTTTTTGCTGTTAAACATTTATTCCTTTTTTCTACTCTCTACTCGTGAACTAATCTCTTCAGAAGTTTTTTCGGTTTTCACATCCTTTTTCGTGATGATGTCTTTTCAGGCTTTTATTGTTGTAAGCATTAGAAGTCTTCTACTAATGTCAAGTTACTTGATACGCATTGCTTGTAGTTTAAACTTTGCAGATGCAGCACAATATATTTGTGTACAGCTTTCTAGAAACACTTGTTTTGACTCTTGAGTTTGCCTGGTTTTCCGAAGATTTTAGTTAAGTATGGTTTGTATTATGTGATGCCAAGCCAAAATCAATTTTTATCCATGAATCCTGCACTTTGGAAGCAGACTTCTCAGCAGAACATGCTGCATTATTTTGTTTCTTTGTAGGCAGAAAGCAGCCAAATCTTACTAAAATTTTGAACATTTTTTCAGCTAAGAGAATTAGTTTATTTTCCTAAATAGTAGCATGATGCCTACCAATAGCATGTTGGCTTTGGAGCGTACTATACTATACTTATTCAGTAATTGCTAAACGTAGGCATAACAAGCATGTTATTGTCCAAAACAAAAATACTCTGCCTGTTTAGAACAATCGCAAAGAATTAAGATGTGAAAATAACAAGAATACAGTCAGTAATTATAAATTAGTTGATACATTAAATTCTGTCGTAGTGATCTTGCGCTTTTCAACACTTACAGTTCTAGGTATCCTATCTGTGAACAGTGTGAAAATCAATTAACATGCTCTAATACAGCAATTACTCTACAATGACAGTATAGCTAATATAAAGTTACCATCTACACAAATTCCATAACGCTTCTATGCAATGAGATATACGCTATCATAGAAAATTCAATAAAATTAGTAAAAAACCTGTTTTCTTGATTTTACTTGAAAAATTGAGCAGTTAGACTGATATAATGTATTGAGGAAAGATAGAAACTTGGGTATTCTGTATCTTTAGAAAAAAAATTTTGCATCTAGCATGAGCAATTGCAAAGTTATGGCCATTTTTATTTTTGTCCAGTTGCGATAGAAACGCCTTTTGAGGAGGCGTAAAACAAAAGTTTAATCAAAAACTTTAGGTGGTAAATTGAATTGGTGGTTGAACCACAACTTTTGCGAGAGTTCCCAAGAAATTGAAGGAAGTCACCAACATTTGGTACGGCCTAATGCAGACCCACCAAAATGTACGAGAGATTACTGATATAGCTGCTTAGCAGGTGTTCCAAAAGCTTGTAATTTAGTTATTGCGTTACTTACTAACTTTTCTGGATCTTAAAGGTTTGGTTGATGGTAGTAAGCTATTGTTTGAATAAAATTTGGTGTTGGGGGTGAATCTGGAGGGCTGTTTGTTTGGGATGTTCGCTTTTGGTGTTAGGTAATTGACAAGGTTTGTTTGGTTAAGGATTGTGCAAGCAGAATTCTTTGTTATGTTTGAGATTGCTGCTAAGTTGCTCTCTCTGGCTAATGTGGTATTTTCAGGGATTTTTGATGAGAAGATGTGGTCGTTTGAAACTTCAAAAATTAATTTTTTTGTAAGTCTTAGGTATCGGTTGAGAGTTGTTAAAGTTGACCTAGAAAAGAATTGGATAAAGTGGGTTGTGGTCTTGCACAATTGGATGGAGGTTAAGTGTGGTCATTAAGCTGAATTTCATGAGTAGGCTGGCGTTTTTATTGGGCATGGACGATTTGCATATATTTGGAAAAGGTATTGGCAGGCTATGCAATCAAGTAGAGGGAGTTTTTTTGTTTTGTTTGAGTGTAATGAAATGAAAATGAGGAATGGTGGCATTTTTTGTTGTTTTTTCAGGGTCAGTGTTGAATATGAATTTAGGATTTGCGTTTGATGGAAGGTTAGGTTTAGTCTTAAGAGTTAATGTTAGAGGTAATAAAACTTTTAGACTTGTATATGTTTCCCGGTTGCCGAACTGCTAGATTGGTAGTGACCATATCTGTAGTGACATTTTGAATTACTTTTATTATTTTTAATTGTGCTATGAAGTTTCTGCATTGTTGAAAAAGTTTAAGCGAAATTTTGTGTGCAAGGTTGCTGGAATGCTGGGTGCAGTCTTTGTTAAAAATGAAGTAAGGTTTATTTCTAAGAACTCATTTCAAACTTTAATCATTAACAGTGTTGCCAACGACTTGTTACTGCAGAGGAATTCCTGGAAAGGAAGTTTTTTCGTGTGTGAATGATGTGGAGATGAGACTCGACAACTTCTTAAATGCTTCGTCATCAAGCAGGTATATAAAGAAAGTTTTGGTTTTGTAATCTTCATAATGTTTATTTGTTTATACATGTTGCATCTGAGAATATAGCCCAATAAAACTGTTGCTTGCGTTGAATCTTTGAAGTAAAAAGCGTTGAAACTGTTGCTTGCGTTGAATAGCTCAAAATGTAGCATAGGCGTAGCCAAGATTTTTGATTGGGGGGGAGGGGGCAAACCGCAAATCACGTAGGTGAAGACCAAAAAAAAAGTCTTCACCGTCCGATTTAGAATTTTTGATTGTGGGGGACCGAAATTTAGTTGGAGACGAATTCAGGATTGGGGGGAGCCCAAGTTACAACCTTTAAGCGAAGACCAAAACAATAAAACAACAAAAAAAGATCTTCACATACCAAAGGGCAGATTTTGTCCCGAAAATCAGGTGAAGACCAAAAAAAGGTCTTCACGGACTGAAGTCAGGTTGGAATCAAAACAACTACCGCAACTGAAGGAAGATTAGTCTCTTTCGCCACAGATTTATCTTGATTGGCATTGCAACTGGGAGAGTTCCGGGCCTCCTGGGCCCTCCCCCTGGCTACGCCTAAGAAATGCAGTTTAGTTACAGTAAGTGATGTTATCATAGATTTTGTTCATTTTTTTTACACTGGTAAACTCTTAAATGCCTTTGTAAAATTAGTCACTGAAACAAATTAAACGTCTAAACATCAAAAGTCTGACCTGTAAATGTTAAAACATTGCAATTAAATTATTATTGAAAAATGATTTGGATAATTCAACGGACTTGGAAATCTTGTCAGTTTTTTTTTTTGTCTGATATGGTTAAGCGGGTGCAGTGTTTTGCTTAGCCCACCGTGGCTTGGTTGGTTTGGGGGCTGCTCTGAGGCTTCATTGTTTGATTTTTTTCAATGTTTTGAGTTGAAAATAAAGCAATTTTCCAACACATTATTTGAACTTCCAGTCATGTCATGTTTTAAAGGTAATTTTTGGTATCGTATGCTGAACATTGTTTCTAGTGGATCTTTGGATGGTGAAATGTATTTTGGTTGCATTATAAAAAGTATTATTTACTTTGCAGTGTCGTCAATGGAAAGTTCTGTGCGGTTGGTGTTTCTCGGTGCAGATTGCATGGTGAAAGATTGCAAAAAGATTCATAAACAAAGATTACATTATTTTTCAGGGTTAAATTTGTTTTGGAAAGTTTTGGGTTTTCTGTTATTTCTGTTTTTTGTCGGGGGGGGGGGGGTTGCTGTTATTTGATTTCTTGGTGTAATGCATTTTTGTGTTATTGTAAACACTTATGTCGCTTAAGAGGGGGTGTTTTAAGAGTTAAAATATAACTCACAGATTAGTACAAAGTTTAAAAAATTGCCAAAAGTAAGCAATAAAATTTAATCGCTTGTTGAAGCGTGCTAACAGGTTTCATAAAAGAATTATATACATATTAGGAAGTTTCAAAATTGTACCACTTTTAAATTTCATAGCAGCTCAGCCAATTTCTGGTGGAGTTTTTGCTGCTGATTACGAATTTGATATTATTTTTGATTATGACGTCATATTGAGGGTTCAGGACTCCATTTTTTACGTCATTTTTCGACTTCTGGGTTTTCTCGAAAACTATACATCGTGGAACCTCGATATTTACATCAAACGACGCAGAATGCATGATTTGCTATCAGTGTTCAATAGATAAAAATGGTGTATCTTCAACAGAAAATAAGCTATTTACGGTAGAAAGAAGGGATTTCCACAAGTTGCTGGATATGATGTCACAAACATCAAAAAACACTAACGCAATGAAGTTTATTTGTTTTCAATCGCTATTTCGACTGAAAACCAGCATCTATGCGTTGTAGATGACTGGAACTGGGTTGGTGTTTTGATTTAGAGGGGATAGGTAAAGGCTGGGATAAATCGGGCCAAAATGATGGGGAAACCCCCAGAATTGACTCTATTAAAGCGTTTTCATGCAGATGGACCAGCAAAGTGATTATTTTATTATCATGATTTTTTTTGCCATATCGTCAGTTAATATGTTAAGTCGAAGTCTGTCCTATGAGCTCTCCATGTGGTTATCACATAACTGCTTCTCAGCTATTCTTGAAGTATAGAGTCTCCAATTTATTTTTTGGTGTTTGATTTTCTCGTTGCGGGAAAACTTAGGCATTTTTAAATTTATAATTCCTACACTTCTTTTAGCTCCAAGATATCTCAACTATTATTACTCTTGTTTGGGGCAATGACTTAAACAAAAAACGAGTTGGTTTCCCTACAAAGCTGTTATATATACTCAGTATTTAAATTGTAAAATTTTGCATTGGGGGACGCTTTTTCAGCGTTGACTGAACCTTAGTGAACAACAGGCACGTAGCCAGAATTTTTTGGGAGTTTGTTCCGTAAACGAACTTGACCTAAATTTTCATTGTTACTGACTTGGATTGATGCGATTTTTCAGTGAAAATTAGGTGATCTCCAAAAAAAGGTCTTTGCCGAAATCCGAGGGCTTTTCTGGCCGAAATCAAAAATTTAAGCGGTTTTTCCGGCCAAAAAACAGGTGATCTCCAAAAAAAACAAAACAAAAAAAAGGTCTTCGCCGAAATCCGAAGGCTTTTTCTGGCCGTAATCGAAAATTCAAGCGGATTTTCCGGCCAAAAACAGGTGATCTCCCCAAAAAAAACACTAACTTTTTCCTCCTACAAACCAGCGCTAAAATCTCAATGGGGGACGCTCAATCTCGATGGGAGGACGCGTGCCCCCCGTCCCCCCTGCAATTTAAGTACTGTATATACTGAATATTCTTTCGGGCTTAATTGGTGTAAAAACTTCTCGAAAGCTCCCTCAGCAAGGCCTGTGGAGCCGTGGTGTAACAACGAAGCCATTGCATCTTTGAATTTGTATGAAACTTCAATATAAAAATAAGTAAAAGGATCTTATTAGGAGTTTAGGAGCTTCATCATTTATTGACTATTTTTTCCATTACATTTTACCAAGATAAATCTGGCGCTGGTACGAAGTAGTTTTTAAAAAAATTTCTCCTTCAGAGTTACATGACTCCTTACTGGCCGTAGGCATATCATCCTACGGACATTTTGGAAGGGAAAGAATATACAGTGTTTATTGTCCTGTAAACTTTCTATCTTTTGCATTTTTACATGTTTAGCATTGAGCATTACAAAATTTTTAGCTTCATTTTTTTTCGGAAATGATTTTAAAAGGCAGTTGCAATTGCACGTTGGACTAAGTTGTAGCCCTTTAAAATATGTTGAAAAAATGCTACGAGATTAGAACACACAAATTCATGCCGCAGCATGAAAATCAGCCATGTAAATTTTGTCCGCATAAAATTGGGAAAATACTGCTATCTGCTTGTGCTAATTGTTGAAAATGTAACTATCTGTGGTACAACTTTTGGTACCGGTGTGTCACTTCAAAGAGGCAGCAAGGTCAACGTTATTGTCAGTTATTGTAAACTTTGTAACCTACAGTATATTTTTTCTATGTGCATACTATAAAAGAACAAGATTACAGCGCTGGTTCACCCATGTTACTGGTATGAAATTCGTTTTGTAGCAGTGCAGTACTGTTAAAAAAATGAAACGTCAAATTGTACATAAAAAAATCTGAAATTGCATGCATCTTTAGTTGAGAAGTATAAATTATCAGGTTTGTCAAAAATCAGCTCCATATTTTAATGCAATCACAAACACGAAAAAATTGTTTATACTGGTACAAATTTATAGATCATATAGTTGCAAATGAGCTATTGCGACGCGTTTCGACCTTGCTCAAGGGTCTCATCAGGCAAAAAAAACAACTATGAAAGTCTCCAAAAAGTAAGGTAAGCACAGCAATGGAAAAAAAATTTTTTTTTTTTACAAGCGCATAAGTAATTACATCAAAACCTGCAGTACAACTCCAAATACGGGCAAGTTTGCCAGAGTAAAGGGTTGGGCCAAAAAGCACAAATGCAGCATTGCATGTGACCACACAACAGGGCGACTTATAAAGACAAGATCAAATAAAATTTCGTGAGAACTTGCCAAAGTCTCAAAAGTTTAGGGGACCTACACAAAGTGGTCGCTCACAAGGCAGTCAACGATAAATCATCAGTTTTGTCAAAAATCAGCTCCATATTTTAATGCAATCACAAACACGAAAAAATTGTTTATACTGGTACAAATTTATAGATCATATAGTTGCAAATGAGCTATTGCGACGCGTTTCGACCTTGCTTAAGGGTCTCATCAGGCAAAAAAACAACTATGAAAGTCTCCAAAAAGTAAGGTAAGCACAGCAATGGAAAAAAAAAATTTTTTTTTTTACAAGCGCATTAGTAATTACATCAAAACCTGCAGTACAACTCCAAATACGGGCAATTTGGCAAGTTCTTACGAAATTTTATTTGATCTTGTCTTTATAAGTCGCCCTGTTGTGCGGTCACATGCAATGCTGCATTTGTGCTTTTTGGCCCAACCCTTTACTCTGGCAAACTTGCCCGTATTTGGAGTTGTACTGCAGGTTTTGATGTAATTACTTATGCGCTTGTAAAAAAAAAATTTTTTTTCCATTGCTGTGCTTACCTTACTTTTTGGAGACTTTCATAGTTGTTTTTTTTGCCTGATGAGACCCTTGAGCAAGGTCGAAACGCGTCGCAATAGCTCATTTGCAACTATATGATCTATAAATTTGTACCAGTATAAACAATTTTTTCGTGTTTGTGTTTGCATTAAAATATGGAGCTGATTTTTGACAAAACTGATAATTTATCGTTGACTGCCTTGTGAGCGACCACTTTGTGTAGGTCCCCTAAACTTTTGAGAATTTGGCAAGTTCTCACGAAATTTTAGTTGAGAAGTACCAATGTTGTCACTATACCAACACCGGGGCCCGAAAAAATATCCAGTATTTCTAGCAGCTATGTTGCAAAACCAACTGGTTTTTGTTTAAGTTATTGCCCCAAAGAATAGTAACAATAGTTGAGATATCTTGGAGTGAAAAGAAGGGTATAGGAATTATAAATTTAAAAGTTATAAGTTTCCCCACAAAGGTAAAATTGAACATCAAAATTGCTATAAAAAAAACATTGCCCATTTTATGTTTTTGCACTGCTGATTTCTATGCCGCATTTCAAAATTATTAATTTTTATCGAAATAGGCCTAAAATTAAGTTATTTGCAAAACCATACAAAATTTTGGAGTGCTGGGAGCGGAGCTCTCTGGCCCCCGAACACAGTCTCTCCAATTGCAGTATCTGGTTACACGACTTATTGTAAACGAGTGCTACTACGTTTTCAAGTTTTATAATCTTCCAATGAGAAGTTATTGAGCTGGGGAAATAACAACTGCTATCTGCTATAATGAAGTAGTACCGTTATCTTTAAAATATAACGTTTTGCTGCTTCCTATACATTACAAAAGGCGACACCACGAAATTCCGCCCCGGGTGTCATCATCCTCAGCGACGCCACTGATTGTTAACAGGCGGCGTGAGGCGCTAAATAGTGGATGATACACACAGTTTTGATTACAACGGCTTCTGCGTAGTTTGGGGTATCTGGTTTGGGCTTGAGGTGGTGCAATGTTTCTGTGTATTTGCTGGAATTGTACATTCAGTTTGCTGCCTGTTCGGAAGCACCAAGTATCCTAGAGACAGTATTTAAATTGTAGGGGGGACGCTTTCCCCCATCGAGAGTTAGCGTCCCACCATCGAGGTTTGGCGTCCCCCCAACGAGATTTCAGCGCTGGTTGATTAGACAAAAAAGGGCCCTTCAGCACGAATAAATCCCAGAAACTCCGGCTGAATTTAGTCCCAAATCGCGGTGATGACCTTTTTTTGGTATTCACTCGATTTCGGGGACGGAAAGACATAATTTCCGTTAAAGTACGTTCGCATTCCGAATGCGTTTGGTCAAGGCTGCAAAAGCGTCCCCCCCAGCAAAATTTTTCTGTTTAAGTACTGCCTAAAGATAATCATTATTTATTTGGCGTATTATGCAAGGACGTAACAATGTAACCATGGTGCGGTTGAAGTGAAATCATTCTGTTATGGTCGGCGTAATAACGACGCGTTTTTCCTCTTCGTTACGTTTAATAAAGAATTTTGTTTTATTTTTAATTGTAAGTGTTAAACTTGGGTTGTCCTGGTTTCGAATGTGTTTGTTGATATTTAACCATGTTATGATTTGTTCCTGTTATTGTTGCAATAAAGATTTATTTGCGCTTGGAGGTAGTGCGCAGGCAGGGATTTTTCGTGGTGGGGGTTGGTGGCAAAGTAGCATTGAGGTTGCGTTTAACGCGAGGAAAGTTAGGATTCGTAGTCTATATTAAGGATAGACAAAAACCTAGCAGTAACTTTTTCTCGAAGTGAAATAAGCAGAACTAATTTAATAGGTTAACAATTATTGATCTGACTAGAAACGACTACATTTTTTACAAATTCATTCAAAGCAACCAGATCACTATTACCGTAATAAAGTTCGATAATGCCGCGAAGTACCCGGATATCGCTTGCGATGTCACGTTCTAGTTATTACTTGCTTTTGTACGCGCAAATTCTAAATCAAAAAATCTGCAATTCCAGACAAGGACAACATACTGGCTATGCTCTCATTATACTTATCATTGGTAGTATTTCAGTGGAGGGTTTGCATTACCGCCTGTGTTATAGCATTAAGTTTATAATAACGTTATAAACGAGGGTCTGGGATTGCAACTTTTAGCAGAAAACTCTTAGATTTTTCTCAGGTTTTGCGTATGTATTGTTAAAAATTTGAATTGCGTGGCCCCTGGTCCTGGACCCTTGGTCACCAGTTAGGGGCCCCAGGACCCCCTGGTTGTTAGTTAGGAGCCCCGGGGCCCCCTGTTTGTCAGTTAGGAGCCCCGGGGCTCCCTGGTTGTCGGTTAGGGGCCCCGGGCCCTCTGATCGTAGTTAGGGGCTCGGGGCCCCTGGTGTCGGTCGTAGTTAGGGGCCCCTGGCCGTCAATTAGGGGCCCCAGGTTGTCCTGTTTTTCAGAGGCCCCGGGGCACCCGTTCGTCAGTTAGGGGCCTCGGGGTCCCCTGATCGTTAGTTAGGGGCCCTGGGGCCCCCTGGTCATTGGTTTGGGGCTCCGCGGTCCGGTCATTGGTTGTGGGTTAGGGGCTCCCTGGTCGTCAGTTAGAGGCCCCGGGGCCCCCTGGTTGTTAGTAAGAAGTCCTGGGGGCCCCTGGTTGTCAATTAGGGCCCGCCTGTTTGTCAGTTAGAGGCCCTGAGCCCCCCATTTTTTACTTAGGGCCCTCGGGGCCCCCAGGTCTTTAGTTAGGTGCCCTGGAACCCCCTGGTCGTTAGTTAGGGGCCCCGTGGTTGTCCGTTAAGGGCCCCCTGGCTTTTAGTAAGGGGCCCCCTGGCTGTTAGCTAGGGGCCCCGGGGCTTCCTCGTTGTCCGTAACTGCAACTAAACATCGCTAGGCTATGTTGTCATAATTTTTTTATCATTATTAGTATTTCAATTGGGGGGGGGGGCCGGGCCCCGTGGGCACCCCCCTGGCTACGCCTATGGTACTTCAATGGGCTGTGATATTAATGTTTGCTGATTTTTTTTCTGTTTGGTAACTTGCCGTTTTTTTTTAGTCTTTTTTTACGTACTTTTCGGTGCTGACTGTTAACAAAGTAATGTATTTACTTTGTTTAAAGATATGATAAAGTCTTTGGTAAAACAATAAAGCTTGAATTCTAAGCGTTTCGGACCAAACCAAGCCCGTAGATGATGAAAACAAAACAAACTTAAAACAACAGAAGAACAAAAAAAAATGTGCGACACATATTGAATACAGTCAAACTATAAGATAGCAGAAATTGCGTTGTTTGATAATGTATATGCGTAACTCTCCCTGAGAACTTTACGGCGAACCAACAGTCTGTTGGCCCTGTTGGAGGTATTACTTTAGATACGGTAGGTGATTTTACCGATTTTAATTTTGAGCTCTTCCTACTAGATTTAAACAATACTGTAACCTACTGCACTAAAATAACCGTTGTTGCATTTGTTGTAGCCTATACACCATGGCACCATTTGAAAGCTGCAATATGAGCTCTTCGGTGTGCAGCAGTGACTGTGATATCACTTTATATTAGGAATGGCTAAGTAGCCTAGTAACACACGTGGGCAAAGCACAATTCATTCGTTGCGGACTAATGTTTTAAAAGTTTGTAGAGGATTAATTGCGCTGCGCTTTCAATTTCTTTTGAAGTTAATAGGGCAATTTTATATTTTTAAACTAAATTGTGTATTATTTCAATCGTGATCTTGTGAAATGTCGATCTTCTTTAGCAAATTACTTGCTCTTTTACTGTCTAAAATCGCAAAAAAAGCGAAATTTGCATAGTGTTAACTTTGTAAATTTGATTGCGGAAGTTAGGTTGCGCTTCGACTTGGTACCAAAATTTCGTTCCGCAATTGCTGAGTTGCGTTGCGCTTCAACCAAATTAAAAAGTTCGTTGCGAAAGTTGCGCTGCCCTTCAAAAAACAAAAAAAATTAAATTGCGCATCTTGCGATGCGCTTTCAACGGTTGAAAAAGTCGTTGCGCTTTTCCTAAAATGTTATTCGTGTCCACCTCTGCCTAATAATAGTCGTTTAGTTACACACCACCGCCAGCCCAAATTAACAATAGTAAGTACCTTAATTTTTAAAAGCAATGAAGCAGATAGCTCAGCGCACTCAAATTTCTTTTTTTTATTCCAGGATGGGGCAGAAAAACCTACCGTATTTAAAACCTAACTATTTTGGTTCAGTAATACACATAGTCTGAATGAATTTGTGTAGCGATTAAATTACCATTTGGAATATAGAAGAGATTAGAAAACTTAGAGATTAACTTGTTTAAGTTTTTCAAGAGTTTTGAAGTCTCGATTTGGCCTAAACAAAAATTTGGAGTCTTTCCTTTGTTGGGAAGGAGGACTGCTGTTCTTAACTGCAGCGATGTTGTCTGCAGCCTGCTCTAAACTTTTAACTCATTGCAGTGAAATTTTGTTTACTTTTTATTGAAAACGGAGCTTTTTTGCTCAACTCGAAATGATTTTCCAAAATTTTTAAAGGTACAATTGCAGCTTCTCCATGAGTGACAAATTTTCTGACAATACTGTATAAGCACAATTTTTCTTGTTCTGGCCAAATCGAGACTTCCAAATCAAACTAATCTCAAGTTTTTCTAATCTCTTGTTTGAAGCCAAATGGCAATTCAATCACTTTAAAAATTTACTCGAACCACAACATGTACAATATCTGAAATAGAATACTGAGAATAGGTTAAGGAAGACTTTAAAACATAGTAGGTTTTCTATCTCAGCCTGCACAAGTGTACATGATAACTGCAATTTTTGTTTAACACTTTATAAAACAGAATTTTCTCGGCGGGGTTCACAAGCAGTTGCGCAACCAAGTTTTGTGACATAAAGTAGGCCGTATGCACCGAAGTGAACTAACTTGTATCCGAAGATAACGAAACTTTACGAGAAAAGTTTAGACAAATGGTCGGGCAAATTTCTATAATTGTATTGTAATTCAAAAATAGCATCTCTGAACGTGCAAATTTTAATCTAATAAGTTCATCGGTGTAGAACAGTGATTCTTAACTTTTTCATTTGGTTACCCCGAAAATATTCCGATGTATATCAATTACTCGTTTTAAAAAAACAGCAACTATAACAGCTCGCAGTCCAAAATAAATACATAGAAAAATAAGCCATTTTTTGTTACAAAGGCCGATAGTGTGAGGCTTTTTTTTGCTTAAGCAATGCGATGTGATGCATCCTATTGGCCCTAACGCGGCGATGGCTCTCAGGTCACCACAGAGGCTGTTCTTTTTATGGCTCTGACGCGACGGTGGCTGTCAGGTCACCACAGAAGTTGGTCAACCAAGGGCTCCTGCTTTGGCTGGACTCTGGAAAATGGAGATGTCAGATCACCACAAAAGCGGTCGTTGCCTCTGGCAGGAATTCCGGGGTAGTGGGCGGCAACTGTTGTGCAATAGCAGAAGTCAATCAGTATGGCTCTAAACAGGGGAAGTGAAGATTGAAGTGACTTCTGCTCCTTGCTGCAGACTGTCTTTGTCTCTGACTTGTCTTTTATTGAAAGTCAAACCAAACAAGCGAAAGCTGAACGATGCTACCTCTCGCCCATGGATAACTGAGTAAAACCATACCAATAAAAGCCTGAGATTACTCTCGGCTTGAACAAAACTTCAGGTCTGAGCTCTGAATTTAGAATGTGCCAAAAAGAACACGACGGGAGTATATAAATACAAATGGGTTATTCTATGGGTTAGAGGCGGTTGCAAATCACACATCAAAGAATTATTCGTCACACTAAGTTGGGGGAGAATCCGTTTAGACAGTAAACACTAGTTGAGTTGGCGATTTCCTTACTGTCTTAAGCAGTGTGTTAGGTATCAACATGTTTCTAAGAGAATTTGCGACACATTAAACAAGTTTTGACACTTCAAAGAAAAATAATTTGCTTTTAATTACGTCCTTGGTTGACCCGGGAAAATTGCAATGAAAAATGTCCAAAGCTGCGAAAGTATAACACGTTGCTCACAAGCGCGTAGCCAGAAATGCGCAATGGGGGGCTGTTTTGGGGGTCTGGGGGCGGAGTTCCCAGCCGCCGGAGGCCAATGGGGGTCTGGGGGCGAAGCCCCCAGCCACCGGAGGCTGGGGGTTTGGGGGCAAAGCCCCCAGCCGCTGGAGGCACGGGGGTGTGGGGGCGGAGCCCCCAGCGCTTAAAAATTTTGCATTTTTTTGCAAAAATAACTTCATTTTATAGCTATTTTGATTAAAAAATAATGCTTTTAAAACGTGGCTTAGAAATTGACAGTGCAAATAAGATTAAACTGGTGGCATAAATGGGCTATTTGGGAGGTGGCTAATGATAAAATGTTAGTTCTCTTGTTTAGATGCTGGCAAATTATAAAATCGAATAGTTCAATAAAACTCAAACGGAGTAATCTATTTCGTATACAGTTTATAGAGAAAAATAGTTGGGGGGGGCTAATGAAAAGAGATTTGAGGGAATGATTGGTAATTAACAAATACTGAATAGCCCCCCCCCCCCTATTTCTTAGTTTATAGTATATTTGTTGATGACACCTATGTTCAGCATTTTTACACTTACGATCAAATTTGATTGCTTATTTCTTACCATTTTTCTAAGTTTTCATTTATTTGTTGGTTTTATTTTTGACAAATTAGCCCCCCCCTGAACATATGTTTCAAAAAATGTTTTAAATCACTATTTAGTCCACTCCAGTGCATAAAACAATTTCAAAAGTGTTAAAAATGTAGTGTTTTTCCCATTCTGCATTTTGGTCGACATGTCAATGGGGGGGGGGCTAGGCTCGATCCCCGCGCCCCCCCTGGCTACGCTACTGGCTAAAAACGTGGTATTTTCCTTATTCTGCATTTTGATCGGAAGTCTATTAGCCCCCTCCTAAATAAATGTTTCAAACTATGCTTTATAGCATTTTTTAGTCTAATCCAGTGCAAAAGACAGTCTTAGAAATGCTAAAAACGTGGTATTTTCCTTATTCTGCATTTTGGTCGGCAGTTCATTAGCCCCCCCTCCCCCTTAAATAAACGTTTCAAAATAGTCTAATCCAGTGCAAAAGAGAGTCTTAGAAGTGCTAAAAACGTGGTATTTTCCTTATTCTGCATTTTGGTCGGCAGTCCATTAGCCCCCCCTCCCCCTTAAATAAACGTTTCAAACTATGCTTTAAATCATTTTTTAGTCTAATCCAGTGCAAAAGAGAGTCTCAGAAGTGCTAAAAACGTGGTATTTTCCTTATTCTGCATTTTGGTCGGCAGTCCATTAGCCCCCCTCCCAAATAAACGTTTCAAACTATGCTTTAAATCATTTTTTAGTCTAATCCAGTGCAAAAGAGAGTCTCAGAAGTGCTAAAAACGTGGTATTTTCCTTATTCTGCATTTTGGTCGGCAGGCCAATGGGGGGGGCTATAGCCCCCCCGCCCCCCCCCCTGGCTACGCTACTGGTTGCTCACAAAATATAACAATTGGCAGTAAATTTATAAAGATATTAGTGGCGTTTGGACCACCTGCAATGCGTTGTTTTGTTCCACCCACATTCCTCCCGAATTCAAGGTGACGATTAATCAAATGCTCATACTTTTGCCAAAAGGAGTCAACTGATTGTTTTTCCTACTGATCTGCCGTGGCTAGAGTCAAAATGCTGCTTCAATTTGCTTGGTTTCGTACTTTCCAAAGCTAGAACTTTAAATAAATCACAATGGCTTTTTTTAACAGAATTTTCAATAAGGTTGATGAAGCCAATAAGTTCAAAAACGTTTCTTTTTAACTTCATTTCTATGGAAGCATCTTAATACTTTTTTGGCACTAATTTTGCCTTATGCTACTGCAGCCAAGAAGCAAATGCTCACCTCACACCAATTACTAACTGGACTAGACTATCAATTGATTGTTTATGAAACAAAAGAATTTATAAGAGACCCTAGTCGATTTACTACAGACTTGGTATTAAACTATGGCATCACAGAAAGTAGTGAAGCGCGTTAAAATTTTTAGAGTTAGTAGGCCCCACACGATATCGCTTGCCAAAAAAGTCAATATTTTTTGAAAATTTATATTACCCCTTTTAAAACGTCAAATTATTCCAAAAAGTAATACCAAAGGGGGTAATTACCAAAGGAGGTAAGGGGTAATTACCAAAAGGCAAAAAATGCCAAAGGGGATAATTTGGTAATTACCAAAGCGGGTACTTCTTTATTACCGAAAAATTACCAAAGGGGGTAATTCTTAATCTGGGAGCAATAACCTCTTTGGAAATAATTACTCCCAGGTTAAGAACCACTGATGTAGAAAACACAAAATTGATAATACGCGGATCAAAGTTAACCCACGTTGGTGCACTCGACCAAAAGAGGATCTTATTTTTGCATTTTACATTCTTATACTGAGCAAAATAATCTACACGAATCGCTTTTATTAAATTCTATAGAGATCTTATAATTGTGGGAAAATTATGGTCTAGGAAAAACATTGTTATAGCGACCGAATGTTTTGTGTAATTTTTTGATGAAAATAGTTATTTTTTGATCTAAGACACAAAACTGGGGTTAAGTTACGGCTGCAATCAATGCTATAAATTTCTCACCAATAGCAAAGATAAAAGATTTATTGCTAGCAGTTTTTGCCTTTAATTTGAATGTACAAAGTTTTGTGCTGCTTAACTTTACATTAAGACAAAATGTCTTATACGCAATATTTAAACAGTAAAAACCCAAAATTGCGTTGTTTGAATAAAAATTTGGAAAACTCGTTAAAGCAATGTCGCTCAAAACTTCCTAACCCCTGGTTAGCTGTGGTGGTGGTTGGTCCAATAACCTCTTAGCACTTGTTTACAAAAATAAATGTTTCCACTTTTCCCTCGCATCTGAACAAACTGGCTTCACTGCAAAACAAAGTAATCAAACTTGTTGCTGTGGGCAAATATCGAGATCACGTGGCTCCTTTCTACTTTCAATTAAATATACTCAAACTCTCGGACTTGGTTAAACATGAAATCATCAAAATTGTTCACCGCCACCTTCATTCCCATCGTCTTCCTATACTATCTCCTCTTTTTGTAAAGTTCCGTTAAATATCCACACGAATCACCAAAGTAGTCAACTCCTCATGCAGCTATGCTCTTTACATCTCTAGATATTCAACTAATCGATTGCAAAGAATTATAATATTTAAGGGAGTTAAAATCTGGAATAATATTCCTTTAGTTAAAGTCTTTACCCAAAAAACAGTTTAATTTGCAATACGAAAAATTTCTAATTAGTTGTTACTAATTATTTGGTCGCCTTCCCGACGCTTCATAGCACAGTCATTTTTAATGCTCCAATGATATCATTTATACTATACGTGGCTGCTTGACTCGAAGACCGAGTGGACATTCGCAACCTACTTACTAGCTCAGATAATTCCTGTTATGTTACGACTTTTCTACTCGAATTTGTAGTGCTTTTCGTGTTACGAATTTTTGCACGATATTGAAATGCTTTTTCTATTTCGAGTTACATATCGAAGTAAATTGTGTTGATTTGACTTAACTTGTAACATATTCTAGTTTACACAACACTTGTTATCAATGTCAAAAGTGAAAGAAGCGTTTCTGATCAGATCAGTCTTATGTTTTTGATTTAAATTGGTTTATGATGACTCAAGGAGATGATTGGATCCGCAACAACCCGAGCACTGGAGTGATGATGGCCAGCAGCAGAGCTGGGCAAGTCCGCAAGTTAGTCCGCAATTGAAGACCTTAGAGGCAAATGTTGTTAAGTCACTTTTTGCTGTTTTGGGTAAATTGAGTTTAAAGGTTTTGCAATGTCACAGACGTCAAACGAAACGTTTTTTTCGTAATTTTTTAGCAATATTTTGTGTCTTTGGGGCGTCCAATGGTACATGTCAAGTTTGGTGCAAATTGCGTCACAAATGGCCGAATTATGGCCAAAAAACGATTTGACTTAACAACATTAACCTGTCACAAGAAGGTTTGACTTAACAACATTTACCTGTCACATTTCGAAGTAGAATAATATTTCTGTTGTTACGTAATAAAAAATTAAAATTACAATCAAAAATTAAAAATTTTTACGCGCATTTATAAGCACGAAAGTGTTTCGATCCAAAATCAGTTACAACTAGTTGTACCGGTAGTACTGTAGATTACCAGATAATGAAGCCTACAAGTAAATTATCTCCAGGGCGTCCCTCATGGGCACCGCCTTTTCTAGTTTCGGTTGTTATTAGGGTTGCAAGAATTCCGGTGATTGTTGCAAGCTGCTCAATGTAGCACAGCAGTCATTTTAGAGTTGATTAGCCTACTTAGATAGCCTAGTGATTAGAGATAATATTCCTTGAAACATCAGCTGTACTTGGCTGTTACATTTTGTGGGTAGGCTAAGATGACAAATGGTGTAAGTCATGGGGTGGTTCATTAATTTTTTGACTTCTTTTCGAGAAAATTTTACCTTATCAAACAGCAGGATTAAGTGCCTGTCAATCTTAAGAACTGGTAGCAGTTATTGTTATGCACAGAGATGGACAGCGCTGTCTCAAGCTTTTACCTCTCATCAGCAGCCTTCAGAATATCTAAACTGTCTAAACCAAAAAATATTCCCCAGCCAGCTCTCGGCCAAACTGAACAAGCTTTTTCTGTTATTGTTATTTTATTTTATGGTTAGCTTAATTTACTTGAAATTTATAAGTGGTAGTAATATTCTAGCATTATACAAATATGAAGAGTTTGGTCGTCGGTTGGATTCCAACTATTTTTCGGCAAACAAAGTATTTTGGCAGACCATCCGCCGTTTACGTGGCAAAAGATCGAGTATCACGTACTCCATCAAGGATTCTGACGGTAACATTCTAACGGATGAGAATGAAATCCTTTCACGATGGAGAGAATACTTTGAAGATCTTTTGAATCCTGTAAAGGCATCGACTCGTGACACACACGAAGTGACACATCTAGGGGAGGACGAAGTTTTCACTGCAGCAGAAGTGGCAACTGCAATTAAAGGGATAAAATCTGGAAAAGCTGCTGGTGAAGATGAAATCAGACCCGAGATGTTGAAAGCGCTGACTGGAGAAGGAATTCTCTGGTTAACGCGAGTGTGTCAAGTTGCGTGGAAGCTTGGCAAAACTCCCAGAGATTGGCAAACAGGTGTGATTATTCCGATATTCAAGAAAGGAGATCGCAAGCAATGTACAAACTACAGAGGGATATCTCTCCTTAGTTTGCCAGGGAAAGTATATGCCAAATGCCTTGAAAGGAAATGCCGAGAAATAGTGGAATCAAAACTGGAAGATGGTCAGTGCGGTTTTCGTCCGGGTCGCAGCACCACGGACCAAATCTTCACTCTGAAGCAAATCTTCGAGAAATCTTGGGAGTATGGCAAAGATCTCTTTGCATGCTTTGTCGATCTTGAAAAAGCATATGACCGAGTTCCTCGGGATAAACTTTGGAAGGTTTTGCAGGGGTATGGCGTTGATGGTCAATTGTTACGCGCTATTAAGTCATTCTACTGCAGACCGGAGGTTTGTGTTCGGGTAAATGGCAAGCAATCAAAGCCGTTCCATGTGGGCGTTGGACTCCGGCAAGGGTGCGTTTTGTCACCTCTCCTTTTCATTGTTTACATGAATTGGATCGACAAATGCAGCCAAGCTGATGAGTGTGCCACGATTGGAAATTGCAAAATTAGTCGTCTGCTATTCGCAGATGATTTGGTTCTGCTTTCTTCCACAGAATCTGGCCTCCAGCGCGCATTAAATAGCTTTGCAGATGCATGCAACACCGCCGGAATGAAAATAAGCACGGCCAAAACTGAGGTACTTCATCTTTCAAGAAACCCTGATCAGTGCGTATTACAAGTGAATGGAGCGACACTGAAGCAGGTAGAGAAGTTCAAGTATCTTGGGGTTGCATTTACGAGTGACGGAAGGCAAGACGAAGAACTGGATACCCGAATAGGCAAGGCTAGTGCAGTAATGCGAGCTTTGCACTACTCGGTTGTCATGAAACGAGAATTGTCGAAAAAGGCAAAACTCTCAATTTTCAAAGCAGTTTTTGTCCCCATTCTCACTTATGGTCATGAATCTTGGGTAATGACCGAAAGAATGCGATCACAAGTGCAAGCGTCCGAAATGAGGTTTTTACGAAAAATCGAAGGAGTTACACTGTTTAACAAGGTGCGTAGCTCTGAAATTCGAAAATCTCTTAACATCGAGCCGTTACTTCTCCGAATTGAAAGATCACAGCTTAGATGGTTTGGCCATGTAAGCAGAATGCCTCAGGAAAGACTCCCCAAACAAGCTTTACATGCCAAAGCAAATGGGAGAAGACCAGTCGGACGACCTAGAACTAGATGGACCGATTACATTGAGGATCTTGGATGGAATCGCTTGGGACTTCGCCCAAGCGAAATGATGGAGGTGATGGAAGACCGTGAGGTGTGGCGGCTCAATCTTGAGCTACTGCCCCCGCAACCCTCACGGAAAAGCGGGCAATGAAGAAAGAAGAAGACTGCATTAACAAAGGACAAACTTTAAAAAAATAATCATTCTAAACGTTTTTAGCCCTTTCGAGTCGGATTTTGTTTTAGGTTAACCGTAAAATATTTATTTTTTTCATCTCTATGTCATGTCGAAGGTATGCTGCCAATTATGATGATGATTTTTTTCTAGTTTCTTTAGTCGTGGGACACTAAAAAAAAGATGTTACGTATGTGTGCGTTTCAATTGCGATCAAGCAACGAAACCAAAAAAGGGCCCTTATTAGCTGCTCAAAAATAGCGTTTAAATCCGGAAGCAAAATCCCAAATGCAGTAATAGCAAATGCCTGGTTGCTTGAAATTAATAAGAGCCGCAAGTAACTCATTCTAACTACTTTTGTTAGTATTCAAATCTTTACTACAAATAAGCTTTGTCGAGGTAATTTGGGGATTAGGAAACCCATTCTGAATATTTTATCAACCTTACTTTAGCTAAAATTTGCTCAGCGCGAAAATAAAAGATTTTTGTTAATCTCTGCTGTCACCTAGCGACAAAATATTTGTGAGATAGATTGTTTTAGCATATTGAAGTACACAATATCAATTGTAACATATTACAATTGCAGTACTTAAATTTTGGGGGGAACGCGTCCCCCCATTGAGAGTTAGCGTCCCTGTAATAATCAAAAGAATTTTTTCACGTTATTGAAAGGATCGAACAGTATCAAACGAGCACAGAAGTGGAGATATCCAAAGTTTGACGAATCCTAATTGATAGCCTTGGCGTTGACATCAACCTTCTTGATTCAGCCAGTTTAGAGATATTTTACTTCAAACACGACACAGAAGCTTCTTTAATCATAATTTTATTGGCAACCCTGACGTTTGTTATATCGGCGACGCCATTTTAGTTTATCCTAAGACAACGCCGCAAATCATTATATTAATTAGAATAAGCCGCATAAGCCTTTCAACCAATATACATTATAGGTTGATCTTGAATAGCCTAACGAGGAAACAGCCTGTCGGGGGCATTATTTTAACGATGTTAGAGGTGTTATTATTATTTTTCCCCTATAGGTTTATGTAGATCATTCGTCGTATTTTTGGAGGACATTAATTACGTCGTGTTTGAAGTAAAATATTTCTGGAAAAGCTGAGTCAAGAAGGATGAAGACAGCACTAATCTAATCTAATACGATTGACCCAACTTTAGATACCCCCATTGATTTTGCTTCTAGTCCTAGTTTATGTAAAGTAGGTAATCAATATAAAAGATAGCTAAAATAAAATGTTTTCAAGAAAAGCAATTTACTAATTGATAGAAACTTGTTCGTGAGGCTGAGAAAATATGTGCGACTCAAGCGTTTTATAGAGTGACTATGAGGGTGGAGCATCTATAAAGGCAATTATAGTGATGTTTCGGCAAATAATAGGCTTTGGAGCGCCATTTTGATCAATTTTTGCAGATTTTTAGTGCCATTTGAAAGATCTAAATTGTTAAAATTCAGAAGTCATTTAAAAGAGTTAAATTTTCAGCCCCTTCAGCACCTCTTACTTACAGGTTAAGTACAGCTACGACCAGGGGTCCGGGTCCCCTCCATTCAAATTAAATAATATGTGCAGTATGAATTCCCCATAGTTTTTTTTTTTAATTTTGTCGCGTAAAAATTGACGAGGTGGATTGTTATTTAAAGTTGCTCGTACAATAGATGATTAATTGCATTGATTCAGCTATAAAAAGATTAAATAAGAGTCAGAGGTTGACTTTTAGGACAAAATTTTGTCTAAATTACTGTATCCCTCAAATAACGAGAAATTTAGATACTTCTCCAGATTTTTCAGTCTTGTAAACTTCCCCGTCACAAATTACTTATAAACTTTCGCGATTCTTTTCGTGTCTGAAGTCGTCTTTTAAAGTGACGCTAAAAACACTTTTTAACCAATCAGCAGTGGTCGAATGGATAGAGCGTCTGCTATTCAAACAGTAGACTCGAGTTCGTTTCTCGGCGGGGTCAAACCAAAGACTATATACGTTATAAAAACTGGTACGTATTCACAACTTTTCTGATTGACGTTCAGCAATAAAAAGGAAGAGTGTGAAGCCTCCACCGTGTGTAATAAATAGGTGGGCAGGTGGCAACTTGATTCGGAGACCGAAAGGCTCCTTCGCTGTCTCTCAGCCAAGCCAATTTGACGAATAAACTGTAATTGCTATTTCAAAAACTAATCTCAAAAATAACTTAACCATGGGATTTTTTCTTAATAGCTTTGCTCAACTGTGAACAACTAGGCTATACTCTTTCTGAGATAAAGTCAGAAAATAGATCGTATATTATAGGGATATTTTGCGATAACCTGGAGCAAAGTGTCCCTTGTTGATATAGAGGTCAACAAGAATTTCCAAACTAAGTAGATCCACCTTCATTCAGCAAACAAATGTTTGGTCGACACGAAATTCGTGTTTCTTTATTGTTGAAATACACTACATTAAATACAAGTAGCATTAAAATAAAAAAACACACGAAAGAAAAAGTCGGTGTATAGCTTAATATATAGCTTGACACTAATAGTTCTCCAAGTTTTAATATGTGATCTCTAATCTACAATAATTTTCATTTCATATAGCGCAAGCTCAGGTGCTTGATATAAAAATTAAGAACTTATTGATATCATACTGTAAATTAATTAAAAATTGGATGAGAATTAGAAGAAGAGCTTGGAAAATAAGTCACCATGGTTTTTCATGGTTGATTTTTTTCATTTTTCATGAAAGCTGGCAATCATGGAATCGTGATGTTCTGCTCATCAAGTTTTGTGCATACCTAAAAAATAAAACTTTTTATTGTTAAACTCCAAAAAATAAGTATGGAAAGATACTGCTAAAAAAAGAGTAAAAATATACAAGCTGAAGTTAGTACCGCTGGAAACCGCAAGTCTTTATCATGTAGATGTGCTAACGATACAATGCGAGGCCATATACAGGGTGTCCCAAAATAAATGAAAACCATAACCTTGCTAATAAATATCTTTATTTATTGAAACCCTATTTTTGCTATTTTTCAGAGTCAATAGGAGTTACAAATAACAATTTTTAGTTAAAATTCCCTAGGCTTGGAAATCGGAAGGAAAATTTTTTTTTGCGTTAAGGCTTAAATAGAGACTAGATCTAATAAGACTGTTCAAACTTGTTTCCGCAGAAAGTTTAATTTCAACACTTGTCCTAGAAAATACCAAATATTCTTGTGGTATCGTTACTTTCCAACCTACAGAACTGTTTACACTAAAAGCCCGGACCGGTCATTTTCTATAGTTGGTGAGGTTGTAAGCTGACGCACGTGCCTGGTATACAAGCATGAAACAACTGAGGGGCACTGGCTATTACAACAGCCTCATGTGCTCATAGATACTGTACCACTGGTAAGTACAGCATTATCAAAAACCAAACTTTGTTTTGCTGAAGACCGTGATTCAAGAGATAAGCTGCCACGCCTCCCCCTCCCCTCCTCATATACAAGCCATTGTGAAGCTTTTTTTACTCTTGAAAGTACAAAAAAACTGTGAAAATTTAAACTTCGTTTAACGGCCGGAATTTTTCTAGGGCTTGTTATTTTATTCTTGTTATAGCATTCTGTGCAACATAGTGCCTAACAGTTTTCAATTCTTAGGTATGTAGTTTTAATTTTGCCGATTTTTTTACACCAAATATAACTACCGAGGATTTTAGCTACTGGGGCCAGAATTGATTTTTTTTTATTAAAAAATTCGCACTAATGTTTTAACAAAGCCATAAATTTCATTTATTGCATTGATTGACGTCGTGAAATTTTTCCGACCCACATTAGGTTATATAATCTTGATCTGACAGTCAGTTAGTTAAAAATTGAGACCATTTATTACGAGTGTGACATTTCCAAAGCAAAAAAATCCACAATTTCGGCATTTATTCAATCGCGTGTTTGCTAAAAAATTAACTTGTAATATTATAGGCAATTTTTAAATTCTAATTGAACATCTATTACTTGATGAATTATGACGAAACACAGCGAAAATGAAAACTTTTACTTCATGCATTTTATTGCGATAAACCAAAATAAGGCAAAAAATGAATAATTTTATTTCACCGTCATATAACCGTTTATTGGCAAAGGCACAAATATCGATTTCAACCAATTTAGGTCAAAACAAATGATAATCAAAATTTCAAAACATTAATTTTGTTTGGTTGCCAAACGTTGTTTCGCATATATTCACAGCATTTTATCATAGTCACTAAATGTTTAGTGACTATAAATTTATCAAAAAATATTGTTTTCTCGTTTTGGACATAACTTGTAAGTAAGGGAAACGGGGGCGTGAAGGGGCTGGGCAACTCATTTCTTCAACTGGCTTTCAAAATTTAGCACATTATTTTTTTTCAGATGGCTCTAAAAGATACCAAACTTGATTCGAATGGTGTTCAAATAGCAAATTGCTTTCAAAAAAAAAAAAGAAGATAATTGCCCGGCAGCTTTTGGCTCCACCTCCAGACCCCGTCTGTGATGTGCATGAGTTAAACCGGATTGTTTGGCACGGCGCCCAATTGCGACATTTTTAGGAATAACTTGATCTTTGGGTTCAAGCTCCCTTCAACCGCTTGAACAAAATCCTAGTTGCGCACCTGCAGTGAACACTAGAAATCGTATATTCATTCTTTTCACGACACTAAAAATATGATTTCCGAAAACAAATTCGTTAAGAATAGTGGCGTTGCAAGAGGGGCGGGGTTGGCGGCCCGCCCCGAGTGTCACCATTTTGGGATGACACCATTTGTTTTTTTTTTTGTTTTCTTTTGAGACCGAAAACCCACTGATTGGTAGGCAAAAACTTTTTCTTCTTGTCATTACATACTTTCAAATCGAAAGCCAACTCGTTTTGAAGCGAAGACCTTTTTTTTTATTTTTTATTTGGTCTTCATCTATTTTTCGGCCAATAAAGGGTGCCACCACAAAATCCCGCCCCGTGTGCCGCCATTATTAGCTACGCCTCTAGTTAAGAAGTTTCTATGCAAGGCTTTATTTTACCGGAAATTTTTATCTACTTTTTTATTAATTCTGACTCAAATCTAATCCAAATTCACATGCTTGATCTAAAACTATTCCCGAATCGAACCCTAACCCAAACCCTAACCTAAACCCTAATCTTAACCCCTAAAAAAGCAAATAAAAAAAGCACTGCTGAATATTTCTCAGTTCCGTTTCATTCTCTTTAACTTGAAAATTTTCGGTGAAATAGTCACTAAGTATTGTTCAAAAATCGTCAAGAATCATGTTAAATGGTTGGCGTGCGAGCTTCCTTGTAATCTATACAACGAAAAAGAACAATATTTACATGAGACGCTGACAAATAGAGCCCAATAAAGAGTAGTTTAGGTTGCTGTGATAGTAAACTGACGTACGTGCCTGGTTCACAAGCACAAAACTACTAAGGCGCACAAACATGCATTTTTATTGTGATAAACGAAAATAAGGCAAAAAATGAATAATTTTATTTCACCGTCATATAACCCTTTATTGGCAAAACCACAAACATCGATTTCAACTCAGTTTGGTTAAAAAAAATAAAAATTTCAAAACATTAATTTCGTTTTGTTGCCAAACGTTGTTTCTCATATATTCACAGCATTTCATCAAAAAAATAGTGTTTTCTGGTTTTGGACTTAGCTTAAAAGTAAGGGAAACGGGGGCGTGAAGGGGCTGGGCAACTCATTTCTTCAACTAGCTGTCAAATTTTCGGACATTATTTTTTTCAGATGGCTCTAAAAGATACCAAACTTGATTCGAATGGTGTTCAAATAGCAATTTCTTTTTTCAGAAAATACATAAAAATTGCCCGGCAGCTTTTGGCTCTATCTCCAGACCCCGTCTGTGATGCGCATGAGTTAAACCCCTTTGCTTAGCACGGCGCCCAATAGCGACATTTTTAGGAATAACTTGATCTTTGGATTCAAGCTCCCCCAACGGCCTGAACAAAATCCTAGTTGCGCACCTGCAGTGAATACTAAAAATTGTTATATTCATTCTTTTCACGAAACCAAAATGATGACTCGATGATGAAACCAAAATAATGAAACCAAATTTTTTTTACAAGCAAACCACTGTGAAGCTTTTTGTGTTGGTTTTCAGTTCAAATTAGGATGGAAACAAAAATCTTCACCAGAAATCAGTGGAGATATGGTTTCACTTCATAATATGGTGTCACCCCAAAATGGTGACACCCGGGGCGGGGCGCCCCACCTAGCGACATCACTGCTGTACCACTGGTACGTATATAAATACCTTGCCACTGGTAAGTACAGCATTATCAAAAACCAAACTTTGCTTTGCTGAAGACCGTGATTCAAGAGCTTAGCTGCAATGGCTTCCCCTCCCCTCCTCTTTTACAAGCCACTGTGACGCTTTTTTTACTGTTGAAAGTACAAAAAAACTGTGAAAACTTAAACTTCGTTTACCGGCCGGAATTTTTCCAGGCCTTGTTATAGTATCCATTGCGGCGTACTGCCTTACAGTTTTCAATTCTTAGGTATGTAGTTTTCATTTTGCTGATTTTTTACACAAAATAGCTACCGAAGATTTTCGCTATTGGGGCCAAAATTGAAATTTTTTTATTGAAAAAATCGCACTAATGTTTTAGCAAAACCATAGTTTCATTTAATGCATTGATTGAAAGCGTGAAATTTTTCCTTCCCACATTAGGTTATACATTCGTTATCTGACAGTCAGTTAGTTAAAAATTGAGACCGTTTATTACGAGTGTGACATTTCCAAAGCAAAAAAATCCACAATTTCGGCATTTTTTCAATCGCATATTTGCTAAAAAATTAACTTGCAATATCATCGGCAATTTTTAAATTCTAATTGAACATCTATTACTTGATGAATTATGACGAAACACAGCGAAAATGAAAACTTTTACTACATGCATTATTATTATGATAAACCAAAATAAGGCAAGAAATGAATAATTTTATTTCACCGTCATATAACCCTTTATCGGAAAAACCACAAACATCGATTTCAACTCAGTTTGGTTAAAAAAATAAAAATTTCAAAACATTAATTTTGTTTTGTTGCCAAACGTTGTTTCTCATATTATCAGTGCATTTTACCAAAAAATATCATAATACTTCGAAAAAAATTTTGAAACTGCGTTTTCTCTCGTTTTGTACGTGGTCTGTATGTAAGGGAAACGGGTTCGTGAAGGGGCTTGGCAACTCATTTCTTCAACTGGCTTTCAAAATTTAGCACATTATTTTTTTTTCAGATGGCTCTAAAAGATACCAAACTTGATTTGAATGGTGTTCAAATAGCAATTTTTTTTTCAGATAGAGCATAAAAATTGCCCGGCAGCTTGGGGCTCCACCGCCAGACCCCGTCTGTGATGTGCATGAGTTAAACCCCTTTGCTTAGCACGGCGCCCAAGTTCGACATTTTTAGGAATAACTTGATCTTTGGGTTTAAGCTCCCCCAACCGCCTGAACAAATCCTAGTTGCGCATCTGCAGTGAACACTAGAAATCGTATATTCATTCTTTTCACGACACTAAAAATATGATTCCCAAATACCAATTCGTTAAGAAGTTTCTATTCATTTAAAATATTGTTCAAAAATCGTCAAGAATCATGTAAAATGGTTGGCGTGCGAGCTTCCGTGTAATCTATACGCCGAAAAAGAACAATATTCAACTTGAAACGCTGGCAAATAGAGCCCAATAAAAGAGTACTTTATGTTGTTGCGATTGTAAACTGACGTACGTGCCTGGTTCACAAGCATAAAACTACTAAGGCGCGCAAACTATTACAACAGCCTCATTTGCTTGTAGATACTGCACCACTGGTAAGTACAAGGTTATCAAAAACCAAACTTTGTTTTGCTGAAGGCCGTGATTCAAGAGGTAAGCTGCAATGGCTTCCCTCCCCTCCTCTTATACAAGCCACTGTGATGAAGCTATAGGTTCTTTTTACTCTTAAAAGTAAAAAAAACTGTGAAAACTTAAACTTCGTTTAACGGCCGGAATTTTTCCAGGGCTTGTTATTTTATTCTTGTTATAGCATTCTGTGTGACGTTTTGGCTGACAGTTTTCAATTATTAAGTATGTAGTTTTCATTTTGCCGATTTTTTACACCAAAAGGCTATCGAAGATTTTAGCTATTGGGGCCAAAACTGAAATGTTTTTGTTAAAAAAATCGCACTAATGTTTTAACAAAGCCATAGTTTCATTTAATGCAGTGCTTCCCTAACCTTTTTATAACCGCAGCCCATTTTGATTTTGAAAATTTTCCATGGCCCACTCTTAAAGTATTTCCGGCCGAAAACAAGGTAATCTCTGAAAAAAAAAAGTCTTCACCAAACTTTGAGCGGATTTTCCCGCCAAGAACAGGTTATCTCCAGGAAACAAAAACTTCAAACACGACTTTTTAAAAATACGACTTTTACCAAAATGCTCTGTGGCCTACAGCAAAATGTTCTGTGGCCCACAGGTTGAAAAGCACTGATTTAATGCATTGATTGAAAGCGTGAAATTTTTCCTACCCGCATTAATTTATATAATCTTGATCTGACAGTCAATTAGTTAAAAATTGAGACCATTTATTACGAGTGTGACATTTCCAAAGCAAAAAAATCCACAATTTCGGCATTTTTTCAATCGCATATTTGCTAAAAAATTAACTTGCAATATCATCGGCAATTTTTAAATTCTAATTGAACATCTATTACTTGATGAATTATGACGAAACACAGCGAAAATGAAAACTTTTACTACATGTATTTTTATTATGATAAACGAAAATAAGGCAAAAAACGAATAATTTTGTTTCACCGTCAAATAACCCTTTATTGGCAAAGGCACAAATATCGATTTCAACTCAGTTTGGTTAAAAAAAATAAAAATTTCAAAACATTAATTTTGTTTTGTTGCCAAACGTTGTTTCTCATATATCAGTGCATTTTACCAAAAAATATCATAATACTTCGAAAAAAATTTTGAAACTGCGTTTTCTCTCGTTTTGTACTTGGCCTGTAAGTAAGGGAAACGGGGGCGTGAAGGGGCTGGGCAACTCAATTCTTCAACTGGCTTTCAAAATTTAGCACATTATTTTTTTTCAGATGGCTCTAAAAGATACCAAACTTGATTTGAATGGTGTTCAAATAGCAATTTTTTTTTCAGAGAGCATAAAAATTGCCCGGCAGCTTGGGGCTCCACCGCCAGGCCCCGTCTGTGATGTGCATGAGTTAAACCCCTTTGCTTAGCACGGCGCCCAAGTTCGACATTTTTAGGAATAACTTGATCTTTGGATTCAAGCTCCCCCAACGGCCTGAACAAAATCCTAGTTGCGCACCTGCAGTGAACACTAAAAATTGTTATATTCATTCTTTTCACGAAACCAAAATGATGACTCGATGATGAAACCAAAATAATGAAACCAAATTTTTTTTACAAGCAAGCCACTGTGAAGCTTTTTTGTGTTGGTTTTTCGTTCAAATGAGGATGGAAAAAGAATCTTCACCAGAAATCAGCGGAGATATGGTTTCACTTCATAATATGGTGTCACCCCAAAATGGTGACACCCGGGGCGGGGCGCCCCCCCTCCCTTAGCGACACCACTGCTGTACCACTGGTACGTATATAAATACTGTACCAGAGGTGGAGTCGATGACACAAGGCTCGAGGCCAAGGACACAAAAAAAATCCGAGGCCAAGGCCAAGGACAGCCTTTCCGAGGACATAACCTTTCGAGACCAAGGACAGAAATGCTCGAGGCCAAGGCCAAGGACCAAGGACACAGGCGCAAGTGTTCTCCAAAAAAAATAAGACTTTAAAATTTTTTTTCAGACGATCTCCAATTCATTGGCGTACTCAGAATTTTTGTTTGGGGTAAGCCCAGCACTTAAATTGTAGGGGGAACGCGTCCCCCCATCGAGATTTAGCGTCCCCCAACGAGATTTGAGCACTGGATGATCAGACGAAAAAGACCTAATTCTTCACCTAATTTTGGAAAAAAACCGCTTCAATTTCCGGCGAAGATCTTTTTTTTTGGTCTTCACCTAATTTTGGCGAAAAAACACTTCAATTTTAGAAGAATTTTTTTTTTTTGGTGTTTGTTCAATTTCGGCAACGGAATTACGTAATCTTCCCTAAAGTGCTTTCGCATGCCAAATGCGTTTGGTCAAGGCTGCAAAAGCGTCCCCCCATGCAAAATTTTACAATTTTAGAATTGGGTAAGCCTAAACCACAAATCACATGAAATGACGTCATCAAAAATTTTCCTAAGAGGAAGTTTTGTGGAACAAAGATATCGTAGGATGGAAGATCTGAAATCGTTGCCTGTTGGCACGTAACCAGGATTTTGCAAAGGGAGAGGGCTTAAACTGATAGTTCAAAAACGCAAATATTTAACTTTGGAAACGTGTTGAAAAAGCTAGTGTAACTCAAACGTATCACAGACAGGGGATCTGGTTTGGGGGTCTGGGGGCGAAGCCCCCAGCTGTTGGGCGATTTTTTGTAATTTTTTGGAAAAAAAAAGCTATTTTAATGCCATTGAATCACATTTTGCAAGTGTTCAGAGCCATTTAAAAGCACTAGATTTTTGACATTTGAAAGCCAATTGAAAAAATCAAATCGTTTAATACTCCTTTTACCTGCAATTCAAGTTTAAAACACGTTTAACATCTTGCATTTTGGAGTTAAATTTAATTGTAAGTGATCTGGTCCAGGTAGGGAAAAGTAAGGTGCATTGTCTCTTGCAACATTTTAGCAGTAAATAATAATCCACTCGAGGATTTTCCTTAAAAATTTTTGTTTTGTCACGACAATAACCAGTTATTGGAGTACATGTTCGGCCAGGGGGCTCGGGCCCCCTCGATTGAAGCTCAATGATTTGTTCAATCAGCATTTTCCATGGCTAATTTTTTTAAAAAGTATTTTGTGCATAAAAACCGGCGAGGTTGGAGGTGAATTACTGAATTGTTATTGAAAAATGTTAAAATAGATGGTTACGTCAACTAACCATGTTATTGCCGGGCCGGATTTACTTCGTGCTAGGCCCCTAGCGCTGGCACTTTGGAGATTTTCGCAACATCTTTCTGCCAAATATAGGTGAAGACCAAAAGAAGTCTTACGATTTTAGCTCGGGGTCCCTAGCTGGTACTCAGGCACGTAGCCAGAAATTCGCAATGGGGGGGCTGTTTTGGGGGTCTGGGGGCGGGGCCCCCAGTCGCCGGAGGCCAATGGGGGTGAGATGGCGAAGCCCCCAGCTACCGGAGACTTGGGGTCTGGGGGCGGAGTCTCCAGCGCTCAAATTTTTTGCATTTTTTTGCAAAATGAACTTAATTTTATAGCTATTTTAATAGAAAATAATGCTTTTAGAACGTGGCAAAAAAATTGGCAGCCCAACATGATTCAACTGGTTGCATTAATGGGCTATATGAGAAGTGGCTAATGATAACATTGCAGTTCTCTCGTTTACTTGCTGGTAAATCATAAAATCCTATTATTCAATAAAACTCACACGGAGTAATCTATTTCGTCTATATTTTATAAAGAAAAATAATCGGGGGAAGGGCTAATGGAAAGATATTTGAGAGAAATGATTGGTAATTAACTAACACTGAATATCCTCCTCCCTTTATTCCTGAGTTTATGGTATATTTGTAGATAAAAGCTATGTTTGGCGTTTTTACATTAGCGATCAGATTTGATTGTTTATTTTCGGGCATTTTTTCAAAGTTTTCATTGATTTGTGACTTCAATTTTTGACAATTAGCCCCCCACTTCCTGAATATATGTTTCAAATGATGCTTTAAATCACTTTTTAGTCAATTCCAGCGCAAAAAAAAAACAGTCTCAAAAGAGCTAAAAACGTGGTATTTTCCTTATTCTGCATTTTGATTGACAGGTCAATGTAGGGAGTAGGGGCTATAGCCCCCACCTCCCCCATGGCTACGCTATTGCTGGTACTGCGTCATATTATGGTAAATCCGGCCCTGATTAATGCATTACGTTCCCAAAAGGCTAGATGTGGGCCTGAGATAGCAACTTTTAGGACAAAAACTACCCGTTTTCTTCGGGTTATACGGTTAAATTGGCTGGCAAAAATTGATTTTAGGGGGACCCGGAGCCCCTGGTCTTCAATATTGTTGTTAGTTATACTGTTGTAAGCGAAAAATGTAAAAAAGAAACTGAAACTGATGAAACTATAGGCTTTTTTGTCACATTTTTGTCATTGGTGAAATTTCAATTGGGGAGGGTCGGACCCCCTGTCCCCCTCCCCTTGGCCACGCCTATGCTCCAAGTGAGGAAAACCAAAAGGTGCTCGCAAAATTTCTGCGAAGTTTCTGGCGTTTTCCAACAAAATTCAACTGTTCAAAAAATAGTGCTGTCCTCGAGTCGAGGACAGGGCAATTTTCGAGGACTTGAAGCTTCAAGGCCAAGGCCAAGGACTTCAAAATGTGTCCTCGGGGACGTCCTCGAGGACTCCACCTCTGTACTGTACCACTGGTAAGTACAACGTTATCAAAAACCAAACGTTGTTTTGCTGAAGACCGTGATTCAAGAGATTAGCTGCAATGGCTCCCCCTCCCCTTCTCTTTTACAAGCCACTGTGACGCCTTTTTTACTGTTGAAAGTACAAAAAAACTGTAAAAACTTAAACTGTGTTTAACGGCCGGAATTTTTCCAGGGCTTGTTATTTTATTCTTGTTATAGCATTCTGGCGGCGTACTGCCTTACAGTTTTCAATTCTTAGGTATGTAGTTTTCATTTTGCCGATTTTTTACACCAAATAGCTACCGAAGTATTTCGCTATTGGGGCCAAAATTGAAATTTTTCTATTGAAAAAATCGCACTAATGTTTTAGCAAAACCATAGTTTCATTTAATGCATTGATTGACGTCGTGAAATTTTTCCTTCCCACATTAGGTTATACATTCGTTATCTGACAGTCAATTAGTTAAAAATTGAGACCGTTTATTACGAGTGTGACATTTCCAAAGCAAAAAAATCCACAATTTCGGCATTTATTCAATCGCATATTTGCTAAAAAATTAACTTGCAATATTATCGGCAATTTTTAAATTCTAATTGAACATCTATTACTTGATGAATTATGACGAAACACAGCGAAAATGAAAACTTTTACTACATGCATTATTATTATGATAAACCAAAATAAGGCAAAAAACGAATAATTTTATTTCACCGTCAAATAACCCTTTATCGGAAAAACCACAAACATCGATTTCAACTCAGTTTGGTTAAAAAAAATAAAAATTTCAAAACATTAATTTTGTTTTGTTGCCAAACGTTGTTTCTCATATATCAGTGCATTTTACCAAAAAATATCATAATACTTCGAAAAAAATTTTGAAACTGCGTTTTCTCTCGTTTTGTACTTGGCCTGTATGTAAGGGAAACGGGGGCGTGAAGGGGCTGGGCAACTCAATTCTTCAACTGGCTTTCAAAATTTAGCACATTATTTTTTTTCAGATGGCTCTAAAAGATACCAAACTTGATTTGAATGGTGTTCAAATAGCAATTTTTTTTTCAGATAGAGCATAAAAATTGCCCGGCAGCTTGGGGCTCCACCTCCAGACCCCGTCTGTGATGCGCATGAGTTAAACCCCTTTGCTTAGCACGGCGCCCAAGTTCGACATTTTTAGGAATAACTTGATCTTTGGGTTTAAGCTCCCCCAACCGCCTGAACAAATCCTAGTTGCGCATCTGCAGTGAACACTAGAAATCGTATATTCATTCTTTTCACGACACTAAAAATATGATTCCCAAATACCAATTCGTTAAGAAGTTTCTATTCATTTAAAATATTGTTGAAAACTTGTCAAGAATCAAGTAAAATTGTTGGCGTGCGAGCTTCCGTGTAATCTATACGCCGAAAAAGAACAATATTCAACATGAAACGCTGGCAAATAGAGCCCAATAAAAGAGTACTTTAGGTTGTTGTGATTGTAAACTGACGCACGTGCCTAGTTCACAAGCATGAAACAACTAGGGAGTGCAAGCTATTGCAACAGCCTCATTTACTTATAGGTTCTTTACCACGGGTAAGATCAAGGTGAATGATAACTTTTGGGATTGGGCAGAAATTATTTGAAAAATATTTGGTCTAAGCTATATAGAGCTGGTTGAAATGCTACTGTGTTACACAAGTTATTTAGGGTCACTATGCTTCCTCGTTTTTGTTTTTGTTTTGTTCCAATATCGTGGCCGTAAGTTTTGCGTGGTCTTGTGTTTGTGCTTGGTCGTGGATCAAATGTATGGAAGCGATTTAGAATAATTTGGCTCGCTTTGATAATGTTTTTGAGTTCAATTTTGCCAAAAAAAATATTTCCAGCTTGTTGCAAGCTAAATTATCGCGAGTGAGGCATCACCATAAGCAGAGGTGTAAAGTAACGAAAGTAGCTCTACTTAAGTAGCCTACTCAAGTAGATTTTGTCGGTAACGAGCACTTTTTAAGTAATTATATTTTTGGATACCTTCTACTTTCACTTGAGTAACATTAACGTAACATAACGCTACTTACGTACATTTTATATTAAAAGTAGTTTGTAGGCTTAGTAAGGCATACCTTTTTTTTTTTTTTTTTTTGGCAACGTCGGGCAAAATATTCGAACCGTGGTGAAAATCGTGAATGAGCGCGAGCTCGACTAGTACAGACAGGTCCAAGCACGCGCTTCTTCACCTTCAGGTATTGTTGGAAAAGAGACGAGATTTGCGTACGGCACTAGCGATTACTGCGCCACGGGAATATTAGGTTAGTTACTGACTACTGTGTAACAAAGTAAACTGACCATAAGGGTGGCTGTGATGCTCGGCGCTAGTGACGTGATATTTAATTACGAGGTTGAAAGTTTCTTAGTTTTTAGGCTAGGCTATTAGATACCAGTAGCCAATAGTCAAGGCCTGCATGCTTGGTAAATTATTTTACTTGGCTAAAAATTGCAAAAATGCGCAAGTTAGTGTAGATAGTGTAGTCAGTGGTCATGCTGCCTTAGTTTATCCCACAAAACCTTAGTTCCTAGTAGTAAGGAACATAGGCTGCTGGTGCAGTTACTGTAGCCTGAAGCATATCGGTTTGTATTGGCTGAAAAAACTAAAGTTATAGAAAAGATTTTTCACTCTGGTTTTTACGCTCTTGCAGAAATTTGCAAAGCAAAACAAATCTTTCATCAAACTTTTGCTGTTTTCGCCGAAGCGTGTGTCTAGTTGGAAGGGCCCATCTCCGCCTCATTGCGCCTGCGCAAACACAAGTTCTTTGGAAGAAACGCAACAGCGGTGGCAAGCTGTTGCCAAAATTGTTTCCGGTTTAAGCGGCCCAAGATTTGAATCCAGCGCTCCAGAGACGAATGCAATACCGATCGACCTTCTGGACAGCGCTGAAATTTGCAATAGATTGTAATCATTGCAATCTATATATGAATTATGATAAAACAGTTTATATATGTATGTAAATTACAATCAAAGACGCGCCTTACTTTGATTATAACTTACATGTAAAGTGATTCATATATAATTCATATACAGTTTATAATAATAATAATCTTATTCCAAACTTTTGCAAGTGCGATGTGTATGAAGAACAGAGCTTTCTCCATTTAATTTGCATAGCCTCTTTTCCCACCAAAAACTTTCCGAAATGCATTGTTCAAGTATTCAAATGGAATTGAAAAATATACCTATTTGAAAAAGATAATAATTTATTGAAAAAATCTGCAGTAATAAGCTGAGTAAACTAGGCAAAAACATACCTGTTTTGGATTGTTCCTTGGCAGCGCAGCTGTTTCATATTAACATCGTCACAAACAAACTTGACGCAGTAAAATTACTCGACTCTTCCACAACACTTGAATTTGCGATCAAAATTCTTTTTTAATAATTAACAGTACTGCTGCATGTTGCGGTAACGAACAATACAATTTCAAACCACAAAAACAGAGTCGATGCTAGCCTGTGGAATTATTAAATATGTACTTGTCTTTGTCAATCAAGTTTCTTGCATTACAGTCTGCACTGCATTGCTATTTCACATTTCAAAAGAAGATTTTGAAACGATTTTGAATGAACAAATGCATCATCCAAGGAAGTTTCAAATAAAACAAAAGGTCATAAACCATTCAAATAAAACAAAAAGTTCATAAAACAAACCTCACTCACTCAAGCTATTAATAATAAAACAAAAATCAATTATGATCGATTTTGTAGCTCTTTGTAACTTGTCAATACTTGACTTTAAACGACATTCGGGTCAAAAATTTTCTTTTCCGTTTTCTGTCAAAAGATATAGAAATTTCTTGAAATTGTAATTTCAAAGTTTGAATCTACCCTTTCGATATCTTTCTATTTTCAAGATATGCTGCAGGCTGACAGTCAGTGTTTTACTTCCAAAAGTTTTAATTGAAATCCAAAAAATGTATATTGTTAATTGCCAATTAGTGTAATTGTGTCAGCGTTGCTCTCAAACAAAGTAAAGGATTATAATATTGTAAAACAGCAACTTCTGGAGTAAACACTTTCTACATTTTAAACTATTATAATTCAGTTTCTTTGGAAGAACTAGCCTTGCACGACTGCAACATACCAAACGCAGACTTTGACTGCAGGTATCGCGTCTCGAACACAGCATACAGCTTTCTTTTACACTCAAGGCTGCAAAAAATTATCTTTAAAGCTCGTGTGGTTACATTCCAGGATCTCAATTATTTTCTTCTGAGTGTTCATCTTTTGAGTGTCTTAAAAAAACGTCTTTGGCTCTTCCTTTTTGTCTCTGATCTCTGATCCAGATTTTAGGCTGTGACCAGCAGGCTGGTGTGTCTCACCGGAGTTTCTCTGCGCACCAACTTTTTGGCTAGTAAAGAAGCAGTGGCGCAACTATAGATTCGAGCCAGGTGATACGAGCTTAGACTAAAGAACCTACTTACTATCGTTACCTGCGTATGTGACAATATACGCATAGTGACGCCAAAAAAATCTGAGCATGTAGTGGCAGGAGCAGGCACGCAAGCAGTATTTTTCCAAGGGGAAGGGGTTTGAACCAAAGGTTAAAATTTTTTTGTTTGAAAATGGCTTCGTTTGTCGAGCAGAATGGCCCCATTTGTTGTGCAGAATGGCCCAACTCAATGGTATCATACGCGGAAGCCCCAGCGGATGGGCGATTTTTGTAAGTTTTCGAAAAAAAAATCCATCTGAATCACATTTCACTCGTTTTTAGAGCTATTTGAAAGAACTAAATTGTTCCGATTCCGAAGCCATTTAATATAACTAACTTGCCCGACTCCTTCAAGTTCCCTTTTACTTACGGTCAAGTCCAAGACACATTTAAACGCTTGAATTTTTAAGATCGGGGAGATGGCTGCAGCCCTCTTAACTTCCCTGGTAGGGCACTGCCCAGGAATAACGTAAGTTCAGTAGGAATGCCAATTTTATGCTACATTTGGAATGTGGAAAAATGTGAAAAACTGTTTTTTCTAATTTTGCTTATACAGTATCTTCTCTTCTCAAATAATTGCTTTGAAAACATATTATTGCAAAAAAAATTCCCAAATTGTCATTTTTTCGACAAAAATTACTAACGTTGTTTAGCGGGGCCGGGGAACTTTTTTGCCTTCGCCTTCAGAGCTCCGTTTTTTTTTGTTTTTTTTTAAGGCCAATAAAGACTTGCGCTCACAACTACGAGTACGGTGGTACCTCAATTGATTAATTCAAATTAAGAAAAAATATTTACTTTGTAACAATGAGACATTATCGTATACTTTAAAAAAATTTCGTTAAAATAAATAAACTAGAAATAAAGTTTGCGTTTGAAAAACTATTAAAAAAGTGGGATTCCATTATCAGTGGACGTTTGCACTGGACCCTCATTGCCTAAAAACATATCATTTCCACACTTAGAATTAAGTTATTCCCTTGCACGAGTTACCGCCATCTTTTGTTACGGTTTTTACCACAATACTGCTTCGCAGTACAGTATATATCGAAACTGCTGCCGACGCGTGAAACTTCAAAATGGCGTCTGGAGTCATTTCAAAAACAGTACAACTCTTTTCAAATTATCATCAAAAACTTTAACGAAATGCAATATCTTAGGCACTTGGGCACCCTTTTCCTTTTGAGAGCGGCTGTCCTCAAAAAGTCGCTCCAAGGCCTTGTCCTCAGACTTTTTTGAGTCCTGGACCTCAAACTTTGGGTGCTCGACTCCAACTCTGATATATTGTGTAACTCCTAGAAGCTCATGCATATTCATGCACTGCAGCATTAACCAACCGACTAAGCTGCTTATAAATCACCACTCGGAAAAAGCACTATAGTTTAAATCAGCTTAGCAAGATACGAGTAGCAGTAGTAAAATTTTATCATGGCCCATATCTGAGCTGCCAGAGGAGAATTTCCTGAATATTATACTACAGCCTAGAGACTAAATTTTACAGTATCTTTATGGTAGCATCAGCACTACATCAGGTTTAGGCGGATTAGTGGAAACAATTAAGTTGGCTATAATTCATTTTATCATTGCCCCTTTCACTGTTTCATGTTCATTCGCCCAACAGAAATGCAGGAAATAGGGGGCAATTTTAAAATACCAAGTAGGGTACCGGTATATTAAATTACAGTGCTCTTGGTTTTCAATTGACTAAAAGCTTTTATCCAACAAACCTGGTTTCCGCCGGCTGAACTGTACGGTGTTTGGTCACTAACTGGAGATTTGTATTTCAAGACCCATAACCCAGTTTGTGATCTAGCCCGACTTTAACCCATGACTCCAAAATTCTTTCTGCCTAGCCAGACCACTGCCAATACAAATGCCACGTTTTGCATTAAAGTAAATTGATTTTCACATGTTGCTTGAATTTTATACTAGGCATAACTAGATACTAATGCTGATTCTATAGTTGTTTTTTTTTTACGATAGGCTACAATTAGATCTATGCTTTTTGATAAGTCTGGGGCCTAAGAGGTTTGGAAGCGAAAACTGCTGTATACTGTTAGAAACATTCAGCCTAGCTGCTTACAGTCTGCTGTTTTCGGTTTTCCATAGCCCAGTCCTAACCTGTAACTTAACCTTTCTCCATTTCTTAAAACTGGTCGGCCGGTAATTTTTGAAACGTAGGTCGAATATCAACAGCAATAAACCTAATAAATCCTTTCTTCCAAGTAGGTTTGTCGGTACTGCCGGTAAAACGCAACTGACATTGAATTTGTTTAACCATTGCTTTTTAAATTTCTTAACAATCACATGCCTCTGTTACATCATAGTTATGAACCTGAAAAAAATAAATTGACTTATCAACATTTTCCTCTGACAACGGGACCTATAAACAAATCTTTGATCGCTAATTTTTCAGGGAAGGAAACGAGTTTTTTCTTCAAAATTTCGCCAAAAGTTGTATTTTGCACCACAGTACCAGAATATGGTCATAACTCAATTTGCCAAAAAACTAACTTAACAACTTTTGTCTCTCAGGTCTTCAATTGCGGACTAACGAAAAAAGTTGCGGACATGCGGACTTGCGGACTTTGGCAGTTTAAATTGCGGACTTGCGGTTGCGGACTATTTTTAATTTTAGTCCGCAATTCCGCAAGTTTTATTCAAATATTGAAATTTTTTGCTATTTTCGTAAAATATTCATGTTTTTACGCAGTCAAACATGAGAAATCAATTCAATTTTTTCGAGTTTAAGTTCGGCAAAAATATCAAGTTATTCGAGTTCAGGCAGACATAAATACTATAGGTCTGCTTTTCGACTTAATTGCTTTCTTTTTGTTGACATGCTGTTTGGTAACGTGAAAAACGAATACATGCCGCGTTCACATCTTTTATGCAAATAATTGGTTGATTTTTTAGAACATTTTAGAACCCCCTTTTGTGCTGGTTTTAAGAATCTTCTAGAACTGTCATTGTGGTAATTTTAACTGTATAGTAGAGTGGGGTAAAAAGCCAGGTGGGGTAAAACGCCTTTTGCCAATATTAGCTCTCATACTGAGCGTTGCGGCGTCATATTACCACGCTATTATCATGTCTGTCTATATATATACAGTACTTTAGACCATATTTGGAATAAAGAAAAAAGGAGCTGGTAAATTTTATGATTATAAGCAACTTTTTTACTCTTTTCATGTAAGCATTGCGGGTTAATTGATGAGCTATTTGATCGCCTTCAAGGCATCCAAATAACTTGTGTCTTTTCAGTGAAAGAGAAAACTATGATTGATATAAGAATTGGTTATTATGTTTGATCAATTGCCTCAACCCTTAAATAAGTTTAGCATAACCAAAAATGACTTCTGGTGGGGTAAAAAGCCTTTACATATATGGGGTAAAACGCCTTTACATATATGGGGTAAAACGCCTCCTCCTTACTTTTAAAAACATCATTTTTAACTGCAGTAAGATTTATTGAAATAACAACGAGAAACTTGAAAATCGATGCCAAAGCTTTTTTTACATGAAACAGTTGGCAGTATTACCAAGAAGTGCCTCCAGTGGGAGCAAAGATCCCCAATTTTTAACTCAATTAGATTTTTCCGCACTAGCGCCGGCAATGCCCCTAATATTACCTTTAAGAGGCAAAAATTATGATGCCAAGTGAAGCCAAAGAAGAGTAAAATTAATAAAGTGGAGCTCTCCATTACCGGCATTGCAGATTATGTAAAAGTACGCAGTATTTATATTATTAAGGCATCAGCAAAGTTTTTTTGTGGTTTGAATTGAAAAAAGATTTTTTACAGTAGTTTTGAATAATAATGTCTTCTGAGAAGTTTTTTCCCTACCGACATTGCGCATTATAATAGGCCAGAAGAAAAGAAGAAAGAATCAGTGATGCTTCATCTAATGCAAGAAGCATATACACAAGTACCACCAGGTCCAAAGAGAAAAGTGGCAGATTCGTCGGTCTATACGTGGGCGACTGAATCGGAAGAAAGAGCAACCGAGCCCTAGAAGATCCAAAGACGAAAAAAACTGGAAGCGAAACAAGCGTTATGACTAGGCATAAAGGAGTCCGGAGGTCTGAAGTTAATTTGTTGTTACGGCCAGCAGAGAAAAATTTGGAAGGGTACGAGTTTTGGAGCTCACGAAAGAATACGATCTTATTTTCTGATATGCAACAGTAACATACGCGAAGAGAAAATTTTCATGACCGAGAGTGTCGTCTTCCATCGGCTGATAACAGATTTTGCGGAAAATGCTTTGAGAGTGATGATTCTGAGGGGAGACGCAGAGCACGTTTGTACCAGGATAAGCCTGGTGTTCAAGTAGTGGTACACTTTCAGTTGAAACGTTGAGCCTCGAGGAGAAAATGCTTTCATGCTATGGAATATGGACTTAGCGATTGGTGTAACAGCCAGCAAACGAAACGTGACACTTTCAGTCAGTCCTTCTTCTCACTGACTCCAAATTTGTTTTTTACTTTTCTCTGCCCTTCATATTTCCTAGCAAAGTCGCTCTGGAGTGTAATTATGGATCTCTTCGTCCTGCTATGGACTATGTTTCTGTCAATTTTTGGTGGTCTTTGGCCTGAATGAAATTGCTAATTTCTTATTCAAAGCGAGAGCTTCTCTGTCTTGTGCCTTTCGTTGTGGTCCTTTACTTATTCTTCCCCCCCGTATCCTTAACCAGATATACTCAATGTAGCGCACTTTTATTGGAGGTGCAATATTTCTCATTCACATCCGAGTTGTCAAGTTCCTCCAGTTTCTTCGATGCAATTAATCTTGTTTTTTCCTATAGAAGCTGTAAACTTTTACACCTTCGCTGCTATGGTTACAGCCTCATTTGATTTTGTTACTTCTATTATTTGTAAGGAGAACTCCTCTAGCAGCGCTTGTAGACACCCCTCCATACACAAGATCTTAATCATCTCTTCCCAAAGTGTCCTGCTTTTTAACTTTGAAGGTAAATTGTTTTTTGACTCTTCCCTCTTTATCTTTGACTTCTGGTCCAGACTTTGTGGTGTGGCCCGACCAATATGGGTCTCTACGGAGTTTTATTGCGCGTCATCCCTCGGAAAGAGTTGGGTAGCATAAACACATTGTAGGTCAGGAATTGGTATACAATATACAAGCATTAAGGCATCAGCAACGTTTAAAAAGATGTGCCATTTTTCAATTTAGATTAAAAATAAAAGGTTTTTAGGGAGATTGTTTCTCCACTATGTCTAACTGAATCGTTGCGGGTTATGACATTTTTTGGTCTGTTTTCTCGCATATTTGCCTTGATTTATCTTACTAGCACCCCAAAAATGGTGTATGACATGTTTAAAATTGTTATTACGTTCCCTTCAGTAGTCAACATGCAAACATCTTTCCACTTTCAGAGATGGGGTAAAATGCCTCCCTATAGGCGTTTTTCCCCAGGTGCGGGGTAAAACGCCCAATTTTTTTCAAAAATTAAAAATCGATTTTTAGCTTAACTACAAAGTTGTCAAAATCCTAAATGCGTGAGTTGATAGAGCTTCAGTCGATGCGCAAATACAGTGAAAAACTTTTATTTTTCTGCACTAATGCTGCCGATTACAGCATATTTTCGTTAAGATAGGCTGCTTACCCCACTCTGCCCTATTGTCTTTAGACCTTTAATCTAATAATCTTTAAGTCTGCAACTAGTGCTCAAATTAGACAGTCTTCGACAGTACGAGTGATGTGGTGTTTCAAATTTTCGTAGTTTAGTGTATCAAGTTAGATGTGTAGTAAGTTGGTTGCTGATGTTTCTATTTCTATAATGAGACCTCGAAGCAGTTTTTTAGTAAAATAGTGTAGTAAAGTCTAGCATAAATTTTTAGTGATGTGGTGTTTCAAATTTTCGTAGTTTAGTGTATCAAGTTAGATGTGTAGTAAGTTGGTTGCTGATGTTTCTATTTCTATAATGAGACCTCGAAGCAGTTTTTTAGTAATATAGTGTAGTAAAGTCTAGCATAGTGTCAGTATAATCAATAGCGTAAATTTTGGTCTTGTAAATTTTAGTTAATTGATATTGATTTGGCTAGCTGATAATTGACTTCTTGTTTTGCCGTGCTCCTTTGGACGAATCAAATTTTTGGTGTTCTGTGAGGAATAACATTGTTATATTTACATCCAAAGTGTGGTATGACTGCAGAAATATGAAGGATATGGCGCGCGGCAAGACAGGCTACTACAAACGAGTCTAACCTGATTCAAATTGGAGTCAACACTGTTTTCTCGAGTTCGGCAGAACAAGTTCGTTTTTTGGGTTTAAGTTCGAATTTGCAGCCCTGGTTCAAAGTATGGCTTTATTGTTTTTTACCGTGAGTTTACAAAATTTGCCACTGAGGTATCATTTTTTGTACTGGTAGCCAGTGCTGTCGCTACGGTGAGGCCACGGGCACCGTCCCCCCTCCAACGACTGCTTGTGCCCCCCCATTTTGGTTCATTCAGAATGCTTTTTTGGAGCATCGCGTAACGACAAAGCAACAGGCAATAATGGAAAATGGAATAATAATTTTCAAGCATGATTCTCGTTTGAAGTTTTCTCGATTGTTTGCAAAATTGCTGGCCAACAAACTGGCGTACATAAATGTGACTCAATAATCCGTCTTATTAACTCGTCTTTACGGATGTGTCGCGGAATAGGGATGTATGCCTACAGAAGCGTTACCGGTATTTCGTTAGTGATTATGACCTGAAACAATACTTGAAAACATTTTTTTAAAAGACCAGCTGTTTTTTTTAGAGCGCACTCAAGATTTATTTTAGTTCGCAGTCAGTGGCGCAATTAGGGGGGAAGAGGCTAAGGGGTCATTAACCCCCTCTAACCAAGTCATTTAGAAAATATAACCAAAAAAAAATAAGCGTTTAAACGTGTTTTGGACTTGACCTAACGTATATGGGGGCTCAAGAGGCTAGACAATTCAAATCTTCAATGACTTCTGAATTTTAGCAATTTACTGTAATTATTGATATGGTTTTAAAACGTGCGAAATGTGATTCAAATGGCGTTAAAATCGCTATTTTTGCCGCAAAATTGCAATAATCGCCCAGCAGCTGAGCCTCCTCTGTAACATGCTTGAGTAGCAACGGTTTGTTCAGCACGGGACCTAAATTAGACAATTTCTGTGCAAAAAACATTTACTTTTGGTTTAAGCCCCCTCTCTCTTACTTAACAAAACCCTGGTTGCGCTTCTGGTCGCATTTACTCCTGTAGACATATTTTTCAAGCAATTATACCGGCCGCATGCGAAACGAGCTAATAAACGCTGCCGAGCTTATATGTATCTTTTTCCAAAGATGAATACAAAATTGTAGCTTTAAAATATCAGTTTTTATGTGCAAAAGTTCAGTCCATTTTCGGCTAGGGCCCTCTCACTTCGTTTGGTGTGGCGACGGCACTGCTGGTAGCGTGTGCTTATCTCATTCCTAGAGTATTTATTGAAACTAGGGACTAAAAATTTAGTTATACGTCTAGTGAAATGAATGTTTTTTGCCTTCTACTTACTGCCTTTGCCTTTTCCTGCGTTGAAAAAAAAAAACTGTTTTTTTAGAATATCTTGTTGTAAGCGGAAATACGGATTGTACTTTGCTATTTGATGGCTTCTCACTGTAATCCAATGGCTTTTAATCTTCGAATCCCTAGCTTCATTGTAGCATTTTTAAGGGTTCGTCGGTGGGTTGTGCATTATGCTTCCATGCAGTTTAGGCACTAACTATATAAACAGAAGCACAGCCAGTGGGCTGGGGGCTACAAACCCCTTAGCCAAGTCACTTAAAAACTTGAACCAAAATTACAAGCGTTTAAATCTATTTTGAGTTGGACCTGAAAGTACGAGGAGCTGGGCAATTCTTAAGTTTGCTCTCCGACAAAGAAACTCAATAACAAGACATGCTGTGGTAGATTTACTACAATCAACGATTGTTAGTAATTCCTTTCATTGCCTGAAATGTATCCACCATACGCTTGCTATACCTCCTACAAGTCACAACTTTTGACTTATGCTTGCTAATCAACTCTGAGCAGATCACTTCGGGACATGGCTGAGAGCAAAACTCTTCTACTCGGTTCATAAAAGGTTGCGGACTTGCAGTGCGGACTTCAAATATTACGAAATAGCGGACTCGCGGTTGCGGACTTCAAGAATTACGAAGTTGCGGACTTGCGGTTGCGGACTCAAGAATCCTGAAACGTCGTTGCGGACTTGCGGTTGCGGACTAAGCTTTTAAACGTGCAATTGCGGACTTGCGGTTGCGGATTAAGAAAATTGAAATTCGGTTGCGGATTTGCGGACTGCGGACTTTACAAAAACCTTGCGGTGCCCAGCACTGGCCAGCAGATGTCAGCATAACAATAGGAATTTTTTGAGATCTGGCCGCTAGAAATACAATGCGATCACGCTCAATCACGCCCTAAACACAAAAACACAAGTCAGTAAAAGAAGTACACAGGTAAAATTCGAAACCAAAAGCTTTTGGCCAGGCCTGGTCTACACTTAACGGACAATCGTAAGCATACGAGAGAATATGCTTGTTTATTTTAACAAATTTTATCGCGGTAAAAAGGCACGCAGAACTTGCTGAAACAAAGATTCACACTTTATATGCTCACAGTTTTATGCCAGGTGTAGACCGGCCCTGAAAAGGGCATTCAGATCGGAGTTTTTTTTTGTTCAGTTTCCTCTCAAAAAAAGTTTTGCAGATCTGAAGATTAATTTCACCAAAGTTGAGTTTTCTACGACTTTCCATTCCCGAAATACACAGCGTAAATTTCCCTTTAAAAAGCTCTTTTTTCTTAGAAATTTTGTCAGGGTTGCTAATTAGAAACAAAATTTTTTTAAATTACCTCATGTTTCTAATTTTAAATAAATATTTTGTGGCAGAGCGGTTGTCAAGACATAAGTAAAGAGTCAGAATTCTAAATTAGCTGCTTTTCAAGTAAATTCAAGTCAACTTTCCAAAAGTTAAACTTAATCTGTCGTAATGCTGACAAAACAGCAACATTGAAGTAAGAGAAAAATTGCTGAATTTTGAAAATTTTCAATTTTCAAAATTTTGAAAATTTTCAGCAATATTTTGAAAACGGGAAGACGTAGAACGTTCAAATTTGGTGAAAATGCATTTTAGGCTTATCCGAACATTTTGGTCAACAGCGACAAGCTTGATATCAATGTCCCTTTATAATGGGAATGGCACAGATCACTATTGAAGACAGATTTGAGATTGTGGAAATACAGGACAAATTAGACGTTATGATATAACTGTAATGGTACCTATAATCATTCCATGTAATATTGCTGTAGCATAATGCTATAGTTTTCACTACATCTTAAACTCTTCGGCTAAAGGTGATTTTGATAAATGTTCCAATCCTTAGTCTTAAAGATAAAGCTGAGAACAAAATAATTCATAGAGAAACGATTTTTGATAGAAGAATATGGCAGGCGTGCAGTCCGAATATTACTGAGAACCGAAGTACATGCTGGCAGCGTGGGGGGCGAAGTTTCAGGCCGTTGTGCGGTTTCATAATTAAAAAAACAAACAAAAAAACAGCCATTTTAACACTAGTCGAAAAAATTTTTTCACGTTTAAGAGTTATTTGGAAGAAATAAATAGCTAGAATTTGAAAAAGCTAAATTGCTAAAGCCCTTTTATTTCTTCCCCACTTATTGGTTTGGTCCAAAACATGTTCAAATCTTCAATAATTGAGAAAAAGTTTTAAATGACTTGTCAAAAAGAGGATTCAGCTCTTGGTGTCTGGGTATGGGGCGGAGTTGTAAACGGCCGACTAGTACAGGCCCGAACGCTAAAATATAAACCCGAAACCTAAAAATAATTTGAAATCCAAACCAAGCCCGAACAATAGCCTGACTTAAGTTAGGCCAAAAAAACGTAGGCCTGTACAATTAATTGCTCTTTTGATTATGATTTAATAGCTACCCAAAACATAAGGCAGACTGTGGTTGATATCAGAGTTCCAAAAAATGCTCAATTACGAACAGTTAGAGCAAATATCACAATAGATTACCACAGTATTAATACACTGCAGTAAAACCTATAAAACCCAACAGTCTGTCTGTTTCGCCCATCATTCGTGATTTGTTAGCGATGGAAAAAAGAGATATTCTCCCATGATGCTAATTCCGACTGATAAAACTACAAATCCGGCTGATAGTACAACAAGCGTCGATAACTACTCAAAATTACTGAAGGACAGCATCACCCCAGCGTACTGGAAAGCAAACGATTCGGCCTTGAGTAAAATTAACACAGACGCCGAAAACATTTCGCATGAATTAAATATGATGATCCTGTTTCCGGGTGAGACATATTCGTGGGTTTTAAAGGTTTTAATTTTTAATGTTTTAATTCTGCGGTAACTGGTAATCTAGTTTAAAACATAAGGCATGCACAGAACCGAAATAAGCCCGAAGTTTTGTCAATCTTTGGACTGAACCTGGATACAACTCTGAAATGGAGTAAGAAACAAAATTAGGGGAATTCAATAGAACCTGACTAAAACTTCAAAGGAAATTAACGTTCTCGGGATACTAGGCTCGAGAAGCATAGAATATGAATGCCACCAATTGAAATCGAAATGACAACCCCAATTGAAATGCCATCAATGATAAAAATAATGACAACGAATCCTATTGTTTTTTCAGTTTCAGTTTTTTTTTAGCATTTTTGTGTACAACAGTACACGGGTACACCAGTAATAAACAAATCAATCAAATCTTTCATTATACTCGCCGTATTACGCCCAAGCGTGTAACGAGTTGGCGGGGCCCATCTACACGTCATTGCGCCCGGCAACACAGCTTATTTCAAAAAAATGTCGCAGCGGTGGCGAGCCGTTGGCAACACTGAGTCCAATTTGACCGGCCCGAGATTTGAACCTCAGACCTCCCGCTTCAGAGACGAACGCGTTACCGCTCGACCATAGTATTAATAATGACGTCCACGGGTCCCGGGCCCATTCCATTCAAATTTTTGTCAACCAACTTAAACGTATCACCGGAAAGAAATTCAGGATTTTTGTGCTAAAAGTTGCAACCTTAGATCCTCATCTAACCTTTTTATGAGCTTTATGCAATCACACGATTAGTAACCATCTATTATACCAACTTCAAATAACAATCCACCTCCACCTCACCAGTTGGTACGCGGCAAATTACTTTTGAAAAAAAGCTAGCTAGGGGAAATGCTTATTGAACAAACTATTGAATTTGAAATGAGGCGGCCTTAGCCCCTGGTCGCACATGTACAGTTACTCTTAAAAACTGGTTATTTTTACGACAAAACAAAATCTCCTAAGCAGATCTTTGAGTGATTTATTGGTTAGTGCTAAAAATATTGCAGTAGGCAATGTACCTTGCTTCCCCCCACTCCTGGGCCAAGTTACTTTTAAAATTTAATTAAAAAATGCAAGATTTTAAACGTGTTTTGGAATTGACTTGTAAGCAAGCGGAGGACCGAATAATTTTAATTTTTTCAATTGGCTTCCAAATCTAAAATTTTAGTTCTTTCAAATGAATCTAAAAACGTAAAAATGTTATCCAAATGGGCGAAATGGCATTAAAATGACTATTTCTTCCAAATATTACAAAAAAAATCGCCCAGCGGGTGGGACCCTCGCTCACAGGCTCCTCGTCTGTGATACGCTTGAATTGCACTAGTAGCTCGCCACGTGTTTTTCTTCAGACATTTTTGGAAAACCTTTAATGTAAGTCCTCCCCTTTTAGCAAAATCCTTGTTACATGCCAGAAGCAGGTCCGGCTTCTGTTTTTCCATTTTACGGTAACTTTATCTCCTAAAAAGACCGTATTTTCGAAAATTTCTGATGGTTTAAACCTCAGGCCGATTAAATTGGACGCGGTGTTGCCAACGGCTCGCCAACGCTGCGACATTTCTTCGAAATGAGCTGTGTTGCCCGGGCGCAATGACGCGGAGATGTGTCGTGCTCCACCAATTCGCTACACGCTTGGGCGTAATACAGCGAGTATAATGAAAGATTTGATTTTGTTTTGTCATTGTATGTAATTTACGATTTGGGTTCCCTTCCCCAATCAAAAATTCTGACTACGTTTATGGTTAGAAGTTTATGAGAGAAATGATAATAAAATGAAAATAAAATAATAAAACACCAGCACTTCATTTATGATGCTCAAATGCAGTCACAAACTTCACCATTTAACGTTATTAAGATACTTAACAGTCATATTAGTGCTGCTCACTTTTTGGGATATTGCAAGTTTTCCAAATAAATCTTGCTCCAATACATCAGTACCAGCAACGTATACAACTAAATCCGGCAAAAATTCGCTAAAAGCAGAGAGTAGATGAGATTGTACAAGCGCAAGATATTTTTCATCTTTGTCGTAGTTTTCCAACTCTTCAAGCCTAAACTCATAAACAGTAAAAACTTTTTGCCACTGATTTTACGTCCCCTTTATTTAATTAAAAGTAGTAAAGCCATGTTAAAAGAGGAACATTGGACATAACCGCGTCCATTCTAGGCAAAAAATATTAACTGAACAACATAAAGCGTAAAGAACGTGCAATAGGCATATGTATGAGATTCATATAGGTTAGGAAAGATTTGAATGATAATCAGTACCAGATAAGTTCAAAGCAAAACTATTTTGTTAAGTTATAGAGCTCAATCAGTTTCTTGACCGAACTACCACCAAGCAAAACAGTCGTGCGGGAAAAAAAAGATTACTTTGCATCATGTAGGCCTACATTGTACAATGTACATTCTTTGCACTTTACGTCGTTGTTTAGGTTTCATTTTTTACTGATAGTCATAACGGATTTGGCGAGGCTCAAAACATCTGAAATTTTAAGTGTTTGAACTAAGGCTTTACCATTTTTGATTGAATTGTTTTTTCACTTCTTTTTGAATATCAATTAATTTAATAAAACAAATAAACAGTTCAAATTAGAATTCTTCGAATTAATCGAACTACAAAACCCCGACTACCATTATATTTGTCAAATTTAGTGATTGCCAAAGTAAATTAAACTACATCTAAAACCATTTAGCAATTGCTGAGAAATGTTATTGATTTTTTAAAACTATTACAAATTCTAAAAAAAATTTGCCGTGAAATCTGGTTATGCGTACTATACAGCATGATTGATTCACTGACATCTTCACTGTAGTATTTAGATTGAGTCGCTAATGGTCTGAGGTCGGCACGGTACTTTCTACAAGTACCGCGGTACCGGTATCAGTGCTTGCTTGAAAAAATTAAGTACCGTCGATACTGATACCGGTAATATTTTTGAAAACTACCGCGGTACTGATACTCTTCACAGTACTTTTTGATGATCCAACTTATTTGTCGTAGAATAGTTGAAGAGCGTTTGTTTCAAAAAACTAGTAATTTTTAGCGAAAAAAAAAACACGACAAACTGCAAGATTACGAGCAACCATTTACTTTGAAAAATATCAGTATTTCAAGATGATCGTCACTTAACGCAATTCTTTTGAGTATTTGAGTGTTTCCCTACAGAGAACACTCGTTGGATCGCTGCACTTGAAGGTAGAGCAGAGTTATATCGAAAAGAAAATTTTTAGCTCATCATTTTGAAAATTAAACGAACTAATTTGCCGTTGAGGATTTTCATCGACGAAACTTTCAAAAATCTTTTCAGCACTGTCTCGGCAAGTGTTCTTAAACTTGTTTTGTATAAATCAAAAAGTTCGTCCAAATGTTCAATTCCGTTCGTATCATTGCTTTCATCAGAAGCATGTTGCGCTTCCAACGCTCTCAGCTGCGCAAAACATACGAGCGCACCGTAACGGAATATTTCAGAGTTACAAATTTATTAGTTTGGCTTCAAAGAGAGAGAGTTTAATTTTCAATCAATAAATGACAAAAAAAACTAAAAAATATCGAATATTAAAAAAAAGTACTGCAGTACCGGTACTTCGGTACCATTTAAAAAAAAGTACCGTCGGTACCGGTTACGGTACTAAAAAATTATTGCGGTACTTTTGCAGTCGGTACTGCCCACCTCTGCAAATGGTGCAAAATACTGCGTACGCACTGCGCAGATTATTATATCTTTGTATAAAGATTGCAAAAGAAATAATAAGCTGCTCATCCACAGTTTTTGGCATACGAACCGCTAAACATTTGCTTTTGCTCGATAATCTTCTGGATAAATGCTTTTGTTGTAAATATCCAAAATATAAATGTCTTTGTTTTCCTTGAAATCTCTTGCTGGGCCATTACCTTGGCCGGCACTAAGATCAATTATCATCACTTTATTGATGTGATCAAATTCGTTACACACATTCTGAAATGGAAAGTACAATATTTAGGTGCGTTTGCAACGGGTTTGAAAGATCTTTTAAGAAAAGAATATCCTACCCAATATGCTATCAATGAGAACATAATTGCAACTACTTTAAAAATATACTTTAACTTAATAAATACAAATATTTTAACATTGATATGCCAGGGGTCACCAAACTTTTTTCGCAGAAGGTCGGATTACTGCAAGATTAGCGGCTGCGGGCCGGATGCGAATTTAGAACAGATATACAATATTTAGGATTTCCATTGATTCGAATTGAGCGCAATAGCTAGCAAAGTCAGCGGTGGTATAGCAAAATTGTGATGGAAATCGATGAAGGTTGCTGGAATAGCTGAGCAACTCCTGCTGTATCGTGCTCTTGAAAAAACACTTTACATCTTTTGGCTCGATCTGTAGTGGTCTAATGCTTGGAAAACACAACTTCACAAGCTACCCGTAATATGTGGCAAACATTAAAGGTGCGTTTAGACTGGACGCGAAGCAACGCAAAGGTTGGCGACCTTCGAACTAAAACCGTTGCACTAAAAAATTGAAACAGTTGCATTTATTTTTAACGAAAGTTGCAAAAAGTTGCATTTATTCACAAACATTAAAAACGACAGTGATTTACTCCAGCAATTTATTTACATATAATGCCAAATCTTCGCAAACATTGCTTGGGGAGAATAGGCGATCTTTGCAAAGCATGCTAAAACTCCGCTCCTCAGTGCATGAAGTTGTAAGCCAACTGTTGCATCATCAATAACATTGAGATCCAGGTAATCCGTCACATAGCTCTTTGTTATGGAAATCAAAGACAATAGAACTGTGCTGAAATAGTTTTGTAGCATATTTTGAAAATCACATTAACGTTTTGCACCATTTCTAATGAAAATTGTTGCAAAAAGTTGCGTGTAAAAAAGAAAAAAGTTGCAAAAAGTTGCAAAATAAAATTTCTACAAACAGCTTAGAACATTGTACTACTTAAAGTCTTAGTATTTAGAAAGCTGTCGGAAGCTGTAAAAAAAAGTTGCAAAAGTTGCAAAACCTGCCCTAGTTATCACGCAATAACCGTGAGGAAGAGTCAAGACTAATAGCCTAGGTAACAAAACACTCTTGAGAAAAAAGTTTGTAAAGTTTAAGAGAAAAACAAAGTACAGCAGATCGAATTGGGAAATGAAAAGACAAGTCGTTTCTTCAAAAACGTAGTAGTACTTAGCCTATTTTCTAGCTATCAATGCTTTGTTTAGACCCTTCCACTGAAAACTTGCCATAATCTGTTTTGATGATGACAGTTCTGGGTTTTAATGCAGAAACGCAAAAAGCTAGAAGCAGATGTCAAAGTTCACTTTAGGTGTTTACTCCATAGATGGGCAAGTTAATGCAAAACGTTAGCTTCGTTAACCACTAGTCCGTTAACAAACTTCACACCTCCGTTAACGTTAATCCGTTATTTTCAGCTTTAATTACAGGAAGTTAATAAAGTCCGTTAATCTGTTAACATTTTGCGTGTAATTTACATTTCGTTTTATTCACTCGCTTCTAGAACACGTATTGACGCTGTTGAGCAGATTGTAAGGAAATATCTACTGCTAAAGTGGTCTTTTAGTGTTTTGAAAGTTACATTTTACAGTCTAATCTAATTTCAAGATAAAAACAAGTTCAAACGCACAACGAAGCTGCAAGATATTAACGATAAAAACCTTAACGGAAGTTAAAAGAACTTAACGGAAGTTACTTTAGTCCGTTAACAGCACTTAACGGAAGTTAATTTAGTCCGTTAACATGAAAAAAGTTTTTAACGGATTAACGAGTTAGTGAAAAAGTTAGCTTCGTTATTAACGGATTAACGATTAACGGACTTGTGCCCACCTATGGTTTACTCAGTTAACAAATCCTTAAACGCTTTCACCATCCATGTCTCATTATGGTACTTGTAGATCTATCTTGAAGAGTGTAGACCAATAGACTAGTCTACAGGTACATTTAAAGCGTAAACTATGTTGTTTTATTAATGTGATTTTTCTTTTTCAGGCAAGCATGTTATCATACCTGTAGTAAGCTTAAACAGTTGTTTGTGTTTGCTGTTTAGTGCTGTTTATGAAGACTCCCAATGTTAACGCTATGGGTGAATCTGAAAGTTGGATTTGTTATCAGTAATGCAGTGGATTTTTTGCTTATTGTGCAATGGATTTCTGTGTTGATTTGCTGGAGAACGCAAAAAAGCATTGCAGTTTTTGCATGATTTGACACTATCATTGAAGGACAAGAATTTAGCACAGTAATACCAGCAGTTCCTTTGAGGAAAAGTCAGCCTCTAAAACTACGTTTGTTTTTTTATTCGCCAGCGGAGCGCTTATCGATCGATGTTTAGTACGAAGTTAATTGCTTTTGAGAGCATTTTATTAGTTTGCATTTTCTTGCGGTACCAGTAGGCTACGTTGCGACGGTCGCGTTTACCTCAAAGGGCTTCCTCCAAACCACCGTTTGTAAGATACAGACAAGTTTATAGCTGTAAGGTCAAGCCCCCTCTTCTTAGCAAATTTTTGGTTAAGCCCCTGATAAAAAACATTTAGATTTTTTATATGAAAATTGTTAGTCAAGCATCTGAATAAAAAGTGTTGTTAGTTCTCACATTTTCATATAACTGACGCTTCCTTCCCCAGTCCATTTATTATTATTATAAATGCTGTATCAAGTTTTTTGTTTAGTGGTGACTAATGAGAATTGAACAATATTAATGGACTTGCTTGGCAGCTACTTCTCTACCAATAACAGTAACCTCAGTAAAAAATAGAACTCACTTGTAACTGGTTAGATGTATATTGGCTTTCTAGTTCTATCTGATTACACTGACTATAATTGTAATGATTGAACTTCAGACTTAAAATTGTGTACTTTGTCACTTTATTCACCATGTAAAGCAGTTAAAATTTTAAAAGACAGTAAAAATGTTTTGAAATTCACAAACAACTAAATTCAGATATTACACAAAGACACAGTAAATGAATATTTAACACACTTGACACTTCTATTTTCATCACGTAGGACAGGAGTGAAAAATCACTACCAGACTACAATAATCATGATTATAAAACTTGGGGTAGTCCAAAACCATTGCTTCCAGTTCAACTTGATCACGGTCACAAACCTTCAGAAACAAGAAGACGTTTAAGAGGACATTCAGAAGAAAAAATTCCATGTTTATAGCTATTCAAAGAAGCGATTACTAATTAGGCCAATCCAAAAGTTCATAGAAATGTTTCAATTTTTTGTATCTATCTAGCTCTTGTATGTAGCTTGAAACCAATTCTAAATACAGTTTTATTTACCAAGTTGGCTTGGCCAAGGAGGCAGTGAAAAAACTTTTGCAAATTTTCCAGTATTCAAGCAATTGTTCAATTGTGGTTACTTTTAAAACAATTAGCTAACATACAATGTGTAAAAACACAACCAACACATTCAAAACTAGCCTGTTGGTGGGATATTTTATATTTTGAAAAAAAAACACCATGTTAGTTTAAGGCAAAAAAGCAAAAGCTGCTCAGCCAAAAGAACCACTGGACTGATACAATAGCTTCTGCTATGCTGCACAGAATAAAAAGTTTTGTTTTAAAAGCTAGACGCCGTGGGGCTAGGCTTACTGCTTTGGTGAATTCAATATAATGAAGCTCTGAGATCAAGCATAGCTATGAAAAATCACTCTAGGATTTACAGCCTTAGCTGTCTAGATCCAAATTAACTAGGCTAGCCTAGGGCTATCCCGAATCTAACTTTGCCAACAACCTACTCTTTGGACTGATAAATTGGCACTAAACCATACAAATATACTATTTACATTATTTTCTAGCAAAAACTGCGATCGTAAAAATCCGATAAGTGATTTAGTAGGTTATCTTACTACAGCCTGCAAGCAAGCGATGTTGCGCAACTGCTCGCGAAGGTTGCGACCGGTTGCAACCTTTTGCGAGCTGTCGATGACGTCAAATTTTGGTTGCTTCGCGTCCAGTCTAAACGCACCTTAACAGGGAATTCAAATCAAGTTTTTCACTGTCGACCTAAATGTTGGGATAAGCCTAAAATATATTTACACCAAATTTGAACTTTTTTCACCTTGTCATTTTTAAGATATTACAGTTCAAAATTGTTCAAAATTTTTCTTTTACTTCAGTGTTGTCGTTTAGTCAGTATTACGACAGAGGAAGATTAACTTTAGAAAAGCTGGCCTATATTTATTGAAAATCATGAACATACAGTAGCTATTTAAAAATTTTGTTTCTATCGTAATTGGCAACCTTGGAAAAGTTTCTAAGAAAAAGCCTTCTAAGGGGAAATCTAATCTGTTACATCTCAGGAACGGACAGTCATAGAAAACTCAAATTTGGTGAAGGGTGAAGTTAGTCTTCAGATTTGTCAAGTTTTTTTGTTTTTGAGAGAAAATTGAGCAAAAAATTTCTGACCTGAATGCTCTTTTAACCTAATATGGTTGCCCTGTTGAAAAAATGTAGAAATTCAACAAACAACAAGTCAACAATGAACTACGAACAAACGATTCAACAAGGAAGTTTCTATATCACAAAAAAGAAAACAAAGCCGAAGAAACAGCTAATACACCACATTAGACAATTCGGAGATTTCAGCAGATGTTTGGTGTCATAGCGCCGACGGAGATTATACTTTTTCAAAACAGTAACACTTTTGTTGAATATCAGGCAATTAGCTATCTACGCCACTATTGACTTCCGCAAAAAAATACTATTCTTCCAAATTTTTTTATCAAACATCCATCACTCAGAATCTACTCTGTTTTTTTAGTCGTCATTTAAAGAGTAAAACATTGGTGATACATAATTCAACAAAAACGTCGACCTTTTATAAAAAATTTAGTAACCTCATTGCGTTAGTTTAGCTTTTATTTCCGCAACATGTGAAGGGCCGGACAAAATCACTTCGCGGGCCGTAGTTTGGTGACCGGTGGCCAATGCTATTGTGAGTCGTTCATGATTTTGAGCTAGGTTATCAATAGTACCTTGATGAGCAATGTGATGTCAGCAAAAACACAAAATCCTCCTTCTCTGTCACAGGAGGAATGATGGAATCCACCTCCAATGTTTAGCGCCCATCCGTGTCGTACAGCAAGCTTGCCAGCCAAAATGCTGCCTCCAGTTTGCAAACGTAGCGGTCCAGCACTTTCTTTTGAACAAAGGAATTCGGTAACAAACTGATTAAAGAAAATTCAATCGTGCAAGCCCACATTACCACTCACCTGAAATCAGATCAATTTTAATAGCGTGCAGTACTGTATTTTTTCTTGGTGATTGTACTTTTGGGCCGACATTTTACAGTATTTTCTGTTTTGTACTAGGTAGCGTGGATGAGAACGAGAATGGTAGCCATGTCTGTGCTGTGCGATTACAAAACGCGACTTAATCGTGACGACCATGATAGCATGATCTTGGTTCATGTTGTGTATTTACTATGTCATCGCTCCTTGCACGGTAACTAAACGTTTGTTCATCTTATTTGGAAAACAGCTGAATCGCTATGAGGTTTGCATCTTGCACGCCGCGTTTCGTTGAGAGCTTTGGAGTGTATCAAGCCGGCTGCTTGCTTTTGAGCAACAGATTGAAAGCGTCTAATATTACTGAGCGTTAGAACTGAATTAATATTCACTACAGTTTGTTAATGATTCTATTTGATTTAGATGTCTTAATTTATGTTTACTAAAGCCTACAGTTAATTAGTATATTTGTTATAAACGACAATTAAGTAAACATAAATATGGAAGGACAGTACGTACCGAAGCCTAAAGACTTGACAGCTGATCCTAATTCTTCTGATGCCCCTCGAGTTTTCAAGTACTGGTTAAGAACCGTTGAAGATGACATAGCCACGCTAAATGAAATTCGACGTGAAGGGGCCCCCGAAGTTAATAAGACAAGAATTGTTCGGGGGTTTCTGTCACCAGAAATTTACCCTCATGTTGAGGAAGCGGGGGACTACGATGCTATAGTTGAGTTATTGCGCCAGATATGTATCAAACGCAAAAAAAACAATGTATATGCGCGCCACCTTCTAGTGAGCAGAAAACAAGCAGCTGGAAAAAAGATAGCCGAGTATCTTCAAGCTTTTAGGCTACTTGCCAAGGTATGCAGCTTTTAAGAAGTTACTGCAGTTGTTTACCGAGAAGAGCTGATACGCGATTCGTTAATTAATGGACTGACCTCACCTAGCATTCGACAACGCTTGCTGGAGACCGACAATATTAATTTAGAGCGCGCATCGCAGTTGGCAGAGAGTTTAGAACAAGCCCATATGCAAGCATCATCGATGGGCCACAATACTATAACATCGTTAGTGGCTTCGATCAATCAAAGAAATACGTCTGAGAAGCTCGTTACAGACTTTGATGAAAGTTACCAAACGGGAAATATCGCAGCAGTTTCCTATGCAAGCTCTCCTAAACCACGAAGAACACAGCCCAAGTCCAAGCGCCTGTGTTATTATTGCGGAGGTTCTTTTCATCCCAGAAACTTGTGTTCTGCTCGTGAACGATCTGGTTATGATTGCGGGAAACAAGGACACTACGCCAAAGTGTCCGCAGCAGCCAGTCTCAAACTGCCTCTAAAGTCTCATCTTCGGTGACTTTAACTAGTGACGCACAAGACAAACGCTATCTAGTTAAGGTTTCAAAACCTTCTTTTGCGGCTGGAGCACCGAACTGCTTACAAAGAACGGTTGTGGATGCAGCAATATCAGGACATTCTGTAAAAGCTCTTCTTGACTAGGGGGCTTCCGAAAACTTCATAAACAAGTCTCTGGTGGAACAATTGGGAGTTCAGTATGTCAAAGACTATTCCAGTGTCACAATGGCTTCTACCCAGCTTCATCTTCGAATACAAGGGCAAGTGCATTTGATTTTGAAAGTACAAGGACGTACGTACGAAAATACCTTGTTGGAAGTAATGCCTCAAGCTTGTGCCGATGTCATTTTTGGCCAAAAGTTTCTAAGTGTGCACGAGGCGGTAGTTTTTGAGTTTGGGGTAAAGCAAGACCCGTTGGTTGTTCATCCTACAACGCCAGAAAAAGCATTGTGTCTAACTGCAGCAAAAGTGGAGGCGATGCGTTAATTCGAATTTATGCTACCCAATTGCAGGCCCATAGCTACACCGAGTCGATCTTACAGCAGGGAAGACCAGACGTTTATTAAAGAAGAAGTTAAACGGTTACTGGCAAGTGGAATAATTGAACCCTCTAGGTCTCCACGGCGATCACAAGTACTAGTTGTATGTAATCCAACAAAATTACGTTTTGTCATCGATTATTCTCAAACAGTGAATCGATGCACTCTATTGGATGCATATCCTTTGCCTAAAATTGTGAATAAAGTAGCCAATGACCGTTTTTATAGCTCCCTGGATCTTAAATCGGCGTATCACCAAGTGCCGCTTTTGGAAAGAGAAAGACCCTTTACTGCATTTGAGGCGATGGGAAAACTCTATCAATATTGACGTTTACCATTTGGTGTATCTAACGGCGCTTCGGCTTTTTAAAGGGTAATAGATGATTTTATCCTGCGTCACGATTTGAAAAAGGTATATGCACACTTAGACGACCTCACAGTCACGGGGTCAACACTAGAAGAACACGATCAAAATCTGCAAAAATTGCTAGCTGCTACTGAGCAGGATGGTTTGACCTTTAACAAAAAAAAATCAAAAATACGACAAGAGAAAATACAGCTACCTGGGCATGAAATTTCTCAAGCTAGTATTAAGCCTGACCCAGATCGTTTTAGACCGTTGCTAGAGATGCCACCTCCACAAACACCTAAAGAGCTGAAACGCGTATCAGGCATGTTTGCCTATTACGTAAAATGGATCGACAACTTTTCGTCTAAAGCCGGACCCCTTTTGAGAGCTGAAACGTTTTCTATGAAAGGCGATAGTAAGGATGCATTCGTATTATTAAAACAAGAGCTAGCAGACACTTGCCTTGGTGCCATACGCGAAGACATCCCGTTCGTTGTTGAAACCGATGCGTCTGACTATGCAATTGCTGGCATCCTATCGCAAGAAGGGAGGCCAGTGGCCTTCATGTCAAGAACACTTAACGCTTATGAACGACGTTATCCCGCTATTGAGAAGGAGGTAACAGCCATCATTGAATCTGTGCGAAAGTGGGTACATTTTCTTAAAGCCCGAACCTTTACATTGGTCACTGACCAAAAGTCGCTGTCCTTTATGTTTGACAAAGGAAACCATGGCAAAATAAAGAACAACAAAATTATGATCTGGCGTTTAGAATTAAGCCAGTATGATTATGAAATTCGCCACAAACCAGGAAAAGAGAACATTGCTTCCAACGCTTTTTCTCGAACTTGCGCAACGGTTGACTCGACCGAGAAGCTACAACTGCTACATGATTCCTTAGGCCACCCAGGTTACACAAGGTTGTATCATTTTGTGAGAGCTAGGAATTTACCGTATACTAGCGAGGAAACAAAGAGTGTTTGCCAGTCCTGTACAATTTGTGCCGAGTTAAAACCAAGATTTTTTCATCCGGAAGCTCAAACTCTCATAAAAGCTTCAAGTCCCTGGGAGAGGTTGTCAATGGATTTTAAAGGTCCGGTGAAAAGGCCACGACCGTACCTTTTTATCGTATTGGATGAGTTTAGTCGATACCCTTTCACGTTTCCTTGCAAAAAAATGACGTCTCAAACTGTAATCGACTGTCTGTCTACTCTCTTTTGTTTGTTTGGTTTCTCCTCCTTCATACACAGTGATAGGGGAACTTCCTTTTTAAGCCAGGATCTGAAGCAATTTCTGGCTGAACGCGGAATTTCCACCAGCCATTCCAGCCCTTACCATCCGCAGGGAAACTCACAGTGCGAGAGGGTAAATCAAACTATTTGGAAAACGGTTAAATTGCTTTTGAAATCTATGAAGGCCGCTGAAGATCAGTGGGAAAGAGTACTTCCTAAAGCATTGCATGCAATTAGATCTCTACTTTGCACCGCGACAAATCAGACACCACATGAAAGAATGTTTTCATTTCCTCGTCGAGCAATCTCAGGAATGGCCATGCCATCTTGGCTTTTAGACCAAAATACGACCGCGTTGTTGCGGAGGTTTGTTCGCAGCAAAGAAGAACCAATTTGTGACCCTGTGCATCTGTTAGATGCTAACCTAACCTATGCCAAAGTTAGGCATGCCGATGGCCGAGAAAGTACTGTATCAACTTCCGATTTAGCACCGTTTCCTAATGTGTTTTGCAATTGTGCTCCTGATGCATCAGTGAAGACATCTGCTGAAACTTCATGCGATAAAAATTGCGAAGCAACCGCACCACCGGCAACTTCAAATTCTCTTGTTCCAGATACTTCTGAAGTTACATCCGATGATAAGCTGCCGATTACGAAAGAGGCTCAAGATGTTGAACTCAGGCGCTCCAGACGCCTGCGGAGACCACCCGAACGATGGGGTTATCATTAATCGTGTTGTCTGAACACATGAACTCTTATCGATCATAAACATTGATATGAATATTAAATGAGCAATATGGACTGTTTGCCCACGAACCATATTATATGCTCAAGCTTAACGGACTAAAAAAAAATGTTAGTAAAATCGTACGTGGGTCCTCGCAGCGCAGCGATTTTGTTTGGTGCAGTATTATGTTGCTTGAACATTTTGTTAAATAAGTTTATTTTCATCAGGGGAGAATGTTGTGTATTTACTGTGTCATTGCTCCTTGCACGGTAACTAAACGTTTGTTCACCTTATTTGGAAAACAGCTGAATCGCTATGAGGTTTGCATCTTGCACGCCGCGTTTCGTTGAGAGCTTTGGAGTGTATCAAGCCGGCTGCTTGCTTTTGAGCAACAGATTGAAAGCGTCTAATATTACTGAGCGTTAGAACTGAATTAATATTCACTACAGTTTGTTAATGATTCTATTTGATTTAGATGTCTTAATTTATGTTTACTAAAGCCTACAGTTAATTAGTATATTTGTTATAAACGTTTGCTTAGGTTATGACAGTTCAATTTTGGTCGGATGGTCGCGTTGTTGCGTCCTTCAACAAAGAGCATAACGGCAATTATGATCTCCGCTTAGCAGCTACTTCAAGCAATCATCAAACTTAACTAGCAAGAAATCAAAAAATCAAGTAGAATGTTGAAAAACTTCTGCCGGGGATGAAATTCGTCCAAAACAACCGAGCCCCCGTTGTTTCCTTGTACAGTAAGTGTGGGAAACGAGTTATGTAGAGCAAGTTACGTATCAACGCACCGCGTAACAAAACCAAAGTGCTCTTTAAAAATTATATCGATACCAACGGTAATTTTTTCAACAAGTTCCCTTGCTGGTGCTTACGTTGAGAAGTAACTTGCCAAGATTTTGGCTATACTTAACCACCGTATCAGTATAACCACATCTCTTTTTCAGTCAATTTTTCGATATTCTTACTTTTAAACTGTTCAAATAATCGAGAGAATGAGCTCGGCACAAGTCTTGATCTGAGACCATTTCAAGATTGTGGATTGAATTCTCTGTAATCAGCCCAGAATCTAAACAGTTAGTAGGAGTTTTTAATTCATTGCAATATTTTTTTACAGTTTGAAATTGTTGAACGTGCTAGAGACCACAGTAACAACTATTAACCCATGTACGATAATAATTAATTTAGTGTGATCACATAAACGATTAGCGTAGCGTCGGTTAGAGTAAAATTTTAATTTCACGTTTAAATAAAGGCAGAGGTAGAGTCGAGGACACAACCTTTGAGGCCAAAGCCAAGGACACAAAAAAAAATCCGAGGCCAATGCCAAGGACCGAGTTTTCGAGGGCAGGCCCTCTCGAGGCCAAAGACAGGAATGGTCGAGGCCAATGACAAACAACACAATTTTTCTAAATTATCGTCGGAAAATTTTCCATTATTTTTAGCGCAAAAGTCTTTCAGATATTGCAATTTGTTAAGTTTTTGATGATAATTCGAAAATAGTAGTTTTTAAAAATAATGAACGTCATTTTGAAATTTTAAACGTTAGCAGCAATGTCGATTACGTTCCATAGCGGTATCGTGGTAATAAAACCATTAAGGCCGTAACTTGTGAATTGGAAATGAAAATAACTAATAACTATAAATTATTAACGTGGAAATGATCAATTTTAAGGTTTTAATTTCAACAGTTAAGGCCGGTGCAAACGTCCACTGGTTATGGATCCCACTTCTGCAGTAGTTTCTCAAACACAAATTTTATTGTTTGGTTAAACGTTTTCACAGAAATTTTTAAATATTATCATAGTTTTTAAATATTGCAAAACGACTATGATATTATTATCTAAAAGTATTGCAAAATACGGTAACTTTATATTTTTAAAATGGCGTGAGGTACCGTACTTTCAAGCTTAAGTTCTAGGAAAAAACTGGGTTCTTGGGGCGAGGGCGAAATTCCCATGCCTCCGTTGAACAATTTTAGTTATTTTTTTTCCAAAAAAGTAGAAGTTTTTGTGATATTACACGATTAGATTTTCAAAACAATTTGAAAAAAAAAACTTCAAAAGCTAAGTAAGAAAAACTTTATTTTGCACACGGTCTCCTAATCCTAATTTTAAGGCAATCTTTTCTTTACATTTCAGTGCATGTGATGTCTATCCATAGTCTTGCATCTGATGCCCATCAATGAATGAGCGCGTACGTTTCGGTAGCCAAAAGATACTTTGTAAAATTTAACATAAGTTATTTAGCTGCAAAAAGTAACCAGAGAATCCCAGCAGTGCCGTATTAAAGAAGAAAGCATTAGAGATACTTGCCCTGGGAGCCCTCCTTCAAAAGGCCCACAAACTGTAGAAACGTAAAAATTAGAGTTGTTCTTTCTTAACTCAAAACGAATTCTTTGCAATATTCGCTCGCGTATTTTCTGAACAATAGCTGTCGTTTTCAAGTAACGTTTTGTTAATTGTATCAGGGCTATACTACGAGTAACAAATTTAGTATAGCACAGGCCATCCCTGGTAACTGTATTGCATTTCATTATCATACTTTCATCTGATTCCACGATCACCTAAGCATGGTCATGTTTTATTAATGGCTACTCAAAAATGTTTGTGTCCGGACACTCGAATCCCTTGCTATTGTCCTGAATGGTTTTAGTGCTTTGCTGTTAGAACCACCCGCACTGGAAGTATTAGCAGAAATGAAAAAACTATCTACACTGCATTTTGTCTCCTCGTTTTCCGATTAGAGCTTTCACACATTGCCATCGAAAATAAGGCTTACTATGACTTGAACACCACATTACATTATTTTTCAAATAAGGAAAGGAAACAAATTGACCGGCAAGAAGTCATAGGCGTAGCCAAAAGGGGGGGGGGACAGAGGGCCCGCCCCCCTAATTAAAATGCCACCAATGATAGAAAGGATAACAACAACGCTTATTGCTCATTTAATTTCAGTTTCATTTAGAATTTTTGCGAACAGCAGTAATTAACAATATTTGTTTTGACGACCAAGGAGACCCGATCTCCCTCAATTCAAATTTTTGTCAATCAATTTAAGTGTATAACCCGGGAGAAATTCAAGATTTTTGTCCGGGAACTTGCAACCTCTGGCCTTCATCTAACCTTTTTGTAAACTTAATGCAATAACATAATTAGTAACCATCTATTATACCAACTTCAAGTAACAATCCACCTTCACCTTGCTAGTTTTTACGAGACAAAATATTTTTTAAAAAATAGCGAGGGAAATGTTTATTAAACAAATTATTGAATTTCAATTGAGAGGCCGCGGGCCCCTTGGTCGTACCTGTAATCCTAAAACTGGTTATTTTCATGACAAAACAAAAATGTTTAATCGTTGGTGTGCTCCTGGCCTAAAGGCTACCAGCGCGGAAGCCTAGAGTAGAGCCACCAGAACGGCGACTACTTAAAACAAGCAACGCGAAAAAGTTAACTTCCCACATGATAGCTTTTGGGATGATAACTTTTTCGCCTTGCTTGTTTTAAGCAGTCGCCGTTCTAGTGGCTCTTCCGTAGGCTTCCGCGCTGGTAGCCTTTTCAAAACATCACAATTAAATTAGTATTAAAGCAAAGATCTCCAAGGCAAATCTTCGAGTAAATTGTTACTTACTGCTTACAAAATTGCTGAAAGCAATGTATCTTGCTTCCCTTTACCTAGACCAAGTCAGTTACAAAATTCATCCAAAATGCTAGGCTTTAAACGTGAAATGTAAGCAAAGAAAAGACTAAGCAATTTAAATTTTTTCTATTGCCTTTCCAATCTTAAAAATTTAGTTCTTTCAAATGGCTATAAAACGTGCAAGACGTGATACAAATGGAATTAAAATCGCTATTTTTTTCAAAAAATTTCAAAAGTTTTTAAACAACCACCCAGGGGCGTATTTAGGGGGGCATTGTGCCATGGCCCCCCTTTGGGTCGCCAGGATTGTAAAATTGCATAGAAAAGTAAGCAAAATTGAGGCATGCCCCCCCTTTGCAATTTGGGCATAAGATTTGATCACACAAAGGATATGTTCTGTGCGTCTCTTCTAGGCATTGGGCTAAAAATCGGAGAAAATTTGAGTGAAGACCTTTTTTTTATTTTTTTGGTCTTTACCTAATTTAGGGCGAAAAATCGAACTAAATTTGAGTAAAGTCCTTCTTTTTGCTTTTTTTTTTTTTACTCTTCACCTCATTTTGGGCGAAAATTGGACTAAATTTGAATAGAACAATTTCTGATTCAGATCTTTGTTCTTCTCAAACTTTCTGGCCCTCCCCTTTTCAAAATTCTGCGTACGCTACTGCAACCACCCATAGCTTCCGGGAACTGGGGGCCCCGCCCCCAGACTCCCATCTGTGATACGTTTGAGTTACATTAGTTTCTTCACGCGCCTCCACAATTCAACACATATTTCGAAAACATTAACTTTTGGTTCAAGTCCTCCCTCTTTGGCAACATTCTATTTACCTACCAACCTAGGCCCCAGGCTTCTTATCTTCATTCTAAAGTATTTTTGTCCAACAAATGTCCCTCTTTTTGAAAATTTATGATGACGACATATTGCATGTGATTTGCCAATTGGGCCCCCCCATCAATCAAAAATCCTGGCTACGCCTATGCCAGAATTCAAGAAATTATTATGTTTGGTTATTTTCCTTTTCAACCATTCAAAAAACAATGCTGTCAAGTCAAGGCCAAGGACAGGACATTTTCGAGGACTTGAAGGGCTCAAGGCCGAGGTCAAAGCCAAGGGCTTGAGCTTCAAGGCAAAGGACTTCAAAATGTGTCCTCGAGGCCAAGGACGTCCTCGAGGGCTCCACCTCTGTTAAGAGGCTTAGAGTAAATTGGTCTCCGAGATTAGATGGATTATAATAATTAGCTTGACTGCGTTGCGAACACAAACCTACTACGCCAGAGGCAACAAACGATTACTAGCGGGTCCTTTATTTTCGACGCTATACTAATTTCGATTGAATAAAGTTATCATTGGTTTGCAAGGCATTGATTCTTTTCAAACTACAATCAAAAACAATATTGCATAAGAAAAAGAAGAATGATCTGCATGGCCTGCGCTTAGTGCTAAATCTGAAGCCCTACCCTGCAGCCGAATTACTAAAATCGAAAAATTTGAAATTTAACGAAACTCACTTTGAGATAAAAAAGACATCTGCTATTTCAGTAACATGGCTCGAAGTAACTTACGCTATCATTGAAACATGATAAACAATAAAGCATTCTATTACCAATTGCACAATGTAGAGCGTAGTGGTGAATATTACCAAATAACGATGAAAAACAACCAAGGTGAAGATTTTTTTCAATCATTTATGTACAGTTTGCAATTACGTAGTTTATTTCCAGCCAATTTGCATCATGAATAATTATTTGCAGCCATGCGTGATCCAGCCTAAACATAACGTGCATATGAATAATACTTAACTTATTTTAAAAAAAGCAATCAGTGAATAGTCGTTAGCCCGTGTGACTGTGATATAATTTCAAAAGCCTAGGGGAGGGGGAGGGGTGCAAGAAAATAGTATTTGTGCAGCGAAGTTTTTACAAAACAGAAATTCGTCTTTTACAGGTCCGATTGATTTGAAGACGCCAAATCAGCAAAACTCACAACTTGCACTTTTCAGCGATAAAGGCATAGGAGCACAACCAGTGGCGGAGTTATGGAGGCGGATGGGGGGATACATCCCCCACCAGGGTAAACATAACGTGCATATGAATGTCAAACTTATTTGAAAAAAAGCAATCAGTGAATTTTCGATAGGCCGTGTGACTGTGATATAATTTCTAAAGCCCTGTGAGGGGAGGGACAGAAAAATGTCATTTTTACTGCGAAGTTTTTACAAAACAGAAATTAGTCTTTTACGGGTCCGATTGATTTGAAAGCGCCGAATTAGCAAAATTTACAACTTGTACTTTTCAGCGATAAAGCCTGCACAATGCAAATCATTTCTTAAGTGACAAATTAGCCTTATAAAAGTGAGCACTAAGCGAGGACAAGAACATTAATCCTAAGCAGTAGTGTAGCTAGGGGGGGTGGGGCTATACCCCCTCCATTGGCCTGCCACCTAAATTGCAAAATAAAAAATATCACGTTTTTAGCACTTAATTCTGAGACTGTTTTTCGTACTGAAATAGACCAAAAAGTGATTTAATGCGTTTTTTGAAACATATGCTTAAGGGGGGCTAATTCGTCAAAAATAAAACTCACAAATCAAAATTAACTTTAAAAAATGACCAAAAATAAGCAATAAAATTTATCGCTAGTGTAAAAAACTTGAACACGGGTTTCATCAACAAATATATTATAGGCTTAAACTCAGAAATGGGGTGGAGAGGCCAGTAGCGTAGCCAGGGAGAGGCAGGCGGCCTGACAACCAAAATGCGGAATAAGAAAATACCACGTTTTTAGCTCTTCTGAGACTGTCTTTTGCGCTGGAATTGACTAAAAAGTGATTTAAAGCATTTTTTGAAACATATATTTGGGGGGGCTAATTTGTCAAAAAGTAAAGTCACAAATCAATGAAAACTTTTTAAAATGCCCAAAAATAAACAATCAAATTTGATCGCTAGTGTAAAAACGCCAAACATAGGTTTTATCAACAAATATATTGTAAACTCAGGAATAAGGGGGGGGGGGGGCTTTTCAGTGTTAGTTAATTACCAATCGCTTTTCTCAAATATCTTTCCATTAGCCCTCCCCCAATTATTTTTCTTTATAAAATACAGACGAAATAGATTACTCCTTGTGAGTTTTATTGAATTATAGGATTTTATGATTTACCAGCATGTAAACAAGAGAACTGCAATGTTATCATTAGCCACTTCCCACATAGCCCATTAATGCAACCAGTTGAAGCATGTTGCATTGCCAATTTCTATGCCACGTTTTAAAAGCATTATTTTTTATTGAAATAGCTCAAAAATTAAGTTATATTTGCAAAAAAATGCAAAATTTTCGAGCGCTGGGGGCTCTGCCCCTAGACCCCCGTGCCTCCGGCGGCTGGAGATTTTGCCCCAGACCCCAAAACACTCCCCCATTGCGAATTTCTAGCTATGCACCTGGGAGAGGCTATTCAGTATTGCTTAATTACGAATCACTTGTCTCAATTCTCTTTCCATTAGCCCCTCTCCAATCATTTTTCTCTATAAAATATAGATAAAACAAATTACTACGTGTGAGTTTTATTGAACTATAAGATTTTATGCTTTTGATTTACCAGCATCCAAATAAGAAAACTAAAAATTTACCATTACCCCCTCTCACATAGGCCATTTATGCAACCAGTTGAATCATGTTTGTACTGCCAATTTCTACGCCGCATTTTAAAAGCATTATTTTATCAAACTAGCTCTTACACTAAATTATTTTTGCAAAAGAGATGCAAAATTTTTGAGCTCTGGGGGCTCCGCCCCCAGACCCCCGTGCTGCTGGGGCTCTGCCCCAGATCCCAAAAACAGCCGCTCCATTGCGAATTTCTGGTTACGCGCCGGGTTACAACACATCAGAATTTTTGAGGTTTTGTGCTAAAAAATTTTTATCATCTCCCCCCACCAAAATTTTCTGGATCCGCCACTGCTTTGTTATACAACACTATGGTCTCCAAGAAATATCTGAGTATTGCATTAACGAAGTCTGAGCAAAATATGTTTTACTTGGCAAATTCCAAACCGATTAATTAGAATCCGATTTGGTCAGTACAGACAGCTTGCTGGTGGAAAGTTGCTGTTATGGAAAACATTAAGCTCTGCTAACAACACCATTTCCGTGATTGCTTATATTGGCAGTCATTGCTGTTATAACATCAAGAAGAAATTAAATTATAACATGAAGTTATAATTATAACATGTCATAACATCAAGAAGAAATTAAAAGAATCATCAATTTAATTTGAATTCTTTGTGTCCATCCTGCCATACGAATGAAACCAGCTTTAATCATTCTTTGATCAGAGGCATAAGTGGAGGTAATCTTCTATATCCTAATGCTGACATTATGCACATAAGACTCATCAGCTATATCGCAATCCAAAAGATTGCATGCTTTGAGGTATTTCTCCGGTTTAATTCACAACGTGTTTTTTCCTTAAATTCATTTTAGCTGTACTGGATGATAAAGTCAAGTGCTGTTGGTCTATTTTTTCGCTCTCTGTTCATCCAACCATTAATCAATTCAATTGATCAAAATTGAGTCTCCTTGTGTTAACATATTACAAACCATTGAAACCAATCATTGTTTTATAAAAACCGATGTACTAAGGGCCGCGAAGTTGGCAAAAAGAAGAAAATTGACAACTCTTCGATAGCTTATTTACTGTATAATATCTTACAATCGTTCGGTATTAATTATTGTGTGGTGCAGCAACGTTTTTCTTTTATTAAATTGTTTCTTTTCTCATTCAATTTTATGTGGAATAGCTACCATTAACTTCAGTCAATGCGTTGCGTTGAAAATCTAGAAGCTAAATTGGAAATGGCATGAGTGTACTAACTGTTGTATTGTACAAAATAATGTATAATATGTTTTTGTTTTCCTGCAAAAGTTACTGGAAATAAAGGTGTAATTTTGTTTTTAATGTTGTGATCAGCTATCCGTATTACAGTAGTTAAGTAATTTCAAAAAGAAAATAGAACCGTCTAGGACCATTTTCAACATAAATTTTAAGGTAAAATAATAACTCTGTAATGAAGGTTTGTCGTTGCGATCAAGGTTTGTGCTGTTAAACATTTTATGCTGTTTAATGACCAGTGTTCCTTTGCTCTAATTACCAAGTGCCTGGCTGACTTACCAATGTAAGTCAGATCCGCCTCACGAGGACATGAAAAACGATATACAACATTGGACACTAGGGGCGTAGAAGTACGTGATTTTAAATCGAAATAATTGCCAACTTTGAACGTTTTATACGTAGGTATCAGTTTTACTGAAGTCAAATTAGCTATTAACTTACAGTACACATATACCACTCTAAAATATTAAAAACTATCTAAAACCCGACAGACTGTTTCACCTATAAAAGGATCATCAGGGGTCTAAAAATAAAAACATACACTGTGATAAAAACTGATACTGATAAAAGTCGTAAATATAACGCTGTACTACTGAACTCTGGTAAAATACAGTGATGCTAAGTCAAGTGAGCAAAAATTACGCGCGCGAGGTCAAGGTGAAAAAACAATTAAGACTGCGAGATGGTGAGAACAAATAAGTGTCGGAGTATGAGGTGCGAGTTCGGTACCCGTTGTAGAAGAATTGCAAATATAGAACTTATTTATGGGATAGGTTTAAACTGTTTCAATTTGTATTTGTTTTTGTGACGGCACTTGTTAACCAATTCAGTTCTTTTATTAAGGGTAGTACTTCTGTTTGCGGTCAAAATGTAATATTTTTCTGCAAGACAAAGATTGCATTGTCGACTTCCATGGTGGTATGGTTTGGCCTTACAGATGATTTTCCATGAGATGGTTGGGTTCAAACCAGAGTCCTTGCATGCCCAGATGTATTTCGAAAGTTCAGTCGCCTTGCTCTTCTCCCGGTGTCTGAACGACTGCACGTGATTGTAGTAGCGTGCTTTGAATTCGGTCTCGCGCAGATCAAAGTAGTCCATGCAAGGACTCTGGTTTGAACCCAACCATCTCATGGAAAATCATCTGTAAGGCCAAACCATACCACCATGGAAGTCGACAATGCAATCTTTGTCTTGCAGAAAAATATTACATTTTGACCGCAAACAGAAGTACTACCCTTAATAAAAGAACTGAATTGGTTAACAAGTGCCGTCACAAAAACAAATACAAATTGAAACAGTTTAAACCTATCCCATAAATAAGTTCTATATTTGCAATTCTTCTACAACGGGTACCGAACTCGCACCTCATACTCCGACACTTATTTGTTCTCACCATCTCGCAGTCTTAATTGTTTTTTCACCTTGACCTCGCGCGCGTAATTTTTGCTCACTTGACTTAGCATCACTGTATTTTACTAGAGTTCAGCAGTACAGCGTTATATTTACGACTTTTATCAGTATCAGTTTTTATCACAGTGTATGTTTTTATTTTTAGACCCCTGATGATCCTTTTATAGGTGAAACAGTCTGTCGGGTTTTAGATAGTTTTTAATATTTTAGAGTGGTATATGTGTACTATAATCAAGCTCTAACTTTGAACCAGTTATTGAGCACTTTCTGTAACAGGCTGATACCTACCACTACTTTGATTCAGCTCCTATTTTAGTAGAGCACTTTTATCAGCAGAGTTCAGGAATATACCATGGAATTCAAACAAGTTAATTTCGGTTATTCTCTAAAAAACATCCCTATACCAAGCAACCAAGAATACCTAAAAGCAATGCTAAGCAAGCTTGAGCACTTCATCAAGCGTCTCAAATGGAAAGCCTTCTTTTTCGACCTAAAAGCAGATACCATCATAGACAAGGAAATCGAGAATTATGGCTTCAAGTCAGAATGCACACCCCCCCAACACGAAGCTCTTAACGCTTTCGAAGAAGACCTTTACTCTATGGTTAAGTCCGTTAAGTTCAGACCCACACGCAATGCTTTCCAATCGCAGTTGGCTAAAGATGTCGATAAAATCAAGAAATCTCGCAACATTTTTGTACCGGCAGATAAGACCACCAACATGTACGAGCTTGCGGCGAACAACTACAAAAAGCTTCTAACAGACAACGTCACCAACACCTACCAAAAGGCAGAGACATCCACTTTGGGTCAAATCAACACAGAAGCCAAAGCCATTGCCCAAGACTTAAAGTTAGACGAGAGGATCGAATGCTTCCCCCCGAACCAAGCTTTCATCACACTGAAAGATCATAAAGAAAACTTTATGAGTCATCCAAAATGTAGGCTCATCAATCCTGCAAAACCAGCCATCGGTAAGGTTAGCAAGCATCATCTGGACTTAATTAATACAAAGCTACGAAGAAAAACAGGTCTCAATCAATGGCGTAATACTGCAGACACGTTGTCGTGGTTTACCTCCATATCAGACAAAGAAAACTGCAAATTCCTCAAGTTTGATATAGAAAATTTTTACCCTTCAATCTCAGAAAAGCTCTTCGCAGATGCTATCAATCACGCCCGCCAATTTGTAAATATTGATGATGATACTATCAAAATCATCATGCACTGCCGAAGATCGCTACTATTCTGCGATGGTGACGCGTGGTCAAAAAAAGACGATAGTCGATTTGATGTGACCATGGGCGCCTATGACGGCGCCGAGTTTTGTGAATTAGTTGGACTATTCCTACTCCACCACTTGTCACTCTTGCTCGGTAAAGAAGCTGTCGGATTATACCGGGACGACGGACTCGCCATCATCCGTAATGCATCTGGTCCTGAAGCAGACAAAACACGCAAACAAGTGGAAAAGATTTTCCAGCAACACAACCTGAAAGTCATTGCCGATACCAATCTAATACAAACCGATTTTCTTGATGTGGTTCTCAACTTAAACACCGGAAAATTTTCCCCTTTCAGAAAGCCCAATGACAATCCCCTATATATCAATATCCGGTCCAACCACCCTCCTACAATCACCAAACATCTACCCCTGATGATTGAGAAAAGAATTTCCCAAATCTCTTACGATGAAAGCGAATTCCATAGAGCTACACCTACATATGAACAAGCCTTGCAAAAGAGTGGCTTCAATGTCAAGCTTTCATTTCAACAACAACCAGCACTCGGCAGAGAAAGGAAACGCAACAGAAAACGCAACATTATATGGTTTAACCCACCATATAATGAACAAGTAAAAACTAACATTGGAAAGAGTTTCTTCCATTTGTTGAAAAAGCACTTTCCCCCTGAACATAGGCTTCACAAAATTTGCAATAAAAATGTCATCAAGCTAAGTTACAGTTGTACCCCAAACATGGCCACCATTATCTCAGCCCACAATAAGAAACTACTTCATGAACCTGATAGGAAACCGAAAGCTTTGCCTTGTAACTGCAGAAATAAGACACAGTGCCCGATGTCCAGTAGATGCCGTGAGAAATGTATTGTCTACAAAGCCAGCGTAGAATGTAGCGGCAAAACCATGGACTACTTTGGTCTGTGCGAGACCGAATTCAAAGCACGCTACTACAATCACGTGCAGTCGTTCAGACACCGGGAGAAGAGCAAGGCGACTGAACTTTCAAAATACATCTGGGCATGCAAGGACTCTGGTTTGAACCCAACCATCTCATGGAAAATCATCTGTAAGGCCAAACCATACCACCATGGAAGTCGACAATGCAATCTTTGTCTTGCAGAAAAATATTACATTTTGACCGCAAACAGAAGTACTACCCTTAATAAAAGAACTGAATTGGTTAACAAGTGCCGTCACAAAAACAAATACAAATTGAAACAGTTTAAACCTATCCCATAAATAAGTTCTATATTTGCAATTCTTCTACAACGGGTACCGAACTCGCACCTCATACTCCGACACTTATTTGTTCTCACCATCTCGCAGTCTTAATTGTTTTTTCACCTTGACCTCGCGCGCGTAATTTTTGCTCACTTGACTTAGCATCACTGTATTTTACTAGAGTTCAGCAGTACAGCGTTATATTTACGACTTTTATCAGTATCAGTTTTTATCACAGTGTATGTTTTTATTTTTAGACCCCTGATGATCCTTTTATAGGTGAAACAGTCTGTCGGGTTTTAGATAGTTTTTAATATTTTAGAGTGGTATATGTGTACTATAATCAAGCTCTAACTTTGAACCAGTTATTGAGCACTTTCTGTAACAGGCTGATACCTACCACTACTTAGCTATTAACTTAGATAGTTGTTTTGTGAAAAGCTGTGAGGATTTGCCAACGTACGGTACACTGAAAAATAGTTTTTCTTCGTTCACATTTTCTTTGTCTTTTAACTGTGGTGCCTTAATTTTTAAAAACTTTTCGACACATTTATCAAAAAACCAATTTGGGTAGCCATTAGCGCGGAACATATATCGTAAATTCTTAACTTCTGTCCAAAAAATATTGTCTGTGGAACAAATTGTTTTTGCTCTTTTTAATAGACATATTATAAGGCCGGTTTTCCACTGTTCAGGACACGCTGCATTAAAGTCGAGAAGGACACCAGTGTGTGTAGGTTTCCTCCAAATTCGAGTTTTGAGAATGTTTTCATTAATATTGATTTGCACGTCCAAGAATGGAAATGCGCCAGTTGACTTTTCCATCGTAAATTTCAAGTTTTTGTGTTGATGGTTTAACACTTTTAAAAACTTAGAGCTAGACTTTTCTTCTTCGAATATGGCAAAAATGTCGTCCACATATCTCAAATAAAGTTTTGGTGAGCAGTCCAAGTTTTTGGTCAGAAGTTTCGTTTCTACTGTAGCCAAAAAGAAGTTAGCAAGTTTGGGACCTAGTGGTGATCCCATTGCAACTCCGTCAATGAATAGGTATAATTTGTTTTTGTACAAAAACATGTCCTGAGTAGCTATAATCAAGAGTTCTGTGAAATGTTCTTTCCTAATTGGTGGCGCGCAAGTTTTGTGCGAATATATTTTTTGTGTTATAATGTCAATTGTTTCGCGGAGAGATACGTTAGTAAATAATGATGCTACGTCAAAACTAGCGAGGTGGTGTTTTTGATTGAAGTTGAATTGTTGCAGTTTGTCACTCAGATCATTAGACGAATCGATCATGTACGTTCCAGGTATATAAGGCTTTATTATGGAGTCCAGAAATTTGGCAAGATTATATTTAGGAGCGCCAATCAAAGATACAATAGGTCGCGCAGGCGTTGAAAGTTGGCAATTATTTCAATTTAAAATCACGTACTCCTACGCCCCTAGTGTCCAATGTTGTCTATCGTTTTTCATGTCCGCGTGAGACGGATCTGACTTACATTGGTAAGTCAGCCAGGCACTTGTAAAACACTTCGTGTATTGTTGCAATGTCTAATTTTGCAAATCACAATGCTATATTACTGTATTTCTACTGTAATCTATTTGGTATTTGGTATAAAAGCAATATTTGTTGTTACACAATAATTCTTTAATTTGTGATTTTCCTACTCTTATCTGTAGTACTAGTTGAAGTATGATGAAGTATGATTGTAGTACTAGTTGAAGAATGATGTTATACTGTCTATTTGATAGGAAACTATAGTTCCCATAAATTTCACAAGATTGCAAGGGAACCGACTAAAGTGTTATCGGAATAAGTTTGTAAATACTTTTGTAAATATTGCTGGCTTAGAGACAGTGCTGCCCTTTTACTATAAATTTGGAGTACAGTGCTATATATGAATGTTGTATAGGTGCCTCGTGTCTGATCAAATACAATAATAATCTTTCTTAATAACGAACGAGTATATATATATATTTTTTTTTTTATGGCTAATCGGAGACGTATAGAAGCACATGCTTTACTTAATTATTATCATTACTTTTTCTATCCCAGATTTGGGCAGTTCTGTCTTGTAGTGTTGTGTCTTTCTTTTTTCGCTTTTTCCTTTTGGTGCGCTTTTTTCTTTTCTCCTTTTAGCAGGGATTTTAAGAAGTAAATTAAAATCTTGAAACGCTTTTGCAAATAACATTCTAAGACTTAACAAAATTAATAGACGTGTTGTTCTTTTGAAAGTGATTATTACTTGGTTTTTATTGTTGTCAATCCAAAACAAACTCACTTTCCTTAACACTAAGCAAGTTGGGCTTTCAACCGTATCCAATGTCTATATAATTCAAAAAAATTTTTTTTTTCCCAAATCAGTTCCCAAGCACAAATCAGTTTCTTTTTTCCCAATATTTAGTGCAAAGCTGGCAACACTGTTCGTGGTATTTTGTAAATGTTATCTAGAGTTCTTTCTTGTTAGTCAATGACGAGCTTAATTTAATGCCTGCAACTGTTAAGTATTGCTGAAAGGTGCAGTTTGACCTAGATGACCGCATGGTCTTTTCGCTGTTTCCTGCCTGCGTACTTTTAAGCGTATGGTGAAATAAACTTGACTTGACTTGATTAACTTATACATGTTCGGCACAAATCATTACGTGTTTTACTGGGCTAAGATCAAAAACAGAATGAATGTTTGTTCATTTTAATTTTTCAATATTACAAGAACATGGTGTATCATTATATGCACCCTTAAGTTTTTGTCATGTATTGTGTTCACAACATTCTTCATTACGGTACAATACTTAGTTTTAAGTATTGTCTAATGCAGTTTTTCACAGCAGCCACCGACCGGTAGCGAGCAAAACGCTTCGGCAAACGAACTACTCGCTGTGACGTCATCGCCTTTTTCAAAACAACGCGAGAGGCCTTGTTGTTTCGGTGGCCACGGTTGGACACGATAACATTCCATTATATTTGTTGAAAGTTGCCTCGAATGTTATAGTTCCAGCAGCCTTGTGTTATTTTTTTCATAATGCATTTTTGTTAGGAATATTTCCGCAAAGCTGTAAAATAGCTAAGGCAGTTCCATTGTTTAAATCGTAGCACAGAAAATCTAACGAACTATCGACCTATATCCACATCAACAAGTTTCTCAAGAACATTAGAAAAGTTAATTTACACACACACGATTTTCTGCATTTTTTCAAAAACATTCAGTATTCACGAAAACGCTATACGGATTTTAAAGTAATAAATTTACAACACATGCGGTTTGGATATGATCACTACCGTTTATGATCAAATAAGCGATAATGAATATACTAGCATGACTCTATTGGAGTTCAAAAAAGCTTTCGATACTATAAAAGATTTAATTCTTATAAAATATTAGAACACTACGGAACTAGACGTTCATTTTCCCGAAAAATAATACGGAACTTCCGCCAGTTCCTTTTCACCAGCATTCTCTTCTTCGTACTTTAAAGGTTACCGATATTTCTGTAAAACTCAATCGTATGCAATGCAAACCACGTGATTTTGTCCGATGAAAAAAAAATGTTGATTTTAAATCATTTGTGGGTTGGATAAAATGGATGTCCGACTAAGTATTTGAACCCAACTCTATTCAATCACGACAATTTCAAACTTTGGCATCTTTAACCATTATGCCAGCACAGCACATGAACCCAGTTGACTAAAATCAATTATCATCATCATCATATTTGTTTATTTACCAAGTATCACAAGAAAAAAACTGCAACTTCCTCAAGGTCTATCACCAAAGCATCGAAATATGCAATTCCTTTAAAACCAACACACAAACTTGCAGAGTCAAAGCGATATTTAGTCACTTGGTGAGGAGACAGCGAAGGACCAAAAGGTCATCTAAGTACTAAGTCTACTGCCACCTCACCAAGTTAAGGGTAAAAAAGCAGTTTCTAGATTTTCTCAGTCTGCTACTTTCTATGATAAAAAATTTTACGAAAAATTAAAACAAAGTGTTGCAAAGATATGTACACTTTGTACAGTGTATACACAAAGCTTACAGTCAACATGTGAAGAAAATGCAAGGCAACATTAGAATTGTTCTAACTCTAAGCATACTAAAAAATAAAAAGAAATAAAAATACTGTAACTACAGATTGGATAGAAAATAAAATTTATAAAGTTCATAATGCTTATTTATGTTTTATAGAATTTAAAGTGGGCAATTGGAGTGAAAAAAAAAACTCCTTGCTTTGTTTTGTATTGTTTGCCAATATGTCATTAGCACTGGTACAATTTCCAATACCAGTATATATATCAACCTCAGTCAGTTACTGCAAAATTACTAATAATTCAAGGGCACATCAAAATGAGACATGACGTATTGTATAAATGTGTGATAGATGAATGCACCAATCTCATGCCATTCAAGCAATAGAATAGGTTATTGTTGAACTCAAGCATAAATATGCAACTATGATTCCTGTAGTTACTACTGCATTGCTAATAGAAAGCTGTTATTCTAGCTTTTATCGGTTTCATAGGTTGATAAAAAATGAGCTTTAACAGCTTTTTTAAATCTGTAGAATGAAACTTCTTTTATACTGCTTGGAATTTCATTCCAAATTTTAATTTCTACGAATGATAGAGACTTTTGCCCTAATCTTGTTCTAGTTCTTGGAAGAAAAAAGTTGTTTTTGTGGCTCAATCTTGTCTTATGTGTATAGCAGTTTTTTATTAGGTTAAACTTATCTGAATTTGCAAAAGATAATACATTATTGTGAATTTTGTACATTAGCTTTGCAGTTTCCAGAGAAAAAATATCCTTGAGTTTTAAGCATTTAGCTCGATAGAACAAAGGATTAGTATGCTCTCGATATCCACTTCCAGTTAACAATCTGATGCTTCTTTTTTGCAGAATGAAGAGTGGTGCTAATGTTGATTTTGAAGCAGTCCCCCAACTACTTATGCAGTATTGTAGATGAGAGTATATGAGGCAGTGGTAAACAGATCTTAAGGTTTGCTCATCTACAAAGTGTTTTAATTGATTAACGGCCCAAGATCTCCTTGCTACCTTTGAACATTGTTCCTTGATTTGTTGTTTCCAGTTTAGATTGTCGTCTATGAGAACACGTAGATACTTTATGTGATGTGATTGCTTGATTGGATTATTATCTATTGATACTTTGAGTTCAGGTTTATTTTGTTTTGCTGTCACTACCATAAACTCAGTTTTATTAAAGTTAATTGATAATTTATTTACCTTAAACCAATTGCTTACATTGACTAATTCATCATTAATATTTTGTTGCAGTGTTGAAACATTAGAATGGGAGAGAGTAAGGTTTGTATCATCTGCAAAAAGATGAATTGTGGAATTTGAGGCAAGTGGTAGATGATTGATATAAATATTAAATAACAACGGACCTAGAGTTGAGCCCTGAGGAATTGCAACTACTCTTAATCAAAAATGTAGCATTAAATTTGCCATCAATTATAGCTGGTGGTTCGATTGTAGATGCAAGGTTAACTCCTATCTCTATAAAATATTTATTGAACAAGTTAGTGATGGCCTGTGGACCTTGTGCACTTTCACTTTTGGAAGCATACACTTTATTAGGAATGTTATTTTTCTTCACATTTTTCAAGTGAATAATTTTATTTATAATTTTCCAAAGCGACGAGGTGTCATGCTTATTATCATTCACTAAATTTTTAATGTAAAGTCGTTTTGCATATTCCTTAATATGAGTCAGTTTATTTCTATAGACTTTGTATTGTGCCCATGTATTACAATCATTTAATTTAAGGGCTCTTTTGTACAATAAATTTTTTTGCTGGATTGATATGAGGATTCCTTTGGATAACCATGGTTTGTTTTTTAGTTTTGTTTCTTTTCTGCTTTGTTTTCGTAATGGTGCATGTATGTTTAATGTCTAATGAAAAATGTCAATAAACTTTTCAGTGTAGTTGTCAATGCATTCCTCTTTGATATCACCTAATAGCTCCATTCCTTCAGTTAATTTGTCTAGAAATTTTTCTACTTCAAAATTTTTTGTATCACGAATTAGGGTGACAGTTGATTTTTCACTCTTGGGCAGGCTTAAATTAGAACACACCATTACTGGCAGGTGATAACTTACATCTTCCACCAGAATAAAACTTTTCTGTTCACCCACTACATTGTTTGTATAAACATGATCTAAAAGAGTTGAGCTTGTAGTGGTTATTCTTGTCGAGTGTGTAATTAAGGGAATGCAGCCTAAGCTATATGTTAAATTCATGAAATCTTTAATATTGATATCAGAGTTACTTTTTAACAAATCTGCGTTGAAGTCTCCTCCTATATAATACATCAATTTTCTACTATTCAGTTTTTCAATGGTTGATTCAAAACTGTTGCAAAACTCTGATAATTTCTGTTTAGGGTGTCTGTAAATTACTACCACTATACATTTTTTGTTATTCCCTAAATCTAGTTGAATCCACATATCTTTACAGTTAGGAATGTTTAAATCAAACTCCTTGCAAGTTGAAATTGATAAAGACTTCTTAATAAACAATCCTACTCCTCCCCATTATTGTTAAATTTAACTTTCAAACACGGATTTTTGGGAGGTTCAATTATGGGGGTTACGGAGGGTTGGTACCCCCCGACTATGTAAAAAAAAATTGACTCTTGAATATCTACTGATATCACAAAAAAAGCGTTTCAGCTCCAGCCGTTCGAAAAATTGATTTTTGAGGGTCCATTTGGGAAGGTTCCGGAGGGGTAATAACCCCAAACTATGTCAAAATTTTTGTCTCTTAAATATCTCCTGATATCAACCAAAAGTGGAGCATTAAGGTGAATTTACACAGTAGGCTATCCGTTTTTCGTAGGTTTTCGTCCGTTTTTTTACGTTTTTGCTTCTTCTTGAAAAAGTATGCGCTTTTTCATCCGCATTTTTATAAGTCCATATCCGCACTAACCAGACAGTCACACTCTGAACAAAAGTTTTCCGAAAAAAATTTTTTGTAAAGGGGTACTGCTCTATTTTGAAATATCGCTCTTATCCTTCATACACAAAATTTTTGTACAAAATTTTTACCTAAATACAACAGTCTACTTAGTGCGGATATGGACTTATAAAAATGCGGATGAAAAAGTATGCACTTTTTCATCGTAAAAAAAAGAAGAAGCAAAACCGTAAAAAAACGGACGAAAACGTACGAAAAACGGATACGGTGTAAATTCACCTTTAGCTTAAGCCATTCAACAAACTGATTTTTGGGAGTTTACAATATTTGGAGGTTTCAGGAGATAGGTGGTACCCTTAAACTATGTTCAAGCATTTGTCTGTTAAATATCTACTGATATAAAAAAAAATAGTGCCCTAGCTTAAGCCGTTAAAAAAAATCGATTTTTGGGGATTCATTTGGGGGTTCCGGGTGATTGGTACCCCCAACTATGTCAAAATATTTTTCAATTCAGTATCTCTTCATATCAAAAAAAAACTAGCTTAACTGTTCAAAAAGTGATTTTTGGGACTCCATTGAGGGGGTTTACGGGTGGATGGTACCCCTAAATTATTTTATAGTATTTTTCCGTTAAATATCTACTGCACTGACAACGATGCAGGTAGTTCAGTTAAAAATTAAAATCACTAAACATTAAAAAAAAAAATTTTAACCCCACCACTGTCTGTTTCCGCCTAATGGGTTCGTCAGGCGGGGTAGAACTAAACAAAAACAAACGGTAATATACTTCAGCACATCAATCGCGTCTCCCCACCCCCTCACCGGAAGCTCTGTAGCGGGCACGAGCTCAGACCAGCCCACTGGGGCTAACCGTGGCACGCACCGGCCAGGACCAGTAGCCGTAATTCATTAGCCGTAACCCCATACAATGCAACCGTCAAAACGAACATATAGGAAAAGAATTTTTTCGTCAGTTAAACAAGCATTTTCCCAAACACAGCCCTTTCCACAAACTCTTCAACAGAAATAATGTGAAATTATGCAACAGCTGCACTCCCTCGATGTCTTTCATTATTTCATCCTACAACCGCAAATTGCTATAGGAGAAGCCGACACCCGCTACACCACCTACGTTGTGCAACTGCAGGAAGAATACCACGAGTCCTTTAAACGGAGAATGCTGCCGTAGATCTCTAGTATAAAAAGCCCGAACTAACTTGTGACAATATCACCAAATTTTATTATGGCCTATGCAAAACCACATTCAAAACACGGTATAGCAATCACAAACATACCTTCATACACCAATATAAGCGTCACTTGAGGGAACTATCCAAAGCATACTGGACCGTGATAGAAACCGGCCAACATCCGAACGTAAAATGGAACATAAAAAAAAGAGGACAGCCCTACCAAAACGGCTCTAACAGATGCAACCTTTGTTTAGAAGAAAACATCACAATATAACAAGCAAACCCAGCCAACACCCTCAACCAAAGAACCGAACTTGTATTAAAATGTCGACACAAAGCCAAGTCTAAACAGAGGAATCACCAATCTAATTAAATCACTTTTAACGCAAACCGCTTAATCACTGTGACGTAAAATGCCGCTTTGTACCTCTGACAATGTTTGGAATTTTTAATAGTGTTTTTACTGCATTTGACAGACGTGCAGCAGCGCGCATGCAGTGCTTGATTAACATGCTTAGCCTCCACAGTTGGTGCTTAAAGTGTTTTGTACCAACCGCGGCCCCTCAATGCCGACCCGGGTTATAGCTAGTGGTCCTGGTCGGTGCGTGCCACGGTTAGCCCCATTGGGCTGGTCTGAGCTCGTGCCCGCTACAGAGCTTCCGGTGAGGAGGTGGGGAGACGCGATTGATGTGCTGAAGTATATTACCGTTTGTTTTTGTTTAGTTCTACCCCGCCTGACGAACTCATTAAGGGGAAACAGACAGTAGTGGGGTTAAAAAAATTTTTTTTAATGTTTAGTGATTTTAATTTTTAACTGAACTACCTGCATCGTTAACTGGCTCTGGCCCATTGTCCATTGAGCTCTATGGAAACTGGGAAGACTGTGTACAAATTACTGTACTGATATAAAAAAACTGGAGTCTAATTAGCTTAAGCCGTCCAAAAAAAATTGATTTTTGTGGAGTTCGTGTGGGGATTTCCGGAAGGGTGGTACCCCTAAATTATGTCCAAGTATTTGTCCGTTAAATATCTACTGATATCAAAAAAACTAGCACTCTAGCTTAAGACCTTAAAAAAATGATTTTTGTTTTTTTACAGAGAATGAAACCTGAAACCTCGGATCATATGTAATGTCAAAATAAAAAATACCAAATGAAATTTTGTCCTAATAAAAAAGAAAAATAAATGTTCGGGATTCAATATGGTTTTGGAATGAGAAAACTGATGTCCAGCTAGATAATTGAACTCAGGTCTATTCAATCACAATGGTTTTCTAGGCTGGCGCCTTTAACCACTAGGCCACAGCAGCACATGTGTATCCATGACGAAAATCGATAAATAAAATCACGTATTAAACTTTATTATCACAAGTTATTGGCGCGTCTGCCCCAAACCACGTGACGTACTTAGCTCCTCCAAAAATGCACATGCATAACTTCCTATATAGACTTATCACATCTCCAAATAACTTTCTAGCTTTAGTGATTACGGAGTTTTTGTAGGCAATAAAAAAGTTCTTAAATAAATAAATAAAGAAGAAAAAAAAGTGTGGGAATCGTCATATTTTATATTTGGTAGCTGAAACTGCATTCCCAGGCGTTTCTAAATTCGAAACTTTTATTTTCCTGCTGCAATTAGTTTTTGAGCTAGAGCTTTTAAACCTCTGATTGGTTTTTCAGTTTTTGGCTCGTAAACTATTATCACGCTACTGATTTCCCCCAAAATTTGCGCAAAAAATGATCCATATGTTCCCTATCTAAGTTCTAAATTTCAAGCTTCGAACTTCAGCCGTTTTGAAGTTATAGCGTTTTCGACCTCTGGTTGCCGAATTTGTAATTTTGCGCGGAAAAAACATATGGACTTCCGACCAAAGCGTCGCGGAAGTACCAATTCTTGGCGTTACACTTGATTTTTTAACCTCATTTTTGACTAACCTAAAGCAGTATGCAGCCCACAAACACAACTTTTCGGATGTAGCAGTTAATGAATTTGGAGTATGTAGCAGTTAATAAGTTCATAATTCAATGGTGGTAGCAGACTAGATGAGAGTCGCTCTTTCGCTGCTTCAATAGCGAGGTTGTCTCTTACCAATTGAACAATTTCTGGTGTGTATCACTTTGATGCTTATTAACTTCACGCTAAAACTACCTATAAATATGAAAAAATGTGAAATATAAGTACCTCAGGGAAGTAACCTTGGGCCTTTACTCTTTTTAATTTATATCAATGATATAACATTCATAATAATCCATCACTCTAATCAAGCACCATTAACTGAGGAAACAAAGAGAGAATTAGCAAATGTTCACAATTAGATCCAAGTAAACAAACTTACTGTAAATCCTCAAAAATCATCATCCTTAGTGATACCTCTATAAACAACAAACAATATTTGCGACATAGAAATAAGCTGCGACAATTAAATTATAGCTTTACCGGACTGTGTAAAATACCTTGGAATAACAATTAATTCAAGATTAAAATTTAATTTGCACATCAAGATATTGTAATCTAAAATACCTGAATCTATTGGGGTTATTTCGAAACAGAAACAAGTCTTACCTGCATCAGCGTTACGAACTTTGTATTACTCAATGATTCACCCTCATCTCCTATATGGCATTGTAATTTGGGGTTCTACTTTTAAAACATAGCAAGAAAATCATTTAACTATTGAATTGCAGCAATTTAAAATCATTGAAACAAATCGTTCACGAATCAGTCAACCTCAAAACTTAAGGTTTTCGTGTTTCGACCATCCTCACTTAGGCCATCCTCTCGGCTAGCATTCAGAAGAATAAGTTATTCACAATTAAAATGTATTTCTCACTCGTCAACTTGGGAACATTTATTCTCGGTCATCCTTCCGATGATGCTGTAGTGCAAAAGAGGTACTGGTATGATATAGCTACAGGAAGCAGTAAAGCATTTTACACTGGTCAAATGACAATCACTATTCCGTACTTGATTCTAAAATAGACTGTTCATTTAAAAAAAATAGATGACAGCGATGACTGATTTATTGTATATATATCGGGCGTTTTTTCTTGTTTTTTTGCCTGATGAAACTCTTGAGCAAGGTCGAAACGCGTCGCGATAGCTCACTCGCTCTGTAAATAAAATTGTAACTGTGAATAACTTATGCTTCTAAATGCTAGCCGTGAGGATGGCCTAAGTTATTGGTCGAAACACGAAAGCCTTAAGTTTTAGTTTTGAGGTTAACTGATCACTGAACAATTTGTTTCAATGATATCACAAAAAATTATCGTTATTGCAAAAAAAGGATCGAGAATTGGCCATCCTCTCGGCTAGCATTCAAAGTACTCTTTTTTTGGTTCTAGTTGCCCGTCTTTGTCAGGCTGGGCCAACGCAACTGGTAAACTGCTTGGTGTGATTTTCCCAGTTAGGACACAACGACAAAGCCAATTCGGGAATCGCACCCATGACCAGTAATTTTTCGATCACGACCATGACATTCTGCCAACTGAGGTATCGCTGCCGAAAGGAAGTGGAAAAAGACAGTGACGTGTGATAGCTTATTTGAAACCGTAGCTGACTACAAAACCGTCACACAATTAGTGAGCAACAAAAGAAAGAATATTGAATCAACACCAGTTGATGAAAAACATTCTTAAAGGCAAACCGTTCTTTTTGGTATCTCCAACTGAAGAAAGCTCAATGATCAGAGATCAGAGCAAATTATCAGCAATTTTATTCGCATTCAAATTTAGAAACCCTTGACAGTCTGTTTTATCCTCACAGGATCATCAGAAGAGAACTTTTAAATAAAATACTGTACATAAAAAGCATAACGTACATAACACAGTAGGCCTACTCGCCAAAATTAAAAATTTAAAACCCTATAGTTTGGTTCACTCGTAATCGGGATCATCACGGGTGTCTAGCCATTTTGTCAGTTTTGTAACAGAAGATTTAACTTTGGGAAAGCTGGCTCACTTTTATTGGAAAGCAGGTATTTTTACAGCCCTAAACTTTTACTTTGTTTTACAATAACTCTGCCACAAAATATTGATTGAGAATCAAGAATCAATCCAATCCAATTATTTATTTGTCCAAAATTAAATAACCAATACAAATATAGAAAGTACATGCAGTAACTTTTTTAAATTTTGGTTCTAATTGGCAACCCTGGCAAAATTTCTATGGGGAAACAGCCTTTCTGAGGGAAAATCTAATCTGTTATACCTCAGGAACGGAAGGTCGAAGAAAGCCCAAATTTCATGAAGTTAGTTTTCAGATTTGCTAATTTTTTTTTGTGAAAATCAAGCAAAAATAATTTCTGATTTGAATTCCCTTTAAAGTCAAAAGGCGAACTACATTGTCCGCCTTTTAACTTAAAAGTTCAACAACAACTGTTCTGTGGCTTCAGTTCATTAAAGTTTTGAGACCAGGCAGCAGCATTATGTTGCTAATAACTGCTAACAAATTTATGTTTCAAGTTTAACTAATCAATTTGCTTTTTATATACGTTGTTTAGAAGTTCTCTTGTAATGATCTCTTGTAATGGTGAAACAGACTGTTAAGGAATTCTAAATTTGCCTGTGAACAAAATTATTCTTGAAGCAAAACTATATTTAATGCTTGTAGACAAATAAAAAAAGGCTGACTGAAATTGAGCTCAGAATAACACGCAATCCAACACAAGCAGACCCCCTAAAAAGGGTTGTTGTTGTTTGCATATTCATCCTCCTGAGACCAAAGACTAATAGACTAACTATTGGATGATCTACACACCTCTCATTGCGAAATGTACTTCGTTTAGCAGACTCCACACACCCTTTAAAATTTCTAATGATCCGGTAGTCCTTTAGATTTTTTTGAATTCTTGTCCTCCGAGTTCCCTACTTTTTTGAAGCTAACAAGCAGAGGTAATCATCGTAAAGCACCTTATCCAAAGACGCAACAACATGACCTGGGAGAGAGTTAAACCCAAATCATGCGATCAGGGTCGTTGTAAAAACGAGCCTTTACTCTTTCAGCCACGCTATCGACTATCCGAACACGGAAATTTGAACCCAACAAGTAAATCAGGAGCATTTTTTCAAATGCATTGTTCTGGACTTGAGTTTGGTTTAATTCCAAAGGTCATCTACTCTTGGCTACGAAAATGTGGTAAAGGCTACAACTTTGCCGCACCAGTATCTTTCATTCACGATTGCTGGAGAAAATTTTGGTGGCGGGCCAACATAGCATTCTCTACGCGGTCGGATTGAATTTCTTCGCGAGCCGGGCTTTGGACACTGCTGATATACCCAGTATAGTTCTACAGTACAGATTATGTTGTGTATCTACTGTCACTGTTTTGTGCAACATTTCAAATGCGGTTTGTGTTCCCGGGAATAGAAAGAACAATGGCAACTAACTGATGAGTATGCAGACAATGCCATCTTAGCTTGCACGTTGCAGCTAAGATTTAAAGCCATGGCATTCACATTGAAATGAAAAGATTATTGGTTCTGCATTGTACAGCATATTTTTATTTTAAAATCATAAAAACGATGCGATCATTAAAAAGGCATTCAGGACGTTTTTGTTTAAAAAATTTTACTGTGATACCATGGTGAAACAACTTTAGCAATTTTTTAGCACCACTTTTGATTCTTTTCGGCGGAAAAATCGTAAGATATTCGCGATTATTTTTCCTCTTTGACTAAGGAGAAACGCTTTCCGAACAATTCCAAACTGAACGGACGTAGGTCAAAATTGTTCCAAATGACTGATTACCAGTGGTGTAGCGTGACATTTCAGATAAGGCATGCAGTTATGATGACGTCATCGGTTTTGATGACGTCATTAATTATCATGCAGTGAAATAAAAAAACAACTTAACACTAATAAATGTCTGGTATTGCAACTAGGCCTCCTCTCTCCAGCAGGGGCGCCGAGAGCCGAACGTAGGCCCGGGACCAGCTGAAATATGACGGAATTCAGGTTTTGTGAACTCCAAAACAGACGGAAACAATGCCGCAGTTTTGTCCAAACTATGATGCGATCTCAAAAAAAAAAAAGTTCTTCACCGGAATTCTAACGGTTTTTTCAGTCAAAATCAGGTGATCTCCAAAAAGGTCTCACATGCTCATTTCTAAATGTCATTTGATGGGCCCCTTTCGAGCCTTCCTGAAGCCCATGAGCAGCCTCATGGGCCCCCCAAAGTCCATGGGCATCGGGGTCATTATACCCCCTCATTTACTGTACCAGTACAAGTCTTCCTTGTGTTACTACAGACAGTGACAGGTCTAGCACTTTCATATGTGCCAGTAGCCGGTTACCGGTACCATACTAGGCTAACACTAACAGTAAAGTAGGCTTAATAACATTGAAGCAAAAACATTAATTGCAGAACTAAGCTAAGCCAACTTGCTGAATAGCAAATACATAGCCTACTTTCAAAGCCTCTTCCTCATGTCATTACGATATATCATAGCCTGTTGGCAACAGCCAGCGATGCTATACAATATTAAGCAGGCTAGTGGGCTTAAGGCTAGTCCAATGTATATATGGTTAGGCCTGGCCTTGTTTAGTTTATTTAAGAACCAGTAAAGCACAAGCAAAGTAGCAAAACTACCAAACGGTAATTTATTGATAGTCCTAAAAACTTTTTTCCAAACCAAGTGCAAATTCTACTAGTTTTAGCTTAGCCTAACTAAATACTAACTGAACCAACTACCGGTAACTCTTTGTTTAAATTGATTTCACATATTGCTTTCACTTTTATAGCTCAACATTTAGCCTAAATAGTGCGAACAGTACTCACTCTGACTTACATTACTTAAAGCCAATACCAACCGGCTATCACGGCTTGGTTTTGCCGCTTAGTTATTCGCTTTTTTCATATTGCTAAATCACATAAAATAAATGGCAACACGCATGCAATATTTAAAATTGCATGCTTTGGCGCATTGTTTGTGGCCTGTCTTAAGCTAATTTACTGTAACAAATCTAAAGTCAAAATAGAGACTATATTTTACGAAAACAAGAAACTAGACGGATAAAAGAACTTTTGCAGCAAACAATACGCCAATCAAAGCTTTTAAACCTATTTAATTTTGTTCGTAATCGTATCGAAACACAGTCATCTTTTCAGCCGTTGAATGCAATTTGAAAATTGCATGCGTGTTGCCATTATTTTTTGTAATTTAGCAATATGCTGAAAACAGGCTAAAACTGAAATCAATGAATTACGCAAGACTATTTATAGCTACTTCGACTTGAAAGTGAATTCCTGTAACTGTGGCAACTTAGTTTGATTTTGTTTTAAATTTTTACATGTACTTGTTCAAATTATTATTTTCTTTTTTGGCTAAATGACTAGGCATGCAATGCATGCCTTGCATGCATGGAGAATACGCCCCTGCTGATTACATTAGCAGCTATCGAGGAAGTGGCTTCGTAGGTACCTGCTGATAACCGTAACAAACCTATACAAAAAATGCTAACTAAAATGCTTTGCATTAAAGTTTGCAATCGCATATTTACGTGAAAAACTAACTGGCTTTATCTGACCTTTAGGCCTAAACCAATTGTGCAATAATCGCATAAAACTTACTGGCTCACTAAAAACTGGAATCTTAGTCTAATATCTTGTCAGCAACGTTGCTTTAGCCTCCAACATGCAATAATTTCTTGTGATAGGATATCTATAGTAAGCAATAGCCACAATCTGCAATAGGCTACTACGCCTAAAGCACTTACACCTTATCTTATTCCGAATACTTAGCTAGCACTTGGCGGACAAAACAGACTAGGAAAGCATCTAACCTCCCTGAATTTAAACAGTAGTTGTTCTACTTATTTATTTACCTATACCTTCACTCACCTTGTTCCAAGAAGCCCGGTACTTAGCAAGACTCGGAAATAGAAGTTAGAAACTGATTCATTGCGCAATCTACTTGAAACAAGATGGCCGAAATTTGGATTCCAAGAGGAAAACGTGAATTTTTTTCGCTTAGACTTTCTTAACCGGATGAGTTGCAAGAATCGCAATGGGGTCACGTTGGTAAACATATTTTTAAAGATTTTTTCTCAGTTTTTCAAAATTCGGGTTGAATGCCCTTTTAAGTAACCATACAACAGTGAATTATTGTTGTCATTATCGATGGGGTACACAGAAAATCGAACCCAGACCGAGAAGTGACGGATGACGATTTTGTGGATACGGCTCATAAATCGTAGCAGTTGCGTATTTTGAAGGGGCCATTGTGCCATCGCTAAAACTACCCGTCCACTCTTTATTTCGTACAAATCATTTTTGAAATTAATAATTATTCTATCCCCAATTAGCTGTATGCACACGTCCACGCTCTCATTCGACTTCCCATCCCCAAAACGGTACCTTTTGCAGACAAAAACCTGTTTTGGTCTGCATTGTAATTTTTCCAAAAAATCTACCAATCTCTGCCAAAAACGCCTCTTCTAATTGGCGAAGACATTTTTAGGTCTTTGTCTAAATCATGGCCGAAAAAAGACCCCTTGTTTTTGCAAAACCTTGCTTACACTGCGAAAGATGCATCAACAAATTACCATTTCACAAAATCATTTAAAAAAATGCTAAAAGATTAGTGAACCGGAACTATAATTTTTAACAACAAAATTTTAACGTATACTAAAATCGATTTCGGTTTCAAAGTACCGTTTTTAATTTTTTAATGTGGAATCTACACAAATAAAAAAAGCTAAAGATGGTCCTTTGAGACCAAAACCTTTTAGAATTCCCATTTATTCAAATACGAAACCGACCATAGTTCTTGGAAACCGAAGCCGATTTTAGTATTACTTAAAATGCTGTTTTTAATATAGTTCAACTTAAACACAATATGGCATAGGTGGGCAAGTTAATGCAAAACGTTAGCTTCGTTAACCACCAGTCCGTTAACAAACTTCACACCTCCGTTAACGTTAATCCGTTATTTTCAGCTTTAATTAACGGAAGTTAATAAAGTCCGTTAATCCGTTAACATTTGCGTGTAATTTACATTTCTATTTATTCACTCGCTTCTAAAACACGTATTGACGCTGTTAAGCTGATTGTAAGGAAATATTTATTGCTATGGTAATCTTTTTGTCTTTTGAAAGTTACGTTTTACAGTCTAACCTAATTTTAAGATAAAAACAAGCTCAAATGCACAGCGAAGCTGCATGATATTAACGATAAAAACCTTAACGGAAGTTAGCAAAACTTAACGAAAGTTACTTTAGTCCGTCAACAGCACTTAACGGAAGTTAATTTAGTCCGTTAACATGAAAAAACTTTTTAACGGATTAACGAGTTAATGAAAAAGTTAGCTTCGTTATTAACGGATTAACGATTAACGGACTTGTGCCCACCTATGCAATATGGTGTAATAGTTCAACTTAAACACAATATGGTGTAATTCGTTACTGAAACTTTGTTAGAGAAGCTGAGGGCTGCCGATGAGAGCTAAAAGCTCGAAACAGCGCTGTCCAGCTCTGTGCATTGTGTAATACAGTTGCATTTGATTGAATCAGTTGGTCAAGTCGATAAAGCGTCAGCTACAGCATTAAACGGTAGACTCGGTCTGGTAAAGCCAAACACCACAAAAATTAGTATTCGGAGCTTCCCTGTTAGACGTCGTTTAGCATCAAAAGGGACAGTTGTGATGCCTCCACCGTGTGTGGTCGACAGGTGGGCACTGGGCAGGTGGCAGCTTGACTCGAAGTGTCAAACGTCTCTTCGTTGTCTCTTGGTGAGTAAACAGGCAATTACAACAATAACTTTAACATATTTTTGACTGATTAGTGAAAACACTGATATTGTACCACGAATAAACCAAAGGTTGTTAGGTTAGGTTCTGGCTAAACAGTTCGACTAGCAAAGACTTTTAAGTCGTATTAAAGGTTACAAAAATGTACCTGATAGAATAACATGTGACAATTGAATCAGCAACTGATTTACAGGAACACATTTGCACTCCTTTTTTGATAGCTTTGCGACCGTCATGTTCGATGTAGCGAGGGCCACTTGAGAGTAAATCTGTGAGGGTTCAATCTCAATCAACTGGTCATGCAATTCATCTCGAACTGTCGTCATTTTTGGTCGCTCCGAAGGGTCTTGAGCCCAACACCGATTCAAAACATCGAACAGTAATTGCAATAAACCGACGGACACTTTGCAACTTTTAAAGTTTGAAATTAATTCGTTGATGTCAATAGGTGGTCGTTTTCCTTCTTTGATGCTATGAAGAAAAACACTGAGAAGAGAATTATTTGTCACGGGAATTTTTCGCGTTAAAATCAGGAAAATGATCATGGCAAAGCTATAAGCGTCGTGACTGGTTCTTAACTTCATTAAAGGGTTTATCAGTAGTTCTGGAGCAGCGTAGCATTCAGTAAATTTGTTACTGAAACACCTATCGCCTTTTACTACCGAGGAGTTTCTTGTGTGGTTCGACAAAACTGAGCTGCCAAAATCTGCGATCTTGCAATGCAAGTCATCGGTCAACAAAACATTTTCGGCCTTCAGATCTCCATGTACCAATCTCTCGTCTGACCGTAAATTATGGATAAAAGCAAGTCCATTAGCTATTTCAAAACCCATGCGGAGTTGTAAGAAAGGTCCCATCTCTACATCTTCGTTTAACATAAGTTTTTTCAGGTTTTCATTTGGTAGATACTCCGTCACAATTGCAACATGCTCTTGCCACTGAGCTAAGCCATGTATTCTCAATATATTTTCATGACTTGCTTTTCGAAGATGAGTTACTTCGGTGGAGATTCTACAAAGCAAGCGACCATGCGCTATTTTTTTTCGTTATCATATAAGTACGCTTGTAAGCGTGCTGTAATATTCTATTACCGTTTAAGTCCATAATGATATTTTGCAATGGCTTTCTAAACATACCATTTTATTTCACGCAGTAAGTACTTGAAACATCTAAACATTAGTGGCACAACCAAGAAGGCCAGGAGACTAATAAAGGCCCTCTTAGTCAAGTCATTTGGTAAACCTAACGCAAATACGTAACCTGTTAAACGCGTTTTGGACTTGACAAGTAAGTGGGGAGAGAGCTGAAAGCTTAGCAATATAATTCTTTCAAACGACTTCCAACTCTTAGCAATATGGTTCTGTGGCTCTACGTAGATTGTGATTTTATCAAATGGCTCCGAACAAGTACGAAATGACATCTTTAGCCCACTGGACGATAAACTCAAGCTAATTTTTTTTCGAAAACTTACAAAAATTGCCCATCAAAAAACATGAAAAATTTTTTCTTCAACATTTTAAGATATGCTTATCTATATCTAAACAAAAGCGAAACATGCTTAATCATCGTAAAGTGTCTTAACCCACGACGCAACAACGTGACCAGGAAACAGATTGAACCTAAATCATGCGATCAGGATCGCCTTCAGCCTACCCTCTCTACCGCACTGCCGACAAATGGCTTTTAGAAAATAAACTCTATTGTATACTGTTAACTGTTGTATAATTGTATTCTTTTCCTGCGATTGCTCGAAAAAGAGCGAAAGTTTAGGGAGAAATTAGCGCGTTGTGGAAAAGTCTAACCACGTTGGCATTTGAACTAAGAGGTTGTTTCATGTTTTCGTTAACGCATTTTTGTCTCCTTTTTTTGGTTAAAATACCGTACAACAATTCAAGATGTTATTTACACCGACTTTTCCAAGAATTTGTTTTTGTCGATATTTGTTCCAGTGTAACGGATGCATTTAGCAGCAATCGTTCCAAACACATCATGGAATCCGGTGTTATAGATTGATGGCTGTGTCCTAGGCGGAATGCCTAGGTCTTCGCTGTCTGGTCCTAGCGCTCAAGAGACTAACAGAGGATATTCCAAAATAAACTTGTATTGATAAAAAAGCAAATAAAAAAAACCAGTCCAGCAAAAATTTATCGAGGATTGCTCGGCTGGGCGGAAAACACTTGAACTGAAAAAAACTGAATTTTACACCAACAAAATAAAAAAAAACTCTTGACGCTACTGTTAAAAAATAAGACTGATATAACTGATTTAACTGTTGTGCTAAAAATAAAACATTGCTACAAAAGAGTGATCAACAAAAAAGCAAAACGGCGCGTCTTTCAGGCAACGTTGCAAAGTTTCTTCCGTGCAAATTATGAAAGACGCGCAACACAAAGTAATATGGAAATTAGGTAAATGAACGTGTTAACAACAGAACATAAAAACCTAAGTTCGAATCCAACTAAAAACGATCGTGCTGTAACATAAGCGGCCCCTTTGAAATCTTATCCATGGGTAAGTTTCAAACAAAAAACACAGAGTGAAAGCACAGATCGCACTTCAACTTAAAACCTTACTAAATGAGTAAATGAAGTAAACTAATTATGACGGGGACTTGAAAATAGTGAGTAGCATCACAAAATTGTGACATCAGAAGAACGTAAACAAACAGTGCAACAGTAGGGCAGAGGGCAAACTTTTAAACAATAAAACGTTTATGATTAGAGTTGGGTGTTCACAGTATAATATAGCCTTTCACAAAATCACGATCACGAATAAATTGCACAAAAGTTTCACAAAATACGAAGTTAAATTCAAAATCACAATTCGGCTATCACGAGATCACGATAAAATCACAAATAAAGTTCACAAATGAAAAGGTTCAATCAGACAGGAGCTATTTTGGCCTGATCACGAAGAACATATTCGATCTCACAGTTGCCTGCTATAGAGCTGTTTTTCAAAACGGCCACAGTTGCCCTACGGACTATTTCTTTTCCTTTACGCAACTGTGGATGCAGGCTATGAATGCGTCCCAATCTATACGCTCCTTTTGAGGCCAGGTCTTCGGCATCCCCTACAAGGACTAACTGTCCAGGCTCAAGGTTTGTTTGAAGTGTACGCCATTTGTTACGGCCCTGGAGACTGGGTAAATATGATTTCATCCAAAGAAGCCAAAAATGGTGGGCTAGCGTGGAGTTATACAAGTAATCGTTGCGAAGGTCCCCCTGATCATGTAACCCACAAAGAGGAGTGTTAGGGGCCAAATGCTGTCCCAACAAGGACGAAGGTGTGATAGGGCACAAATCATTGAGCTGATCGCTAAGTGTCGTTAGGGAGCGGTCGTTCACAATTCTTACTTCATCGGTGAAAAAAGTCTGTAACTCAATAAGAGAAGGTTTACGGCGAGTCTGTTCCATAACCCGACCCAACGCAGTTTTAAACAGCTTCACCATGCTCTCCCAACTTCCACCCTGGCTAGGAGCATACGGAGGAATGTTTATCCAATTTATATTAAACTTACGCAACGAGTTAACAAATTCAGAAGACCCCAACAATTTTGGCAACTTATCAGATGCGGCACGGAACGTCGAAGCGTTGTCCGAATAAAAAGTGTCCATTCCCCCGCGTAAATTAACAAAGCGAGTGAAAGCAAGGAGAAAGCTGTTTAGGTTCAGGCTTGTCACCAGTTCTACGTGCAAGCAGCGTGTACAAAGACACGTAAACAGCAAGCCCCAGGCTTTGCAGTCACTGCGATTCTGTCGAAAAATATAAGGGCCTAAGTAGTCAAGTCCGGCAAATTTAAAAGGTTTGTTGCAAACAGCAACTCGGTACGATGGCAAATCTGCCATTAATTGACGAACCGGTTTAGCTTTTAACAAGGCACATTTTCCGCAGTTTGCGATGTAAAATTTTACACTGGAAATGCCATGAATAATCCAAAAACGTTCGCGGGTTTTCATTAATGTATATGCCGGACCACCATGTCCAGCCTGCTCATGCTGATATTGCACAATAAGTCCAATCAAAGGATGCCTTCCAGGTAAAATTAAAGAGTGTTTAGAATCAAGTGGCAAGTCTGCATTTTCGAGCCTGCCTTCAATACGCAAACAATTATCCAAATCCACGCAAGGGCGCAAATTACGCAAAGTTTTTAATTCATTTAAGCGGCGTTTAGATTCAGGATCATTAGTTTTGCTGCCAAAACGCTTAAGAATAGATTCAAATTCATCAGGTGATTCTTTACTTAAAAGTTTAATAGCGACCCCAAACCGCTGAAATTGAACATACTTAACAATATTAACAAAGGCCTTATCCAAGTAACTAGCATTCAGAACAGGTTTTTGAAAAGCAACTCCTTTCGCCTTCGACAAACTTTGAAAATGCAGCCAGATATGCACAGCGCTTCTTTAGCGTATACAGACTTGGAGAAGCTTCGATAAGCCTATCCAAAGCTGCATCGCCAGAAGACAAATCTACGCTGCTTGCCAGAGTTTTGCGCACGACCGCCGAATGCTCAGGAGGCCTAGCATCCACCTGCTCCTGCAAAAGAAAGGAGGGTCCTTTTAACCACAAATCAAGTGAACTAGGCTGTTTACAGCTTTGCGCTCGAGTGCCCACGTCTGTAGGGTTTAAACTCGTATTAACGTAGCGCCAACAGCTAGCTGACACCACAAGAAAAATCCTGTCGACACGTCGTTTAACAAAGCGAGCAAGTGATAGGTTGGGGTTCACAATCCATTTAAGAACTACCTGTGAATCGGTCCAACAAAAGATTTTACAGTTAAGATCGTGCAAAGCTTTAGAAGTTTGAAGCATCAATTCACTTAACATCTTAGCTGCTTCTAACTCTTTGCGAGATATAACCCAGCCTTTTTGATGAGTGAGAACTAATTTAGATTTTCCAATCACAAAACTGACTTGTGCTTTACCAGCGCTAACGCCACGCAAATAGATAGCGCAAGAAAACGCAGAGTCCGAAGCATCACAGAACCCATGCAGTTGATATTCTGCGTCATTCCCGAGCTCGGTGTGTTCCAAAAGGAAGTTGCGAGGAATGCAAAATTCATTTAGTATATTCGAAGTTTCAAGCCACTTTTTCCAATCTTTTTTAACTTCATCCGATACAGCGTCGTCCCAGTCCACTCCAGACGCAGCAACTTTTTGCAAAATCAATTTTCCCCCCAGAAGCAGCGGCGCCACTATACCCAAAGGGTCAAATTGACTCGCACGCTGACTCGCCATCTCGCGCCTCGTGGCTGCCTCGACAAACGTGCGGCCACTTATCTTCGGTGTGTCACTTTCTGGGTCCGAGGAAAGGCCCAACGCTGTAGATTCCGGCAAAGGCTTCGATCCAATGTCAATCTTGCCAATTGAAGGGGCATGATCGCATTGGGGAACCTGACGCAAGACAGACTTAGCGTGGCCATTGGTCACCCGTTTTCGTGACTTGAATCCCTTGCTTTCAAAGAGCTCAATCCCTTCTCTAGCAAAGGTCTCCACGTCTGATAAAGTGCCACCAGCAAACAGCAAGTCATCCATATATCTGTTTTGAGTGATTGCATTTAAGGTCACCATACTTGCATGCATGGGGTTGTCAGCAGCCAGACGATTGAGCGCCATGAGTGCTACATAAGGGCTAGAGTTTATTCCCCACACGTGCCGAGTAAAGCGAAAGATTTGAATTTCACCAATGTCCATGTTATTATCCTTAAACCAAATAATATGGAACCAATCTTGCTGATCCCTAGGAAGCTTAATTTGAAAGAAGCACTTACTCACATCAGCTACGCAAGCGTATTTTCCCATACGAAAGCGCATCAACACATCGACCAAGCCATTTAAAAGGTTTTCACCGGCTAAAACTGCCCGATTTAATGACTCGCCACCAATCGTAGCAGCGCCATCATAGACAACTCTAGGCTTAGCAGTCTTAGTAACAAAAAAATGGTAAGTACCATTTTTTATAAGAATCGTTTTCATTTTTCTCCGCAGGCACAATCCAATCATGCTTCAGTAACTCAGCAAACGTATCTGTCAAAGTCTCTTTCAACTGCGAGTTTTTAGCAGTAGTACGACGCATCGACAATGTTCGCTTTAACGCAATATCGTAATTATTAGGAAGTTTTTTTAAGAACATCAGGTTTAAACGGAACCAGCATTTCATACCGACCGTCTACAACGCGAATAAATGGTTCAACCAAGCTGCAGGTAAGCTCATCGTTTTTTGAAGGCATTACCTCTTCATCAAGCAGCTTGTATTCGCGTAAAGCATTATTAACCGTGAGAAGTTCTTGTTGCAACTTATCACAAAGTCCGCAGTCTGGGTCAGTAGCGATCGTCTCGACTCGCAACGCTCTCACAGATTTAGAGCTTCCTTGAACTCTACCTCCGCTAGCGATCGGTCCAAGCCGTGTGATCACCATGTTGGGTTCATTCGAGTTCGAACCCTCAAGCTCTTTCAAAACAGTCATAAGTGCTTTATCAGACTGCCCGATCAAAATGTCCACACACTTACGTTCGGGTATGACGGGAATTTCCACTCCATGGAAATGTTTCAACTTACGGGTATCCACTGCATGTGGAAGAGTACTTTTATCGTCAGAAAAGGCTGGCACCACAAGGGCACCAGTAATCTTATAGTTGTCAGCCGTGACTAGAGATTCTAGACTGAAATCAGTTTTACCTATGCAGCTTGCAGTTTGGTCTGCAAGTGTACGAATAGTTATAAAAGGATCTGTCGTAACTTCCAGCCCAAGTTCTTCTCTTAACGAGTCCGAAATGAGTGTTGCTTGCGAGGCAGTGTCATGCTGAGCATACGCCAGTGTCGAGCAACCATTCGTCTGATTGATCACTCTAACTGCGCTAGTTCGAAGCAAGACTGTACCTTCCTCAGCAACTCTCACTTTCAGGACATTTTTTACGTTATTAGTGGGTGTGCTAGCGACAGATGATGCAACAGGACTGCCAGGAGCAACCTTGGTCTCGCCAGCGGCCACAACGGTCTGAGATTCATAGCAGTCATGAATAGCACTAGAGTGCTTAGCTCGGCAATTAGGACCACACTTTCGGCACTTGCACCGAGAAGGGCAGTTACGAGCTAAATGTCCCGTCGATAAGCAATTAAGACATCTTCCTGCCTTTATCACAGTCTGACGTCGTTCTTGAGGAGGTAACTTCATAAACTTCTCGCACTCTACAAGATAGTGTCTACTGTCAGCCCGCGCGCAAACAAAACAAATAGGAGGGCGCCCATTAGCCTTCTTGGTCCCACGATTGTGATCTGTAGGTGCTCCACGTCCACCGGCAGCCGCAGACCCAGGAGACTCGGCACTATCATTATGAGCACCTACTCCCGAATCCAGGACCATCTGGCGAACACGAAACTCACTACGACCACTTTGAGGCTCACGTGGTTTTTCCTTGTCCTCCGACTTGAAGAATGCCTGCTCGTAGTCAGACGTAGTCACGTTAATTTCATGCACCACAAATCTACGTAATGATTCAAAGCTTGGTTGGTTCAGACTTATACCATTTTTGTCAAGAAAGTCAAGATACCGTCGCTTCAAAGCGCTCGGTAAACGGTTAGCAGTATCAAGCAATAATTGCCCAGAGAGTTTGTTGTACTCGTCATGGGCGCAAGCAAAGACTTCTAGGGTGTTTAAGTCTTCATTATACATTTTAAGTGAAGAAGCAGTAAAATTTACCTTGGCACCATGCCGTATAGCAATGACTCTAGGCTCTGACGTTAAACCACTCGACACATCGTAACGCTGACGGAGTCGGTCAAGAGCCTTTTCAATACGTTGAGCAGTGGTCATACTTTTCATGGGGGCGCAAAACAGATTCACCATTTCGCGCGGTTGACCAACGCATGCTGCTCGAAGAACTTCTAATTTACGTTCGTCGTAAGGACTTTCGTTCATAAGACGACGCACTTGATTCTCGAAGAACACAAAGGCAATATTTGCACCATCATACCCTACTTGGGTAGCAAGATTAATATACTCATTCCTACCTTGGCGCTCTAAATAAGCACTCAATGCAGCATTAGGGTTGCTTTCCAAAGCAACGGGGGCATCCACGTTTGGCCGAGTAGCCGCATTAACTCGGAATTGAGGGCAAGGATTGGGTTCGACATTTAAATTTGCCGAGTTCCCGTATTCAGTAGTACTTAAAACAGTGTGTTGATTTTCTGCATCTAACACACGCCGAGACACACATCTCTGCACATTTCCAGAGTTCTCAGCATAATCAGTATGATAGGCAGCGCTGTTGTGATTCCTTGAACCAGACACATGCTGCGGAATAAAGCCCCGAGCTTGGGGATTCAAAACAGTCGATTTGTCATTTGTAAACATAACATTAAACTTCTCATTGATAGACTTAGTAACATTAGTAACACTATTACGCTTTTGTTCAAGTTGATTAGGTTGAGGTTCGCTTGACCTTGGCCGTGGCTCCGTCACCCGACGTCTTGAGCGTAGCTCTATCGCCTCGTGTTCTAAGAGCATTGCTCCGACCTTGGGTTTCGAACCAGCCTCGGTACCATGGGTAGGCTCAGCACTGCGTTTAAACTCATCATTTTTGATTAACGAACTTTTAAAACTAACGACACTCGAAGCAGAACGAACACTGCGTCTCGAGCGTCCGGAAAAGACAGAGCCCGCTTCCGAGCCGCACGCAATGCGCTTCTCTTCAGCTTCTAGCTCAATCGCTTCCAAGCGCAACTTAGCCAAAGTCTCTTCCTTTTCGGCAGCAGCCACCGCAGCAGCGGCCTCAGCTTCGGCTTTCGCTTTAGCTTCCACCGCTTTTGCCTGCGCCTCTAACTTAGTTTTACGAGACCTAGCCAAATCTTCCAAAACTTGAAGCTCAGAGCGCCTGCGTTCAAGTTCAATTTGCTTTACTATTGAGGATTTGCTTGACGTCACACTCGTAGAACTTGCTGCAATTAATGACACACTATCTCCAGGTCCCATATCATCATCACAATCATTTTCGCTTTCATTTAACGGATTAGTTTTATCGCAAAACTTGTCTTTTTCGGTTTCAAACAAGTTAACACATTTTTCAAACTTATCAGCAATTTCAGATAAAAGTTGATTTAACTCGATATCCTTTATCTCGGACGCAGAGTAGCGAAAATTTTCATACTCAGATTTTAGTAAGTTAAATTTACGTGATTCAAAATCGAATTCACTTTTAGTTTCGCATGATTCGAGCGACTTGATCAGTCCTTTAGAGTCTAACATTAATCGTCGATGAACAGTAAGCAATTTACGAGGGGCAGTTGCCGCGACTAACCCAGTTTCCGTAGCTCCAGCGTTAGCAGCGTCGGGTTTAGCACGGTTTACCTCGGGGTCAGATAAGTTTTCCTGGGCCGCTTCTAACCGCCACCTAGCAACCTTGCCAGTATTCGCACATGTGGGTATCGTATCTACACCCCCATTACGTTTAGGCGTCCCAGTCAATGATGCCTTAGAAGTGTGGCTTTCTGTGGCCATAATAAAACAAAACAAATAAGCACAAAGATAATTATAGCAAAGATTAAGTCGCACTCAATATAAATAAACAACGTCACCTTGTACAGTTCTTAACGATCACAAGAAAGACTTCAGTTCTTCCAAAAGTAGATGACGCTTGAATTCCACCGAAGCAGACCGAAGATCGATGACTCCACCTCCACAGGACGACGAAAGAAGAAATCGATGAGCGTAGGATTGGAATTCTCTACGAAACCGAAATGCAGGCGAAAAAGGAGGTCGCAAGGAACCAGAAAAAGGGGGTCGCAAGTTGCAGACCAGCCAAAACAAAGAAACTTCAAGTCGCCGCAACAAACCAACGGATTGAGAAGAATGGATCTTTCTCAACCAGAGTATAAACGTCGTACTGTTGAGGGAATCCAACAAAATGCAGCAGTCCGCTATCAGCCAATGGAACTCAAATTAAAGAAACGATGAGAAGTGCGAGATTCTAAGCCGTAATCACCAATGAATCCAAAAACCAAAAATCCAACCAGGTCAGGAGACGATAAATTTTGATGTTATAGATTGATGGCTGTGTCCTAGGCGGAATGCCTAGGTCTTCGCTGTCTGATCCTAGCGCTCAAGAGACTAACAGAGGATATTCCAAAATAAACTTGTATTGATAAAAAAGCAAATAAAAAAAACCAGTCCAGCAAAAATTTATCGAGGATTGCTCGGCTGGGCGGAAAACACTTGAACTGAAAAAAACTGAATTTTACACCAACAAAATAAAAAAAAACTCTTGACGCTACTGTTAAAAAATAAGACTGATATAACTGATTTAACTGTTGTGCTAAAAATAAAACATTGCTACAAAAGAGTGATCAACAAAAAAGCAAAACGGCGCGTCTTTCAGGCAACGTTGCAAAGTTTCTTCCGTGCAAATTATGAAAGACGCGCAACACAAAGTAATATGGAAATTAGGTAAATGAACGTGTTAATAACAGAACATAAAAACCTAAGTTCGAATCCAACTAAAAACGATCGTGCTGTAACATCCGGCTCTCACTACTCCGAATGATCCAGCTCCAAGAAATCCTTCATCTTCATCTACGCACTTAATGTCTTTGCATTCAAATATTGGGACCTTAACAAATTTTGTAATTATTGAAATGAAAGCCATAAAATCTTTGTAAGAATATTGCATGTAATAATCAGGGATGTGGAAGCAGTCAAATTTTTAATGCTTCCGCTTCCAGCTCCTTTTGAAGTTTTATGCTTCCGAGTTCGCTTTCGCTTTCTCACCAATGGAATTTTTTGCTTCCGCTTCCGGCTTCGGATAGAATTAGTCGCTTCCGAGTATGCTTGCGCTTCCAGTCTCTTTCATCAAAGTGCTTCCGCTTCCACAAAAATTTAACCGCTTCCAGCTTTCGCTTCCACAACCCTGCTCAGTATGAAACAGCTAAGTCAGGGGTCGAAATTAACTTTTTTAACAACTTGCCCGTCGGGCAAGTGATATCAAATGCCTACTTGCCCAAAAAAGTTTCAACTTGCCCGAAAAAAATAGGCACATTAAGTTTTGAGACTGTTTACTTTTGGAAAAAATTTGTAAAATGTACTTTTTGGCAAAAACACTGAATTTGCATAATACGTGTATCTTATTATGAGAATTAAGTTTTTGCGCGCAATTGTTATGGTAAGGTGTCGCAATAAATAACTTTTTTCAATGCATTACGCAAAACTTGGTGCTTTGATTGTAATGCATTTTCGATCACGAATATTTTGGAAACTACACCAGCTAAAAAGCCAAAATTTTTTGTAAAAGTTGTGAGAGGTAAAAGATCTTCAAACTAACCAAAACAAAAAAATTACAAAATTCCAGACGTTGCCTTCGTGCAGCGCGGGGTATAGTATTACTTGGATATTTCAAACAGCGGTTAACGCAGCAAGCGTGGAATATTTTTTCTCGAAAAAAAAACGTAGCACTTTAAGCCATGAGGTTGCAAAGTGCGTCTGAGTTACAAAAAAATTTGCGTGCGATCAAGAAGTGTTAATTACGATGTACTATTTGCGTACGATTAAACAAAGTGTTCATTGTGATGCTTGCAAAGTGCTAAAATAAGCCAAGTAACAGCTTTCTCTACTTACATTCTATTTTAATGCAACGAAAGCGGACCTAAATTGAATTTCAAAATAATCTTGTTTTAAGTTGTTTAATATGCTGTATTTTGTTAACTTGCCCGTCGGACAAGTTCAGCCAAAAAAAACTTGCCAGAGACAATTTCAGCTTGCCTCAGACAAGCGGGCAAGCATTAATTTCAAACCCTGTAAGTGTATTTAGTTTTAAAAAAAGCAGGCAAGTTTACTTTGTAAGCTATTTTATTTGACTTGTGTTGTCGACAAGGCATGGCATAGAATGAAATGAAAGACGATTTTTTCATATTCCATACTAGCAATTTTCTTCCATTCCATTTCCATTCCATACTAAAAATCTTCCTTTCCATATTCCATCCCATACTAAAATTTTCTTCCATATTCCATTCCATACTTCCATACCAAAGAAATTTTAGACTGGGAGCAATGCAAAGTATATTTTGCTGCTTTGCATCTTTGCAATGTTGTAAGCAACCGCTCGTGAAGGTGCGCCAACAATACTAAGATGCCTCCACCGGTATCTGGTATGCGTATTGCACATGGTTAATGCATAGGCGTAACCAGGACTTTGGATTGGGAGGAGGGCTAAACCATAAATCACATGCAATGACGTCAACAGAAATTTTCGAAAAGAGAGACTTTTTATGGGACAAAGAATGAGAGATCAAAAGCTGGGGGTCTGATTTAGCACGCAACCAGGATTTGCTAAAAGGAAAAGACTAAACCGCAAGGTAAAAAGTTTTACCAACATATCAAAATTGGGAGACGTGGTGAGCAAATTAGTGCAACTCAAACGTGTCACAGATGGGACAGTATGGGAGTCTGGAGGAGAAGCACCCATCCGCTGGGCGATTTTGGAAAAAATGGCTATTTTAATGCCATTTGGATCACATTTCGCACATTTTCAGAGCCATTTTGAAAAACAAAATTTTTGAGATTTAAAAGCCAATTGAACAAATCCATCCCTTTACTTCAAGTCAAGTCCAAAACACGTTTAAAATTTTGCATTTTGGGTTAAATTTTGTGACTTGGCTTGGTCAAGGGAACCAAGATACATTGCTTTCTACAACGTTTTTAGCATTAAATCATTCACGAGAAGATTTGCCTTTGAAGATTTTTTTTTGTCGTGAAAATTACCAGTTTTAGGAATATGTACTACCAGGAGCCCAGGCACCCTCGACTCAACTTCAATAATTTGTTCAATAAGCATTTCCTCAAGCTAAGTTTTTTTTCAAAAGCATTTTGTTGCGTGAAAACTGACGAGATGAAGGTGGATTGTTATTTAAAGTTGGTAGGTAATGAAGGTGGAATTTAAAGTTATTTCAAGTTGGTAGACTGGATGCAATAAATGGTTTATTAATCATGTTAATGCTATATAAAAGTTAGCTGGGGGCCTAAAACATATTATTGCATAAAAAAGTTAGATGAGGGCCTGAGAATGCACCTTTTAGAACAAAACACGGAATTTCTCCAGGCTTGGACATTTACAGTAAATTGGTTGACAAAAATTTAGATTGAGAGGGATCGCATCCCCTACTCCTCAATATTAAGTTATTGCTAATTGCTGGTGTACGCATTTACTGTTGCGCCCAAAAAATGCTAAAAAACTGAATAGTTAGGCTTTGTGTCATCATTTTTATCATTGGTAGCATTTCAATTGGGGAGAGAGGCAGAGGGCCTGGGCCTGCTGGTTACGCCTATGGTTTAATGATTACTGTACAAGTTTGCTCTCATTTCAACTACAAAATTTGTCATAACCAAACTGCTAAAGAACATTTACCGAAACAGAAATACCAAGCTTTAACACCAAAAATAATTATTGTAAGCTGAAAAACTAAAAATATAAATAAAATTGAGCTGAAACGGGAACGAAATAGCAAATACGAGTTTTCGTGACGATGTAAGAAAACAAAATTTAGGATTTGGCAAATTATCAATCTCAAAAAAAAAACAACAAAAAACAAGTCAAACCTGTCAAAGTCGTCAACTATATAACATCAATGCTGCAAATTGCAATGTCGTTGCAATATGATGCAATTACACTGTTTTCGCAATCTATACAACCAAAGTACCGCAATTTGTCGACAAATATTACCGTAGATATTGAAGTTGAATACTTCTGTGACAATATCGTTTATCACCACCCGACATCGGAATGTTTTTTTCTGCAAATACAATGCACAAAATCTAGCATGGAATTGGTACGGAAGCATGGAAGATTGCTTCCATTTCATTCTTTAAATCTTCCATTCCATTCCATTCCATTCTGGCGTCTTCCATATTCCATACCGAAATTTCCGTCCCATTCCATTTTCCACTCCATTCCATACCATGCCCTGGTTGTCGATTCTATATTATTATTATTATTGTAACATCCACTTGGTTTCATGGTAACAAACTCATTGCAAACAAAATTCAAAAAGTCTGTAACCAATTCAATAACATGTTTGATCGTCACATCCCCTCCAAAAAAAAACAACAAAAACACATAAAGCCTTAGTAACCTCTAATGACACTAAATTTCTTACTTTAGATCAGTGTTTGATAAAAAATGGTGCTTTATCTATGTATAATTACCACAAAAATTCTCTACCAAAGATGTTTCGTAACTTTTTCTTTACTGCTAAGAGTATAAAAATGTGGTAACAAGAAGCAATTCAAAAATTATTCCCGTCTCTTGCACCTTCACAGTAAGCAAACAATTCGTGAAATTTTGGGGCCCTAGGGTATGGAATCAGTTACCAACGAATGCCAAAAAGAGTTAAAACGTTCAATCTTTCCTTCAAAATATTCAAACATACTTAGTTCAAAATAAAATAAAACTATAAAGACAAATTTATAAAGCTACTCGTATATCAAAAGCTGAATTTTTATGGTAAGCTAATCGTAAGTGTAACATAACTCGTTGCTTCATGTTGAGCAATTGTGTACATAATGTATATAATGTCTTTTTAATAGAATAAATTGATGTTAATTGTAAATACTCGTGCTAGTACCGTAAGTTTTTCTCATTTTCCAGAAACCGTGATTATTTATGACCAAAATTTCATGACAATTTTAAAAACATAAATTGCTTATTTTGAATTGAAAATGGTACAGTAGGCCTACTGGTCAGCATTTTTTGAAAACTTTTTCGTTATGTCACATTAATTTTACTTTTATTTGCAAGGTGGTGCATGCATGTAGTCGTGTTACTTAAGTAGTTTTGGTATATCGCTTGCATTTTAATGTTTTCGCGTGTCATGCTATAACGCTCAATGTGTTTTTTGCGCCTACCTTGCGTCTTCGACGTGAAATAAATAAATAAATAACATTTTACTCAACGGTTGTAAGCCAGATTGAAAATCCGGAAGCGCCTGATTTTGAAAAAACTGCTTCCGCTTCCAGCTCCTTTTCAACACTTTCGCTTCCGAGTTCGCTTCCGCTTCCAACCTCTTTCATCAAAGTGCTTCCGCTTCCAAAAAAATTTAACCGCTTCCACCGCTTCCGCTTCCAGCTTCTACATCCCTGGCAATAATTACCTACACGGCGAGATTCTATCGATCATTAGTCATTAGTCAGCACCGCTCTTACCTACTGTTAGACAAAAATTAAAAAGTGTAGGTACAGAAATTTCTTGACAATTACTGCCTAACAACTACAAGAATTGTATCAACAAAGGCCATAGAGAAGAGAGAACTATATAAACAAAAACAGCAATTTTGTGATTTTCCTTATTCTGCCTTGAAGATCGCATCACTGCAGAAAACTATCAAATGAAATAACATTATTAGGAATAAAGCTTACTTGAATCATTCCTCCGGAACCAAATTTTCACTTGATCTTTTTTGATTATCAAAACATCAGCAAAATTAGCCAACACTAAGAAACCAAACTCTATGGTTACTGTCGGACCTTTACGACAGAATATTAATCTAGGTTCCAGGTTTTAATCAACTTAAAAGCAATACTAATCTAAACATAAGATCGTTAAAAAGTATCAAAACTTATAGGAACATAGTACCATACACTAGTAAGGCATCTAGCAGTAGAAGGGTAGAAGCCAAGTATTACGACAGCTTCACTGTTGTGTACTCTAAAGGTCCATTCACACTGGCATCGTGATCGCGTCACATGACGTCATCGCTCAGCGCTTCGCGATTTTGAAATGTCAGCATGACGCGACAAGACGGCGAGCTTTTTGCTTGCGATGCACACCAAGCGCGATATGTCGGTTGCTATTAGAAACGCCAAACATTGTTTAGGGAAGGTGCAAGACTGAAATGATGGCTTTAAGCTTGCTCTTTTTTGACATTCTTTCAAGGATGCAAGAGTCTAAATTCGCTGTGGTTGAAATTGTAAATTAAATTCCGATTAAAAGTTTCAAAACGTTTGGAAATCTCTTCTTAGTTAAGACTGCTTGTTTTGACTAGGGTGTCTGGTACGGGTATGCTTTTCTAACATAGGCGTAGCCAGGATTTTTGATTGGGGGGAGCCAAACCACAAATCACATGCAATGACGTCATCAGAAATTTTCGAAAAAGGAACTTTTTGTGGGGCAAAGATATCGCAGAATGGAAGATCTGAAGCCGTAGCCTGATGGTACTTAACCAGGATTTTGATAAAGAGAGAGGGCGAAAACTAATAGTTAAAAAGTGTAAATGTCTAACTTAGGATACGTGTTGAGTAAGCTAGTGTACTCAAACGTATCACAGACGGGGATCTGGGGGCAAAACCCCCAGCCGCTGGGCGATTTTTGTAAGTTTTTGGAAAAAAAGCTATTTAAATCCCATTGGATCACAATTCGCACAAGTTCAGAGCCATTTGAAAGAACTAGATTTTTAACATTTCAAAGCCAATCGAAAAAATTTAGTTGTTCAATCCTCCTTTTGCAACTAAATCCCAAAACACGTTTAGAATCTTGCATTATGGTGTTAAATTTCAATTGTAAGTGATTTGATCTATAGGGGGAAGTAAGGCACATTGCCTCCAGCAATACTTTGCAATAAATAATAATCCTCTCGAAGATTTTCCTTCAAGATTTTTGTTTTGTTATGAAGGTTACCAGTTATAGGGTTACATGTACGGCGTAAGGGCCCAGGCCCCTTCATTTGAAATTCAGTAGTTTGTTCAATGAGCATTTTCCCTAGCTATTTTTTTTTAAGTATTTTGTGCGTAAAAGCTAGCGAGGTGGAGGTGAATCGTTATTGAAAAATGGTACAATAGATGGTTACGCTTACTAAACATGTTATTCCCGGGCCGGATTAACATTGCGTAGGGCCCCTGGTACTTAAGAGATTTTTGCAACATCTTCCTGCCAAATATTAATGAAGACCAAAAAAAGTGTACTATCTGAGGGCAGGGCCCTGGAACTGAGCCATATGGCAAATACGGCGCTGGTTATTGTATTAAGTTCATAAAAAGTTTAGATGGGGGCCTGAGGTAGCAACTTTTAGGACAAAAACTCTTGATTTCACCCTGGTTATACGTTTAAATTGGTTGGAAAAAATTGAATTAAGGGGGTGCGCTGGGCCTCCTGGTCGTCAATATTATTTATTGTTAATTACTGTTGTACGCGTGTACTGATGTACGCAAAGATGCCAAAAGAAACTGAAAATGAAGAAACAAGGCTTTTTTGACAAATTTTTGTCATTGGTGGCATTTTGATTAGGTGGGCCCGGGTCCCCTCGGCCACCCCCTGGCTATGCCAATGATTTTGAGACAAGATCGCTCCCCTAATAAGTTCTTTCATAAAAAAAAGCATTTAAATCAAATTTAAAATAACTTATTTTCCAAAACGAGGAGGACTCGAGTCAAGTCACTCGAAAGTTTTTTGAAACGTCCAAGAATTGCATGACATTATTATGACGTGGACATGTGGTCCTTATTATTATTGCTTACTTTTGTACGCTTAAATCCTAAATTGAAAAAACTGCAATTCCGGACAAGGACAACATACTGGCTATGCTCTCTTTATATTTACCATTGGTTGTATTTCAATTGGGGGGTTTGCATTACCGCCTGTGTTATAGCATTAAGTTTATAATAACGTTAAACAAGGGCCTGGGGTGGCAACTTTTAGGTCAAAACTCTTAGATTTCTCACAGCTAGGTTTTGCATATAAATTATTAAAAATTTGAATTAAGGGGCTCCTGGCCCGGGAACCTTGGTAGTCAGTCAGGGGACCTGGGGCTCCTTGGTTGCCAGGTAGAGACCCTGGGGCCCCTTGGTTGTTGGTCAGGAGCCCCGGGCCACCTGGTCGTTAATTAGGGGCCCTGGGGATCTCTGGTCGTGAGTTTGGGGCCCCGGGGCCCCCTGGTTGTCAGTTAGGGACTCCAGGGCTCCCTGGTTGTTGGTTGGGGGCCCAGGGGCCCCCTGGTCGTTAAATAGGGGCCCCGGGCCCCCTGGTTGTCAGTTAGGTGGCCTGGCCCCCCTGGTTGTCGGTTAGGGGCACCGGGGCCCCCTGGTTGTCAGTTAGGGACTCCAGGGCTCCCTGGTTGTTGGTTGGGGGCCCAGGGGCCCCCTGGTCGTTAAATAGGGGCCCCGGGCCCCCTGGTTGTCAGTTAGGTGGCCTGGCCCCCCTGGTTGTCGGTTAGGGGCACCGGGGCCCCCTAGTTGTCGGTTAGGGGCCCTGGGGCCCCCTGGTTGTTGGTTAGGGGTCCCAGGGCCCCCTGGTTGTTAGTTGAGAGCCCGGGGCCCCCTGGTTGTTGGTTAGGGGTACCGGGGACCCTGGTTGTCAGTTAGGCACTACGGAGCCCCCTGGTTGTTGGTTAGAGACCCCCTGGTTGTTGGTTAGGGGCCTCGGGGCCGCCTTGTTGTCGATTAGAGGCCCCAGAGCCTCCTGGTTGTGAGTCAGGGACCCTGGTAATCAGTTAATGGCCCTAAGGTCCTCTGCTTGTCGATTAGGGGCCCCGTGGTTGTTGGTTAGGGGTCCCTTGGTTGTTAGTTAGGGGTCCTGGGGCCCCCTGGTTTTCAGTTAGGGGCCCCGGGGCCCCCTGGTTGTCGTTTAAGGGCCCCAGGGCCCCTTAGTTGTTAGCAAGGGCCCCCCCTGGTTGTTAGTTAGGGGCCCGGGGACTCCCTTGTTGTCATTATTATTATTGTTAATTACGGTTATGTGCGTAATTACTGAAAAAAACTGCAACTAATAAACATCGCTAGGCTATGTTGTCATAATTTTTTGTCGTTAGTGGTATTTTGATTGGGGGGGGCCCTGGCCCCCTGGGCCCTCCCCTGGCTACGCCTATGTTTTCTAAACCCGGGTTTGGGGTTTTTATTCTGAAAATCTTAGTTTTCGGGATTTATCTGCTTTCAAAAGTTGAACTGAACAAAACTGAAATTTTATTTTGTTAACTGTTATAGATAAACAGCACAAAGTAATGCAAAATGAAAATAAATTAATCACATTCAGCATAAATCAATGCAAGATAAAAATGATAGTATAACAGGCACAAGGAGACTGCGAAGGGACTGGTTTTGTCTTCGTGTCTGCAAACACTTATTGTTATTAAAGCTTTACTTTTTGTTCAGTAATATCTAATCTTTTTTTTTTTTTTTTGAGAACGCGCGCTAACAAACAAACAATAGCAGCAAAGAGAAGGGAAGAAAGAGGGAGAAGGGGAGAAGCAGGAAGCTCATAATGTTGAAAAATAAATAAATGAAAACTATAGTGGTTATACTCAGCAATAAAAAAAATATATAAGTTTATGTTTCTTGATTATATTTTTGCAAGAGTAAGTTTTTAAGTTTTGCTTTGAAAGACAGGTGCTTTTGTTCGTGAATATCAAAAAAAATACATTTTAAGTTTATACTTTTACTTTTCTTAGCGTATTATGAAAAACTAAAACAAAAAAGCAAAAAAAACTACGCGATGAGAAAGTCGGTCGTCCTATTATACAACAATCGAATATTTGTGGCAAAGGAGAAAATCATAACCTGACTGCATGAAATTTTTTTCTTGTTAAAAAAATGACAGAAAACACCATATTCAAAATGTGCATCTTGCGCTATATTACCGTACTGCCAGCATTTTCCTTAACATGTCATTGAATATGGCACGCAACTGTTTCTTGGGTACTCTTGCCTACGTTTTAATCAATTTTTTGTTAACTTTTCACCTTTTTCGCCAAAATGTTTTTCAGCTAAATTTTTGAGCATTATAAGAGTTTTTGTGCAATAGAGCAATAAACTAAATTAATCCGTACGATTCGCTCAACAAAAAAAGTTCTGATATTCATTTTGCAGAAACAACGCTCTCACGACGAACGACAAAGTAGAACTCATTTCTACTTCGTCGTGCGGTTCTTCAACCGCGAGTTTTTGCGTCAGCGCGTCATGGCAAACACGTGATTAAAGCGACAAATTGTTCAGTGTGAATTGGTCGTCGCGCTTACGCGCCAGGATCGTTGAAAACGCGTCATCTGACGCGATCGCGACGCCAGTGTGAATTGGGCTTAATGCTCAAATGTGTATAGTTATGCTCTATTGCAATTGGCCTGAAGCCGCAAACCGTGAAAAGTAGAATCTTCATAATTACGTCATTAGGATAAAAATCTAGCCAGTAAACCGAACCTCTACAGACACTACGTGATAAACAATTTAAACACAACACCAAAAGGATTGAATAATAATTGCTGTAAAAACCACAATCTTCCCTCCTCAATAAACAAATCTGCACAATAAGTTCGGATAACTTAAATAATCGGGTTCAGTGGACAAAACTAGCAACAGCAAAAGCAATAACGAAGCTGGAAGCTCCATATGAGTTTAGTTGCAATAACTTAACATTACGCAAACAAGGAACAATCCACAATATCTGCAAAATAAGCAACAAAAATATTTACAACAATGCTAACTTAAAGGCGGCGAATCATCCAGCCAATTCCGGTGGTTTACAATAGCTAAAATTGAAATATAATTTTTGCTTTTTTTTGTTTTAATTTTGGAACTGCGGTTGCAAAGATATTAAACAGATACAAAAAGATATCTCCGAAAAAAGTTTAAATATCTTTGCAACCGCAACCCCGAAATCCAAACAAAAAACATCAAAAATTATAGTTCTATTTTAGCTATTGTAAACCACGGGAATTGGCTGGATGATTCACCGCCTTTAAAGAGATACTGCTCGAAATCGGTTTTATTGATGAAATGAGAACTACTTGAGGTAACAAAGAGGTGACCCAATAATTTCTCCCCAATTTCCTTTATTCCCGAAAATACTTTTTACTCCATTTGACTCCTTAACAATTAGCGACGTCACAACAGGCATGAGTTAGCAAAACTTTTTCGCTGACTAAGAAATGCAATGTTCAATAATGAAGGTGAAAGGATTCTGCTCTAGACAGTGATCCTAATTCAAACTAAATTTATCAGTGGCAATATACGAGTGATATAGTCTGTTGTGTCAAAGTTAGACCAGCTTTGGCGATGTTTTTAGTTAATAAATGATATAAAATTCGAAGCCAAAACCGATCATACTGTGGATTAGTTCTGGTAGTTTAGTCTATGTCTGCTGAGCAGGTACCAATAGCAGTAGCATAGGCGTAGCCAGAGGGGGGCCCAGGCCCCCCCAATTAAAGCACAACCAATGAAAAAAATTACGACAACGTAGGCTAGCGCTGTTTAGTTGCAGTTTTTTTTCATGAACAATTTTGAGGTGGTGCAGAATTTGAAAATGACTTTCAATAAAGTCGATTTCATTTTGCTTTCGCAATAAGCCTTTTGGACAGAACTCTTCAGTTGCGATCTCTGTCTGGTTTGGTATGTGGTGAGCAGGATCTTTTAAAGACCAAATGCAGTAAGGAGAAATGCACTCTGCAGTAAGGAGAAATGCGTTTCATGGGGATTGCAAAATAGTAAGGAGAAACGCAATCTATCCAATGCCAACAGGCTTTGATCTTACCGAAACAGTTGTAGAGTGAATACGAACTGCTTTTGCCTGCACAAATCTGGTTTTTTCCGTGAAATATAAACCGCTTCCAACAGACTCAAGTGAAACTGAGAGCGAGCTGTGGTTAGGATTTTAAACTGCGAATCAGAATAGTTGCGTGCGTACTGATCGGATTCCAACAAATGTTGGCCAATGGCTGAATCGCTTTCTGGTTCGAATTGAGTCTTACTTTTTGCTTTGCATTTTCTATTTGGCTGGGTTCTAGTTGGTTGAGATCGATGGGTTCCCTGTTCCTGAGTAAGAGTGTTTTTTTGTCTTATTGCTTTTGGAACGTGTTGCTTGATGCATTCCTAAAGCCTTCGAGTAGTGCGATCTACGTACCGACTATCACAGTGGCACACATATTCATAAATAACCATACTTCTTTGATTGGCAGGTAGCACATCCTTTTTGGCAGCAGGTAGCATGCATTGGCTTAAGAAAACCAAGCGTAGTGACACTGCTCCGTAGCAATTTTGTACAGCACTTTCGACTTGATGTTCTAGTTGCTGAGAAGCTTAGCCTATCCACGGGGCTCTAAGGTACACTGGGCACTTTTCTGGTCCAAAGGGTTTGGCTGTAGAAAATTGTGCAATTTTCTTGGATATGTGCTAGACTCTAGCACATATCCAAGAAAATTGCACAATTTTCTACAGCCAAACCCTTTGGACCAGAAAAGTGCCCAGTGTACCTTAGAGCCCCGTGGATAGGCTAAGCTTCTCAGCAACTAGAACATCAAGTCAAAAGTGCTGTACAAAATTGCTACGAAGCAGTGTCACTATGCTTGATTTTCTCAAGCCAATGCATGCTACCTGCTGCCAAAAAGGATGTGCTACCTGCCAATCAAAGAAGTATGGTTATTTATGAATATGTGTGCCACTGTGATAGTCGGTACGTAGATCGCACTACTCGAAGGTTTCAGGAACGCATCAAGCAACACGTTCCAAAAGCAATAAGACAAAAAAACACTCTTATTCAGAAACAGGGAACCCATCGATCTCAACCAACTAGAACCCAGCCAAATAGAAAATGCAAAGCAAAAAGTAAGACTCAATTCGAACCAGAAAGCGATTCAGCCATTGGCCAACATTTGTTGGAATCCAATCAGTGCGCTCGCAACTATTCTGATTCGCAGTTTAAAATCCTAACCACAGCTCGCTCTCAGTTTCACTTGAGTCTGTTGGAAGCGGTTTATATTTCACGGAAAAAACCAGATTTGTGCAGGCAAAAGCAGCTCGTATTCACTCTACAACTGTTTCGGTAAGATCAAAGCCTGTTGGCATTGGATAGATTGCATTTCTCCTTACTATATTGCAATCCCCATGAAACGCATTTCTCCTTACTGCAGAGTGCATTTCTCCTTACTGCAGAGTGCATTTCTCCTTACTGCATTTGGTCTTTAAAAGATCCTGCTCACCACATACCAAACCAGACAGAGATCGCAACTGAAGAGTTCTGTCCGAAAAGCTTATTGCGAAAGCAAAATGAAATCGACTTTATTGAAAGTCATTTTCAAGTTTTTTTTCAGCAATTACGCACATAACAGTAATTAACACTAACATTAATGACGATGAGAGAGCCCTGGGGCCCCTAACTAACAACCAGGGTGCCCCAAACTAACAACTATGGGGGCCAAACCAACAACTAGGGGACCCCAGGGCCCCAAGCTAACAACCAGGGGCCCCAGGGCCCCTAACTAATAACCAGGGGCCCCGGGGCCCCTAACCGACAACCAGGGGGCCCCGGAGCCTCTAACTGACAACCAGAGGGACCCAGGGCCCTAAAATAACGACCAGGGAGCTCCTAACTAACAACAAGGGGCCCCTAACTGACAACCAGGGGGCCCCAGGGCCCCTAACTAACAACCAGGAGCACCAGGGCCCCTAACTGACAACCAGGGGCCCCAGGGCCTCTAACTAATAACCAGAGGCCCTGGGGCCCATAACCGACAACCAGGGGGGCCCAAGGCCCCTAACTGACAACCAGAGGGCCCCAGGACCCCGAAATAACGACCAAGGAGCCCCTAATTAACAACCAGGAGCCCTGGTGCCCCTAACTGACAACCAGGGGAGCCGGGGCCTCTAACCGATTAACATGGGGTCTTAGGGCTCCTAACTGACAACCAGGGGCCCTGGTGACCCTAACTAACAACCAGGAGGCCCCGGGCCCCCTAACTGACAACCAGGGGGATCCAGAGCCCCTAATTAACAACCAAGGGACCCTGGGGCTTCTAACTGACAACCAAGGGTCCCCAGGGCCTCTAACTGACAACCAGGGAGCCCAAGAGCCCCTGACTGACGACTAAGGGTCCCGAGCCAGTAACTCCTTAATTCAAATTTTTAATAATTTATATGCAAAACCTGTAAGAAACTTAAGAGTTTTTTCCTAAAAGTTGCAACCCCAGGCCTTCGTTTAACGTTATTATGAACTTAATGCTATAACACAGGCGGTAAAGCAAACACCCCAATTGAAACACTACCAATGATAAATATAATGAGAGCATAGCCAATACGTTGTCCTTGCCCGTAATTGCAGTTTCTTTAATTTAGGATTTACGCGTACAAAAGTAAGTGATAATAATGACAACCACGTGTCCACGTCATAATAATGTCATGCAATTCTTGGACGTTTCAAAAAACTGTCAAGTGACTTGACTCAAGTCCTCCACGTTTTGGAAAAAAAGTTGTTTTAATTTTGCTTTGAATTTTTTTTTTTTTATGAAAGAACTAAAGGGCGCGATCTTATCTCAAAACCATAGGCGAAGCAAGGGGGTAGTCCAGGGAGCCCGGGCCCACTCAATCGAAATGCCACCAATGACACAAATTTGACAAAAAAAGTATTGTTTCTTCATTTTCAGTTTCTTTTGGCATCTTTGCGTACAACAGTACACGCGTACAACAGTAATTAACAATAAATAATATTGACGACTAAAGGGCACGGCGCACCCCCTTAATTCAATTTTTTCCAACCAATTTAAACGTATAACCAGGGTGAAATCAAGAGTTTTTGTCCTAATAGTTGCAACCCAGTGGCGTAGCGTGACATTTCAGATAAGGCATGCAGTTATGATGACGTCATCGGTTTTGATGACGTCATTAATTATCATGCAGTGAAATAAAAAAACAACTTAACACTAATAAATGTCTGGTATTGCAACTAGGCCTCCTCTCTCCAGCAGGGGCGCCGAGAGCCGAACGTAGGCCCGGGACCAGCTGAAATATGACGGAATTCAGGTTTTGTGAACTCCAAAACAGACGGAAACAATGCCGCAGTTTTGTCCAAACTATGATGCGATCTCAAAAAAAAAAAAGTTCTTCACCGGAATTCTAACGGTTTTTTCAGTCAAAATCAGGTGATCTCCAAAAAGGTCTCACATGCTCATTTCTAAATGTCATTTGATGGGCCCCTTTCGAGCCTTCCTGAAGCCCATGAGCAGCCTCATGGGCCCCCCAAAGTCCATGGGCATCGGGGTCATTATACCCCCTCATTTACTGTACCAGTACAAGTCTTCCTTGTGTTACTACAGACAGTGACAGGTCTAGCACTTTCATATGTGCCAGTAGCCGGTTACCGGTACCATACTAGGCTAACACTAACAGTAAAGTAGGCTTAATAACATTGAAGCAAAAACATTAATTGCAGAACTAAGCTAAGCCAACTTGCTGAATAGCAAATACATAGCCTACTTTCAAAGCCTCTTCCTCATGTCATTACGATATATCATAGCCTGCTGGCAACAGCCAGCGATGCTATACAATATTAAGCAGGCTAGTGGGCTTAAGGCTAGTCCAATGTATATATGGTTAGGCCTGGCCTTGTTTAGTTTATTTAAGAACCAGTAAAGCACAAGCAAAGTAGCAAAACTACCAAACGGTAATTTATTGATAGTCCTAAAAACTTTTTTCCAAACCAAGTGCAAATTCTACTAGTTTTAGCTTAGCCTAACTAAATACTAACTGAACCAACTACCGGTAACTCTTTGTTTAAATTGATTTCACATATTGCTTTCACTTTTATAGCTCAACATTTAGCCTAAATAGTGCGAACAGTACTCACTCTGACTTACATTACTTAAAGCCAATACCAACCGGCTATCACGGCTTGGTTTTGCCGCTTAGTTATTCGCTTTTTTCATATTGCTAAATCACATAAAATAAATGGCAACACGCATGCAATATTTAAAATTGCATGCTTTGGCGCATTGTTTGTGGCCTGTCTTAAGCTAATTTACTGTAACAAATCTAAAGTCAAAATAGAGACTATATTTTACGAAAACAAGAAACTAGACGGATAAAAGAACTTTTGCAGCAAACAATACGCCAATCAAAGCTTTTAAACCTATTTAATTTTGTTCGTAATCGTATCGAAACACAGTCATCTTTTCAGCCGTTGAATGCAATTTGAAAATTGCATGCGTGTTGCCATTATTTTTTGTAATTTAGCAATATGCTGAAAACAGGCTAAAACTGAAATCAATGAATTACGCAAGACTATTTATAGCTACTTCGACTTGAAAGTGAATTCCTGTAACTGTGGCAACTTAGTTTGATTTTGTTTTAAATTTTTACATGTACTTGTTCAAATTATTATTTTCTTATTTGGCTAAATGACTAGGCATGCAATGCATGCCTTGCATGCATGGAGAATACGCCCCTGTTGCAACCTCAGGCTCTCATCTAAATTTTTTATGGACGTAATGAAATAACCATCGCCGGATTTGCCATATGGCACAGTGCCAAGGCTCCACACTCAAATAGTAGGACTTTTTTGGTCTTCACTTATATTTGGCAGTAAGATGTTACAAAAATCCCCTAAGTGCCAGAGGCACCATGCAATGTAAATCCGGCCCGGGAATAACATGGGTAGTAAGCGTAACCATCTATTGTACCATTTTTCAATAACGACTCACCTCCACCTCGCCAGTTTTTACGCACAAAATACTTTAAAAAAAATAGCTAGGAAAATGCTCATTGAACAAATTATTGAATTTGAATTGAGGGGTTCTGGGCAGAGGCGCCCGCAGAAATTTTTTCAGGGGGGGGCAAGCGACTTATCCATTATTTACTGGATTAATCAAAACCTTACAGCTGCAACCAGGATTTTGCTAAGGAGTTTGAACCAAAAGTTAAAATGATTCTGTTAAAAAAATGTCGCAATTCGGGCGGCATGTTAAGCTAACAGATGCAATTCAAGTGCATTATGGATGGGGGTCTGGGGGCGAAGCCCCCAGTCGTTGAGCAATTTTCGCAATTTTTTGAAAAAAATAACCACTTTAAGGCCATTTGAATCACATTTCGAGCGTTTTTAAAGCCATTGAAAGGAATGAAGTTGCTGAAATTAAGAATCTACTTGAAATTCCTAAATTGCCCAGCCATTGCAGCCCTCTTTATTTGCAGATCAAATTCAAACTACGTTTAAAGTTTCGCGTATGTGAGTATGCGTGTAGCCGGAAATTCACAATGAGAGAACAGGTGTTCGGGGGTCTGGGGGTGGAGTCCCCAGCGTTCCAAAATTTTGCATTTTATTTGCAAAAATAGCTTAACTTTACGGCTATTTTGATAAAAAACTAATGCTTTTTAAACGTAGCATAGAAATCGGCTGTGCAAGCATGATTAAACTGGTTGCATAAATGGGCTAAGTGGGGGGTGGCTAATGGCAAAAGTTTACTTCACTTGTTTACATGCTGGTTAATTATAAAATCCTATACTTTAATAAAACCCACTCGGAGTAATCTATTTTGTATAAATTTATAAAAAATAATGGGGGGGTGGGCGGGAGCTCATGAAAATATATTAGAGAGAAGTGATTAGTAAAGCTAATACTGAAGAGTTCCCCCTTCTATTCCTGAGTTTATAATGTATTTATTGATGAAACCTATGTTCAGCAATTTTACACTAGTTATTGTTTATTTTTGGGCATTTTTTGAAGTTTTGAGTTCATTTTTTGACAAATTAGCCCCCCTGAATATTTGTTTCAAAAGAGGCTTTAAATCACTTTTTAGTCCATTCCAGTGCAAAAACAGTCTCAGTAGCGCTAAAAACGTGATATTTTCCTTATTCTGCATTTTGGTCGACAGGCCATGGGGGGGGGGGGGGGCTATAGCACCTCCCCCCCCCCGCTCCTCCGGTTGCGCTACTGTATGTGAGTTAAGTTTTCCAAGTGACTTGGATAAGCAGAAGGGGGGGTTAAGCTCCCTTAGCCTCTTTTATTGTGCCACTGACAGCAACCTAAATTTTGTAAAGGGGGGTGAGGGGGCTTGATTAACCTAAAGATTGAAATTTTTTGCAAAATGCCTCAATTGGGCAGCGTGCCGAGCAAACATGTGCAACAAAAGCATATCGCAGACCGGGGTTTGGGGGCAAAACCTTAGTTGTTGAGCAATTTATGAAATATTTTAGAAAAAAAATAGTTATTTTAATGCTATTCGAATCAAATTTTACATCTTTTTAAAGCCATTTAAAAAACTAACTTGATACAATTTGAAATCCATTTGAAAGAATTAAATAGCTCACCCCCTTCAAACCCCCACGTTTCTCACAGGTCAAGTTCAACTCGTTATAATTAAATAAATTAAATGCTGAAAAGCCCCCTACTGGCCCCCCCCCCCTATATTCTTTTTTTATGAAGCTTACGAGGTTTGTTCAAAAAGTTCGTAGACTGTTTGAACTGCGCAGCTCTCATTTGTTCCAGGTGCATTTGCTTGGTGTCGCTAGGTTCACAGAGATCAGCTGATTATGACGCCATTTTCTGATTGCAGATATCTTGATTTTAGTGCTGGTTATGTTCAGTTAAGTTAAGGGTAGTTTTTTAGTTCGTCGGATTTTAAGGTTTACAAATTTTTTTCAAAATGAATAACTTGAAAGAGCAACGATTTGCAGTGAAATTTTGTGTCACGCTGGGAAAATCTACAACGGAAACGTTTGCCATGCTTAACATGGCTTACGGTGATGTTGCCAAGAAGCGAGCGACATGTTTCAGGTGGCATAAACGTTTCAAGAATCGTCGGCTGTCTGTTGAAGATGATGAACGTTCTGGACGTCCTTCCACATCAACTGATGACCCACACATTGATGAAATCAACACTCTGGTGCAAGCGAATCGACGTCTGACTGCAAGAGAGCTTATTAAAGAATGTGGGATCTCGGTAGGCTCTTGTCTCACCACATTTTGACGGAAGAACTAAGATGCATCGCGTTACTGCAAAATTTGTGCCACGTCTGATGACAAGTGATCAACAAGCTCATCGTGTTTAAGTCTGTCAGGATTTGCTTGATCACTCAAAAAATGATAAAGAATTCTTGTCAAAGATCATAACAGGTGATGAGTCATGGGTTTATGGTTATGACGTGAAAACAAAGGTCCAATCTTCACAGTGGACGAGCTTCAGACCCAAAAAAGCTCGCCAAGTTCGATCCAAAATCAAGGTGCTACTCACAGTTTTTTTTGATGCTAGTGGAGTTGTCCACCACGAGTACCTTCATGAAGGCTCCATAGTGAACCAACCTACTACAATGAAGTTTTGAAACGTCTGAGGGATGCCATTCCACGGAAAAGGCCAGAATTGAGGAGGAGTGGGACTGGTTTTTCCACCATGACAACGCTCCAGTCCATTCAGCCCTCAGAACTCGTGAGTTTTTGGCCAAACATTCCATCACTGTTCTTCCCCACCCCCCTTACTCACCTGACCTTGCTCCATGTGATTTCTTTTTGTTCCCCATGCTCAAAAGACCTTTGAAAGAAAGAAGATTTGAGACCATTCCAGGGACTAATGCAAATGCGACGAAAGGGCTCAAGGGCATTAACAAAGAAGCGTACCTAAACTGCTTCCTCAAGTGGAAACACCGCTGGGATAAGTGTGTGCGTTGGGAAGGAGAGTACTTTGAAGGAGACCCAGACCTGTAACTGCTGTAAAAAGTACATTTTGTGTTATGACTTCAGTCTACGAACTTTTTGAACAGACCTCGTACGTTAAGCATTTTGTATTAAGCGATCAATTTTGACTGCTTATTTTGACCCATGTTTTGAAGTTTTTATCGATTAATTTAAAGCTGTATTTTTGAAAAATATGTAGGTTAATACCTTCCCCCCCCCCAACAAAAAAATAAATAATAAAAATTATTGTTTTTAAAGTGGCTTTGAACCACTTGAAAGGCCATTAAAAGTGACTTTGAACCACTTTAGAGGCCTCAGAAGGGCCAAAAACTGTGGCATTTTTCTAATCGTGTACTTTGGTCTACAAGCCAATGCAGGTGGCACAGTCCTCCTCGCTATGCTATTGATTTCAGGTTTGGTTTTGATTTCGGTTTTTCAGCAAAATTTATTTAATGGCAGAGTAATATTATTATTTTAGTGTTTAGATAACAGCGTTAATTTGAAGTATTAAACGCTGTATTGTATTTAGATTCTGATGATAAGAGCTCAATGACAGATCAGAGATGCTAAATCGTTTGATAAACTATGTTCTTCTAGAAATAACCGTGGATAAACGTTTGATATTGATTATTTATTCGAACAATTAAATGCTCAATGCTAAAGTATTACTAACGCTCGCTTTTAAGAAAATAATGTATGATAATTCACGTAAAATGGGCAATCCTGTTTCTCTTGCCCCCTCCCTCTGCACCAAGGCAAAAAACGGTTAAACAGCTCCAGAAAGGGTTGTTTTCTTAATTTAGATATATTTAGACTTATTTTGCGAATTTAAACATAAAAAATACTTGGCATCTTAATTTCCAGGGGGGGGGCAAGTGCACCCCCCTGCCTCCCCCTGCGGGCGCCCCTGGTTCTGGGCCCCTGGCCGTACATGCACTCCTATAGCTGGTTAACTTAATGAAAGGAAATTCTTTGAGTGGATTTTTTTGCTGCTAAAATGTTGGAGAAGGCAATGTGCCTTACTTCCCCTTATATGGACCAAATCACTTACAATTAAAATTTTACACCATAATGCAAGATTTTAAACGTTTTTTGAAATTTAATTGCAAGTAAAAGGAGGATTGAACAACCAAAATTTTTCGATTGGCTTTCAATGTTAAAAATCTAGTCTTTCATATGGCTGTGAACACGTGCGAAATGTGATCCAATGGAATCAAAATAGCTTTTTTTTCCAAAAATTTACAAAAATCTTTAAAAAATACACCGAATTAAAAAAATGATTTTAATATAAGCCCTACCCTAAAAATATGACTTTGGCAATAGGGCGAAATTTTTTTGTCCTTGAGTGTGTTTTTACTGCTCGAAAAGTTATTGTGGGAATTTAAGATAAAAAGTAGTGCTAGTTAATGAATAGATTAGCTGAATAATGATCATATTTCCATCATTACTTTAAAAGGTGTGGGAGAGCAAAAAGTTCAATGACCTGAGATAATATGAAGATCACGCCATTATGCAATGTAGGAACAGCTGTTTTTAAATAAAAATGTGTTATTTATAAGTAAATGGATATCGGTTGTCATATTTTGTGCATTTGCAAATTTCGTAATTTTGTACTTAGCAATTTTGTTTTTGAAAAATGAAAATAAATGATATCCCCCTAAAATAAACCCTGGTGTTATTTTTCGAAAGAAAGTTAATGTAAGACCCAGTAGTATCCTTAGGAATGTGCAAAGTGTGCAAATGCACAGGGGCCTCCCACTTCTGCCCCCCCATTTGACCTATCGCACGCAGAAAAAATTTGATTGTGAAAAACTATAGCAAATTATGACAAAAAGTTTATGGACTTGTTTTAAGTGTCATTACATATGTACCCCTCCCTCAAGATGCACTTGTTTTAAGTGTTATTACATATATCCCCCTTTTCAAGACAATATTAGTTTAACTTTTAAGTCGGATTTAGTAAACAAAAAATAAAAATTTACTGGTAAAGTCAACTTACTGCTTTTTTTTGGCTTGCTACTGCTAGGCTACTCAGGTCATAGGCGTAGCCAGGGGGGCCCAGGTCCCCCCCCTAATTGAAATGCTACCAATGATAAAAATGTCATAAAAAAGATAATTGTTTCTTCAGTTTCTTTTAGCATCTTCGCGTGCAACAGTACACTTGTACAGCAATAATTAACAATTGTATTGATCCAGGGGACCCGGGCCCCCTCAATTCAGTTTTTGCGATCCAATTTAAATGGGCTCCCTACATTAATATTTAAATGGCCCCCAATTCAAATGGGCCCCCAACAATAATACTGTTTAAGGGGGCCTGGGCCCCTTCAATTTAATGTTTGCCAACCAATTTAAACGCATAACCCGAGTGAAATTACGCGTTTTTATCCTAAAAGATGCCAACTGAGGCCCTCATCTAACCTTTTCATGAATGTAATGTAATAACCAGAGACGGATTTAACATATGGCACAGTGCCAGGGGCCCCGCCCTCAGATAAAACTTTTTTTGGTCTTTATCTGTATTTGGCAGGAAAATATTGCCAAAATCCCAAAATGCCAGGGGCCCAACTCAATGTAAATCCGGCCCGGGCAATAACATGGCTTGTAGGCGTAACGATCTATTGTGCGTTTTGCGATAACAATTCACCTCCACCTCGCCAGTTTTTATGCAACAAAATACTTTCGAAAAAAATTAGCTACAGTAACGGGAATGCTCACTGAACAAATTTTTGAATTGAGAGGGCCTGGGCCCCCTAATCATGTATGTACTCTTATAACTGGCTGTTTTCATGACAAAACCATAATCTTTAAAGAAAATAATCGACTGGATTGTTATTTACTGCTAAAATATTGCAGGCGGCAATGCACTTTACTTCCCCTACCTGGGCCAAATCACTTACAAAATTTAACCCCAAAATGCAAGATTTTAGACTTGTTTTGAACTTAAATTGCAAGCAAAAGTAGGACTGAACAACTTGATTTTTTCAATTGGCTTTCAAATGTTAAAAATCTAGTACTTTCAAATGGCTCTCAATACGTGCGAAATGTGATCCAATGGTATTAAAATAGCTTTTTTTTCCAAAAAATTACGAAAAATTGCCCAGCGGCTGGGGTCTTTGCCACCAGACCTCCGTCTGCGATACGTTAGAATTACAGTCCACCTCTTTACTCAAGCACGTCTACCAATTTTAACATTTTCGCATTTTAACTATTGGTTTAAGCCCTCTCCTTGAACGAATTCCTAGTTACGTGCCAACCCCAGGCCACGGCTTCTGATCTTCCATTCTACGATATCTTTGCCCCCCACAAAAAAATCCTCTTTCGAAGTTTTTGATAACGTCATTGCATGTGATTTGTGGTTTGGGCTCCCCCAACCAAAAATTCTGGCTACGCTATGACTCAGGTAGTCGTTTTTCCACTTGCTTATTTTCAACTGCTTTCAGCAACTGGCAGTAATAGGTTTTTGACTAACTTATGCAGTATATCATATCCTAAGCAGTATGAAGCATTCAAATATTATTTCTAGGTACTCAAACATATTCTGTAATAACATTAGCATACTGAAAGCAATTGCTGAAAGTTTACGTTAATTTACTACCGGTACAATTAATTGATTTGATATGCTAGATGAGAGGAATTTATGAACAAACATTTGATTCAATTAGTGCTGCAATAGCATTTGGTCTTCTGGTCTTGTTATTTGTGAAATGCATTGTTGCGCTTAATTGCATGTGCAGATAAATCATGGTTAAGTGGTGTGTAAAAAAGAGGGCCCCCATTTAATTTCCATAGGGGTCTTCCCTTTCCTAAGGCCACCATTGGTAAGACCCTGTCTTATTTTCGGGGAAACACGGTAGTAGCAATGCCTCTTTCGTGTAAATAATTGCTCACTTCCCCTGCCACAAATGCTGTACCCCTACATCACTGTGTATATAGCAGGGGCAGCCGAATAACGTAAACAGCTGTGACAAACATGTAATTACTGAATGTTTTAGCACTAATGTCCAAATTCATCGATGGTGACAAGCAGGTATTTAATTCGTCCATGTGAGCCAGGGAGCGGACCTTTCGATTGATAACCTTTCCCAAGGTCTGCTGGTTTTGATTAACCAAGATTTTTCAGGGCGAAAAAAATTAGGATTTAACATAGCACAAATATTACACTGAGAACGTACCCGTGGCACTTCATTTAAGGAATAAGGCAGGTTCCTGGCTTTAACAAAGTGGTTCAAAACCACAACGCCAGGATGCCCAAGTGTGGCATGAATTTCTTTCAGAGAAGAATGCACGCATGCAGTAATTCTTGATAAAGTATCGGCGCTCACATTTTCGCAGCCAGGGCGATGATGCACTGTGGAGCTAAATGTGCCTAGCTCTGCACGCCAGCAATGAATTTTTTGGCTTTTAATCTTGTCTCTTTTTGCAGGATCGACCATGAATTGTAGGGCTTTTTGATCAGTTATGAGCCGAAAATCCTTATCATGTAAGAAATGCGTCCATTTTCTCACAGCTTCCATGGCAGCAGTAGCTTTTTTTTTCCAGAATAGCGATTTTCTGATGATGTGAGGGTTCGTGACATGAAAGCTACTGGACCTCCTTTCTAGCTAAAAACAGGTTCCATTGCAGTATTGGAAGCGTTGCATTCGATGGCAAAAGGCTCGTTTTCATCAATATGCCTCAAACATGCTTTGCATACGCTGCTTTCAATCCGGAAAATGCTGCGGTAGCTATCGTATCCAATGGAAAAGTAACATTTTTCGAGGTAAGAGGTTTAATTTTAGTAGAAAAGTCCGGAATCCATTTGGCATAGTAAGCTAACATGCCAACACAACGACGTAACTCTTTAATGTTACTAGGCACATTCATAATCATCAGAGGTGCCATGCGATTAGAATTGGGTTTTGTAGAGTTAAACGACTCACGATATCCGAGAATGTTGATTTTGTTGACAGAAATCATTGAACACAAAATTGGCCTCTTTTGCAGCAGCTAGAAAGGCATTGACTTTTTTGTCATGGTCCTCACGATCGTGTCCGCCAATGGTGGTATTGTCCAAGTACGCAAAGGTGTTTGGCAGCTTGTTAGTTGAAATAACATCGTTGATTGTTTTCTGAAGACAGCTACGCCATTGGTAACACCGAATGGAAAACGGCAAAATTGATACAGTTTACCTTCAGCTTCGAAAGCAGTATATTTCTTATCTTCTGGAGCCAGTGGAATTTGATGATAGGCAATCTTTAAATCGAAGATGCTGAAGATCTGACATTTTGCTCGAGCATTAATCTGGTCTTCGATCCTGGGCAAAGGATAAGCATCCAGGTTAGTAAAGCGGTTTGTAGTTCTGGAATAGTCGACAACTAAGCGCTTTCTGTGATTTTTACTTTTAGTCACTAACACTTGCGCTCGCCATGGAGAAGAAGTCTCTTCAATGATACCTTCCTTGAGTAGTTTATTTGTCTCATGCTGGAAAAACACTTTGTCATCATGTGAATATTTTCGTCATTTAGTAGCGATAGGCTTGGAACTCTGATCCAGGAATTTGAACAACCGAGGCGGGTTTACTTCAACAACGTTGACACAACAGTGTGATACTATAGGTAGGCTAGCCTACTAACTGTTCTTCCTACAACAGTGTGATTCGTTTTTAGATGTTGCATTGTCTACTAGAAGAGGAAGCCTTCCACCACCCATTTTAAAGGTAAACTCTGTATGTTCAGCCAATGTATCTTCAAGCAGTCCATCACAGCATAAATTAGGCATTGCCGCTATTTCGAGTGTAAAAGTTTGGCCCAGCATTGCAAGGTGAGAGTTGTTTTGCCATTAGTGCCCGCCATTGCTTTGGTGCACGCTAAGCCGACATTGGTAGTTTGACCAGTAATGTTGAGTCCAGAGCTGGGCACCAGGCTACTTGAAAAGTAGCGGCAGCGCGGCTGCCGCTATTTGGCAAAAAAAGCAGCGGCGCTGCCGCTTGTCGCTACTTAAATGAAAAAGTAGCGCCGCTGCCGCTACTTGCATACAAAACAGCGGCCGCTTCCGCTACTTCAGAAAAAAAAATCTAGCAAAGAGAACGATGGCATTCAAATACGCTACCCAATACTTTAATTTCAACTTTATTTGCGAAAGTTACAATTCCAGCTTTTAAAGTGTTGGTACAGGTTACAATCGGCATTAGCAAGCAGGCTTAAACGGTAAATAAGTAAGCAAATTATAATTCAATTGGTTGTTGGTTTGCTCCTTTGAAAAAAACAAGCATTTCAAAACGCTGGTTGGTCAAACCAGCAGTTTAAAAACTATTTAAGAAATTACCCTTGGAAGTTACAATAGGAAGCTAATTTCCTTGTCGCATTTTGTACGCAAATAAAAGGCAATAAGAAATAATTTAAATCACTTAAATAAGGTAAGGTTTTAACACAACCGGCCAGTTGGTCGAGCGGTAACGCGTTCGCCTCTGGAGCGGGAGGCCTGAGGTTCAAATCTAGGGCCGGTCAAATTAAACACAGTGTTGCCAACGGCTCGCCATCGCTGCAACATTTCATCGAAAAGAGCTGTGCTGCCCCGGTGCAATGACACGGAGATGGGCCCCGCCAACTTGTTACACGCTTCGGCGTATTACAGCGAGTATAATGAAAAGCTCTGAAGTAGGCGAGTCAATGTTTTTATCACACGCTCGGCCCTCAACCACTACAATAATTATTTGTGTAGAGATACGGTAGAAAAATTTATCCATCGACCGAGTTACAAACATTTCTAGAAATTTTGTAGAAATGGTACGTGATTAAAATCCATGCGGGGATGTCATCCAACTTTGCTAAAAAAGAAGATTGAGCGGTAAAGAACTGGTGTTTATGAACTAGGAGGTGATACGTACGCAGTAATGACATACTCTATAGCGCGGGAAACATGCTACTCGCTGCAATATAGATACATGCTAAGCAAATGATTCACGTTACAGTACACGTATTTTTTCGACGAGTATAACTATATAACTAAATTATCTTTCCAACTTATTTATTGCCTGGTTCGATTTATTAGTTCAATTTCCAGCGCACTATAAATTTAGCTCTCAGTATTACTGTTCACTGCAGTAGCAAATTTTATTTTGCTATGCATTGACGTATTTACTGTCCTTCTTGCAGTGCGGGAAGTATATACTGTAGTCTGTGACCAAATAGCCAACAAATCATTTGTCCTACTCAATGCCAGCATTTTGGGGGAATATCGCGAAAAATCGTCTTTGCGATCTGCAAGTCAAACCCGGCGCCAGGATAGCGTGACTGGGGGGGGGCATGAAATAACTTTGGGGGGCACAAAAAGCTTAATAATTCAAATCCGAGAGTGTGGATCAAAAAGAAAGGTCTTTATCTCAAAATATGCGCGGACTTTCATGAATTCTGTGGTGAAGACAAAAAAAAGCTCATCTCAAAAAATGCGCGAATTTTGACGAATTCCGGGGTGAAACCACAAAAAAAAGGGTCTTTATTACAAAATCTACAAAAAACAGTTCTTGCTCACGAATTCTGGGGTAGTAACCAGTATCCTAAGAGTCTCAGGCCTCGAACTGCACTTCAGTGGCACCGATCCTGTTATTTTCTTTGGGGCACAATCCTCGTTTGGGGGGCACAGCCTCGAAATGCCCCCTGTGGCGTCGGGCCTGCTGCAAGTTTACAGCAATCTATCGAACTGCAACTATCGCATTTTCGCTAAAGAGATACTGCTCGTAATCGATTTTATTGAAGAAATGAGAGCTATTTGAGGTAACAAAGAGGTGCCCCAAACTTTTTCCACAATTTCCTTTATTTGCGAAAATACGATTTAATTCGTTTGACTCCGTACCATTGTCAGCCCTGCATTCGCAATTTTGTGACATTACAAAAGGCATAATTTTGCAAACATTCTTGCTAACTAAGAAACTCGATTATTCACTAGTAACAGTGAGTAGCCTAGCTATCACCAAATCTGAAAACTTGGCCACTGTCACTGGGACCTGTAACCCTATAGGCTACCAGCACTGATCTACAGTACAGTACGCTTTTTGTAATTTCACAAAATTGCGAAAAGCAGGGTTGCCAATAGTACTAGTCAGTTGGGCACAAGTCCGTTAATCGTTAATCCGTTAATAACGAAGCTAACTTTTTCCTTAACTCGTTAATCGTTAAAAAGTCTTTTTATGTCAACAGACAAAATTTACTTCCGTTGTTTTTATCGTTAACATCTAGCGCCATTCATTCATCGCACCGGTACAAACCAGTTTGCACTGGTAACACTTGGTACATACAAGCACGAGTTTTATCGAAGAAAGCGAAGAAAAGAACTCTTTTTTGTGGCAAATAATAAGCTGCAGCCTCATAGGTTCATGAATTATCGCTGTTCGCAATTTCCAAAGGTTTTCCGATCACAGCTTCGTTAGTGCATTTGAACTTATTTTTATCTTGAAATTAGATTAGACTGTAAAATGTAACTTCCAAAACACAAAAAGACCACCACAGCAATAAATATTTCCTTACAATCAGCTCAACAGCATCAATAGCGTTCTAGAAGCGAGTGAATAAAAAGAAATGTAAATTACATGCAAAATATTAACGAAATAACGGACTTCATTAACTTCCGTTAATTAAAGCTAAAAAGAACGGATTAACGTTAACGAAGGTGTGAAGTTTGTTAACGGACTAGTGGTTAACGAAGCAAACGTTTTGCATCAACTTGCCCACCTATGGTACTAGGCAAACGGATTAAAACGTATTTTCGCGAATAAGAAGAATTCGGAATTGTGGAAAAAGGTTTAGGGCACCTCTTTATTACCACAAGCAGTTCTCATTTCCAGAGGTGGAGTCCTCGAGGACACATTTTGAAGTCCTTGGCCTTGGCCTCGAAGGTCAAGTCCTTGGCCTTGGCCTCGAGGCCTCAAGTCCTCGAAAATTGGACTGTCCTCGGCTCGAGGACAGCACGATTTTTTGGAATGTTAAAATTTGGTGGAGCGCTTGAAAAATTTTTTGGAAAACGTTTTTTAGTGGAGATCGCTTGAAAAATTTTTGTGAAGACCTTTTTTTTTTTTTTTTTTGGAGAGCACTTGCGCTTTGTGTCCTTGGTCCTTGGCCTCGAGCATTCCTGTCCTTGGCCTCGAGAGTGTATGTCCTCGGAAAGGCTGTCCTTGGCCTTGGCCTCGGATTTTTTTTGTGTCCTTGGCCTTGGCCTCGAGCCTTGTGTCCTCGACTCCACCTCTGCTCATTTCTTCAATAAAACCGATTTCAAACAGTATCTCTTGGCGATAACGAAGAACACCTGCATCAAAATCAACTGTCTAGAGTGTATGTGCATTCTGTACGAGTAAGAAGGGAGTGTCAGAAACCGACTGTCAAGTAGCACTAGTACTTACTACTTGCTTTCATAAAAAAATGATTGGTCTTGTTCTATGTGGAGTTTCAGTTGCTGGCAATTTTCTCAAAACAATGACAACTGAAAAACTTTACCAAAGCATTGATTTGTACCGGTATGTAAATTTACACACAGCAGAGTTTAATTTGGCCCGCTACCAGACCACATTATTTATTGAATTTTGGTTCAGAAAAAATGGGACCTTGTACGATAAAACTCGCCTTTATTAAAAAACGACAAAACGTCACAAAGGTAGCATTGTTTGTTCTACTTAACTAAAATAATGTAGTAGCAAGAGCAAAAAGAAAAAAAAATTGTAAAGACTCCAAACGGTAACCCAGAAAAATTTAAATCAAAAAAGGCTTGGAAGAAGTTTATTAGCAGTAGCAGCAGCGGCAGAAAATTTTCCTAAAAAACAGCGCTGAAGCGCTGCCGCTTTTTTTGACTGAAAAAACAGCGGCGCTGCCGCTTGTCCCTGGTGACGAAAAAAAGCAGCGGCGCTGCGTCGACTGCTACTGAAAAAGTAGCGGCGCTGGTGAACAGCGCTGCTGTGCCCATCACTGGTTGAGTCCAATGCGTTTTGCTACTGTCGATCGAGTCAATATAGATGTGAAAAGCACCAGAATTGAGCAAAATTTTTACATCGTGCTCTTTGATTTTACCGTCTACAATGGCTTTTTGCGAGTAACCAGGAGCTCGAGCTGCAATTGACGATAGCACTGATGACATAACTTTCTTCAAGAAGTCAGAATCCTATCTGATTTTGGACCGACAGGCATTAGCAAATGTCCCCGGCTACCACATGAAAAACACGTTGCATTTCTTGCAGGGCATTTAGACCGTTGATGAAATGAACCTCCGCAGAGAAAACACAATGAAGAAGCATTCTTCGTATTAGCCATTGCGGCGCTAGCCATTGAGGAGCTATCTCTATTTACATTCAGACAATCTCCGAAGTCGGATTTCATTTTTGCGGCTAAGGAAGATGCCACTGTTACAGCAATGTAATATGAAGCTGATTGTTTTGGAGCGCGATCCAACGTCTCAGCAAGTTCGACGGCCTGTTGGTATGTCAAGTCGTCTTTTTCAAAGAGTCTCTGACGTATTGACGTCGAGGCATTTCCATAAATCAAAGCATCTCGCAGCATGTGATGCTTGTATGTAGCTGCGTCGGTGGCCGCAGACGAACAGTTCTACGTTAGAGTCTCAAGCGCTTGAATAAACTCAACTAGCGTTTCTTCGGATTTCTGCTTCCTTGTTGCAAGAACATGTCGGGCATAAACATCATTAGTTCTTTTGTTGTAAAGTCTATCAAGCTTCGCTTTTACCTCATCGTAAGTAGGCAAATCAGCAATGAACACATAGACTTGTGGAGATACATGATTAATCAAAACCCTACGTTTATCGAAAGGCTGCCTTTCTTCTGCGGCTGGCCTCGCATCAGAACAAGCTTGAACAAAGCCTTCAAACATAGGTGACCAATGAGTATATACAGGGTGTCCATAAAGTCCTGCACACATTTAAAATTTTAATATCTCAAAAACTTCATATGGTAGAAACTTTAGATTTTTGACAGTGAATTATACCACCATAAAGTTTTTTTGTTATTTTTCACAGGTTATTTTATTGTTAAAGTGAGTACGAATAAGTCATTTTTAATAAGGAGTAAGGAGTAAGTTTGCAACAAATTATGAAAAATGTTGACCATTCAACAAAAAGCACAATGTGTTCTTTGGTACAATGAATTGAAATCACCAACTGCAGTACAACGTAAATTTAGAAATGAGTTTGGACAAGACCCTCCACACACTAACAGCATTAAGAGATGGTTTAAAAATTTTATGGAAACCGGCAGCATTTTGGATCGCAAACGATCAGGTAGGCCAAGCATTGATGAAGAGACTGTTGATGCTGTCCGTGTAGCATTTCATCGTAGCCCAAGGAAATCAATTCGTGTTGCATCAAATGAACTTGCAATTCCTCGAAGCACAGTTCACAAAGTTTTACATAAACGACTTCGGCTACATGCTTACAAGTTGCAAATTGTTCAAGCTCTTAAGCCGGATGATCGCCCTCGCCGAGCAGCTTTCGCTGAAGAAATTCTTCAGCGCATTAATGATGACAATGGCTACCTTAACAGTGTGTGTTTTTCCGACGAAGCAACTTTTAATGTATCCGGGAAAGTCAATAAGCATAACATTCGAATATGGGGTTCACAAAATCCTTGCGAGGTTTTAGAAAGAGAAAGTCCCAAAATCAATGTTTGGTGTGGTTTAATGCACGAACAGATTATTGGTCCGTTCATTTTTGCTGAATCCACCATTACAGCAAACATTTATCTGGATATGCTAAAACATTACGTTGTTCCTCAATTAGAAGAGTTCCAGCCGAGGGTTGTGTTTCAGCAAGACGGTACCCCTCCACACTGGGGTTAGATAGTTCGTGACTTTTTAAATGAAACTTTTCCAAACCGATGGATTGGAAGAAATGGCCCAACACCATGGCCGCCAAGATCTCCAGATATCACTCCTTTAGACTTTTTCTTGTGGGGTTATGTAAAAGACAGAGTTTACAGAACGCCAGTAGGCCTACGTGACGTCGAAACATTGCAGTCACGAATAATTGAGGTTCTCGCCCCAGTAAACAAAGAAATGCTGGAGAACACTTGGCGCGAAATTGAGTATCGCCTTGACATATTGAGAGCAACAAATGGAGCACATGTTGAAAAGTCTATGAATAGCATGGAAAATTAAATTCTTGAAATATGGCTATTACTTAAATTGCTAGAAATTTTTATATGTAAAACTTTAATAAACAAACTTTACTTTGCAAAAAACTGTATGATTTTATCTGCTTTAGTTATTTAGCAATACAATTTTGAAAAGTGTTAAAGACTTTATGGACACCCTGTATTTCTCCAGCTTGTGGCTCATTAGACAGAACACTCAGCTCTTTGGATCTTAAAATCTTTTCCATAGTTTAAGTTGATTAACTTGTCGGACCTTTACGACAGAACATTAATTTAGGTTCTAGGTTTTAATCAGCGCCGTCGCTACGGGGGGCCAAGAGGGGCCGTATCCCCCCCTAACGGCTGCTTGTACCCCCCATTTTCGGTTACTAAAAATACTGTTTATGGAACATTACCCAACAAGACAACAGCTAATGATGGAAAAAGGATTAATTACATTCAAACATAATTCTCCTTTGACGTTTTCTCGATTCTTTGCGAAATTGCTGGTAACCAAAGCTGTACATAAATCTGACGCAATAATCCATCTTATTAACACGCCTTTACGAATATGTCACAGAAGAGACATGTAAGCCTGCAGAATCGTTACCGGTGTACTTCGTAAGTAATTATGACATGTAACAATGCGTGAAAACATTTTTTTCAACGACCAGATGTTCTGATTTTTAGAGTACCCTCAAGATTTTGAGGTCGCAGTTAGTGGCGCGATCAGATGAAGGGGATTAATCCCCCTTAGCCAAGTCACTAAGAAAATTTGACCTGAAAATACGAGCGTTTATAGGTGTTTTAGACTTGACGTGAAGTAGGAGGGTGAAGGTGCTAAGCAATTTAATTCTTAAAATGACTTCTGAATTTTAGCAATTTAGTTATTCATATGGCTTCAAGAAGTGCAAAATGTGATTAAAATGGAGTTAAAATCGTTATTTTTTGTGCAAAATTGCAAAAACCGCCCAGCGCTGGGGGCTAATAGATTATGAGCAGTAATGCCCGCTTCACTTTGCTCCATCCAAGCTAACTCGAAATGATACAGAGGAAATAAGCTTTTCGAGTAATTTCAAGCGTTTAGTGCTTCATCTTTCACCTTGCATTTTCATAGCAAGTTTTGACGACATTAGCTGCTTAATTGTATCCACTGCATTTCGTTTTACGCTGGCTTCATACAATTTCTTTTCAGAATTCCAAAGCGTCATTGTTTCAAACGCAAAAGCTGACAAACGGCGCATTTGAAGTGCTTTTGCAGCAGTAGGCTTTTGCAAATTCAAAACCAGCAAGCCGCGCTTTGAAACTATCTCGCACCGTGCAAGTGAACCAGTGCGATAGCGACTCTTCCGCCGGCTCGATTTAGCGAGAATCATTGGCACGCAGTCTAAACGTGTGACTTCTGCGAGTTGCAATCGTATGCGAGCATCGCGTTAAAATCTCGCCCGCGTGAGTGACTGCTGCGATTTGATTTTTTTGGGGGGCGTGTCTGGCGATATCGCGCATACAAAATCTTACGTGAATCTTGCGCAGTGTAAGTTCTTAAGTTCTACGCGATTTGAGAAAAAAGGCAAAATGTCGATTCTCGCAGCTAAAAGTCGCCCGAGTAAATGCGGCTTAACAGTTACGTAGCAAAACATTTTAATCAATGCACGGCCACCACAACGTGCATTTTGAAGTGCAATTTCACGGCCGTAAAAATCTTTTTACGGCCATATGCTGCCGTAAGGCCGCAGGTTGTGCACCCCTAATCTAGCTGAACTTAAGAATTTTTCCGCCATTTTAATGTCAAAATTGCTGTAGGTCATTCAGCACGCTATCTCTCTGCATTACATTAAAATTGCAGCTGTCTATTTTGGGCGAAAGAAGTGCACTTCAAATTAAATTCAGAAACGAGGAAATGGAGGACGTATAAGATGCTCTGCATTGAAAACGAAAGATGCTACTTTGCAAAACAGTAAAAAAATTTGCTGCTAGAATAAATTCATTCGACAAGCTTCAAAAAGGACAAGCATAACATCGCATTCAAACGGGCTTTATATCTGTACTTCCTTATACCAACAACCGAAATAAACACACCGCTTTATCAACTTTGTTTCATTAAAAGACTAAAAAACACGGCCAAAAAAAGTTTTTTACATCTCTAAACTTGGTACGAAAATGCCGCTCCGCTTCAGAAATTAAAAATTAAATTGCGCATTTTGCGCTGCGCTTCTAGCAGTTGAAAATATCGTTGCGCTTTTGATATAACGTTATTGTGCCCACATCTGTCACAGAAGCCGTTTGCCTGAAAAAACGGCGGAATAATATAGTATTTATTTCTCAAGTTTTTGTAGTTTACCAAAAGCGTAGCTACGATGTCAATTTGATCCATTAATTTTATTAATAATCGTAAAACAGAATAGCACGTAACTCGTAAATACGCAGTACGCACCTTAGGTGCCATAAATACTTTGCTTTGTGAAAGAAATGCGTGGTTCAACAAGAATACGATTACACGAAATACTACAACTTGCACGATGAACTAAACGTAAAGCCCACACAGCTAAGCTACAAAGCTTGCCTTTTATTTTGAAACTTCATAAAATGCAATTATGAAGTTTACGATATTAAATTTTTAGGGCAAAAAAGCAAAGCGCTACGATTTTGCGTTCAGCTAATACAACAACGTAAATGAACCAAGCTCTATCGTCATAAAAACTGGGTAGTTTTTATCTGGCAGAATCCAAAATCTTCTTGCCAGAGAGCTGGACGTTCAGAATTTCAGAGTCGAAGACCAATACAGGTTCTCACGAGAAATTCGTTGCATTTAGGACCGCATGCACCACGTTTTCACGTTATGGCAAGAAAGAAGTTTTGAGCCTATCCTAGTTAAATACGAAGGTAGGTCAAGCATACCCACGATGGCAGCACTGAATAAACCGTCCATCTAGCGGTACGAGAAAATGCATGATAGTGCCTAAAATTGGATAATTTGTTGGAGTCCGTATTGTACAACACCATGTAGAGAAACACAAAGTACACTGAACAATTAAACGTTAGTTCTATGTACCACAAACAGCTTTTAGTTCGATGCCAAAAACATCTTTAGGAAAATGACATCAATAAGGTGATAGCAATAATACTGCAGTAGTAAATTTATATCAATGTGTACCACTGTACCTTAATTATTTGCTAATCTTGAATAGTATTCACTTCTGTGTATTGCTAAAGTTGGTGACAACAGCAGCCAACAGAAGATTGAATCAACAAACTTCCCGGGATTTTGATAAGGTGTGTAAACGAACCGGTCGACCGCATTGGAGTGAGTCCTTTTCACCAGACGCTACACAACTCATCCATTGCAATGCTAAACAACGAATAAGAAAACGGCAATGTGCACGCTAATTAAAAGATCCTGGAATTATCAGACTCAGAATTGAACACGAAAACACCATTCAGAAACGGACGCACCACCCATTCGACCAACACTCTTACGATTCGACATGGAAGAATCACTTTGTAACGTTTTAACAAGGTTTTGAACCGCAATGTAATTTATCATTCGAGCCATAAGCATCAGTACAGCAATTAGCTTTACAGCAGTAGCGAAAACGGGGGGGTTCGAGCTCCCCATTGGCCTGAAAAGTATGCAAAATCGCACGTTTTTAGTGCTTTTGAGGCCAATTTTTGCTAAAAAAAATGAAAACATCTCCCCCAAAGGGATTTGGGAGCGGAAGTTGTGAAGGAGTTGCCGTGATTGAGCTGGAAGAACCGTTTGAATTTGTGATTTCGGCTGGAAAATCCGTCTCAATTTCGGTGAAGACCTTTTTTTTTGAGATTACTAGATTTTGGGCGGAAAAACCGTTTTAATTTCCGATTTCGGCCGAAAAATCCGTCTCAATTTCGGTGAAGACCTTTTTTTTGGGGATCACCTGTTTTTGGGCGGAAAAACCGCCTCAATCTGAATCAAGAGCAAGGAAAATGTGGGTCAAGGTCGTCCACAGTTGTCTCCACCTTCCCAAAAAGCCCCCCCCCCCCTTTACGAAATCCTGGCTACGCGCCTGCTTTACAGTGTGCAGTGACCGAGATTCAAAAACTGCAACTATTAAATACCGACTGATAATAGGAATCTTAATTACTTTTGAATAAAACTATTTACCGAGCTGATATAAACGAGTGAAAGCAACAATGGCTGCAACAGCATTTCAAAATAAATCAGAGCATGCTTAGTGCGTAAATTTCTACACAGCAAACCAAGCTTGTTCCTCCGAGCCACATAATAGTTGCAATTTTGAGCTATGGTACTATAGTTTGCTAGCTCGCTACAGTGTTGAAGTTGTGGTACTTGGTATCGGTCCAATTAAATTGTGACGTCGCAACGAAAGAATGGAATTTGCGATTATTTCAGCGTTAGATCGCTGATAACCTCCAGAAGTCAGCATAACGATTGGAATGTCTTTTGACCTGGCAGCTTCAAAGACGATGCGGTCTCGTTCGATTACTCCCTGAAAAAAAGTAATTTCGAACAACCGACTTAATGGTACACAAGAAAACTGACCGCGAACACTTGGGTTAAGGTTAGTCGGCAAGACCTCTGTGATTTCATGATGTGATAATCTGCAACACTATGGCTTCATCTGCAGGAGAAACGATAATTACAAAGAAAAACGAAGCAAGCGTTCTGGTTGGGGTTTCATTTTCTATTTTTCGTTTAAGTGTATAGCTACCCACGATGACAATACATTACAATTATTTCAAAGTAATCTTCATCTAAATTATACTGTGCGTAGGTGCAACTACGTCAGGAGCAAAACGGATGATATCAGCAATAAATAAGTCAGCATTGCTGAAATAACCTGCTCACAGATAAAATTATCATAGATGATTTATTTGATAGTTTTTACTCAATAATGAGGCTGCTGTAGTTAATGTAAGACTGTACCTTTAGTAGTTGTTTTAGGCTGCCATGGTTACTGGTTAAATGTGGCGCAAACGGGGCTAATAGGGATGGAGCCGCACCTCAACCAAATCGCTTGGAAAATTTAACCAAATATTTAAACGTGTTTTAGATTTAACCAAAAGTTATGGAGGGGGCAGGGCAATTTAGTTCTTTCAAATAGCCCTAAAACATGCAAAATGTGATTTAAATGGCTATAAAATGGCAATTTTTTTCCGAATAATCATAACAATTGCCAGCGGCTGGTTCAAGCAGATACTTTTGATAAAACTTTTGTTTCGCTCAACCAGAAAACAAAATACTTTTGGTGATATTTCAAGCATTCCCAGTGGATCTCCCGACAGAATATCTGTTCCAGCATTGTACACAATAAAATCAGGTGAAAATTCATCGAGCGCTTCTGAGACGTGCTTTGCCACTAAACCGAGGTATTCTTCGTCTTCCGTGAAATTATGCAATTCCACTTTCCTTAAAACAAAAACACTCCAAAATAATTACAACCTCTCTCTGAACATTGTAAACTCCAATCACATCTTCGGTACTGATTACACTGCAGTTTTATTTCATTTGATTAAAAAAAAGCAAATCTTTATTTAAAACAGAAAAATTGTTTCGGACTCAGCTTCGTCCATCACCAGTAAAAATACAATTTAAAACAAGAAAATACCATAAAATTTTATTAAAATAAATAGTAAAAATAAATAAATTCTATCTAGTTTGTAAACGAATCTAAAATAGGATAATTTTTCAAAACTTTTTCTGATTGAACTAAATACTAGCAGCAATTAGCTCGTGCTCTCCCTGCATCATAGGCGTAGCCAGGATTTTTGATTGGGGGGGGGGGGGGGGCAAACCACAAATCACATGCAATGACGTTATCAAAAATTTTCGAAAAAGGAACTTTTTGTGGGGCAAAGATATCGTAGAATGGAAGATCTGAAGCGGTAGCCTGATGGCACTTAACCAGGATTTAGATAAAGAGAGAGGGCGAAAACTAATAGTTAAAAAGTGTAAATGTCTAACTTAGGGAGACGTGTTGAGTAAGCTAGTGTACTCAAACGTATCACAGACGGGTGTCTGGGGGCGGAGACCCAGCCGCCGGTGGCTATGGGGGTCTGGGGGCAAAGCCCCCAGCCGCTGGGCGATTTTTGTAAGTTTTTGGAAAAAAAGCTATTTAAATCCTATTGGATCACATTTCGCACGAGTTCAGAGCCAATTCAAAGAACTAGATTTTTAACACTTCAAAGTCAATCGAAAAAATTTAGTTGTTCAATCCTCCTTTTTCAATTCAATCCCAAAACATGTTTAGAATCTTGCATTATAGTAAAATTTTAATTGTTAGTGATTTGGTCTATAGGGGAAGTAAGGCACATTGCCTCCTGCAATACTTAATTATAATCCTCTCGAAGATTTTCCTTCAAGATTTTTGTTTAGTCATGAAGTTTACCAGTTATAGGAGATAGGAGTACATGTACAGCCAAAGAGCCCAGGCCCCTTCCATTGAAATTCAGTAGTTTGTTCAATGAGCATTTTCCCTAGCTATTTTTTTTTAAGTATTTTGTGCGAAAAAACTGGAGAGGTGCATGGAGGTGAATCGTTATTGAAAAATGGTACAATAGATGGTTACGCTTACTAAACATGTCATTCCCGGGCCGGATTTACATTACGCAGGGCCCCTGGCAATTTGGGGATTTTTGCAACATTTTCCAGCCAAATATAAATGAAGACCAAAAAAAGTGTACTATCTGAGGGCAGGGATCTGGCACTGAGCCATATGGCAAATACGGCGCTGGTTATTGTATTAAGTTCATAGAAAGTTTAGATGGGGGCCTGAGGTAGCAACTTTTAGGACAAAAACTCTTGATTTTACCCTGGTTATACGTTTAAATTGGTTGGAAAAAATTGAATTAAGGGGGTGCGCCGGGCCTCCTGGTCGTCAATATTATTTATTGTTAATTACTGTTGTACGCATGTATTGATGTACGCAAAGATGCCAAAAGAAACTGAAAATGAAGAAACAAGGCTTTTTTGACAAATTTTTGTCATTGGTGGCATTTTGATTAAGGGGCCCGGGTCCCCTCGGCCACCCCCTGGCTACGCCAATTATTTTGAAACAAGATCGCTCCCCTAATAAGTTCTTTCGTAAAAAAAAATTTAAATCAAATTTAAAATAACTTATTTTCCAAAACGAGGAGGACTCGAGTCAAGTCACTTGAAAGTTTTTTGAAACGTCCAAGAATTGCATGACATTATTCTGACGTGGACATGTGGTCCTTATTATTATTGCTTCCTTTGTACGCTTAAATCCTAAATTGAAAAAACTGCAATTCCGGACAAGGACAACATACTGGCTATGCTCTCTTTATATTTACCATTGGTAGTATTTCAATTGGGGGGTTCGCATTACCGCCTGTGTTATAGCATTAAGTTTATAATAACGTTAAACGAGGGCCTGGGGTGGCAACTTTTAGGTCAAAACTCTTAGATTTCTCACAGCTAGGTTTTGCATATAAATATTGTTAAAAAATTGAATTAAGGGGCCCCTGGCCCGGTAACCTTGGTCATCAGTCAGGGACCTGGGGCTCCCTGGTTGCCAGTTAAAGGCCCCTGGGCCCCTTAGTTGTCGATTAGGAGCCCCAGAGCCCCTGGTCATTAATTAGGGGCCGTGGGGCTCTTTGGTCATAAGTTAGAACTCCAGGGCCCCCTGGTTGTTGGTTAGGGGCCCCCTGGTTGTTAGTTAGGGGCCCTGGGGCTCCCTGGTCGTGAGTTAGAGGACTTCAGGACCCCCTGGTTGTCAGTTAGGGACTCCGGGGCTCCCTCGTTGTTGGTTAGGGGCCCCCTGGTTGTTGGTAAGGAGCCCCGGGGCCCCCTGGTTGTTAGTTAGGAGCCCCCTGGTTGTTGGTTAGGGGCCCCGTGCCCCCTGGTTGTTGATTAGGGGCTCTGGGCCCTCCTGGTTGTCAGTTAGGGGCCCCGGAGCCCCCTTGTTGTGAGTCAGGGGCCCTGTGGCCCTGGTAATCAGCTAATGGCCCCAAGACCCTCTGTTTGTCAATTAGGGGCCCCCCAGTTGTTGATTAGGGACCCCTGGTTGTCGGTTAGGGGCCCGGGGCCCCCAGTTGTCAGTTAGAAGGCCCGCTGGTTGTTGTTTAGGGGCCTCTCGCTTGTCAGTTAGGGACCCTGGGGCCCCCTGGTTTTCAGTTACGGATTCCGGGGCCACCTGGTTGTCGGTTAAGGGCCCCAGGGCCCCTTAGTTGTTAGCAAGGGCCCCCTGGTTGTTAGTTAGGGGCCCCGGGACTGCCTTGTTGTCATTAATATTATTGTTAATTACTGTTATGTGTGTAGTTACTAAAAAAAAACTGCAACTAAACATCGCTAGGCTATGTTGCCATAATTTTTGGTGGTTAGTGGTATTTTGATTGGGGGGGGGCCGGGCCCCCTGGCTACGCCAATGTCTCCCTGTGATTTTTAAATGAACATATCATAAGTTGTTTGACGTCATCATAAAATTTGCATAGACAAAGCAGATGTGTTTATCGATGCAATTTTTTATTTTCAAATTTGATAATTGCAGGTTTATATCATTGCATGTTTGAAAGTTTAATGATTCTAAATTGCTGCTAATTTTTGTTTCCAATTTTTAGTTGCAGTTTTATACCATTGCATGTTTAAATATGTGTTATTCTTTTCGCCTGATGAGACCCTTGAGCAAGGTCGAAACGCGTTGCGATAGCTCAATCGAATTGTATATTACAATAACATATTGTATAGATAAATAACTTACGCTTCTAAATGCTAGCCGTGAGGATGGCCTGAGTTACTGGTCAAAACACGAAAACCGATAGTTTTAGGTTGACAATCATTTAATAAAAAAATGAATAAATAAAAAATAAAAAAAAATAAAAATTTTAATGTTTTCTAATTTAGATTTTTTACTGATGCCGGATGTGGCTAAGTCCGAAACGTTTTGACGTTTAAAATATGGCTTGATTGTTTTTTATCAATCACAATCATATACTCGTACATTTACAAATTTAGCACAAACCGGAGATAGCAGAGTAACCTGCGAAGTGGCGGTCAAGCTGCCCACTGTCCAGTCATTACCATGAATGTGGATCAAATAATATAAATAATGCAAATCATAACATGATGTACCTTCGAATCCCTTTCTTTGCAAATCCATCATGAGGATAAATATTTCTGTTGTACATATCTAAAATGTACACTTCTTCGACACCTATAAAATCTCTTCCATGCCCATTTCCTTGATGTGCATCCAAATCAATGATCATGACTTTCTTTATGTGTTCAAATTCTTTTAAGACGATCTAAATTCAAAAATAAAGGACAAGCCTCAAAGAAGGTATACTTTTTCACAATAATATACAATAGCAGTTTGCCTACTTAATTAAACCTTTACAATGTGAACTGGTTTTCGTTGCTGCAAATCCATACCTTGATCAATATTGTAATATCAGCAAAAGCACAAAATCCTCCGCCCTTATCTGCAGAACAATGATGAAATCCACCTCCAAGATTCAAGCCCCACCCATATCGTACAGCAAGTTCACCAGCCAAAATGCTACCTCCAGTTTGTAAACGTAGCGGGTCAAGCACTTTTCTTTGTACAAAGTAGTTTGGTACTAGGGCAACAGGCGGTACTTCTGTTATTCGTGCGACATTGGCACTCCACTAAAAATAGACTTTGTCTAAACTACATAAATATTTTAGGATAGTTTCCAAATGATGGTTATTTTACTATTAATAGAAACACCATTCAAACAAACATTAATGTAATAATCAATAAATGATTCTTAAAGACAAAACGACCAACAATTCAACACTTCTTCCAAAACAAAACTGCCACAGTATGGTATTTCGTACTGTACAAAGTTTCTGCTAAGACCAAATTCGTAGCTTTTTTCAATAATTGGAAAATGAGCATTAGGGTGGTTCAAATTTTATCAACTTTTGAAAGTTTTATGTTTGACCCCTTCAACTTGTGCCATTTCATGATAAAATAACTTGAGTAAAATTTTTTTGAAAAATTTTTAGGGGTTAAAAGTTCAGGGGTTCCCCAATCCCCATGACCCTCAAAATTCTGAAATTTTGTCAAATTTTGATAATTTGGCATATTGACTGTAACATGTTTTTTGATAGAAAACTGTAATAACTGATGTTTAGAATGATGTGTAACCTCATATTTGTCACGAGTTCATATGTGTTGTACATGCAAAATTGAGGTCATTTTTTATTTCTACCACTATGTGACGCTATAGTTTAAATCATAAACATTGGTAAAATTTTGTAGTTTCTTAATCCAGAACAATGGTATTGATTTCCGGAACATTTTCAGCAAGGGGTGTTCCAAAACTTCTATATAACGTCATTCTTATACATGTTGTTCCAAAACTTCTATATAGAATATAAGCTGGCAGCTATACTTCCCTCAGATATTTCAAAACTTTGAGTTTGAAAATTTACAGTAATATTTTTTGGTTTAAAAAATTCAAACCAAGTACTTTTTCGATTGAAGAATATTAAGGTACAACTAGAATAAACTAAAGTAGATTGAAATATACTTACACAACACATAGATTAACAATATATTTGAAAAATTAAAATTTTTAATATAAAAATAATTAAAAGTTTAAAACCATTCTTGACGAAAAGGTTTCTTATTTAGTGCAAAATCCTGCAAGAACTTGGGCTACACTTGCTTTATAGAAAAATCGCAGCTCTTAATATTTTGTGAATAAACAGTATAGCATAACTATTTTGAAAAATAGACGATCTTAGGTTTTTTGACTATGATCATTAAATCGACAATCAATAATCAACAAACCAGCAAAAAATTTAAGAAAAATATACAAAAGAAAAAATTAGGTGTATATAATTATGAACAATACTAACTTTTTTTGTTGAAATCATTTTTGACTCAACCCTAATCAAACTAAACACAAAAACAAACTTTGTGATGCAGTCTCAATCGCAATAATTTGCAGTAAGCTATGACAAGGTTTGACAACACTAAACTTTGGCTGTAGAAACAACTAATCAGATACCCACAGCTATAATTTTATACTTCAAAGACATTATTAAAATGTAAAAGTCAAAAATACCAACAAATTCGTGCAAGTTGGACAACAGCACTAAAATTAAAAGTCGATGTTGAATGCCTTTGCTTAGAGCTTTCATTTGAAACTTCAAGACTACGGTAGATGCAAATACTTTAAATTTGACAAAACAATTAGTGTGAAACACGTTTGCCTTAGAACGTAGTGTTGGAGTAAAAAGTATTACAAATGCAGTGTCTATTGCATATTGTACAACAAGCAGTACCAACCACAACCACTCCAAAATAGTAAATCATACATGTACTTTGAAGATGTACAGTGTTGCTCAGCAATTTTTTTTTTACCAGAGCTCTAAAAACTGAAATAAGATTTTGCTTTGGAGAAAACTGGATACCTTTCTAAAGCAGAAAGCAGGATACACAACAAAAAAGATCAGCCTTTCTGCAAAGACAGTGCTGAACTCATCCTAAAACTTTTGATGATACAGTAGGTTCTTTGCTGTCAAAAAGTTTTGATATGCATCAGTAATTGAATAAATTCAAGTCATTTTCCATGAAAGCTGAAAAGTGAAAATCGGAATCAATGCCTGGCTCTAAGCTGACTCAAGCCAAACCTAGAAAAGCTCAAAAGATATTGACAACGTTTTTGTTTCACATTCAGCATTTTAAGCCAGATTGGCAATTTGAATTGTAGATACTCAACCATAAAATGACGACCGAATGAAAGATCTCAACTTGGCTCGATGGCTACAAGATACCACAATATTGTCTTCTAAGCTTAGTCAAAAACCATTTAAAGAAAAATATAGTAACCAATCTACGAGGGGTGGCCGAAAAGTTTGTAGGCTGACAATGATGGATTTATGATAGAGCAATGAAAATCGGCATGTGACAACTTCAAACTTTCGTGATGTTTTACCTGCATTGCATATTTCCAGATAAATTCACATTGTTAGGAAAATTACATGCAATAAAGACAAGTAAAAAAGAGATTTTGTGAGATCTGTAAAATTTTTTGTCATTGTGGTGATTGTGGTCATCTGCTTCGAAGAACTGTACTCAGCACTCATCTTGAGTTACAAAACGTTTGCAAAAACCAACACACGATGAGTACTGGGTACAGAACTTTGAAGCAGATGACCACAATCGCCACAATGACAAAAAATTTTACAGATCTCACAAATCTCTTTAGTACTTATCTTCATTGCATGTAAGTTTCCTAACAATGTGAATTTATCTGGAAATATGCAACGCAGTTAAAACATCACGAAAGTTTGAAGTTGTCACATGCCGATTTTCATTGCTCTATCATAAATCCATCATTGTCAGCCTACACACTTTTCAGCCACCCCTCGTAAACTAATCTAGAAATAGGTGTTCGGTAAAAATTGTTAGTTTTATTGAAAATAAAAGTAAATTAGTGAATTAAATGCAAAAGGTTTGAAATGTTTGTGACGAATGATAAAAAAATATACAGCTATTTTACAACATAAAAATAGTATTATATAGAAGTTTTGGAACACCCATTGCTGAAAATGTGGTTACAGAAATCAATACCATTGTTCTGGATTAAGAAACTACAAAATTTTACCAATGTTTATGATTTAAACTATAGCGCTGCATACTTGTAGAAATTAAAAATCATCACAATTTTGTATTTACAACACATGAGTGTCAAATTTTGACAAATATGAGGTGACACTTCATTCTAAACATCAATTATTAGAGTTTTCTATCAAAAAACACGTTAAGGTCAATATGCTAAATTATCAAAATTTGACAAAGTTTCAGAATTTTGAGGGGCATGGGGAACCCCCAAACGTAAAATTAAAAAAAAAATTTTCACAAGTTATTTTATCATGAAATGACACAACTTGAAGGGGTCAAACATAAACCTTTCAAAAGTTGATAAAAAAAGAACAACCCTAATAAGCATATATATAGATAGAATGCTTAGCTATGATCTAAAATTTATGATAGTAAAAACCAAAATCCACATGCTTTCAATATCTTTTGTAAAAGATATGATTGAAAAGTCCAGTTCAAGAAAATTGGTTCTTAAGTTGTCAGACACTAAGATTAGACAAATCACTGATGCAACTTGCTAACAGCTCTTGAGCAGGTGTCTTTCATAGTTAAAGCAAAAAACACACCGAGCAAAGTTTTGGCAGGCATCAACAAATTTTACTGATGGTGGTGTCCCCATGGCGATATTCAACCTTCTTATATATTACTGTGGTTTCTACATGTTTTTCCATGGTAAAGAAGGCGACAAACATAGATGTCGATTTTGGGGGGGGGGGACAGCGGCACCCCCCTCGGGTCTGCCACTGCAGGGGGCAAAATATATCTGGCCCCTCGGTTTTTTGGCAAGTAATACCCACTTGACAACAAGAAATCCGAAATTCTGAACTGAGATAGAACCAGAATGCGGCGCAGACCTTTTTTTTTGTCTTCACCTGAATTTGGGAGCAAAATTTAGAACTGAAATAAAATTATTAAGTTTAACCAAACTTCGCAAAAGCATTTTGCCCCCTCAAAATTTGCTTAATCAACAAAAAATCGACGTTTATGGCCATAAATAATGCATAATAAGGCTAAAAATCTAGCCTAAAACTTATCATAATTTTTCAACAGTTTAGGTTATAAAACAGGGTTTGCACGCATTTGTCAATAAAATAATCCCTACTTTTTCCATACCTAAGTTGGCTTAAAACAAGCTAAGCTCGAGTCATCTGTAATACACAAAATTGTAGTTATTTTAACACAATCCAAAAATTAACTCAACAGAACCCAATTGTTACATGGATGAAGATGACTAAATAGCCTAAAAGTAATGGACATTTCCTAACTGCTGGTGACTGTTCATGGTGCTTGGATTCATGCAAGCTGAAGGCAATGCGATATAGCGTTTAGACCACAGGCTCAATAGTCGTATCCAAGCGGCTGCTATATCCACAACAACAAGACAAGACAAGAGTTCTCGATTTGGCATAATTAAGGTCAAGCAGTTTACTTGTTGAGGTCGAAAGGAAGTACGAGGAATAAGCTACTCAGCATTACATGGGTAGAAGGGGTGCATGTTGCACGTGATTGAACACAAAAATACTTTGTGGTCAATAAATGGACTAATATTCTGAAATGCTTATAATTCTGCAGTTTACAAAATAACAAGTACCTACACATTGGAGCTGGAAGCGTGGCAGGGGGGTGCAACTTCTGCCTTGCCTTTTATTTCCTCCAATTAGGGGAAAAGAGGGGCAGTCTTTGCCCATCTAAATTGACACTGCATGTACAATGCGAATACAAAAATCAGATGTGGACTTCTAATGATAAATTTTGAAGTCCAAAAAGTGCCCTCTGAACATACGAGTATAAACTTCCTCCTCGTATAAATTCACCTTTTTTAAAATTTTGCAACTCTAACAAAAAAAGGGAGGTTTAAGTGAAGGAGCTTTCTCTCACAGCCAAACATAGGCCTATGCAGAGAGCCTACAAGAGAGCTTTCTCTTATAGCCAACCATAGGCCTAAGCAGAGAGCCTACTGCTGGCTAATACTGCTGTGAACTATTGGCAAATTATTAGTACAGAGATGGTAAATTTCTCAACTCAACTTAACTTAAAAACCAAACATGGCCTAGACAGATATCCTATTGTAGGCTATCAGTGCACTATTAACCAGGCTAATACTTTTGTGGGCTATCAGCGCATTGTTAGCGCGTAGGCTAGTAAATCTCTCAACTTAAATGAGGACTAAAGGCAAAATCAATGCGGATATCTAAAGTTAGGCAAATCGTGTCAGACTAGATTAGCGCTGACTCATTCCTTTTTGACCCATCTGTCGCAGAGGTATTCTACTTCAAACACGACGTCGGTGACTCCAATTTAATAAAATTTAATAATTTTTATTGGCAATCCTGTCGTTGATAAGCATTAGCGTCTTACTGACGCCTTCCTAGGTCTAACCTAAAGCAATGATTAGGCTACTGCATTGAGTCGTTTCGCTGCGCACTAATCAGTTTGATCTTGCAATATCTTGACGTCCTTCATGGTCGACTCCTGGGAAGCCATGTCAACTTCCACTGGCAGTTAGGTGGCCAGAACAACCACCAACCCTGCAGCTCCAATAATATTTCACATTGTAGCTCAAGTCAAGTATGCACAGAGCTGGACAGCGCTGTTTCGAGCTTTTAGCTCTCATCGGCAGCCCTCAGCTATCTTTTTCAAAGGTATTCCCAGCTGAACAAACACCTTGGCCTAACTGGCAAACCTTATGGGCTTGCACAGAGGCAGATGCTAAGTAGGGAATAAACGATTTTTTACTTGTGGTACTTTAGAAACAAGTGAAAAATCGCTGGATCCTTGTAGTAAGGACAGCCATAGGCTACCCCTACTACAAGGACTCCCCTCTGCATGACCACGGAAATCAAAACTGCAACATCTTGACGTCCTTCATGGTCGACTCCTGGGAAGCCATGTCAACTTCCACTGGCAGTTAGGTGGCCAGAACAACCACCAACCCTGCAGCTCCAATGATATTTCACATTGTAGCTCAAGTCAAGTATGCACAGAGCTGGACAGCGCTGTTTCGAGCTTTTAGCTCTCATCGGCAGCCCTCAGCTATCTTTTTTAAAGGTATTCCCAGCTGAACAAACATCTTGGCCTAACTGGCAAACCTTATGGGCTTGCACAGAGGCAGATGCTAAGTAGGGAATAAACGATTTTTCACTTGTGGTACTTTAGAAACAACTTACTACAAGGATCCAGCGATTTTTCACTTGTTTCTAAAGTACCACAAGTGAAAAATCGTTTATTCCCTACTTAGCATCTGCCTCTGTGCAAGCCCATAAGGTTTGCCAGTTAGGCCAAGATGTTTGTTCAGCTGGGAATACCTTTGAAAAAGATAGCTGAGGGCTGCCGATGAGAGCTAAAAGCTCGAAACAGCGCTGTCCAGCTCTGTGCAGTTTGATCTTGTCAGCACAACAGATCTGAGTAGGTAAAAAGAGTCGACTGTTCGGTAGCCTAGAGATTTCCGTAAAAATCAAGCTGGTAGATACATTTCAGTCTAAATACTAGCCTAGTCTAGGAATAAGGTTTTTATTACTAGGTTACACTACAAACTCATATCTGATCAAAAACAATGGCCTCCTAGCCTACTCTAATAACTCTACCAGCCTTACTTTTTGCTTGTTCTTGGACGTTTGTTACCCAGGCTATCGTACAGTCTACCCTTTTTTCCAACAGCGCTGTGCAGTTTGATCTTGTCAGCACAACAGATCTGAGTAGGTAAAAAGAGTCGACTGTTCGGTAGCCTAGAGATTTCCGTAAAAATCAAGCTGGTAGATACATTTCAGTCTAAATACTAGCCTAGTCTAGGAATAAGGTTTTTATTACTAGGTTACACTACAAACTCATATCTGATCAAAAACAATGGCCTCCTAGCCTACTCTAATAACTCTACCAGCCTTACTTTTTGCTTGTTCTTGGACGTTTGTTACCCAGGCTATCGTACAGTCTACCCTTTTTTCCAACAGCGCTGTGCAGTTTGATCTTGTCAGCACAACAGATCTGAGTAGGTAAAAAGAGTCGACTGTTCGGTAGCCTAGAGATTTCCGTAAAAATCAAGCTGGTAGATACATTTCAGTCTAAATACAAGCCTAGTCTAGGAATAAGGTTTTTATTACTAGGTTACACTACAAACTCATATCTGATCAAAAACAATGGCCTCCTAGCCTACTCTAATAACTCTACCAGCCTTACTTTTTGCTTGTTCTTGGACGTTTGTTATCCAGGCTATCGTACAGTCTACCCTTTTTTCCAGCTCGAATCTATTCTGCTGACAAGATCATTGAACTGGTTAATGCGTATTGAAATGACCCAATGTAGTAGCCTAATCGTTGCTTTAGCATAGCACTAGGAAGGCGTCGCTAAGACGCTAATGCTTATCAACCACAGGATTGCCAATAAAAATTATTAAAGTTTATCACACTGGAGTCACCGACGTCATGTTTGAAGTAGAATATCTCTGCAACAAATGGGTCAAAAAGGATGGAGTCAATGCTAATCTTGTCTGATACGATTCGCCAAACTTTAGATACCCCCATTGATTTTTTCTTTAGTCCTCGTTTAACATCAAAGCCAAACATGGCCTAGGCAGACAGCCTACTGTAGGCTATCAGTGCATTATTAACATGTAGTAGGTTAATAATCTCTGGGCTTTATTCGAATGCAGCAGTTGTTGAAATGGCCTTCTTCTGTTTTCTGCTGACCTCTTGCCTGCTGTCAGCGTACACCACGCTATTCCTCTTTTAGTGCTAGTGGGCTACTGGTACTTGAATTATTCCGTTTGCTTAATTGCCTTTGATGCAATAATATTCTTTAACTGCAGCATAATAATACTCTTAAATTAAAGTTTTGTTGAACTTGTATTGTGACGAAATAAAACGACTGGACCACTGTTCTTAAAGCTTTAACACAACACAACAGGTGTGTAATTACTATTTTTATGCACTTAATAGAAGTATTAGAAAGACAAACGGGATATTTAATATTTATCCGCTCCAATCGCGTTACGTTCTACATGGTACAGTACGATATTTTTGCCAAACTGTTTTCCATACTTATTCAATACTAACAAGCACTTTTCCCGACTTTTTCCCAGTCGGGAAATGCTACTACAAAATTCCTGACTTTTTTCCGATTATGGGAACCCTGTATAAAAATACAAAGACCAATAAAAATCGACATTTGTATGTTTTTGTTAAATTGAAAATTCCACACACTTTTTAACCACCTTCAATTAACACCTGCAGGAACATCTGGAAATTTAACAAAAAACAAACACACAAAAATGAAGGCTATCACAGGTTACTTAAATCTTGTTGCAAGCAAATTATCGCTAACTAGGGGGGTGGGGCGCTACCATAACTATTTGGTCTTTGACCAGTTTAGTGTGTAAAATGTTAAATATTTGTTCAAGCCAACTGTTTTCTCTCTCTGCATGTAGCATGAAATATACAATATATTTGTCAAAATTAAGGTAATTACAGATAATTCCTTTTACAACTGTCTGATGTTTTAATTATGCACCTGTTCGTTTCATTCCAATTATGCTGCTCTTTGTTTGTAATAATGCAAATTTTACTGAGATGACAATATAGCAGAAAAACAAAAGCTTGTTGGGCATACAGTATGTATCCTGCTGAGAACCACTTATTATTTTATCTAAGATGTGAGAATTTCGAGACTAAAAAGCTTGAAACAGTGTTTTCCAGCTCTGTGCATAATTTCGAGACAGTTAATAAATGCAAAAAATAAATTGATTTGTGTTTGTGCAAAATATAAACTTTACTTTGACCCACAATGAAACAAGAAAAATGAGCGAATGGCAAATTTAATTTTTAACAAGTTACAATGTGTGATTTTAGGGGTTTTTCTAGTTTGACGTAGTCTATCTGAGCTGAGTGTGAAATGTGGATTCAACAAAACTACGTTGCTTTGGACAAGTGATATGATGAAAACCATAGGTGGGCAAGTTAATGCAAAATGTTAGCTTCGTTAACCACTAATCTGTTAACAAACTTTATTCCTCCATTAATTCGTTAATATTCTGCATGTAATTTACATTTCTTTTTATTCACTCGCTTCTAGAACACGTAATGACATTGTTGAACTGATTGTAAAAAAACATTTATTGCTATGGTGGTATTTTTGTGTTTTGGAAGGTACATTTTACAGTCTAATTTAATTTCAAGATAAAAATAGGTTCAAATGCACTAACAATGCTTTGATTGAAAAATGGAAATTGCAAACAGTGATAATCAGAAGACCTAAGAGGTAGCAACTGATTATTTGCCACAAAAAAGAGCTCCTTCCTTCGCTTTTTCTTCTTTAAAACTCTGGGTAATACGCAACAAGTGTTACCAGTGCAAACTGGTTTGCACCATACGATGAATGAATGGTGTACGAAATTAATGATAAAAACCTTTACGGAAGTTAACAAAACTTGATGGAAGTTAATTTAGTCCGATAACATGAAAAAACTTTTTAACGAATTAACGAGTTCATGAAAAAGTTAGCTTCATGATTAACGGATTAACGAACGTGTGCCCACCTATGTTGAAAACTAACAAAGAGTACTGTAACTATCTCCAAATTCATTTTTAGTGAGTAGAAGGAAACATACTAGGGTACATCACTTACTGCAGGCAAAAGCCAGAGTCACATCAGGCCATAATGGATCAGTGGTCTGGGGGCGCACCCTAAACCAGAGAGCAATTTTTGTGAGTTTTTAGAAAATATTTCAATAGTCATTTTTACCTTGTTTGCACAAAATTATGAGGTGTATTTTAGCTTTAAAGACATTCAAAATTATTTGGAAATGAAAAAAAAAATGGATAACTAACAAAAGCAGGGTGTCGAACCGAACCTGAACGCGAATGAACCGTTTCATTTTGGTGAACCCAAACCGAACCTGAACCAGCAAAATTTTACTTCAGTGAACCTGAACCAAACCTGAACCCTCAAATTTGTGTTCAAGTGAACCCAAACCAAACCTGAACCCCTAACAAAAATAAGAATATATTTTTCCATATCCGGATGCCGCTGGCGCTAGTACACGCACAATAAAAGCAGTGGTGATCATCAACAGGGTCAGCAATTTCTCCTTTTTTTTTCAGGACGAAGCGAGTAATGACAGCTAAATTTTAAGTCAATGAACCCGAACCGAACCTGAACCAGTAATATTTTACTTGAGTGAACCTGAACCAAACCTGAACCTCGAAAATAGTGCTCAAGTGAACCCGAACCAAACCTGAACCGCTAAAATAATTTGAGCAGGAGCTAAACCCGAACCGTTATTTGAAACGGTTCGACACCCTGAACAAAAGTGGTCATTTGCATTAACTGCCTCTTTGGGCCAATGAAGCCAAAAGTAATTGGCCAGTTGGTCTAAGGCGATTTTAACTGTTTTTTTGGCAGTCTTAATTTCACTCCTTATATTTACATCTCTCATGCAAATTAAATCACAATAATGTAGCTAGAGTGCATGTCAAATATAAATGCAAAACATAAACTAAGTTTTAGCATACCTTTAGACTATTCAAGTATCTTTCAGAATGCACAAGAAGCAGAGTTTCATCATTTGCAGCTTCTGGCTTTTTTGCAGAGTTGGGTGCAATCAATTTACGGTCTAAATATAACAATTAATATCTAAACTTAAAAACTGCATCAGCTATTCAGCTTGATACCACTTGTTCTAAAAAACAACAAATACTGTGCCTTAACATGTTCTTGAACTTTTTGGCTAACCAACTCATGCCCAAACTTCCTCAATACAATGTCCAAAGCTGTAAAAATACGAATTTGTGCTGCAAATTTCGTACCAATCCAGCATTAAAGTCACATTTTCACAAATTTGTTAACTTTTTTAAAGCCATGTTTATCATATTGCCAAAATTTTTTTGCCTCTGATCCAACGAAGCACTGATTCGCTAATAAAAACTGGCATAGAGGAAACACTGGCCTTAATGGCATCATCAGTGCTTATTCAAATAGTACCAGTAATGATTAAATCAAAATTATTCGATTCAAATAGATGCTATCCAATTAAATAAACACTGATGACGATGCTTGACTTTTTGGTAGAGGTCCTTTGCAGCTACATGTTCAAATTCTATATATGCTATTCATAAACAATGGCATCGATTTTCTGGGGGCGGCACCCCCTAGTGTCTTGAAACTCTAGGGAATGACATGTCTACGACTCCCTCGGTTTTTGTTAAATAGTTTACATGCTATGCAAACTTGTTGAAAAATCAAAAGTTTTTTCGGGAATATTTTGGTTTATGAATGAAGAAAATATTTCAAGTCTGCTGTGTTTGTAGGATTAAATATCTTGCCATTTGAAACATTATCAAGCAGGTTAGTACAACACAACTTTAAGATGAGTGTTGCAAAAATGATACACGTGGCAAGTTGGTGATGTGCTTTCATAAATGAAACAAAACCTTCTTCACCAATTTTTAATTACACACTTTAACCGCAGTAGTTGTGAAATGTTCATTCAATATTTCAAAATACAAATTGGACAAATATTATTACTAATTGTAGTGTAAAAATTGTTTGGCTCTTTTACCATTCAAAAGCTTATTGAAAAAACATGCAAAGCAATTTGCAATTTGTGGATCGCATGATTTAAAATACAAAAAAAAAACAATTGAAAAATCATAAAACTTGGACAGCGTTTGCCGTAGTGAAAAAGCAAAATATATAACTAACTTGATTTTTAACGCCAATAGAATAATGAACTCAAGGTATCTATATATATACATTTGAAGAAATTATTCCAGCTTTGCCGATTAATTAAAAGTAGATTGACAGTAAGGGAAACCTGTCTAAGTTGTTCACAATAACACATACTTCTGCTTGAGCCAAAAATGTTAATTAATCGAATAAAGTCTTTTTTGTGGCATTCTCACTTTATCAAGACAAACAATACTCTATTTCAGTGTTTCTCAACCTTTTGCGGTTCACGACCTCTTTTAAGAGTTGCATGTAGCCAGCGACCCTGGGTCCGTGACATCCTGACGCGACCGACCTGACACGAGAAAATTCACTTCGGTATTCTTGAGGCCAGGGACATCCTGATGCCCTAACTATAACCCTAACACTCCTTCTAACCCTAATGTCAGGATGTCCATGGCATCAGAATTCCCGGGTGAAAAGTCTCACGTCAGGTCGGTCGCGTCAGGATGTCCTGCTTCAGCGACCCCTTTCTGTTCTACTTTCTACACGAATAGAAATTACAACAAAAAACACTTCAAAGATATTTAATTTCAAATAACTGATGAATTTTACATCTGCTAGTGTGACGGTAGACTGTGCAACCACAAAGCCAATTTAGGAATTTGTGGTTTAGTGCTCGATAAAGCCAATCATATATCATCTTTAACTTTCCTTTGATTTCGTGCTTTCGTTTTTGATATGCACAAAAGCTGAAAAGCCGCTCTTGCAGAATGTTGTTGCAAATGTAAGTATAATATTTCAAAAGGCAGTTTGGATACTTGTGGGTAGGATTCACGCATAGCACACTAGAACTGAGTCAGAAATTCACATTGGGGGGCTGTTTTGGGGGTCTGGGGGCGGAGCCCCCAGCGCTTAAAATTTTTGCATTTTTTTGCAAAATTAACTTCATTTTAGGGCTATATTGATAACAAAATAATGCTTTTGAAACATGGCATTGAAATTGGAAGTGGACACATGATTAAACTGGTTGCATAAATGGGCTATCTGGGAGGTGGCTAATGGCATAATTTTAATTCTCGTATTTAGATGCTGGTAAATTATAAAATCGTGTGGTTCAATAAAATTCACATCGAGTAATCTATTTTGTCCACAGCTTATAGAGACAAACAACTGGGGGGAGGGGGCTAATGAAGAGATTTGAGAGGAACAATTGGTAATTAACTAACACTGAATAGCCCTCCCCCTATTCCTAATTAAGTTTATGGTATATTTGTTGATGACACCTATGTTTAGCATTTTTGCACAGCGATCAAATTTGATTGCTTATTTTTGGTCATTTTTCAAAGTTTTCATGTAGTTGTGAGTTTTATTTTTGACAAATTAGCCCCCTCCTCCCCTGAATATATGTTTCAAAAGATGTTTTAAATCACTATTTTAATCCATTTCAGTGCATAAAACAGTCTCAAAAGAGCTAAAAGCAAAGTGTTTGTCTTATTCTGCATTTTGGTCGACATGCCAATGGGGAAAGAGAGCTGTAGCCCCACCGTCCCTCCCCCCTGGCTCTGCTACTGACTGAGAGAGTGCCATTTTCTGAAAAACATCACGTGCGGACAAATGATTTTGATGATCATAAAGTTGGTCTTGTAATTCATGGGGAATATCACTAACATTCAAAGCAGTTAAGAACGGATTTCATACGAATGCAGCTTCTTGTTCTTTAAGCTCAGGAAAATATTGTTTTAACACAGTTTTAAGAGGTTGAAGATGCTGTGTATTCAATATAATCAAACGTTCATCGAGTTCTTCATCTTCTTTAATAGCACTGGACAAATTTTCAAACAGGTGATATTTCATTGTATCACTTAGCAAATATGGCTTTCCAACTAAGCTGCACATGGTATTGTAATACTTGCAATAGTAGGCCTACAACCGATTGACAACTTGCTACAATATAATTGAAAAGCGATCGCTGCAAAGATTATGAAAATTTCAGAAATCATTGCGATAAAAAAAAATTATGCGATAATTAAAGAAATATATATTAAAGCATTAAATTGTATGAGAAACGCTGCATTATTTCAAATTTATTCACTGTTTCAAATTAATTTATTTATTTGGTCGCATATCAAATTAGTACGGTATGTTATGTAAGGATGTTAGTTAGCACGTGCATACCAAGATCAAATAAATTTATGCATCTCTATTCTCCATTAACAATATACAGTTCACATTACTACATGAATAAACAATTTTGAGATAGCGGAGAATTTGAATATGACTTTCAATAAAGTTAGTTTAGGTTGCTTTTGCAATCAGCTTTTTGAACAAAACTCTTCAGTTGATATCTCTGTCTGGTTTGGTATGCGATGAGCAGGATCATTTTCAGGAATCTTTTTCACGATTCTGTTCACCACATACCAAGCCAGACAGAGATTGCAACTAAAGAGTTCTGTACCGTACCAAAAGCTTATTGCGAAAGCAAAAAAAAATTGACTTTATTGAAAGTCATATTCACATTATTATGCGTTTTTTTTTTTTGTACTATCTGGCTTCGATTATCACATAACCTCAAAAATGTTCATTAAGACACGGTTTGTCGGTCTACACTTCGTATCAATTCGTAGTTCGTGAGCAGGCGATTTTATTCTTTTCTTAAACTGAAATTTGATACGCCCAGCATCAGCATGCCATCTCTGATCTTGCTATCCTGCAAGCTAGATGGTTAAAACAAAGGATACCTTTATAATTTGTTCACCAAGTGTAGACAAAGCTTGAAGCGGCAACTAGACATGTTAGAAATGAAACCAAAAATGTTCTTCTGCGTTCAATTCTGTGCACTACCAATTTAGTACTCAACAAATCTGTACTAGAAAAGATACTTTGTAAGGTTGATTTTGCATAGTTTACATCTTAGCAAATTTGTTTTATTGTAAAGCTAAGACTTTTCATATACGATGTGCTTTTGCACACATAACAATTTGGCGAAACTATAAAAATTTTTTGCTCGGGTTTTTATATTTTGCGATTAACACTTATCACAGTTGTTCCATAAGAAAAAGCAATAATTGTCGCACTAATTCGACCCAGTTTTTAGTGGTTGTAAAAATTATGAGCATACCAGTGTATTTTTAGCTTAGATAAAAAACTTTGGTACACCCGGCTAACCACCTCAGACCTAACCAGTAAAGCTACCAGTTGGGTGAAATATTAAATTAAGGATACACTCAGACGGTCACAATTTTATGCACAGAGTAGATGAAGCCTTACATATTGCAATAATTAGAAATACCCAGTTAATGAAAATTTAATGGCATTATTACTTCATTATTGACTAAATCAATTAAAATATTAACAAACACTGGATAAGTTTGCGCTGTCTGCTTTTAGTGTTAAGTCAGTGCAATGCTATAATAACCATGAGACTAACCTAGACTTCGTCACTATAAAAATATTGCAATGTCACAAACGGTAGTGGTACTTAAAATTGCAACTGAATGTGGAGCGATCTGGCTCGTCAGAAGGACGCAATGACATTTGTCAAACCCGCAAAAGCGGTTTCAAAAAAAAAATTGGAAAAAATTTTTTTGCCCCTTTGGATTCTGCTTTCTTCAACAAAAAATCAGCGCGTATGTTCATGATAGATGAATGTCCTTGAAAGTTTTTGCTGCTTATTGTGTTATTTATTGAATCGAAGATTCAAATTAAAATTGATACCATTAAGGCAAAATATAACTTCAATTTTTAATCAAGTGTTGCCAAGCTAATAAGATTTTAAACTCACTTTAAAATTTTAGTGTTTGTACCTATATCGCCTAGTTTTATTTGTCGTAAGTTTTTAGAGCTGATCTGCTTTTACTCCCCAATTGAAATATACCGGTAACAAATCTAAATTGATTCATGCATAATACAGCTCCATACTTTCGCAAAGATTTAGATAAATTCTTAATAGGCTACAAAGAACAACCAAACATGCCTACTCAGTACAGAAGGATTAACCGGGGTAATTCCGAACAAAATTCTGCTTTAATCTGGTTAACTGGGGTAATTCCGGACAAAATTTTTGTTCTTTCGGCTTGCTACTAGAATCATTTCCAAAACTGTTGCTTTCATTTGTGCATTTCAATATGGGACTTCACTATTTTCACACTGGTTCAAAAAAAAAAATTAAGGAATGGATAAAAAAATCAGTCTGAACGAACATGTCCAGAATTACGCTTGACATCTACGTATTTAAGACAAAAGTGCAAAATTAATAGTTTTTGATAACAGATTTACAAAAATTTTAAACTATAATAAAATGCCAAGAAGCATATTTGGGCTTTTATGGAAATTTTAACACACTCCACCGAATATTTGTGCCAACCTAGCGCCAATTTACTCACTGCACCATGTCGATTGAAATGAATGAGCCCAAGCCATGTTGATTAAAATTTCATTTCAACACCTTTACTGCATTTGAATCTCTAATAAAAATCATTACTCTGCATATGCGCTTGAATTAGTAGCTGTCTTAAATTAACAGCCACTCCAAAATTATCGTAGATCGGAGTTGTGGTTGGTTTTGCACCACACCGTAGCCAGATTTATAATTTTATCTGTGATTTTCTGCCGCGGATTGCGGATTTATCAAGTGCAGCTTGTAACTTTTTAATGCATAGGCCTTTTAGTAATAAATACAATAATGTAAGTTTTTCATTTTTTACCCCCAAGTTATCCTTTACATTTTTTTTCTTTCACAAACATTTTTATCGAACGTTTTTGGCTTAAAACAATTAAGCCCTCTTCAGGATATTATAAACAATAATACATAAACATCTGTAAAGGAAATAGAAACATTACGGCAACATAAATTACGTATACCTGACTAATAACGTACATTATGTGAGGAAATACTTAAAATTATTATCTAACAAATTAAAAATGCCTTTCCGGTTTTGGAGCAAAGCAATCAGATTAAAATTACAGTCAAACAAGCAACAGCATAAAGTTTTTAGCGTGAAATAAACCAATCCAGTTAGAATAACTATTAATGTGATAGTAAAGGTGAATTGAATTAAAGAGAAAATCAAGTCAAATCAAGGTAAGAACTAACTTATGATATTATGACGTAACAGAAAATTTGGGAAATTAGAAAATACTTAGCAAGAAAGAGGCACCTTTAGCATAAAGTTGCTTATTTAATTTAGGATTTAGTTTTTTAATCAAAAGAGCTTCTTGGATTTTAGTTTCATACTCAGTATGGCAACTTTTTAAAATCTGGAAAGACTTTACGGTGTACTTTTCCTCACGGCAAATGGCACATGCGCATATGTGTTCTTTTATAGCGCTCTTTTGCGGTCCAGCTAAAACCAAATGTTCGCAAGCTCTTGCAGCCAAATGTCTGGTAGTCATGCCTACGTAGGCAAGGTTCGTATCACACGAACATCGAAACTGGTACACGACATTGGAGCAGAGAGCATGCGGTGTTTTTGTTTTCAGCTGGAAGTAGCGATTGATCTTAAATGTATCGTAAACTACTTTTAACTTCAAACTAAATTCCCTATAAACAAGTTCAGACAGACTTTTTGTAAATTGTTTGGATGCAGAACCTATATACGGAACTTTAAAAAAGCAAGTCTCACATTCATCGCTGTTTTCGTTTTCTTGAGTATGATGGGATGAAAGCGCAAGAAATTTGCGCAATATTTTATCAAAGAACTGTGGGGGGTAATTGTTAGATAAAAATAACGATTTAAGAATTTCAACCTCTTTGAAAAATAACCAATCACTTCAACAAATTAACTTGGCACGGTGGAGCATACAAAATACTAAACCAGATTTCCATTTAATGGGACATATAGCAGCAAAGTTAAGGAATAAACCCGTATTAGTAGGCTTTCTCCAGACCCATGTATCAACAGTATTCTCACTAATTTTGATATCAACATCCAGAAATTGCAAAGTGTTTGTGGACTTTTCAATAGTAAATTTAATATTATCATGTTGGCTGTTTAGAATATTCAAAAAAGACGAACACGCGTTAACATCATCAAAAACAGCAAACACATCATCAATATAGCGAACATATAATTTAGGGTGACAAGACATTTGATCTTTGAAAATTAACGTTTCCAGGTGTCCCAAAAAGAAATTAGCCATAGTGCAAACCAAGTGGGGATCCTATACCAATACCATCTACTTGCTTGTACAGTTCATCCTTGAACAGAAACATACATTCAGTAGCCAGGTGCATCAGCTTCACAAATACCTCTTTAGTGATGGGAGGATGATCATACGGTCAGAAGAAAAAATGTAATTAGCAATGATATCAATAGTTTGGCTGAAAGGAACGTTAGTAAATAGCGATTTTACATCAAAACTGACCAGAAATTGATTAGATGAGTTGAAATTGAAAGTATTAATTTTGTTTAAAAATTCTTCACTTGACTGAATAATGTACGAATCAGAAATGTAGGGTTTGATGATGGAGTCCAAAAATTTTGCTAATTTATATTCAAGAGTACCGATTATGGAAACCACAGGTCGAGCTGGATTGCCATCTTTGTGAACTTTTATTAGGCCATACAGTTTTCCAGGATTGCTTCCTGATGGAATTAAGCTTTTGATAATTTCATCACCATAACCTTTTAAATATTTGCGAACATAGTAACGAATTGAATTTTCTTTTGCGATTATTGGATGAATATCTTGTTCTGTATTAATTTTGATGAATTTAGATTTATCTGCAAGAATGTTGTCTAGTTTAGCGTAATAATCATCGGAGTTCAGTATTGCCACACCACGACCTTTGTCCAATTTGCAAACTTTAATATCGGTATTATTGGAAAGTGAATGTAATGTTCTGTGGAGAAATTGATTGCGTTTCGATGCACATTGGTGTTCAGCATTTAAAGCAAATTTTTGAAACAAATATTTAATTTGGTCTTTTGTGTCTTCATGGAAAAATGGAATTTTTTCTTTTCTTTTAATGTTTGAAAATAACTGTTCTGCATTGACTTTTAGAGAAGCCAAATTCAATTTTCGAGGTAATATATGATGATCCAAACCAAATCGTAAAACTTCTTCTTCTTGTAAAGTTAGCTTCTTGGAACTTTAAAAGTACACCGTAAACTCTTTCCAGAAAAGTACACCGTAAAGTCTTTCCAGATTTTAAAAAGTTGCCATACTGAGTATGAAACTAAAATCCAAGAAGCTCTTTTGATTTAAAAAACTAAATCCTAAATTAAATAAGCAACTTTATGCTAAAGATGCCTCTTTCTTGCTAAGTATTTTCTAATTTCCCAAATTTTCTGTTACGTCATAATATCATAAGTTAGTTCTTACCTTGATTTGACTTGATTTTCTCTTTAATTCAATTCACCTTTACTATCACATTAATAGTTATTCTAACTGGATTGGTTTATTTCACGCTAAAAACTTTATGCTGTTGCTTGTTTGACTGTAATTTTAATCTGATTGCTTTGCTTCAAAACCGGAAAGGCATTTTTAATTTGTTAGATAATAATTTTAAGTATTTCCTCATATAATGTACATTATTAGTCAGGTATACGTAATTTATGTTGCCGTAATGTTTCTATTTCCTTTACAGATGTTTATGTATTATTGTTTATAATATCCTGAAGAGGGCTTAATTGTTTTAAGCCGAAAACGTTCGATATGTTTTGCTTTGAATAAAAATGTTAAATCCAAAAAAGTTGCTGCTTATTGCTTTGATATGGTTCTGCAAATCAACCTCTTTGCCTAAATTAACAAACATTTTTGTTCCTTAACTCATTCTCTGACGGATTTTTTGAAGTCAGATTATAACATGGAGTAGGAATGGATTTAACATTTTTCTATAAAAAATTGGAATTGTGAAAAAATAAACTAAATAGGAATCTGTTTCGCTACAAATACAGGTTTTCACAACGTGTTTGGTTTCAATATAGGAAATCATATCTAACTTAATCTATAAACAAAAGTCGACAGCAACAATGCAAAATTGTTTTACCGCACCTAAAATGACCATGACCAAGCAATTATTTAATTGGAAAAGGCTTGGTGCATGTTCCATTCGCGAAGAATTTTTGTAATAAAGCCTAAAAAACCTATTCATAAGCCCTAATCTAAACCTATAACTGTAATAATCAAAACAGAAGTTCCCAAGAACAAGTGACATCACCGAAATCTTTGTTTTATTTAACCCCGCACATTCCATGCAACAAGTCACTTCGTATCTAATTACCAAAATAATAATCTACAATGATATATTGGTACGTAATACAAAAACATAATCATTGCACTTTTACTTCATGTCTGGAATTACCCTAGGCTGTCCGGAATTAGCCAAGTTAGCCTTACTATACAAATGTGTTAAGTCTTTATCATCAATGCCGAATGTTCTCTTTTAAGTTGTGGTGAATTGGTGAGTGCCAAAAAAAAAAACCGGCAATTTTCCAATAGACATTTCAAACAACATTTTTGAATTTCAGTTTAATTGGATCTTACTCTCATTTCAACCTGCTGACAATCTTAATCCTTAATCGATATTGATTTTTTTTGGAAATGGTAGGCCTACTTAAATTTTTCATTGATCAACTACTCATTACCTATTTTTATACAAATTTCTACTTATGGTACCTACTGGTAGATTAGTTAGGTATTTCTAAAATTTTATTTTTTGTTGGTATCTTATCGGCTCAGCTTCTGTCGACCACTATGCTTATGACTTTCACTTCACAACTTACCTTACACTTGGTATCAGGTATTGTTTTTATATTTTCCAAAAGGAAACAATGCTAAATTGAAAAATCTGAAATGAGTCAGCGTGCATTTATCTGCAATACAGTAATTACGCTGATAAAAAAATCGGCTTAATAGGTACATAGGCTTGGAAATGAAAGTAATTAAAATGCAATTGCAACCATTTCTGCATTCTCTGTTCTGTGTTCCTCAATCCCAAGTTTTGGAGCACATAAAATGACAGACCTGAGACAGAAGACATACCAGTAACAACTCAATTAAATTGCAAATGCTAAGCTTACATACTTACACACCAATGAGAAACTGATGAATACGACCCCATTTTCCAGCATCAAAAGGATGAAGTTTTTCCATTCCCATAAAAGAAATGTTGTAATTACTATGGTAAACAATAGGCCATTGTTGTGCTGAGCTACTGGTAGTTGCTTGATCAGATGTGGTTGGAATTTGTTCGACAGGATTTGACAAACTTGACATTTTTTTACATTATCAAACTAGCCTAAGCCTACTGCATCCTGAAGTAAAGAGGTTAAGAAAGGAATTCGAGTATCTGGCTTTAGTAGGCTACGATTTAAGAGTGCAACATTAATAATAATAATAATATGGTATTTGTAAACCCCTTAAAGTGACTCTGAACCCAAGCAAAAAAAAAATTTAGTTTTTAAGTTTTTGGCTGTTAATGCAATGTCATAGCAGCATACATTCACGAACTAGTTTATTTTTGGGTGCTGGGTTTGGTTTTTGCTTGAAATTATCGATTTAGTGTTTAGGTATAAATCAAAATCACTCCGTTATTTTTCCGCAAAACAAAACCAAGCAGGTAATGCTAAGAGGTAAAATTGATCTATAATGTAACAATAGATAATTGTGGCCATTGTGATTTTTGTAAGTTGCGGCATAATAGGAAAATATTTTGCCGGTTAGGTCAATATTGGATGCAAGCAGCACTGAACTGTAAACTATTGCATGGAAAAACGCTTTCGTAGTCGTAACCGGACGCATTCGGAATTTGGAACAATTTGGTAAAAAGCTTGCTCCAAATTCACGTGAAAACGAAAAACGGTCTTCACCGCAATTTGATGGAATATTCGGCCGGAAATTGACATTTTATTTGCAATTTTTTTGTCTGTACGTCCATGACGCTTTTTTTTAGTAAAGAACGCTGAATTTCCGTAAGGGAACGCTAAATCTCCATGGAGGGACGCATCCCCCCTACAATTTACGTACTGGATAAGCGGTAGGCTACCGGTACGTAAAACGTCCAGAAATTGTAGCTAGCCTGCAGTTAACACTAGCATCAGTCTTATATTGTGGAACTGAATTTTACAATAAGCGGCTATTGCTTGCTTGGGCCCAGCATTGGCACGTAGTTTCATTGGTTTAATGGAATAGCTATGTTTTCCAACTAGAGCGTACTGCTTCTCTTATAAATTATACAATTAAAAAGTAAAAAAAAAATTTTATTGCAAAGATACAGGCAGTAAGATAAACGCAACAAAAACTACAGGCGTAAAATTCGCCAACTAAAAATTCCAAACAGATTCTTGAGCAATGTTGGGACTGTGGCGGCCGTTCAGGTGATGGACTGGGGTTTTGATGAAGCGCGACGATGGCAGCTTGGGAGGTTGCCGGAACTGTAAAAAAATAATTTAATTAAAACGAATATCATACGTAATAACTATAGAATAGCTTAAAAGTAAAATTTCTGCAAATTAATGTAAACATTTCTGTAGTCATCTTTCTACAGGGACTCTGTAAGCCATAACAATGGTGCACATGAAAGTTTCTCTGATAATACTAGTTTCAGTGGCGTACGCAGGATTTTTCAATGGGGGGGTTTTCAAAAGTGACATCAAAAATTTGTTCGCGATCTATACTTTGGCGAATAAATAACTTAGCGTAATGTAACAAGATGGAGTCAAAGTCACACAGTGCGTAATGCAAATAAAACTTTTAAAACAAAAAACAAGCATTAAGCATACATCTGTAGTAAACATCATAAGGTTTGCAACTGAATGGGTGAAGAAAAAATTGTTCAAAACAAAAGCTACAAACCCCCAAACGATTATACACAGTGCAAAGCGTGGGGAGCACATAGCTAAAAATTCGCAATTGCGGGGGCCGTTTTGGGGGTATTGGGGGTCTGGGGGCGGAGCCCCCAGCGCTTGAAAATTTTGCATTTTTTTTTCAAAAATAACTTAATTTTAGGGCTATATTGATAAAAAATAATGCTTTTAAAACGTGGCATAGAAATGGTTGTGCAAACCTGCTTAAACTGTTTGCATAAATGGGCTATGTGGAAAGTGTCTAATGGTAAAATTTTAGCTCTCTTGTTTACATGCTGGTAAACCATAAAATCCCAGTTCAAGAAAACTCACACAGAGTAATCTATTTCGTCTATATTTTATAGAGAAAAATAAATGGGGGGGGGGGGCTAACGGAAAAAATTTTGAGACAAGTGATTGGTAATTAACTAATACTAAGTAGCCCCCCCCCCTATTCCTAAGTTTATAATATGTTTGTTGATGAAACCTATGTTTAGCCTTTTTACACTAGCGATCAAATCTGATTGCTTGTTTTTGGGCATTTTTCAAAGTTTTTATTAATTTGTATTAGACAAATTAGCCCCCCCCCTAAATTTATGTTTTAAAAGATGTTTTAAATCACTTTTTAGTCCATTCCAGTGCAAAAACCAGTCTCAGAAGTGCTAAAAACGTGGTATTTTCCTTATTCTGCATTTTGGTAGACAGGCCAATGGGGGGTCTATAACCCCCCACCTATGCTACTTGAAGTTACTCTGACTCGTAACACGACATTCCAGAGTTTCTGTATTACACTTACTCGCTTACAATGTTGCATTAAATAACAAAAAATTATTTACTATAATCAAATATTCGTATTAATATGAGAGTAAAGAAGCTTGCTTGTTTTGCGCAATAAGGCGATATTTTGAACAATATACGTCGGATCAATAAGGAGGATGATTTAAACCCCCACCCCCTTGTTTACGCCTTTGCGAATAAGTGAGTTATGTGGGCGATGGCTAATGGTAACATTTCAGTCCTTTAATTTACAAGCCGGTAAATCATAAAATCATAATTTGAAAAACTCACAAGCATTTATATTCTGTAGTTTATATAGAGTGAGACAGTTGGAGAAAGGGGGGTGGAGGGGGCGAATGGAACGAGATTTGAGTGCATTAATAATCAACTAATACTGAAACCCGATCTCTATGTTTTTGATGAAGCCAATGTTAAGCATTTTTAGCGGTTAAATGTGCTAATTTTGGCAATTTTTTGAAGTTATTATCAGAGGTGGAGTCCTCGAGGACGTCCTTGGCCTCGAGGACGTCCTCGAGGACACATTTTCAAGTCCTTGGCCTTGGCCTTGGCCTCGAAGGTCAAGTCCTTGGCCTTGGCCTTGGCCTCGAAGCCTCAAGTCCTCGAAAATTGCCCTGTCCTCGGCTCGAGGACAGCACTATTTTTTGAACAGTTGAAATTTCGTTGGAAAACGCCAGAAACATTGCAGAAAATTTGTGAGCACCTCTTTTGTTTTCCTTACTTGGAGCAAAGGCGTAGCCAAGGGGAGGGGGGCTGGGGGTCCACCCCCCTTCCCAATTGAAATTTCACCAATGACAAAACTGTGACAAAAAAGCCTATAGTTTCTTCAGTATCAGTTTCTTTTTAGCATTTTTCGCTTACTACAGTATAACTAAAAACAATATTGAAGACCAGGGGCTCCGTGTCCCCCTCAATTCAATTTTTGCCAGTCAATTTAAACGTATAACCCCAAGAAAACGGAGAGTTTTTGTCTTAAAAGTTGCTATCTCAGGTCCACATCTAGCCTTTTTGTGAACGTAATGCATTAATCAGGGCCGAATTTACCATAATGTGACGCAGTACCAGCAGTAACGTAGCCATGGGGGAGGCGGGAAATATAGCCCCCTCCCCATTGGCCTGTCAACCAAAATGCAGAATAAGGAAAATACCACGTTTTTAGCTCTTTTGACACTGCTTTTTGCGCTGGAATTGATTAAAAAGTGATTTAAAGCATCATTTGAAACATGTATTCAGGGGGGGGCTAATTGCCAAAAATTAAAGTCACAAATCAATGAAAACTTTGAAAAAATGCCCGAAAATAAACAATCAAATTTGATCGCCAATGTAAAAACTCCTAACATAGGTTTTATCAACAAATGTACCGTAAACTCAGGAATTAGGGTAGGGGGGGGCTATTCAGTGTTAGTCATAGGTGGGCACAAGTCCGTTAATCGTTAATCCGTTAATAACAAAGCTAACTTTTTCATTAACTCGTTAATCCGTTAAAAAGTTTCTTCATGTTAACGGACTAAATTAACTTCCGTTAAGTTCTGTTAACAGACTAAATTAACTTCCGTTAAGGTTTTTATCGTTAATATTTAGCACCATTATTCATTCATCGTACCTGGACAAACCATTTTGCACTGGTATCAATTAATTATCGCTGATCACAATTTCCAAAGATTTTCCAATCGCAGCTTCGTTAGTGCATTTGAACTTATATTTTTATCTTGAAATTAGATTAGACTGTAAAATATAACTTCAAAACACAAAAAGACCACCACAGCAATAAATATTTTCTTACTATCAGCTCTACAGCGTCAATACGTATTCTAGAAGCGAGTGAATAACAAGAAATGTAAATTACAAAATGTTAACGAATTAACGGACTTTATTAACCTCCGTTAATTAAAGCTAAAAATAACGGATTAACGTTAACGGAGGCGTGAAGTTTGTTAACGGACTAGTGGTTAACGAAGCTAACGTTTTGCATTTACTTGCACACCTATGGTGTTAGTTAATTACCAGTCACTCCTCTCAAATATCTTTCCAGTAGCCTTCCCCCAATTATTTTTCGTTATAAAACATAGACGAAATAGGTTACTCCGTGTGAGTTTTATTGAATAATAGGATTTTATGTTTTACCAGCACGTAAACAAGAGAACTGCAATGTTATCATTAGCCACTTCCCATATAGCCCATTAATGCAACCAGTTGAATCATGTTGGGCTGCCAATTTCTATGCCACGTTTAAAAAGCATTATTTTGTATTAAAATAGCTCTAAAATTAAGTTATTTTTGCAAAAAAATGCAAAATTTTCGAGCGCTGGAGGCTCCGTCCCCAGACCCCCAGCCTCCGGCAGCTGAGGGCTTCGGCCCTAACCCCCATTGGCCTCCGGCGACTGGGAGCCTGCCCCCAGACCCCCAAAACAGCCCTCCCCCAATGCGAATTTCCAGCTACGCGCCTGAGTACCAGCTAAGGGTTCCGAGCTAAAATCGAAAGACTTTTTTTGGTCTTCACCTATATTTGGCAGAAAGATGTTGCGAAAATATCTTAAGTGCCAGGGGCCTAGCGCGAAATAAATCCGGCCCAGCAATAACATGGTTAGTTGCCGTAAGCATCTCTTTTACCATTTTTCAATAACAATTTAGTAATTCACCTCCAACCTCGCCGGTTTTTATGCACAAAATACTTTTTTAAAAAATTAGCCATGGAAAATGCTGATTGAACGAATCATTAAACTTCAATTGAGGGGGCCTGGGCCCCCTAGCCGAACATGTACTCCTATAACTGGTTATTGTCATGACAAAACAAAAATCTCAAAGGAAAATCTTCGAGTGGATTATTATTCTCTGCTAAAATGTTAGAAGAGACAATGCACCTTACTTCCCCTACCTGGACCAGATCACTTACAATTAAATTTAACTCCAAAATCCAAGATGTTAAACGTGTTTTGGACTTAAATTGCAAGTTAAAGGAGTATTAAGCAATTTGGTTTTTTCAATTGGCTTTCAAATGTCAAAAATCTAGTGCTTTTAAATGACTCTGTACACTTGCGAAATGTGATTCAATGGCATTAAAATAACTTTTTTTTCAAAAAACTTACAAAAAATCCCCCCTCAAAGCCTATGGCGGCTGGGGGCCCCGCCTCCAGACATCCCGTTTGTGATATCTTTGAGTTACACCAACTTACTCAACACGTTTCCAAAGTTAAATACTTGCGTTTTTGAACTATTAGTTTAAGCCCTCTCCCTTTGCAAAATCCTGGTTACGTGCCAACAGCCAACGATTTCAGATCTTCCATCCTACAATGTATTTGTCCTACAAAAACTTCCTCTTTGGAAAAATTTTGATGACGTCATTTCATGTGATTTGTGGTTTAGACCTCCCCCAATCAAAAATTTTGGGTACGCCTATGAATTGGAGATCGCCTGAAAAAAATTTTGAAGACGTTTTTTTTGGAGAACACTTGCGCCTGTGTCCTTGGTCCTTGGCCTTGGCCTCGAGCATTCCTGTCCTTGGCCTCGAGAGGTTCTGTCCTCGGAAAGGCTGTCCTTGGCCTTGGCCTTGGCCTCGGATTTTTTTTGTGTCCTTGGCCTTGGCCTTGGCCTCGAGCCTTGTGTCCTCGACTCCACCTCTGGTTATTATTGATTTATAAGCCATTTCGGTGACAAATTAACCTCCCCTAAAAAACTCTAAATGCTTTAAAAGTTGCTTTAAATCATGTTGGAGTCCTTGTCATTGCAAAAAAAACAGGCTCAGATGTGCTAAAAATGTTATATTTTCTTTACTGTGCATTTTAGTCGACAGACCAATGGGGGGGGTTTGAACCCCCAAAACCCCCCCTGCGTACGCCCTTGACTAGTTTTATTGACAAAACACAGCTGAGGATAAAAAAAAAGCAAAACAGAGCCGTTGGTATTTGCTTTCAATAAAAAAACTGTTCAGAACTGCTTTGGTGCTCAGTGCTCTCGAAAGTTTTCAAAATACTACATATCTTAAAATTCACTGTTTCGTTAGATTGGATTTAAACTGATTATTTAAACTGAATGTTTATCAAACTTATAGTCTTAACAACTGCCATAATATTTTTCAGCTGCCGGAGTAAAAATCGATTGGTTGCTATTTTACATATACCACATAACCGCAGTTTCTCCCAACCCGACAACGCAAAAATACTGCGTCTCCAATCGTGACAAAGAGCCTGGTTTATGATGCGACACATCCTGGGGCGACCGACCTGATGTGAGACAACTCATCAAGGGGCTCTGATGCAAAGTGAAATTTTGGGGGGGCAGCTGCCCCTCCTGGCTACGTCACTGACGTGCGCATCTACAATTAAACTAGGTAAAATTCGTGTCTTTTCGAATAAGGGACATTTTCTAAAAAAAAGACAATTGCATTTTCGCATTAATGCGTTAAACCGAGGTTTGACTGTATCTTGAGTCAAAGTTTGCAATTTTGGACGAATTTCAAGCGAAATTAAGATCAGGCGGCACAGTTAACAACCATAATATGCTGACACTCCATTATTGAAAAAATACGAAACTACCTGTAGACTGAGCAGCATTGCGCAGATGCGGTTCTGTCGCAAAACGACCGCTGGTGACTGAGTCCGATATCCGAAAGGTCGTCTTTGCAATGAAGTAGAAACCTACATAACACAGTTAAATTGACACAAGCTGCGAAAATATAATTAACCGATTCAAAAAGCTTTGCTTATTGAACTTCTAGCTGTAGCAGCGTTTATTTAAAAAGACACTGTCTATAGTAGGGTTGCCTAATGTGCGGCCCATTATTATTTCGTGAAAAGTAGCAAATTTGCGTTTCGTTGGCCACTACATAAGCTAGCTTTAACTTTTTTGGTTTTTGGTGTTAATATTTTTATCTCCGCGTAGTTTGCATTTCAAAACGCGTGTCACAGCAGATCTATACTTCACAGTTTGTAAAAGGTGAGTTCAGTAGTACAACTATTGGGAAATAAGCGTTGCTTGGGAGGGGGGTTGAAGCCTCCATCTTAACCAAGTAATTTAAAAAGTTTCAACCAAATAACGTAAAAAAAAAGTTAAATTTTTTTAAAGGTTAACTCCGCGGTTTAGCAATGATTTAATATGGTAGGGCAATTCAAAACTTACATGAGCATTACGCAGTATTCGGAATAAAAATTATCCAAGCATTTTTGGAGAGTTTTGCGGCCCACTAAAGCTCAGAAAAAAAGGTCATGCAGTCAGCTTTTCAATAAGTTTGAGCACCCCGGGTCTAAAACATAAATTTTAATCTACAAGCTTTAAGCAACTGATTCCCAAACCTCGTCTATATATACAGCAGAACAAATAAAATGGTAAAATATACCAATGCTTTCTGTGTCGAACATTCAGTCTAATAAACTAAATTATGAAGCACAGTTACTAATGCTTGTATTTATCACAGTGAAACCGAACCGACTTGCCACAATTTTGGTACATAATTTTGGTGATCTAATTTTGGATTTGCCACAATTTTGGTACATACCAAACTGGGGTTATGGCATGTAATTTTCTCACACCAGGATGGCCTAGCACAAAACGTAAAGAACCATGAAACGAAATCTCATTGATCTATATGGTTTTACTGCGAAAGTGGATTGTGTAGTTAAACTTTCCTTGCTTTCTAACTGATTGCGAGCAAGACATGTTTCATTCCAAACTCGGGTTATGGCATGTTTTTATTTTCAGACTAATAAAACCAAGCACGAAACGTAAACAGCCGTGATATGAAATGAATTGTTTTTCTTTTCTACAGATGAGTTTCTAATGCGAAACCACACGTCCTTCATTATGCCTTTAACATTTAACAGCCTTTTCAAGTTGTTTCTAACATACCGTATATACTCGCCTATAGGTCGCACTATTAGTTTTGTGTTAAAAAAGTTGAATTTAGCGTTGACTCGCACATAAGTCGCACTATCTTTTTTGCACAGATAACTTCGAAAATTAAGATAAATTTTCGAAGTTAGCTGTGCGAAAATTAAAATAAACTTCAAAAATTAAAATAAATTAAAAACAAATAACTTCGAAATCGAACATTAAAATCGCAAAACCATTTTTTCTTAACAAAGCGGGAAAATCCAACGCACGCTGAGCGGTCGCATGTGCGTGTGCGCACATGAAACTGTCTCGCATTGGTATGTGCGAGCACAAGCGCAAGCGCAATTCATGTCTATAACGGCTTATCAGCCGGAAAATACGGTACTTGCAATAGCCAAAAACTTTCAAGGTATGTCGCGCGGATAGGTCGCACCCGTGTTTTTTGTTAAAAAATATGAGAAAAAAGTTGCGACCTATCCGCGAGTATATACGGTAGTTATAAATATCGTAGTCACACAAAAACAAATTCGTGCTTGCTTGCATCCAAGTCTATACTTTCATGAAAGGTATAATCTGGATCTCCCACTGAGTCATCTTGATATGAGATGCTGGCGATATCAAATTTTAGTTTTTTCGGGGAGTAGGCAAGGAAATTGCTCCCAGCATTTCGCTTTGATGGCTTTTTGAAATTTATTGCTTTTGTTTCAAAACCAATAAATAGTAGGGTGGAGAGAAAAACCAAAATTTTTGAATTTAAAAAGTGGTCTTGATATATGGCCCTAAATACCATATGAAATACTTTTATCACAATTTTGAGTTTTTGCATCCTCTAGTGGCCGTGCAATTTTATCGAACGTGCTTAAATAAATCACTTTTACCATATCTCACTACCCACATATGCTAGAAAGCTAATTTTTAGCTTCAAATTTGCAGAAACAGCACATTTATATTTCCATGAAAAAGAACTTTGCCATAAAAACGTACAGGAAAAAAAACTACAGCCGAATGATTGATTACAGATTTACGGATTATTGATAAGTTTCCAGTGCTCTACTTTAATTGCATTGCAGTTCGCATTGGCATTGAAAATACGTCAGATGAGGTTAAATTTATGCATATTTGCACTTTTAGTGTGCCATGCTGCCTTATCAGCTTAAAATAGTTTCTTTAATGGCAACTAGCCTTACTCAAGTGGGTAATGTGCAGCACAGTATAGTACTAATGTTCAAAGTTATTGCATCATCCAGGATTGGTTGGCTCTTGCATTATCACATTTTTTATGCTTAACTTGAGGAATTATATCTAGTTCATTCAAAAACAGGTAAGATTGTACAGTTTAATTCAAAAGCACTGAAAGATGCCAAAGTACAAAATTAGAATTAGAAAAGCAATTTGTATCATGATTAGAAAAGCTACAGTTCTGAAAAGAAAAAAATTTAGCAATATATTTTAATGAACAATTTAATACCATTGTTTATTGTATTGTAAATGCAGTATATACTGTGCTTGCTGGCATAAATTTAGTTATTTGTGAAGCCGCATGCTAACCAAAAAAAGATTCAAGTCTAATGTTACTTGTACAAAGTTGTATGGGGGAGAAAATTTTTAAATTTCTGCCAAACATTTACCCGTTGTGTTCTGCTTTTGATGTTCAAAAAAAGGATGATCATTAAATGTCATTCTCAAGCCACACTGAATTTCACATTGCTTTCTTTGTTTATTATCATAGCCAAAAAATATCAAAAAGTTTATCAGTATCTTGCAAAAAATTAGTTTCAAGCTCTTTGTATCGATCAGATGTTTAAGATTTTTATGGTTTTGCTGTTACAGTAAACTTTGATGACTGTATAGTCGACTTCGATGTCCTAATTAATAAATTCTGAAATTCTTCGTGCAATACTCAGCTTATATATTGAATAAACATTGCACCAAATTCATTTGTTCTTTTACAACAATTTGAGCTCTATCCAAGTTCCTGAAGTGATTAAAGTTGAGCAAATGCTCAAATCACTTCTCTTTTGGTTGGCAGAAATCCTGGAGAGAAATTATTGGAACTTCAAAATATTTTGCCATCAAAAAACTTTTTACAAAATTAGACTTGGATCTTTTATTAGTTAGCATGCTGCTTCACAAATAACTGAATTTATGCCAGGTAGTACAGTATATACCGCATCTACAATAAAATAAACAATGGTAGGCCTATCAAAATGTTTGTTAAATATATAGCTAAATTTTCTTCTTTTCAGAACTGTAGCTTTTCTAATCATGATACAAATTGCTTTTCTAATTCTAATTTTGTACTTTGGCATCTTTCAGTGCTTTTGAATTAAACTGTACAATCTTACCTGTTTTTGAATGAACTAGATATAATTCCTCAAGCTAAGCACAAAAAATGTGATAATGCAAGAGCCAACCAATCCTGGATGATGCAATAACTTTGAACATTAGTACTATACTGTGCTGCACATTACCCACTTGAGTAAGGCTAATTGCCATTAAAGAAACTATTTTAAGCTGATAAGGCAGCATGGCACACTAAAAGTGCAAATATGCATAAATTTAACCTCATCTGACGTATTTTCAATGCCAATGCGAACTGCAATGCAATTGAAGTTGAGCACTGGAAACTTATCAATAATCCATAAATCTGTAATCAATCATTCGGCTGTAGTTTTTTTTCCTGTACGTTTTTATGGCAAAGTTCTTTTTCATGGAAATATAAATGTGCTGTTTCTGCAAATTTGAAGCTAAAAATTAGCTTTCAAGCATATGCGGGTAGTGAGATATGGTAAAAGTGATTTATTTAAGCACGTTCGATAAAATTGCACGGCCACTAGAGGGTGCAAGAACTCAAAATTGTGACAAAAGTATTTCATATGGTATTTAGGGCCATATATCAAGACCACTTTTTAAATTAAAAAATTTTGGTTTTTCACTTAACCCTAGTAAATAGGTGAAAAGATGTAATTACAATTGCCAAAGTTGTGATAAATACGTTACCCGGTTTCAAGCATTTTTCGCTCTCCTCAAGTCGATTTAACATACAATTTAAATAAATTCAAATACACACACAATGTCTAGCCTTGGCATAAAAAACCTAAATTTGAATAAATTTGACAAGCAATTTGACATTGCCCTTTAAGCCTTGGAGGCATTGGCATGTAGTTGGCATTTAAAAAGATGCATTATTGTTTCACCAAGTCAGTCCTACCCGCCCAAAACCGGAAAGAGCAAACTTCAGAAAAAATGAATTGTTGAATTTCAATTGTCTCTCGTCAAGTATAGTAGCGGTAACTAAAGAAAAAAGCACAACATAATAGCAAAACGTAACTTACAGCAATGCCCAGCAACACTAAATAGTATTACAGTAGCTTCGAAAAAATTATCATGAAATTTAAATAAACTTACCTCTGTCGTTCACTGTAAACAATCAGCAGCACTACACTAGTAGGTTACAGTGGCAAATCTATGCTAGCAAAGTATTACCAACCATGCACCACAGTATGACGAAGCTATCAATATATTCAGCATTAGCAAGTTAAGCCTGTTCCAGTAGGCTACGGTAATCAGTAACAGTACGCAAATAAACGAACCTGATTTTGCGGGTACCATGCACATAAAATCCAAATCAGGCTCAAGTGACAACAAAAGGTCCAAGCATCTCTAAACATAATTGTGAACATAAATAAGCCTACAATACAATGAAATGAGATTACTACAAACTCTAATCCGTGTTGTGTCAAGGCTACTACAGCAGGCTCGCTTCCGTCAGCTATTCGAGCCCCTATGATACCTCAGCAAAAGAAGTCAATGACAGCAAGATAAGACAGTATAAAACGGTTCAGTACTTCAACTACTGCAGCAATCAACACTATCATTTAATAATCAATCACCAACAACCCAGGCTAAGCAAACTACGCATAGCCGAATGAGCCTAAAACATGCTAAAACTAGTAAAAAAGTATACGTACCAAAGCTTAATCTAATTGATACAACATTCCAACAGTTTCATCCACGTTCAAGACAGCAAACTTAACCTAAACTTAACTCTAAGCAACCTCGGTCATCAACCAACTTAATCACTCACAAAAAGACCTAAAATAGTAAACATTTTGCGGTTGTCAACGAGATCATTGTTGCCATTTATATTCAAAGCTGAGTAAAAAACAAAAAAGCGGAAAACTAAGCATGCATGCCATCACAATTGGCATTAAAAAGATGCATCATAGGCATGTAGTTCAAAAGTTTCAAATGATGATAAATAAATTAATAATTTTGAATTGATTGTGCAATGGATTTACGCCGATGTAAACAATAAAGTTTGAAGCTAATTAGACTTAGTTGTTAATATTTTGTTCAATTGTTTTCAGACTTAAGTCTAGAAAGTTTGTAGATTCGTCCACTGGGTAAAGTAGAAGAGTCAATTGTGCAAATAATTTGTTTCTAAGGAACAGTACAAAAGTCATCTTGCTCAGGCTAACAAAATGATAGTGATGGGCCATATGGGGCTGTGGGCATATAAATTTAACATCGTCTTCCAGTTGCGGTTCACTTACCCATAAAATGAGACCCACACACCAATGAAAGTTATACCAGCAAGCCACAAAACCCATGATTTTAACGTTTTGGTATACTGCTGGTAAAAAATTACATGTCGCAGAAAAGTTTAAGTCTGAGCAAATATACTTGCATCCAATTTGATTTGCTGATATTTAGTGATAAAAGTGATGTGAACATGTTCCAGGATATTTAAATATGGTTAGGGAAGCCTATAGCCTACCGTTTATACGTTTTAAACGTGGCAAATGAAAAAAAAAAGCTCTAAACAACACCCTAGCTATTATTTGATACGTGATAATGCATGTTAATTCAGTTTGACAAAGCTTGGTTTCATAATAGCCATGAAAAGTAGTCATTAAAATGGGCATAAAACATTTTTTAAGAAAAAAAAAGTCAGAGCACCCCATAACCGAGGCGCAAAGAGAAACACCTAAATTATTAAATAACTTATAAACCAATCTTTTCTGCTTAAAAATAACCGTTTTATTGTATTTGGCATGGTCAAAAAATGGGGGGGGTAGCAATTTACTGCATCCTCCTACCTTAACTTTGAGCGTTAGAGGTAAAAATCACTCATGCGTATCCTCAAAATTCACTTTCTGGCACAATTTTAAACAGACCATATCTCAGGAACAGCTTGTGCTAGAAAGCTGAAATTTTTTGCAAACAGGCTTTTTTTTCTTTGTTCTACCTACCCCCATGCCAAGTTTGGAGAAGATTCTAGAAGATGGGTTGACAGCCTGTCAAATTAAGCATGGATTGACCCATAGGCTAGGCAGATAGCCTAGATTTAAACAATTACATAGCTTCACTTACACAGCAGGTCGTAAGTAGCCTAACATCACTTATTTTCTTGTCAGTTGCTGTCGTCAATGCAATAGTAGGCTATGCCAATCTTTGAATACAACCACCAGCATTAGGCAGTTAGGCTAACTAGTGGTCTCACTACCGATAGGCCTAGTCCAACTAGTACTAACCTAAACCAGGCCTAATATAGGCAGTACGAAACAACATTTTATACTTTATCTTTGGTTTGCGCTGTTACCCTACTTATTTTCAATCCTAGCCTACACCAGGCGAAGCTCTAATCGTGAACTGACTGACTGAACAAGCGTACTATCATGCATTACCACTTGTGACGCGGAAGCTTGTGACGCGGAAGTTAGTGACGTAACTTTCTATTTGTGGAATGGATCAGTGATGTTTGACATGATGTCACTCAGTAACGATGAAACGGAGAGAAATAATTTTTTTTGCACAAACCTTAGAAAACTCCAGAGTTTTGATTTATTTAGTTTTTAACGAAATTCAAACACCGTTCAGCCCCTGTTTAAGATAATACTGGAAGTCACCAGCATATCTGCCAAAGGGGCATGGTAAAAAAGCAAAACAGTGTACAAGAAATAAACGCAAGAAAGCACTAAGCTGCTGAGTGAAGAGTAGCAACAAACAAGAATAGCCTAGGCAAGCAAAACATGCTATACAACACTAATGAAATGAGTAGCCTGGTGACAAGGCAGTCTGTAGTGGTAACATGAAGTAATAAAAGCAAAAACACTAACATGAAATAAAACAGCCAAAACAAAACCAAAAAACCAGGGGCCACGTGTTGCATTTGCAATTGCATAAATCCTGCCCTAAATATAGTGTATTACTGAAATCAAGACCAAAAGGCGTGCTAGCCAACAGTTTACAATTACGGCGGCTATCATGAAATTTTTTTTGAACAGTTTCTTTTAAGGTTAGAATGAATATTATCAACCCTTCCAGTCACATCACGTGATCAGTCGATTTCCTTTTTTTCTTTTTTGCAAAAGTTTTGGTTGTTTATAAACTTCATAATTTCGCAATCCGTGTCACACCGCAAATACGAGACTGAAGGAATAATCATGCAATGCTTATGGAGGTTGGACAGTGGCTACGTAAATACCAGCGTAACTTATGCTTGCATTTGCAACCAGAGGTGGAGTTGAGGACACAAAGCTCGAGGCCAAGGCCAAGGACACAAAGAAAATCCGAGGCCAAGGCCAAGGACAGCCTTTCCGAGGACAGAACCTCTCGAGGCCAAGGACAGGAATGCTCGAGGCCAAGGCCAAGGACCAAGGACACAGCCGCAAGTGTTCTCCAAAAAAAAAGGTCTTCAAAAAAGTTTTCCAGGCAATCTCCGATTTAAAGGCATAGCCAGAATTTTTGATTGGAGAGGCCTAAACCACAAATCACATGCAATGACGTCATCAAAAATTTGCCTGCTTTTCACTTAACCAGGATTTTGCAAAGGGAGAGAGCCTCAACTAATATAGTTGAAAAGTGCAAATACCTAACTTTGGAGACGTTTTGAGAAAGCCAGTGTAACTCAAACGTATCACAGACGAGGGTCTGGGGGCAAAGCCCCCAGCTGTTGGGCGATTTTTTGTAATTTTTTGGTAAAAAAAGCTATTTTAATGCCATTGAATCACACTTTGCACATGTTTAGAATCATTTTAAAGCACTAGATTTTTGACATTTGAAAGCCAATTAGAAAAATTAAATTGTTTAATCCTCTTTCTAGTTGCAATTTAAGTTCAAAACACGTTTAACATCTTGCATTTTGGAGTTAAAGTTTAATTGTACGTGATTTGCTCCAGGTAGGGGGAAGTAAGGTGCATTGACTCGTGCAACATTTTAGCAGTAAATGAAAACCCACTCGAAGATTTTCCTTAGAGATTTTTGTTTTGTCATGAAAATAGCCAGTTATAGAAGTGCATGTTAGGCCAGGCGGCCCAGGCTCCCTTTACTGAAGTTTAACGATTTGTTCAATCAGCATTTTCCATGGCTAATTTTTTTAAAAAGTATTTTGTGCGTAAAAACGGGCGAGGTGAAAGTGAATTTATGATTTGTTATTGAAAAATAGTGCAATAGATGGTTAGTTTCGCTTACTAACCATGTGTCAGGCGCGCAGCCAGAAATTCGCAATGGGGGGGGCTGTTTTGGGGTCTGGGAGCAAAGCCCCCAGCCGCCGGAGGCACGGGGGTTTGGGGGCGGAGCCCCCAGCGCTCGCAAATTTTGCATTTTTTTGCAAATATAACTTAATTTTAGAGCTATTTTAATAAAAAATAATGCTTTTGAAACGTAGCATAGAAATTGCCAGCGCAATATGATTCAACTGGTTGCATTATCGCGCTATGAGGGAAGTGGCTAATGATAACATTGCAGTTCTCTTGTTTACATGCAGGTAAATCATAAAATCCTATTATTAAACAAAACTCACACGAAGTAATCTATTTCGTCTGTATTTTATAAAGAAAAATAATCGGGGGGGGGGCTAATGGAAAGATATTTGAGAGAAGTGATTGGCAATTAACTAACACTGAGTAGCCACCCCCCATCTTTATTCCTGTTATAATATATATAATATATAAGAGTTTATAATATATTTGTTGATAAAACCTATGTTTGGCGTTTTTACTCTAGCGATCAAATTTGATTGCTTATTTTTGGGTATTTTCTAAAGTTTTCATTGATTGGTGACTTTAATTTTTGACAAATTAGCCCCCCCCCCCCCCCCCGCCCCCGGCTACGCTACTGGCCATGTTATTGCCGATCCGGATTTCCATCGCGCTGGGCCCCTGGCACTTTGGAGATTTTCGCAACATCTTTCTGCCAAATGTAGGTGAAGACCATAAAAAGTCTTAAGATTTGAGCGCAGAGCCCTAAGCTGGTACTGCGCCATAATGTGGTAAATCCAGCCTTGGTTAATGCATTACGTTCATAAAAAGGCTAGATGTGATCCTGAGATAGCAACTTTTAGGATGAAAACTATCCATTTCTTCCAGATTTACGTTTAAAATGGCTGGCAAAAATTGATTTTAGGGGGTCTCGGGGCCCTTGGTCTTCAGTATTGTTGTTTGCTACTGGTGTAAACGAAAAACGCTAAAAAGAAACTGAAACTGAAGAAACAATAGGCTTTTTTGTCACATTTTTGTCATTGATGAAATTTCAATTGGGGGGGGAGGCCCGCTTGGCTAAGCCTACGCTCCAATTGCGCAAAATAAAAAAGGTATTTACAAATTTTCTGCGAGGTTTCTGGCGTTTTCAACAAAATTTCAACTGTTCAAAAATAGTGCTGTCCTCGAGCCAAGGACACGGCAATTTTCGAGGACCTAAGGCTTCGAGGCCAAGGCCAAGGACTTGAGGCTTCGAGGCCAAGGCCAAGGACTTCAAAATGACTTCAAAAGGACGTCCTCGAGGACTCCACCTCTGTTTGCAACACAGGTAGATATTTACCAGACAACAGTAAGAAATAGATATTATTAAAAAGCCTGATAAGGAATGTAATTTAATGCAAGCTGTTACTGAGGTAGCTAATTAGTAGGCTACACTGTATAGCCTAATTTAGTTACTGTAGTAATACTAAAAGCAGATATAGCCTACTGTAGGCTACTGCAAATATAAAAATATGCCAACTTGTACTTGCTACAGTACGAAGTAGCCTAGTTTGCAGTTGGGCAGGGGGCAGTATTTCCACTAGGCCTACTTCGCTACTTCAATTTTTAAGCAAGTACCGGTACGAAGTTAATAAGTATGGTGCTTAACAGTTAAGGCACACAAAAGTGTATCCTTCAAATCATGTCTGATGTTGCTGGTCTAGATTTACTAAATGAGGGTTTATTGTTTAACACTGTCTGATCAGTGACTAGAGGATAAAAATGCCAGTGCAAGAACAACTGAGTCTTTGTTACCCCGAATTCTAAAAGTTAAAGGTAGGCTAGATAAGTCTGAAGTAAGCTGATCTGTAATTTTCTTACTGAACAATATTGCTTTTCATTCTTCAGATTTACAGCTTTGAGTTCCATGCTCCAAGAAGTTAAATTGATCTGAAGGAAAAAATATATTCCTAAGATTTACAAAGCTATGCAATATGCACTTGTAAAGTACAAAATATAATATCAAATCTATAATTTCATGATAATATAATTATAAATATAATTTCATAATATCAAATCTGTTTCTGTTGTTAAAGATCTGGGTATACATGTGTCAAATAATCTCAAATGGTCATGTCATGTTAGTCACATTTACAATGTTGATTCAATGTGTACTTTTCAAGTTTTGCATTCCTTTTCATCCAAAAATATATGGACCTTGCTCAAAGCCTACACCACTTACGTCAGACCCAAACTCGAGTACAACACTGTTGTTTGGAGTCCTTTTTTTGCAAAAAGACATCAATCTTGTTGAATCTGTTCAAAAGAAATTTACGCGTCATATTTGTATTCGATGTAAAATTAGTTTTAATTCGTATAGTGATCAATTATTATCTAACATAAATATTAATTCGTTAAAATATCGCCAATTGGAATTTGACCTTATTCTCATGTTCAAAATATGTCATAATGTGTGATCTAAATTTTTATGAGTTTTTCAAACTTTGCAAAAGTAGATACAATTTACGTCAACATTCTCTTACAGTTGAATCTTTGTTGCATCCTAAACATGAGCAGTATTGTTATTTTTTCTTCAAGCGCATTGTTAATATATGGAACAATTTTCCCGAAAGTATCATAAGTGCTGAAACTTTACCTATTTTCAATCGACGTCTTCACAAATTTGATCTCCATAATATTGCCAATTTAACATACTAACTTGTTTGGTTTGTAACGCTTTCTTGCTTTCTGTGTGTAGTTTGTCTTACATGTAAGTGTGCTCGGATGTGAATCAAGCACCATTGTGGTGTATTTCAAATAAATAGATAAACATAAAATTAATTGGAGCCACTAACTAACAACTAATATAAATCATTAGGCTACCTGAAGGATATCACAGTTAATACCCCAGCTCAAATTTGCCTAGAAAGTGATGTATACATAGAAGACAGTAGAACAGTGCATCAAATCTTCTATCTGTTTATGTCATTCATCTTTTGTGTAGTGGTATATTGGTAGATTCAAGGCCTTGGCTACTCTTTTAAAGTCACACCAATTTTGTTGTTTTAAGCCCAGAAACAGTGCGAACAAGTCCCACTAGAACATACAGGATCACATGTACTGAAATAATTACAAGGACTGCAGGAATTTTAAACCTAACTCAAACTTGAATCTTGATCCCTCAAATTGTGATCCTTTCGATCTTTGTGGTCTTATATACAGTATATTTATATGACAACCCTAATCCTTGTCCTGTTTATTTTTTTAGCATCGGGGGAAAGTTTTAGATGTTGCTAAAATGTGTCAGTAACAAAAAATAAACTTAAAATTAAAATTTAGAAGGAACACTGCATACAAACACTATATGGCAAAATTATTAGAATGAAGATACTTAAATGAACAGGCATAATAATTGATAATGTATCTCCTTTAAATATGGCATCATGTGCAAGCGCAATTCATACAGATTTTTTTGTCATTTTACAATTTTGCTTGGGTTTAATTAGATTGAATGAGAGGATTATTCAGCTCACAGTCAGATAGTTTGCTATTGGTGATGATGGATACTAGCAATTATGACGAAAGTAAACACTTAATTCATATCGTTTGTCTTAGTGGTAAACATTTAATTCATATCTACTGTAATTGTTAATTTAATGTAATGCAGCCTACTTATGATTGCATTGGGTGTAAAATTCATCAAACAACATGTTCCAGAAAGACTATTTCGAGGTGGAATTATTTCATTTTGCAGATCTAGTTAATATTGTAGTTTTATTGAATAGCTGCTAGACGTTTTGCAAGGAAAATCATTGAATGTAACAGTAAGCTGGACCTACTGTACACTACATTGTACTGCATGTAGAACACATATCAAACTTTGTTAGCTATAGCAGTTTTGACATTATCTGTGTTCATTTATATAACTAATAAAAGAAAATACGATGCCAAAGCAAAATGCTGATGACTATGACTTGACCAGAAATGATGAAGTTTATGAACAGAGTATTGCTAGTGAGTGTACTGTTGTATTGAATTTAGCTACTTAAAAGATTTTGAGCACACATCAACCAGATAAGCCTTGGTTGATCAAAATCGGTTGTTGACTTGGCCTTTTCATGTTTGCATTGTTAGTATCCACAATACGCTTATCACTGCAAAACTACACAATAAGAGCAATGAACATGTTGAAAGTTCACTGTTAAAGTTTTATAGAGATGGTGTATCAACGATTTGTAAATAACTGCTGTGCTTTACTTGCAAAACTCATTCATTGTATTCATCGTTTAAATGATGTGAGATAAGTCCATTCTGTTTACAAACCCAGTACAAACCTGTGCCCATTTTTGCTGTACTAGTAAGTTTCTGAAAAGGTTGGTACTGTATGTCCGTAGATTGTAGTTTTGCGACCTGCAAGGATGCTACAGTAAATTTATTTTTCAAATAATGTAATGAAAATTTCTGTTTTTTTACATGGCTATTTATCTTTCTAGATATTGCAACCCAGCAACGTATAGTATGGCATTGCTATCTTCAAGCTAGATGAAAGACAATTCAGAGACAATTTCACCAGAAACTACCTTGATAGTTTTGCCAAAATCTTGACTTGGTAAGTTTTCAAACACCTTTTCAAATTATGATCGCCGAATCTTCCATTAAGAGCACCTGTATTTAACTAAAAGCCGAACTTTTCTGGCATCGCTGTGCATTCCTTGCAAGGGGCACCCAAATCAGTGTATGAGGATTATTCAAAAGTCTATCTGGAACTTGTTGCAATCTAATGACATGAGTTATTTCTCTGTAAAGATTGTTTTAATGAAGTTATATTGAAAAAAGCTAGGTATATGGTATATAAGTCTGGTCAAGTCTACTCTGGCAATGGACATTTTTTGTTCTTAGTCCAGTTGCTTATGGGCAAAAAAGATTCAAATCGTGCATTCCATATTACATCTGCATTCCATATTACGTAGAAGCAATTTTATTATTGATTTTGGGAGATCAAATCATACTGAAAAAATTGCTTTGATTAAAATAAAATGTTCATGTATTCGAAGCTTTTTGTCTGACAGTCTTCAAAGTTTCGAAGACATGAACAGTTTAATTAAAGCAATTCTCAAGTTTTATACCATTAATCATCGTTACTAAAAAAATTGTAAAAAAATCTCAAGAATATCGAGTTTTCTAATTTGGCCACTAGGTGACACCGAGGCCATGGGAAGAGGATTTGCGATGTCGCTGTGTCACATTTTTTTAGTATGTTTTGATCTCCCAAAATCAACGACATTGATTCTAATATGGAATGCACGATTTTTCTTTTAAGCGACCGGATTATCAGAGATACACAGTACGGGTCTGCAGATTGCAAAATAATCGTATATTTCGTTTATAAAAGAAAGATCGATGAAAGAAGTGATAAATTAGACAAACTAACAAATTATCGTAAGTTTTAAACAGAGGTGGAGTCCTCGAAGACGTCCTTGGCCTCGAGGACGTCCTCGAGGACACATTTTGAAGTCCTTGGCCTTGGCCTCGAAGGTCAAGTCCTTGGCCTTGGCCTCGAGGCCTCAAGTCCTCGAAAACTGGCCTGTCCTCGGCTCGAGGACAGCACTATTTTTTGAATTGTTAAAATTTTGTGGAGCGCTTGAAAAATTTCTTGGAAAACGTTTTTTTTTGTGGAGATCGCTTGAAATATTTTTGTGAAGACCTTTTTTTTTTTTTTGGAGATCGCTTGAAAAATTTTTGTGAAGACTTTTTTTTTTTTTGGAGAGCACTTGCGCTTGTGTCCTTGGTCCTTGGCCTTGGCCTCGAGCATTCCTGTCCTTGGCCTCGAGAGGTTCTGTCCTCGGAAAGGCTGTCCTTGGCCTTGGCCTCGGATTTTTTTTGTGTCCTTGGCCTTGGCCTCGAGTCTTGTGTCCTCGACTCCATCTCTGGTTTTAAACTTCCAGAACGGCGAAGAAAACGCCATTGTCATTTTAAGCAATATAAAAGAAAACCATTGTCATGTGCCCTGTGAAGTGTAGTGGAACGGATTAGTCATTTAATTCCAAGGGTTTGCTACGGTACGTAACGGTGTGATGTTCTGTAATCCGTACCTCTAGAAATATACCCTACCGCAATTCCGTACCTCATTCAATTACCGTACGTAAATGTACAATACGGAAAAAATTTCCGTGTTTATTTCGTACCACTGGTTTGCCAGGTTTGGATAATCTGTTGCACAAATTAAGGTATCGAAACGTGTCAAAAATGTTGCTGATTTGTGGAGCAGACAAGCAGTGAAAATCATTTTGATTGCGAAAGGTGTAAAAAAAAGGCTGCACACATATACCGATCAATCAACGATCGCGTGGATGGAGCGTTTTCTACTGAAATGGTGGATTCAAGTTCGATTCCTATGGGGTCAAACCAAAGACTTAAAAATATGCTCTTCACAGCTTTCCGCTTGACGTCCGGCACTAAAATGGAACGATGCGAAGCTTCCACCGTGTGCGGTGGACAGGTGGCAGCTTGAGTCCGAGATCAAAAGGTTCCTTCACTGTCTCCTGGCCAAGGCAACTTGGTGGATAAAGATGTAATCACAACTATACGTTCTGCTGCTGTCTGAGAATGTTCACTGTGTGGTTTCCATAATAAGTTCACTGCGACTGTAAGAAGACATTAACAGACTAAACAAGCTCTAGGGTAGGTACGGAAAAATAATACCGTATTTTTGTAACGTAATGTACTTCTCTGAAAAATACCATACGTAACTCTGTACCTTACTGTTTCGAAAAATCGAAGCGTATTTCCGTACAGTACCGCAGTAACCTATGTATTTTGTTTTTTTCTCAGCGTCGCAGTTGCAGTGTAGCCATTCTCTTTTGCGACAATTGTGTGGAGCAGAACGTAAACGTCCAAAACCAGTGCGTAGACGATTCATCCGGACCCAGAAACGTCTTGAAAGATGCATTCATGGCGGCAGAGAATCAATGTAGGGATAAACTGATGGGAGTCTCGTGTTACTTCATTATTCCATGAATATTCCGTTTGGCCTGACCGCTTGATGTTCTGTTGGGCGTGGTTCAGTGACACGCTGTGTTTTAGATACGTCAGTGACGAAACTGTTTTAGTTGCACATGTATTCCTAACTAAACATCGAATAAAATGGATTTAAAAAATAAAATTCATCAACCAATCAGTGGCTGGAGCGTCTACTACTGAAACGATAGACGCGGGTTTGATTCGCGGTCGGTTCAAACCAAGTTGTTGTTATTTAATTTGTTATTCAGGGCATTCCCTGCTTGACGTTCAGCGATTACAGTGACAGTGTGAGGCTTCCACTGTGCGTGATAGACAGATGGCAGCTTGATTCGTAGACCGAAAGATCCTTTCAGTGTTTCCTGGCCAAAAAGGTGCTTAATGAATAAAATATAATGGCAATTGCACATTAAATTTTTATGTTTCAAAAATTGTTAATACAAATGATGCTATCTTAAGTTCCGGTACTTGCATATTCCGAAAACCCTAAGATAGCATGAATAAAAAATAAACTGCTGTTCTTTTTGGCCATGCAAATAAATTCAATCTTTATGTTGTGTACGGTATCTGTTGGTTGTTTATGTATTAAATTTGTGATGGAATTCTAACTATGGTGTTGGTGCATAGCTAGGCTCATAATCGCATTACACTCGCGAGGTCAACGACGCACAAGCGAAAACAGGCCTATGTCCACAACCCTCGCATGCAGAGGAGGAGTCGTGGACACAAGGCTCGAGGCCAAGGACACAAAAAAAATCCGAGGCCAAGGACAGCTTTTCCGAGGACAGTACCTCTTGAGGCCGAGGACACAGGCGCAAGCGTTCTCCTAAAAAAAAAGGTCTTCAAAAATATTTTTCAGGCGATCTCCAATTCATTGGCGTACCCAAAATTTTTGATTAAGGAAGGCCTAAACCACAAATCACATGATATGACGTCATCAAAGTTTTTCCGAAGAGGAAGTTTTTGCGGGGCAAAGATATCGTAGGATGAAAGATCTGAAATCGTTGTTGCCTGTATGCACGTAACCAGAATTTGGCAAAGGAAGAGGGCTTAAGCTAATAGTTGAAAAATGCAAATATCTAACTTTGGGAACGTGTTGAAAAAGCTAGTGTAACTCAAATGTATCACAGACAGGGGGCGGGGGCCCCCAGCCGCCGGAGGCTTTGGGGGTCTGGGGGCGAAGCCCCCAGCCGTTGGGCAATTTTTTGGAAAAAAAAGCTATTTAAATGCCATCGGATCACATTTTGCAAGTGTTCAGAGCCATATAAAAGCACTAGATTTTTGACATTTGAAAGCCAATTGAAAAAATCAAATTTAATCCTCCTTTTACTAGCAATTTAAGTCTAAACCACATTTAAAATCTTGCATTTTGGAGTTAAATTTTAATTGTTAGTGATTTGGTCCATGTAGGGGGAAGTAAGGTGCATTGTCTCTGCTGCATTTTAGCAGTAAATAATAATCCACTCGAAGATTTTCCTTAGAGATTTTTGTTTGGTCATGAAAATAACCAGTTATAAGAGTGCCTGTTCGCCAGGGGGCCCAGGACCCTCAATTGAAGTTCAATGATTCGTTCAATCAACATTTTCCAGGGCTAATTTTTTTTTAAACTATTTTGTGCGTAAAAGCCGGCAAGGTTGGAGATAAAATACTGAATTGTTTTTGAAAAAAGGTACAGTAGATGGTTACGTCTACTAACCATGTTTTTGCCTGGCCGGATTTACATCGCGCTAGGCCCCTTGCACTTTGGAGATTTTCGCAACGTCTTTCTGCCAAATATAGGTGAAGACCAAAAAAACGCTTACGATTTCAGCTCGGGGGCCCCTAGCTGGTACTGCGTTATATAATGGTAAATCCGGCCCTAATTAATGCATTACGTTCACAAAAAGGCTAGATGTGGGCCTGAGATAGCAACTTTTAAAGGCGGTGAATCATCCAGCCAATTCCGGTGGTTTACAATAGCTAAAATTGAACTATAATTTTTGATATGTTTTGTTTTGATTTTGGGGCTGCGTTTGCAAAGATATTCATCAAATACAAAAAGATGTCCCCCCGAAAAAAGTTTTTGGAAACTCTGAGTTTTGATCTTCCCGCCAAAACCACAGTTCTCTAAACTATTAGGCCTACTGTAATCTTGTTAAACTATTAGGCCTAACTATCTCTAAACTATTAGGCCTAATAGTTTAGAGATAGTTAGGCCTAAACTATTTAGAAATAAACTATCTCTAAACTACTAGGCCTATCACAGTTCTCTTAACCATTAGGCCTACTGTGGTTTTGGCGGGAAGATCAAAACTCAGAGTTTCCAAAAACTATTTTCGGGGGGACATCTTTTTGTATTTGTTGAATATCTTTGCAACCGCAGTCCCAAAATTAAAACAAAAAATATCAAAAAATTTAGTTCAATTTTAGCTATTGTAAACCACTGGAATTGGCTGGATGATTCACCGCCTTTAAGACAAAAACTCTCCATTTTCTCCGGGCTATACGTTTGAATTGGCTGGCAAAAATTGAATTGAGTGGGACCCGGCGCCCTTGGTCTTCAATATTGTAAATTAGCTACACTGTTATCAGCGAAAAATGCTAGAAAGAAACTGAAACTGAAGAAACAATCGAACTTGTAACTCTGATACGTGGCACTGTAAGGGACTTGTAACTCAGATACGTGGCACTGTTAACCAAAACGGTGACCAATTTGCCGCCAACCAACTTCCACTCAGAACAAAATTACAACAAAAAATAGGTGGAAAAGCAGGTATTTCATTAAATTTTGGCGATTCCCCGGGCGGATGGCACTCACTTAGTCCGTAATTCGGTTGACAATGCACACTTCCCAAACTTCTTTTCGACACCGATGAACCAAAACCAAGATCACTCTTGAAGTAATTTAGTTATTGTTATAAGTAATATAGCATCTCATAAATTTAAAACCAGTATAGTTTCTCAAATTGGGAAACTTAAACAACAGTAGATACTGATTCTGCATTAGCTCTAATTATACAGTACACAAAATAATTACAAAATATCTGCTCTGGCTCATGTTTTGTAACAAGAGAACTACAGCGTTATATAACCATGAGGGAGAAACTTTAGATAGCATTGCTGCAGTAAAAATAACGCTCGAATTGGCTCACATGGTCTCGTATGAACGTTATACTGAATAGCCACATTAAAACTGAAAAGCCGTCACATTGGAAAATCGTAAAGGAAGCTTGAGCGCGAAAACGGCAAAGGCTAGAGCAGGCTAAAATACAGTCACATGTGAAACATTAAATTCAACACAAAAGTTCATCTTCTGTAGCATTGAGCCAAGGGAACATGGCTGAGGCAGATTGGATAGCTTGGGCATGAAGGGATGGACTAACGTTCTCATAACGTGAGAGCTACACCTCTCACAAAAATTATATTAACAAGGCCAATTTGAAAACAGTTAAACCCCTGTACGATGTTGAAAGTCGCGAGCACACCCCATCAACCAGGAAAGAAAGAAAAGTATTACAGATGACTGTTTTGGATATGCTAAAAGCAAAACAATGCGTTAAAATCAGCTATCTCTGAGATCGAAATACTTAGGCCTAAATTACTAAATTTATTGTATACTAAATCTTTACACTAAAATTGCGGCAGAGTATTAAAAATAACAAGCACATTTTATTCCACCGGAAAACTGGATAAACTTTTTTTTATCTATTTCCATTTTGTACTATGCCACTAAAAGGAATAAATTAAGATAAGCATGCATAGTTGCGTCTTCTTTTTGATTAGTTTTTGAGTTAAATTTTCCGGTGAAATAATCACATTTTAATAATTTTACAAACTTACTGCTGCTTAATCATATGGCGCAACATTGCAAGAGAAACAGCGCACATTTCTCGCCGTTGATTAAGAAGTATAAAGAAAAAAAAAACGGAACACTGTTAGCCTATATGTTACATTATAATTAATTCCAATACCAACAATGATTTCTACTGAGAGTAGTGACGAGTAGAGCAGCACTGCTGAAGCTCAGTATAAGCTAAACAATGTTTCCGTCGCAATCTAGTAGGAAACTGACACGTGTACCGTAGTTTTCCACTCGATATACAAGGTATGATAACCGGAAAATGGCGAAATTGTAAAAAAGATTGATGATCCACGTTAATGTACCATGGTATATTAACTGGAAACGGCCAGTCCGATGCCTGCCCTTTGTTTCTTTCAAGATGTTTTGGGCCAAGCACAATTTTAAAACATGTTTTGTTGTAAATTTATGTTTTCCACGAACTCAGTCATGATCTTCATTGCTGCAGCATTGCAGCTCTCTTCATCCTCCAGACACTAGGCACTGATGGCTTTGCTCCGATCTAAACCAACATAACGCTTCGATCCCAGAAGGCGGTACTTCGAGGTAATACGAAGTTTTACCTCGAAGTTAACCAAAACGGATGTTAGAATATATCGAAGTTTCATTCTTCACAAGAAGACCAAGATACGAAATGTTCGCTTTGCAGTTTCTTCCTTTCCCTTTATGATCTGATTGAAGACATCTTTAACAAAAAAAAGGATTTGTTTCAAAATAAACTTTTAGCAGTAAAAATTTTACTTTAAACGTTCCGACTAAAAAATCAAACGAATACCCTATTCAATTACATAAAAAATTAGCTCCCTGTAAACACCTTTAACTCTTACTCTACAATGCTGGCCGTGATAGCGCACAAAAGTGCAAGAGGGTAGCAACTACCAACAAACAGCATCATTTCATAGGTCATAATCATAGTTAACTGTTTAAGATGTATGTTGCTGTCCCACGGACGATGAGATTCATACTGGTGATTCTAAAACGTATATGCTGATAATGTTTTCTGTACAAGTACCAGAATAAAACCGGGTTCAAAATAAACGACTTAAATTTGTGCAGACGCGAAAAAGAGCAAAGTGCAGCGGAGTAAAAAATCTTCCCGACATTACAAGAAAACATTCCGTATATTGCAGCCTTTCGACAACTGAACAGAACTTGGACGTGAATAGTACTTTACAGCTTTGTTACACCTAAAATGGTTTTTATTTAAGGCCCACTGCTAAAGTTGGATGCACAAGATCGTCACAACCGGTTGATCTGACTGACTGACCTGCAGGGCTCCAGAAGGAAGACAATCCTTACCATAGAACAAAAGAACAACAGTGATTTATTTTTGGCTCATGCATTAGTATTTTTAAGTCACATTCGTTTTTACATATATTACCTTCAAAATTACTGCACTTTTTCATAAATGCGTAAAGCATATTTAATCGTCGATGACTGCAGGAAACAAAGATGTTCCCAGATCACTTTACTCTCTCCTCTGCATGAAAAAATTGACTAAGTTGTCACTCTCGAACCTAGTCAAGTTACGCCAACATTAGAGTTCGTTGGCGATCAGTTATCGTGGACCTGTCAATCGTCCAACCTTCGATAGACAGGCCTTGCTCCAGTGCCCAACCAGCGTGACATCACCTAATGGCATGTACCTGATGACAATACCAACGAAGGTAAAGTTCATCTTTCTCTTACGTCTAATTTCGCTCAACCGACCAGTTGGTCAAGCGATAACGCGTTCATCTCTGAAGAGGGAGGTCTGAGGTTCAAATCTCGGGCCGGCAAAATCGGACACAGTGTTGCCAACGGCTCGCCACCCCTGCAACATTTATTCGAAAGGACCTGTCGACCACACGCAGTGGATGCTCCACACTGTCAGTTCAATCGCTGAACGTCAAGCAGGGAAGCTGTTAATACCAACTTTAATGGTCTTTGGTTTGACCCAACTGGGAATCGAACTAGCGTCCATAGTTTTAGTAGCAGACTGCCATCTGTCCACCGCACACGGTGGAAGCTTCGCATTGTCCCATTTTAGTGCCGGACGTCAAGCGGAAAGCTGTGAAGAGCATATTTTTAAGTCTTTGGTTTGACCCCATAGGAATCGAACTTGAATCCACCATTTCAGTAGAAAACGCTCCATTCACGCAATCATTGATTAATCGGTATATGTGTGCAGCCTTTTTTTTACACCTTTCGCAATCAAAATGATTTTCAATCAAAATGACTATGATTACCTTCTTTAAATCAATAAAACAATCTTTTCAATGAAATAATATCACCTCAGGCGTCAGCAGAAAATTTTTCAGGAGGGGGCCAATAAAAATAGAGGCAGTATTAACTACTAAATATGAAAGAGTTTTTGAAATTTGGGAGGTTCAAGAGAGAGTGTGTGAAAAGCCAGGGGGGGCCATACCCCCCTCTGCCCCCCTTGCTGACACCCATGAATATCACATGTCACAAGGTTGCAACAAGTTCCATATAGACTTTTGAAAGATCCTCATACACTGATTTGTGCGCCCCTTTACATGGAATGCACAGCGAAGTCAATAAATTTAGGTATTTGGCTAAATACAGGTGCTCTTAATGGAAGATTCAGCGATCATAATTTGAAAATATGTATGTAAACTTACCAATTCAGGATTTTGGCAAACCATCAAGGTAGTTTCTGGTGAAATTGTCTCTGCAATGTCTTTCATCTAGCTTGCAGATAGCAATACCGTATTATACATTGTTTGGGTTGCAATATCTAGAAAGACAAATAACCATGTAAAAAAACAAGGAATTTTTATTACATTATCTGAAAAATAAATTTACTGTATCATCCTTGCAGGTCGTGAAACTACAATCTTTTCAGAAACTTACCAGTGCAGCACACAATGAACACAGGTTTGTAAACTGAATGGACTTTTTTCACTTCATTTAAATGATGAATATAATCAATGAGTTTTGTAAGGAACAGCACAGCAGCTATTTACAAATCGTTGATGCAGCACCTCTACAAAATTTAACTGTAGAGTAACGACATATCTATTGCTCTTATTGTGTAGTTTTGCAGTGATAAGCGTATTGTGGATACTACAACACAAACATGAAGAGGCCAAGTCAACGACTGATTTTGCTCAACCAAGGCTTGTCAGGTGGAAGTGGGCTCGAAACCTAATAAGGAGCTAAGTTCAATAACACAGTCTCCTCACTTGCAATACTCTGTTCAAAAACTTGATCGTTTCTGGTCAAGCCATAGTCATTAGCAGATTGCTTTGGCATTATACTTTCTTTCTTCAGTTACACAAATAAACACAGATAATGTCGAAACTACAATAGGTAACAAAGTTTGACATGTATTCCAATGATTATCCTTACGAAATGTTGAGAAGTTATTAAGTAAAACTACAATATTAACTCGTATCTGCAAAATGAAATAATTCCACTTCATAATATTCTTTCTAGGACATGCTGTTTGATGAATTTTACAACCAATGCAATCATAAGGATGCTGCACTACATTCAATAACAATTGCAGTAGATACAAGAGCACAAAAGATATGAATTAAGTGTTTACTTTCATCATAATTGCTATCCATCATCACCAATAGCTAACTACCTGACTGTGAGTTGAACAATTCTTTCATTTAGTCTAATTGAATCCAAAAAAAATTGTAAAATGACAAAAAAAGTATGTGAGAAATGTGCTTGCACATGATGCCATATTTCAAGGAGCTTGATTATTATGCCCATTCATTCAAGTATCTTCATTTTGATTAACATAAAGTATTTGTGTGTAGTGCTCCTTCTAAACTTTAATTTAAGTTTATTAATTTGGTCTTGTGAATTTTTGTAATCGAAAAAACTTGACTCATGTTCTGTGTTGGAAATTATCTTAACAGGACAAGGATTAGGGTTCTCATATAAATATACCAGAACTGCATACGAGACTACAAAGATCGCAAGGATCACAATTTGAAACTTGTATCAAGATTCGAGTTTGGGTTAGGTTTAAAATTCTTGGGAGTATGTGTGATTATTTCAGTACTTGTGATCATGTATGTTTTAGTAGGACTTGCTTCCATTGTTTCTGGGCTTAGAAGAACAAAACTGGTGTGACTGTAAAACAGTAACCAAGGCAGTAGCGTAGCCAGGGGGGGGGGCGGGGGGGGCTATAGCCCCCCCATTGGCCTGCCGACCAAAATGCAGAATAAGGAAAATACCACGTTTTTAGCACTTCTAAGACTCTTTTTTGCACTGGATCAGACTAAAAAATGATTTAAAGCATAGTTTGAAACGTTTATTTGGGGGGGGGGCTAATAGACTGCCGACCAAAATGCTGAATAGGGAAAATACCACGTTTTTAGCATTTTAAGACTGTCTTTTGCACTGGATTAGACTATTTTGAAACGTTTATTCAAGGGGGGGGGGGCGGGGGGTTAATGAACTGCCGACCAAAATGCAGAATAAGGAAAATATCATGTTTTTAGCACTTCTAAGACTCTCTTTTGCACTGAATTAGACAAAAAAATTCTTCAAAGCATAGTTTGAAATGTTTATTTAGGGGGGGGGGCTAATAGACTGCCGACCAAAATGCAGAATAGGGAAAATACCACGTTTTTAGCATTTCTAAGACTGTCTTTTGCGCTGGATTAGACTAAAAAAATGCTTTAAAGCATAGTTTGAAACGTTTATTTAGGGGGGGGCTAATGAACTGCCGACCAAAATGCAGAATTAGGAAAATACCACGTTTTTAGCCAGTAGCGTAGCCAGGGGGGGCGGGGGGGCTATTGCCCCCCCATTGACATGTCGACCAAAAAGCAGAATGGGAAAAACACTACATTTTTAGCACTTTGAGACTGTTTTATGCATTGGAGTGGAATACAGATTTAAAACATCTTTTGAAACATATGTCCAGGGGGGAGGGGGGGGGCTAATTTGGCAAAAATAAAACCAACAAATAATTGAAGCCTTTGATAAATGGTAAGAAATAAGCAATCAAATTTGATCGCAAGTGTAAAAATGCTGAACATAGGTGTCATCAACAAATATACTATAAACTAAGGAATAGGGGGGGGGGGGGGGGCTATTCAGTATTTGTTAATTACCAATCATTTTTCTCAAATCTCTTTTCATTAGTCCCCCCCCAATTATTTTTCTCTATAAACTGTATACGAAATAGATTACTCCGTGTGAGTTTTATTGAAGTATTCGATTTTATAATTTACCAGCATCTAAACACGAGAACTAACATTTTACCATTAGCCACCTCCCAAATAGCCCATTTATGCCAGCAGTTTAATTTTGTTTGCACTGCCAATTTCTAAGCCACGTTTTAAAATCATTATTTTTTAATCAAAATAGCCCTAAAATGAAGTTATTTTTGCAAAAAAATGTAAAATTTTCGAGCGCTGGGGGCGGAGCCCCCAGACCCCCGTGCCTCCGGCGGCTGGGGGCTTTGCCCCCAAACCCCCAGCCTCCGGCAGCTGGGGGCTTCGCCCCCAGACCCCCATTGGCCTCCGGCGGCTGGGGGCTCCGCCCCCAGACCCCCCAAACAGCCCCCCCCATTGCGAATTTCTGGCTACGCGCCTGAACCAAGGCCTTGAATCTACAAATGCACCACTACACAAAAGATGAAAGAAATAAACAGATAGAAAGTTTGATGAACTGTTCTACTGTCTTTTGTGCATTATGTAAATTACCAGTATATATATTATTTTCTAGGCAAATTTGAGCTGGAGTATTACCTGTGACATACTGTTTTTCACGTAATGAATGCATATTTCATTGCTTTGTGAATCTTAGGAATGTATATAACCCTTCAGATCAATCTAATTTCTTGAAACATGGAACTCAAAGCCGTAAATCTAAAAGGCAGTGTCTAGAACATCGGCACGGTTTCCAACATGAAAAAGCTGCTGCACCGGCGGCACTTATCGTTTCTTCTTGCACTTGGATTTGCTATCTCTCAGGCTGGCATCGCTGCCCGAACCCTAACTCTAATGCAAGGTTCTGAAGAAAAAGAATAAAACAATGAATGCAAATCTGCTGATCGCGAGAATTGCCAGGCACGTTCAGCAGGAATCAAACTCAAGATTTGGTAGACACATGCCTTTACCACTACACCACCAAGGCAACTCATCGAATGCGTCAAAGTGCCATATTTAAGTTGAATTAATGAGAAAAAAATAATAGAACGTAACAACCAGTCCAACCGGTGCAACAAATTTTCATGTTGAAAACCAAATTAGTGCGCTAGACACTACCAATCTGAAATGCAATGTTGTACAGCAGGCCTGCACAAAATACGGCCCTCGAAGTGGTTTCATGTGATCTCAGATCTTAAGCATCTTTTAAACAATCCATATTTGCTGTATTGTGACGTGGCGTCAAATGCAATTGTATCAGGTATGTAAATGCGTAAAACTGGAATGAGCTTGTTGCCAACAAAAGTGGTAACATTTCACATTAAACTTTATTTTTGAGATTTGTGTTTATTGTTGACATATTGCAATATAGCCAATGCTTGCAAAGTATATAGGCCTACCTCACATTTGGACAATTTGCTATGATTTGTCCCTGCCGTGAAAAGGTCACTATTCCTAAAAATAGCTGATAACAGTTAGGCTTACAACCCTAATACTGTAACTGATAAAAGATGACAATGAGTGGAACAGCAATGATGTTTTTCCTGCCATTAAGTATCAGAGCCAGCAGTTAGATGTTTTAGCATGCAAGTAAAGAGGAAATGTTTATTTTTTACTTTTTCATGATGACAAGACATTTTGCTGTAACGTTGGTAGCTGCACCAGTGAAAACATCCGGTCTGCGACAAGTAGGTCTGTGGTGTTATGACCCTTGTACTGCAGCGAGTTGTGCAGGCCTGTTGTACAGTAAGATAATTGCAGATTAGCTAATTTTAGACTTAATCACTTAGCCAGCTATCCTTTTATTCCACGCATAGTTCTAGCTCCAATAATTATTTCGTACCCACATCTTATCATGTCAAAACCAACCAGTCAATCCCAATAGCAGGTGCGAAAATATGGAATGCTTTCCCAAGTGAATTGGAAGATAAGGCTGGGAATACAAGTTATAGACTGATGTCTAAACCAGAAACAGTTCAACGAACAATTTTTAAAGCAAACGTAAATAAAGCATTCCAATTCAACTAATTATTTTCTCCGATAAGTTTTTTTTCGTTGGATTTAACTACATTGAACTGTTGTAAGCTTTATATACTGTTTTGCATTATTTATTTATAGCCTACTTTAAACCATTGGAAACGTTATTTCTTGGAAATTGTTAGGTTTTTTTGTAACAAGTCTCCTTTTTTTTATGGTTAAATTGAAATGACATTTAAATTACAGTAAATTTTGTCACTTTGGACTTGAAAGTAGAGGAGTCGCAAACTTGGCAACCAGCGAGCTAGGCTTGCTTTTTGGTCTTTTGCGACTCCTTTACTGTATGACCTAAATGCAGCAATCGGTTACTAATTTGTTACATTTTTATATCTTAGCTATATTCTTAAATTCTAATTTGTGTTTTTTTAGTTCAAAAAAAAACTTTCTTTCTCTATCTAGCCTACTTTTAACTTTTAAAAATTAAAATTCAGGTAACAAGACTCAGTTGTTCTTGCAGTGGCATTTTAATTCTCTTGACACTAATCTGACAGAGGAAAATAATAAACCCTCATTTAGCATATCTAGATCTGCAACATCAGACATTATCTGTAGGCTACACTTTTGATTGATTTGTGACTGTATTAATGGTAGGTGTTAAGTAGGGCTACCTAACTTACCATAGTAGTAACACTGCCCCCTGCCAAACTCAGCTTCTTCGTACTGTGCAACTTATTGTAGAAAGTAGAAGTAGTGGCATAGCTTTATAATCTGCTTTACTATTAATATTAGTACAGTATTACGGTACTAACTAAACTATAATTTATATATAGACTTTTTACTAGGCCTACAGTCCAACCTCCATAAGCATTGCAAGTTTATTACTTCAGTCTCGTATGTGCTGTGTGACATGGAGTGCGAAATTATCGAAGTTTATAAACAACCAAAACTTTTGCAAAAAAGGAAATCGACTGATCACGTGATGTGACTGGAAGGGTTGATAATATTCATTCTAACCTTACCCTATCGGCTTCAAACGCCAGATGGACTAGATGGCATTTGCGCTTATGAGCCATCGACAGACGGCGATATGAAAAAGGAAGGCTTTATTTCACCGGAAATTTTTATCTACTTTTTTATTCTCTTTAAGTTGAAAATTTTCGGTGAAATAGTCACTACCTATGAAAAAACATTCTTCAAAACAGAGAACGAATTTTCACACATTGCCGTCGAAGTCCCAACAGTAACAGCCAGTTTAAATGCAAGTAATACGGAAGGCATGGTTTTGAAGATGTCATGATATTTGCTAGATAACAACTCACCGATAGAAATAGAGCCTCCAGTTTCTTTTTTTAGGTTTTCAACATATTACTTAGCGACTAGGAACTCCGATTCCACAATGGGTGAATTTGTAAGTTGCATTAAAGGCTTTATTGCAGCAACATTCAAGAAATTGCAGTTGTTAGGATCTACAGCTTGTACAGCAAGTGCAAGTTCCACCTGTCTTTCACCAAACCTGTGCTCCATCTCTCCAACAACTTGATTGACTACGCTAAATTACAATCTCCGCAGAGCAGCTTCATTTCTTGCACTGCGCTGGCCTGTAGTGGCCTGAGATCGGTCACCGAAGTGGAAAAGTCACATCTCCGTAACCGACTTTCGGTCACGGAAGAATTCATTTCAGCACTACGGCAACCGGCGGTCGGTCACTCAAGATCGAAAAGTAACAGTTCGGGAGCCGTTTATGGTTGCCGTAGTATCACTTTGAAAGTTCGGTAACCGAATTTTCGGTTACAGAAGTTTCAAACCAACACTACGGTAACCGATGCTGTAGAGCTAACTAAAAACTGAGATACTGTCAAATTAGCAGAGGTGGAGTCGAGGACACAAGGCTCGAGGCCAAGTCAAGTCAAGTTTATTTTCACCATACGCTTAAAAGTACGCAGGCAGGAAACAGCGAAAAGACCATGCGGTCATCTAGGTCAAACTGCACCTTTCAGCAATACTTCACAGTTGCAGGCATTAAATTAAGCTCGTCATTGACTAACAAGAAAGAACTTTAGATAACATTTACAAAATACCACGAACAGTGTTGCCAGCTAAATATTGGGAAAAAAGAAACTGATTTGTGCTTGATCAAAAAAAATTTTTTTGAATTATATAGACATTGGATAAGGTTGAAAGCCCAACTTGCTTAGTGTTAAGGAAAGTGAGTTTGTTTTGGATTGACAACAATAAAAACCAAGTAATAATCACTTTCAAAAGAACAACACGTCTATTAATTTTGTTAAGTCTTAGAATGTTATTTGCAAAAGCGTTTCAAGATTTTAATTTACTTCTTAAAATCCCTGCTAAAAGGAGAAAAGAAAAAAGCGCACCAAAAGGAAAAAGCGAAAAAAGAAAGACACAACACTACAAGACAGAACTGCCCAAATCTGGGATAGAAAAGGTAATTTATTTATTTATTTATTTATTTGTGTCAAGCGCAAAAGCGCTCATAGAAAACGAAAAAAAAAAAAAAAAAAGAAACGCTCACACACACACACGCACAAAAAAAAAAAGGTTTACAGTCATGCATTAATAATTCTAAAGCGCCAGAGAAGAACAGTAAGCTTCTCCCAAACCATTTACACTAAGCAAATCTATAAAGCGAGCAACATATTTCGAAGAACGAAATCTGCAAGAGTGAAGTAATGAGTGAACAAACACATTGGTAGACCTGTGGCAACGATTCATAAAACGGAATAAAAGTTTGCGAACAAGGGCATCAAAAGTATCAACATTAGCCTCCACTTGATATTGACGGACACTGCAATAACGAGGAATACCATGAATACTGCGGTAAGAATCATTGTAAGACACTCGAAGACGTCTATAGCTCTCATGGGTATAACAACACCACAGCTGACTAGCATACAATGCACAACAATGAGTCCGAAATAACATATTTTTGATACGAATAGAACACTTATGAAATTTACTGCGAAGTGAGTTACCTACAGCATACAAATACTTGATTTGGCGAGTGATATCACAATCATCAGATAATGTATCAGTTAGAAATACACCCAAATATTTTACAGAATCAACAAATTTAATGATTTTGCCATCCAGAGATAATTTAGGCTTAAAATCCTTGCAGTATTTTACGCGAAACATCATGCCATATGATTTACAAGCATTGAAGACAATATTATGCGCAACAGCATATTTCGAGCTAACAGCTAGCAGTTCATTGAGCCCTGTTAGAGAAGGACAAAAACAACATAAATCGTCAGCATACATAATATGATTAAGCTTGAGATTTCCCACAATGCAACCAGCATTTACCTTATTCAGTTCACTAGACAGATCATCCATATAAACAGCAAAAAGATATGGACTCAAAACACTACCCTGACGAACACCGTTACTGACATTGAAAGAGTCGGACATAAAATTACCCCATTTTATCATCATAGTTTGGTTAGTATACCAGAAGTGAAGCAAGCGTAAAAGGCACCCAGGAATAATTAAGTAAAGCATGTGCTTCTATACGTCTCCGATTAGCCATAAAATAAAAAATACATATATATATGAATATATATATATTTATATATATATATATACTCGTTCGTTATAAAGAAAGATTATTATTGTATTTGATCAGACACGAGGCACCTATACAACATTCATATATTGCACTGTATTCTAAAATTAATAGTAAAAGGGCAGCACTGTCTCTAAGCCAGCAATATTTACAAAAGTATTTACAAACTTATTCCGATAACACTTTAGTCGGTTCCCTTGCAATCTTGTGAAATTTATGGGAACTATAGTTTCTTATCAAATAGACAGTATAACATATAACTCACTTCCATAATTCAACAAACACATTTCTAAGGTAAAAGTAAGTTGAGATAAATGATTGAATTTAAACAACGTTTTTGGAGTAATGCTCCAATATAACTGTTTTATAGTTATATTTGAATTTGGCAAAAGAGCACTCTTTTTGAGAAAGAGGAATAGATTCCCATTCTTTTAAGCATATGTGCTGTAATCTTTTTCTCCCAAACTCACTGTTAAATGAATGATGATAGAATCCACCAATTGATTTTTGTCTAGTATTGTGCTTGTGTATGTTATTGAGATCGATAAAGTAATTGTTAAACGATAGAGGAAGCATGTTATTTTTAAATTTAAACATAAATTTTGCGAATTCCAGTCTGATCATGTCTTTTATTTTTAGAGTTTGAAATTTAACATATAGAGAATCGATAGAGGAATTTCGAGGAAGAAATAAACTGGCTCTGATAAATTTATTCTGCAAAACTTCCAGTTGATGAAGACACGAATTAGTAGTTCTTCCCCAATTTATTAAAGAATACATTATGACGGAATGAAACATGGAGTAGTAAATTAATTTGAGAGTGGCTAAAAGCCCTGTCACACTAGTGCGTATGAATGAGCGTATGACCAAATTTTTGGATACGTTGATATACGCTGAAACACGCTAAGGGTACGTTACAAGCACGCTCGCATACGTCGGAATATGTTGACATACGCAGCCATACGCAGAAGTTGAAAAAAAGTTACGTGCATGCACGTAACTTTTCAGTGTATGCCGACGTATGAATTATACGTTGCAGACACGTTTAGCGTACGTTGAATACGTTAGAAGTACGTTTCAGGTACGCAGAAGTACGCTACCGGTACGTTACTCATAGGTCGAGTACGCTTCTCTTACGCTGACCAGTCAAGCTAGCGTATGAAGAGCGAATCGTAACGTCCTTGCAACGAGTGTCTAACGAATGCATAACGTATTGAACGTACGAGTAACGTATCTCAAACGTTTGAACTTCTCATAATTTTAGTGAATAAAACGGTACTGTACAATTGTTTCTGTTTCGTTTAAAAAATGAATATTACTGTGCTTCAACACCAGCTAGATCTACTTCAATTGGCCATTTACTATCTTAAGAAAAAAAGGAAGAGGAAACAGAGAAAGAGACGTGTTTGTTGGGTTAAATCATGGATTGGTAGGCGACGCCAGTTTGGGCTCTATGACCAGCTTATGGTAGAACTGAGAAATGAGGACCAGAGAGCCTTCAAAAACTTTTTACGTATGCCTCCAGAGATGTATGATGAACTTCTTGAGAGAGTGGGTCCCAGGATCGCCAAACGACATACTAGCTGCAGGGCCCCGCTGGAACCTGGCCTAAAACTTGCATTGACTTTGCGACACCTTGCCTCTGGCAGCAGTTATATGTCAATGCGATATGGGTGGCGGGTACCCCATAACACGCAATCTCTCATAGTGCGAGAAGTGTGTCAAGCCATAGTAGATGAGTACTTGCCAGAGGTGATGAACTCCCCACCACTCCACAGGAATGGCTCCGAGTTTCAGAGAAATTTCTTCAAAAATGGAATTTTCCCCATACGTGTGGTGCTCTAGACGGAAAACATATTGCATGCAAGTGCCCATTCAAAAGCGGATCCCAGTATTACAACTACAAGCATTTCTATTCAATTGTGCTATTTGCTCTAGTCGACGCAGATTACTAATTTATCTGGGCAGACCTTGGCGGTACAGGCTCTGCATCTGATGCGCAGATATACAATGGTTCTGAGCTGAAAGAATTAGCAGAAAGTGGATCCCTTGGATTGCCTTTTCCAGATCCTCTACCGCATGATTACCAGGATGTAGCATATTTTTTCGTTGGTGATGATGCATTTGCTCTCCGAGAGACAATGATGAAGCCATACAGCAAACGAAATTTGAACGATGATGAGAGAATATTTAACTATAGACTGTCACGTGCCAGACGAGTAGTGGAGAATGCCTTTGGCATATTGGCAAACCGCTTTCAGGTTGTACTTACTACCATGCGACATAAACCATCCACAGTTAAAGTCATCGTGAAAGCCTGCATTGTTCTGCATAATCTGATGAGGATACGGTACCCCTCTATCCAAAATGAGATGATAGACCGTCCAGAAGACATCAACACTGATTTCATCCCTGGGGCATGGAGGCAGGACAAAAACTTAGAAGACACACACATATTTCCTGGAAGCAACACGTCACGAAACAAGGAAGGAAAAAAGATAAGAAATCTGCTTAAGCACTGGGTGAATTCGGAAGCAGGTGCAGTACCATGGCAAGACCAGATGATTTAGATTGTAAACAAACAGACTGTATTTTGTAAAAATTTGTAAAATGTCATGTCCTACACCACGTTAATGTGATATGCATCACGTTTCTATGCCATCAAAGTTTGAAATATAACTAAATCTTCTTCAATGCTGCAACAATGTTATTTAATGCAGTTGCAATACATGAAACCACGCCGATAACAATCATCTGCCTAGAATGAAGGCCTTACAGGTAGTCGTGCCTCTCTTGAATGTCAAATTTTTGCGCGGGAGACCTGGTTCAATTCCCAAGACGATCAAATCTGACACAAGTTGCAAACGATCCGCCGTCGCTGAGACATTCCACTTGGCCGCCTTGCCATCTTATAACACCCGAATCGGTATTTATCGAAGTGCGAATATAGTAAAGATTTCACTTGAATTTTTTCAATTCGAGTCTTGCAGTGTGCTTTAGTTTCGAATGCTTTGACGCAGTATTGCGGTATAAAACGTATCATAGTGGGCTGTACTTAATATTGCCTAGAAATCATAGCGCGCAACTCTGTTCACACATGCGGCAAGCCGTAAAACTTAAGTTTAGAAAGAACTTTATTTACAAAATATCAACAGTTTTTTTCCAAATTAAAGCAAATAAAAAGTTCCAACAATTGCATTCCATGCCTATTGTGGTGGTGGCATTTCGTCCTCAAGATTATGAGGCGAAGCAAGGAATGCTCTAAATCCTAATATCCCTGGCATAGAATCAAAAGTCGCTGGACTTGGCTGTCTTGCTGACTCTTCACTTTGCTGCCGGAACACCTGGGGAGCAGAAGGTGAAGATGAGGAAACCGTGCTAACGGTATATTGTTCTTGCTGCTGCATCGGTTGCAGGGGTGGCACTTTCTGATACCGATAATTTGGGTTCTTTAAGTCCCAGGCAGACGAAGTACCCAAAAGCGTGGCTGTTGTTGATCGCAAGAACCAAAAGAGGCTAGTGTCGGTCCAGAACTTGGCCTCACTGCATGGCGTTGGCTAAATACGGGCTGCTGCGTTGTTGGTACTGGAGCAGCCTGAGCAGTGGTAGTAGGCACTTCATCGTCACTGTATTCCATGAGCTCAGAAAGAGTGTGGGTGATGCTAGATCTTGCCTTCTTAAACTTGGTCTTGGACATCGTCAGTATGCTGTCTCTGACGTAATTGCCAAATGCTGACCTGAATGAAATGGATCTTCTGCAAAGACATTCGAAGCAGGTGAATCGATAGATTCGATATTAGCAAAGGTAAGAGCCGTTTTTGATCTTTGTGTCTTCCGCTTCGGCATTTTGGCAGAATAATTTTAACTGAAAGAATGAGTCAAATGATTTGAAAAACTGTGGTGCGTATACGCCGCTCATACGCTACACTGACGTTAAGCATACGCTCTTCATACGTTTCGCATTCGTTTGCAAACGCTACTCATACGTTCGACGTACGCAGAACATACGCTACTCGTACGTTCCCTATCGTTCAACCATCGCTTGGTATACGCTACTCATTCGTTAGCAGTGTGACACCAAAAAAAATTTTGTTATACGCACAACAATACGCTGAAAACTTGTACGTATCACACGCTCATTCATACGCACTAGTGTGACAGGGCCTTAAGGGCACGTAGTGTCTTAGCTTAAAGATTAACCCACATATTTTTGAAAGTTTGTTGTTTAGTTTTTGGACTTGATTTTTCCAACTTAAATGTTCGTCTAAAAACACGCCTAGATATTTAATGCAATCACTTCTTTTAATATTCAAGTTATTCATATATAAACTAAATTTTGAGGCATTAAGGCACTTACGACTTATAATCATAAAGCAACACTTCGAGTAGTTCAACGTCAGTTTGCTATAGTACATCAAGTTTTCGACTTTTTTGATTTCTTCATTAACTATTACTTGTAAGGTGTCTGGATTTTGGTGTGAGATATGCAAGTTAGCATCATCCACAAACAGTGGTGGGCAGTAACTAGTTACAATTGTAACTAGTTACTTTTTTAGTAACTGTAACTGTAACTTCGTTACTTTTTTCAGATGTAACAATATTTGTAACTAGTTACCAGTTCAGAGCCCTAAAAAAAGTTACAGTTACAGTTACTTTTTGTACTGCATGCTTTGAAGCAAATTACAGATTTTTTATGAATTCCATTCAAAATAATGGTATTACACTGGCAACACAGGACGCACAGTCGCATGTCTGATCTACCATAATCTTTTATCCATATTTTTTTCACCGTGTTCACTGGACTATACATGAGATTGCTGGTTAAAGTGAAGACAGTAATAGTTTTCCAACTTCGCTTTCTGGTGATTGAAACCGTTTGGGGATTCAGAGCTGAGTGTGCCAACTGCACAGCTGTACGTGTACTAGCAATCAGTGTTAGTTTGCAATTTTAATATAATACTACCCTACCATCTAGTGCAGCAGTGGAGAGACTATTTAGTTTGGGTAAAGATATCTTAAAACCAAAACGCTGTGGGCTCAGTGACGAACACTTTGAAATATTAGCCTTTTTGAAAGGCAATTAACTGATTTCTGTTTTCAAAATTTTTGTAACTATTAGTGCATATTTTTAGATCTAGCTAGTCCTTTTTCCTTTGCATTCTTACACAAATGCGACTTTGGAAGTTGATGTATGAAATTTAACGCTTTGACAAAACTAAATTTTTTGACAAAGAAACATCCTTGGTTTGGTCTTAATATACTTTTGAGACAAACAGACGTAATCTGGCAAGTGCCGACAAGCCTGTTTTTAGTCCAAATTTTTAATCACTAAAAGTAACTGTAACTTGTAACTGTAACTGTAACTAGTTACTTTTTCAAATTTGTAACTGTAACTGTAACTTAGTTACTTTTTTTGCCAAGTAACTGTAACTTGTAACTAGTTACTTTTAGAAAGTAACTTGCCCACCACTGTCCACAAATAGAGTAGCATCAAAGTTTGATGCTTGAGGTAGGTCATTGATAAAAAATAGAAAAAGAAGTGGGCCTAGGACAGAGCCCTGAGGGATTCCGTGAGTTACTTTAAAAAATTTTGAAACTTTTTGATCTACTATCGCACAAATTTTCCTATTTTCCAAGTAGGATTTCAGTAGATTCCAAATTTTTCCTCGAAAACCGTAGTGGTCTAGCTTCTTCAGCAGAACCAAGGCCAAGGACACAAAAAAAATCCAAGGCCAAGGACAGCCTTTCCGAGGACAGACACTCTCGAGGCTAAGGACAGGAATGCTCGAGGCCAAGGCCAAGGACCAAGGACACAAGCGCAAGTGCTCTCCAAAAAAAAAAAAGTCTTCACAAAAAACTTTTCAGGCGATCTCCAAAAAAAAAAGGTCTTCACAAAAATTTTTCAAGCGATCTCCACGAAAGAACGTTTTCCAAAAAATTTTTCAAGCGCTCCACAAAATTTTAACAATTCAAAAAACACTGCTGTCCTCGAGCCGAGGACAGGCCAATTTTCGAGGACTTGAGGCCAAGGCCAAGGACTTCAAAATGTGTCCTCGAGGACTCCACCTCTGCAAATTAGAATGCAAAAAATGAGAAAATGGACGTGCAGTTTGTAAAATATTGCACGCCTACATCGTAAATTTAATTTGCCGCAAAGAGATTCGAACCTTTGGCGCTGGTTTATAGAAGATTGAACGTAATTTTTGTATGCAAATTGGATTCTCAGACTGCACTATATTAAGCGGCGAATTATCGCCCAAAGACTGACCTTAATTTCGTTTTACGTTTGATTGTACACTGCACATCCTTTTTGTAGCTTTTTTTGTTGTTCACGCAAAACCTAAAAATCAGTTAGCAGTTGGATCTTGTCAAGGTAACGTCATTAATTTTGTGTTTTAAAAATTGACAAGTTAAGTTGAGTTGTTGAATTGGAAATTGCGATATTGGAAATTCTCAAGATTAAACCTCGAAAACCACATTACGATACTGTCAGCCGTCGTCCTCATCGTGTTATTGTGTTCTCTTCCGTCACCGTTACAGTCGTTTCGGCGAAACAGTTTGAAGCTGCTCGCTCGTTCGCTTGCTCTTTCAATATTTTACTTCTGCTGTGAATAAACATCGATCTGATCTACACGCTTGGTGGAGAATTGAGCAGGAGTCAAGAAGCTGAATTTGAGATTCGAGTTCCGAGCGCGTTTTTCTGTAGCCAATCACCTTTGTTGGCACCCGGAGTGTTCCCAAACCACTCAATTAAGACGTGTGCGCAACACAGTTGTCCAAAGTGGTGCAGTGATTAGGCAATACGCATTGAATGATAACCATGAACCATAAGGAAAGCTGAAGGGAAAGCATAAACCTGGTACAGGTAAGGGTACGCCTACAACTCTGTACAAGTCCAAGCTTATTCGTGCTGTACAGTATATACAGTACAACTGTCATGCGTATTGGTAATTTGCCTGCGCGTTAGTGCAAGTTTGCAGATGCGGTAGGCCTAGTGTAGATAGCCTACGCAGTCAGTTGTGTTACGGACAGGGCCTGCGAGAGGGGGGTTCAGGGGGTACATCGTATTCGGGTTCAGGGGGCCCGGGCTTAGGGGGCCCGGAAGAGTGGAGGTTGTCGCGAGAAGTTTTAAACAAAATTTTTTTTCTCTGCCCTTTATCTGTCCCTGTTATTTGGGCAAAAAATCGGACCAAATTTGAGTGAAGACCTTTTTTTTTTTGCTCTTGGCCTAATTTTGGGCAAAAACTGGGACCAAATTTGAGTGAAGACTTTTTTTTTTTTGCTCTTCACCTAATTTTGGGCAAAAAATCAGTCCAAATTACAGTGAACCGTAAGTTCTCTACAGAATTTTGGAATTTTGGGGCCCGGCGTCTATCTCCGTACCCCCTGGAAAACTTTCTCTATGAGGCCCTGGTTACGGATTTACCCTATTACAGAGTATAGGCTAGGTCAATAGTTCTAATTTTATGGATTTTCACAATTTAAGTGGTAGGCTACCGGTAGTTTACGGTCCTACTTTTCTTTCAAAGTTAGATCTAAAATTAAGTTATTATAATACCAGAATCCAGGTATCCTGGTACCGGTCTTTGGAACACAAATATTGGCTAGACATACCGGTAGGTCTACCAGGCTTACCTGTACTTACTAAGCCCACACTACAAATAGACTAGACAAGATCTATCAGTAGGCTACACAGAACCAGGTTTATTGACCAGCTGCAGAGGTGGGCACAAATAACTTTATATTATAAGCACAGCGCAACAAAGCGCAACGATCTCTTCAACCAGAAAAAGCGCAGCGCAAAATGCGCAATTTAATTTTTTTAATTTTTGGACCTCAGCGCAACTTCCGCAATAAACTTTTTGATTCAGTTGACGTGCAACACAATTTTGCAATTGCGGAACAGCATTTTTGTACCAAGTTAAAGCGCAATCTAACTTCCACAATACAGTAGAAATTTCACAATACAATACAAATACTGCATTTTTTGCAACTTTTGGCAAAAAAGAGTAAATAATTTGCTAAAGAAGGCTGGCATTTATCAAAATTATGCTCGAAATGAAATGAAATCAAGTTCAGTTTATAAAACTGCGCTATTAATCGAAAAAGAATTGAAGGCGCAACAAATTTTAAAGACTTTAGTCTGCAACGCAATTTCCGCAATGTTTTAAAAGGGCATTCAACCCAAATTTTGAAAAATTGCAAAAAAATCTTAAAAAATATGTTTACCAACATGACCCCATTGCGATTTTTGCAACTTACCCGGTTAAGAAAGTCTAAGAGAAAAAATTTTATGCTTTCCCCTTAGAATCCAAATTTCGGCCATCTTGTTTCAAGTAGATTGCGCAATAAATCAGTTTGTAACTTCTATTGCCGAATCTTGCTATGTACTGGGCTACTTGGAACTAGGTGAGTGCTGAAGGTATAGGTAAATAAATTATTGGAACTGCTACTGTTTGAATTCAGAGAGGTTAGATACTTTCCTAGTCTGCTTTGTCTGCCAAGTGCTAGCTTAGTAGTCGGAATAAGATAAGGCTTTAGGCGTAGTAGCCTATTGCAGATTGTGACTATTGCTTCGTATAGAAAGCTTATCCAAAAAAATATTGCCTGTTGAAGGCCAAGGCATTGTAGCTGACAAGATGTAAGACTAAGATTCTAGTTTTTAGTGATCCAGTAAGTTCTATGCGATTATTGCACAATTGGTTTAGGGCTAAAGATCAGATAAGGCTAGTTAGTTTTTCACGTAAATATGAAATTGCAAGCTTCAGTGCAAAGCATTTTCGTTAGCATCTTTCGTTTAGGTTTGTTACGGTTATCAGCAGATACCTATAAAGCCACTTCCTCCACAGCTGCTAATGTAGTCAGTCATTTAGAACGATTTCGACCTACGTCCTTTCAGTTTGGTAATATTTGGAAAGCGCTTCTCCTTAATCTAAGGGGAAAAATAATTGTGAATATCTTACGATTTCTTGGCCGAAGAGAATCAAAATTGGTGCGAAAAAATTCTAAAAAATTGCCAAAGTTGTTTCACTATGGTTTTGCAGAAAAAAATTTTAAACAAAAACGTTCTGAATGCCCTTTTAAAATAAAAAAATTAAAGCGCAACGCAACTTTCGCAATTGCGGAGGTTGCGGAAGTTGCGCTTCTAATTCCACTTTGCCCACCTCTGATCAACTGTCATTGTTCAGTCAATGTTATAGATGCAAGACAAGAGGCAAAAATTAACTTATCTTTGGCTCAGTCTTAGCGAAATTTTAGAAAAGGACGACTTTGCAACTTTCTTGGAGAATAAGAAATGCGATGTATAATGAATGAACGTTGTGTCCTTATACCGGTAGTTGTTCTGCTTTGTGCAAGAATTTTTGAAAGTCTTTTGTTTCTCTTTCTAGTGTAACAAAATTTTGAAATGCAGGTTGCCAATGATATAAAGTCAAGTGGATCAAATCTATTTTCACGGACGAGGTATGTGAATAGTGGAGCAAGGTTTAGGGCACCTCTTTAATATCTCAAGTAGTTCTCATTTTAATGAAACCATTATCGAGCAGTATCTCTTTAATAAAGCATTGACTCAGAAAAGCAGTCAGTGAATTTGAAATAAGCCTATCTTACTAAGTACCGGTACTATCCTCAGAGCTGTCTTGCCCTAACTCTCACTTTTTGGCCAAATCACTTTGAGATAGAGATCACTGGCAACGAAAGAAATATATACTGCTTGAGATCGGTTTTATGAAAACTATTTTTGGTAAAAAAATGTTTCCCACACCTTGTTCCCTTATTTCCAGATCCTCTTTATCTGCACAAATAGATTAGATTTAATCTGCTTGATTCTGCACCATTGACAACTTGTGTTTTGAAATTTTGTGCTGTCAGAATAAGATACAGTACTGTAGCTTTGCAAAATCTGCTGAATAAACGACACAACATTCAATTATAGAACATCGCTAGAAATTTTGCAAATTATTTGCATTTTTGCAAAGCGATCTTTTTTTGATGTCATGAAATTTCAAAATGCAGGGTTGCAATTATACTGTGGCAAACAGGTCGTTGGAAAATGCCGGTACTGCAAATGCCGGTACTGGAAAATGCCGGTACTAGAAAATGCCGGTACTGGAAAATGCCGGTACTGGAAAATGCCGGTACTGGAAAATGACGGTATTGGAAAATGCCGGTACTGGAAAATGCCGGTACTGGAAAATGACGGTATTGGAAAATGCCGGTACTGGAAAATGCCGGTACTGGAAAATGACGGTACTGGAAAATGACGGTACTGGAAAATGCCGGTACTGGAAAATGACGGTACTGGAAAATGCCGGTACTGGAAAATGACGGTATAGGCCTTGTTACGCTAGCAGAAAAAACGTCTAGAAAAGAGATCTCGTGATACCCATCGAGGTACCTCCTGAAAAATTTTTTACAAGTAGAGTTTTAATGCCTGGTTAATGATTGATTTGTCTTCCGTTGCAACCAGGTGCCGTTTTTAAGATATACCGCTTTTAATCGAAGGCGGATGAATATTTTAAAATCATACGCTTGAATATTTTTTTTTACTATTGGTGTTGCCGTGAAATAATCCACGAACTACGACAAAGAAAGTCATAGAGTTAGGCTTCTAGAACAGTAAATGGTGTTTTCGGTTCAAGTTTATTTTTTCAGAATTCAGATCATTTCAGATTGATTTTTATGATTGAATGGTTCAGAAGCCACTGGTGGAACTATGACTACGAAAAAGGAAATTAACAACATTCTAAGCACATTGGAGAAAACAGAAAACCGTTTGGAGTCTTTTGAATGTACTAGCCTACAAAGAGGAAAACGACTAGATAGCAAACTAGATGAAGTGCTCAAAGAGCTTGATCAAGTTCGCGACTCACAGTCTCTTCTTTTAAGCAAATATGACAATTTAATGTTAGAATTTGAGAAAAACAAAAAACAACTAACAATTGTGCAGCAGAACAACAAAAATTTAACCAATAAAATTAATGATTTGAAGAGCAAACTCAAACAGTCAGAAATGAGTATCAACAACCTTGAGCAGTATTCTCGAAGAGAATGCTTAGAAATTAATGGTGTACCTGAAAAGCCTAACGAAAACACAGATGATATAGTTATTGCTGTTGCAAAAAAAGTTGGCCTAGCAATTTCAAGTAAAGACATAAGTGTCTCGCATAGGGTCGGTAGACTCCAGAACAACAGCAGCAAGAGACGGCACCCCACCACTATTGCAAAATTTTCTACTAGGAAGACAAGGGACCTGGTTTATGACAGAAGATGGAAATTGACCGACAAACGCAAACAGCAACAGGAGTTTCAAAAGGATACTGATGACACTAATAATCCATGCACCTCCCAACATGCTGAAATTAATGATACCTCAACAAGTACTCCTATTTACATAAATGAGAGCCTAACTAAACAGAACAAGAATATTTTCTTTCTCTGCAGAAAGTTTAAGAAAGAGCATAAGTGGAAGTATGCATGGACGCGAAATGGCGTTTCATATCTAAAAGAAGATGATGACAGTGACTCAATTAAAATACAAAGCAAGGATGACCTAAAGAGGCTAGGAGTTGCTGAACATGATGATGAGTATTGACTATTTGCTAATCACTGTAAGTTTTTTGAGGTTTATGTTGGTCTAGCTAACTCAAAGTCATGGCTATTATTGTTTGCTCTAATTGATAGGATTTATTGCAATTTTGGAATGATTCACTGTTGCTATGGGTAGTAATAGTATTGACTCTGGAAATAGCATTTTTTGCAATCATGTAAGCCAGAATGTAAAAGAATCTGTATATGTGGATGAGAATGATTTAAGCAAATCATTTAGCTCTTACCCTTTATCTCACTTACAGCCACTGCTGGTGATGCACTGTAACACTATAAACTTAACAAATCGGTTTGACAGGCTAAGAGAATTTCTTTAAAAATTTCCAGTAATGCCTCATCTAATTGCCGTAACTGAAACTAGACTCAAAACATCTTCAAACCTACAATCAATTAACCTTCCGCTGTATACTTTTTGTCATGCTGACTCACTAACCTTGGCTGGTGGAGTTGGGGTGAACATTAAAGATAATCTTCAATTTAAAGTAAGGAGTGACTTAAAATTTTGCAATAAAGGATGCGAAAATTTTTGGATAAAGCTAGTGCCAACTAATGCTTCTACAAATGTCAACAATAAGCAAAAAAACAATAATATTTGGTGTAATATATAAGCATCCATCCACCAATATTGACAACTTTACTGATAATTTTGAGCAAACACTTCAAAAACTGCAATTACAAGGCTGTAAATTTTATATTTGTGGAGATATAAATGTTGATTACATCAAAATTCACAGAGATAACAAAATTTCTCAGTTTGCTAATTTTCTCACTAGCTATAATGCAAACAATATAACTACTAAGGCAACACGAATTACTAGCAGCTCAGCAACTCTAATTGATCATTTCTATACAAATGATATTACAAACTGTAGCAACTGTTTTATCATTAGGTCTGATATCTCTGACCATTTTCCACTTGTAGTTGAAATCCAACAAACAAATATGATGAGACCTCAAAAATCGGCAGTAACCTTTATCCGCAGTTTCAGAAACTTTAATGACCAAGATTTTTGTATGGAAGTGCAACTTTATTGTAGAAAACTCATAGGAGCTAGTCAAACTGTTGATGAAAAAGTTGACACATTAATCAGTATCTTATCTACTGCAATTGATAAGCACATGCCCTTAGTAAAATTATCTCGAAAACAAAATAGGCTTCATCATAGACCATGGGTAACTAAACGTATTTTAAGATCTCTCAGGAACAGAAATGAGATGTATTCTCGACTTTGTAAAACAAAATTTTCCGATGATATGCTTTTATGCAAATATAAGCTATATAGGAATAAACTAACCCATATTAAAGAACTAGCAAAGAAAAACCACTTTAAAAGTTTATTGAACCAAAGCAAAAATGATGCTGCATCTTCTTGGAAAATAATTAACCAAATTTTACAATTCAAAGATCAAAAACCAAAATTTATCGGCAGTGTAACCCATGGAAATAAAGATATTACAAGTCCACAAAAAATATGTGAGGTAATGAATAATTACTTTACTGATGTTGGGCCTAAATTAGCTGGAAAAATTCCTAAGTCTAATGTTTCTGATACCAAATACCTTGGCAGACGTATATGTAATTCTATTGTGTTAAAGGAAACTGATCCCTTTGAAATTTTAAGCCTTATCTCCCTATTGGATCCCAAAAAAGCAGTTGGTCACGATGGAATATCATGCAAGACCATAAAATTGCTTGCATATGTAATTAGCCCCATATTGTCGGATATTTTCAATCATGCCTTGCAACCATAGGGGCCCCGAGCTGAAATCGTAAGATTTTTTTTGGTCTTCAACTATATTTGGCAAAAAGATGTTGCAAAAATCTCCAAAGTGCAAGGGGCCTAGCGCGATGTAAATCCGGCCAGGCAATAACATGGTTAGTAGACGTAACCATCCATTGTACCATTTTTCAAAAACAATTCAGTATTTCACCTCCAACCTCGCCTGTTTTAACGCACAAAATACTTTTAAAAAAAATTAGCCAGGAAAATGCTGATTGAACAAATCATTGAACATCAATTGAGGGGGCTTGGGCCCCCTGGCGAACGTGTACTCCTATAACTGGTTATTTTCATGACAAAACAAAAACCTCTAAGGAAAATCTTCGAGTGGATTATTATTTACTGCTAAAATGTAGCCAGAGACAATGCACCTTACTTCCCCCTACCTGGAGCAAATCACTTACAATTAAAATTTAACTCCAAAATGCAAGATGTTAAACGTGCTTTGGAATTAAATTGCAAGTAAAAGGAGGATTAAACAATTCGGTTTTTCAATTGGCTTTCAAATGTCAAAAATTTAGTGCTTTCAAACGGCTCTGAACACTTGCAAAATGTGATCCAATGGCATTTAAATAGCTTTTTTTTCCAAAAAATTGCCCAACGGCTGGGGGCTTCGCCCCCAGACCCCCAAAGCCTCCGGCGGCTGGGGGTCCCGCCCCCAAACACGTTCCCAAAGTTAGATATTTGCATTTTTCAACTATAAACCCTCTTCCTTTGCAAAATCTTGGTTACGTTAAAACAGGCAACAACGATTTCAGATCTTCCATCCTACGATATCTTTGTCCCACAAAAACTTCCTCTTTGGAAAAATTTTGATGACGTCATTTCATGTGATTTGTAGTTTAGGCCTCCCCCAATCAAAAATTCTGGGTAAGCCTATAAATTGGAGATTAGCTGAAAAAAAATTTTGAAAACTTTTTTTTTGGAGAGCACTTGCGCCTGTGTCCTTGGTCCTTGGCCTTGGCCTCGAGCATTCCTGTCTTTGGCCTCGAGAGGTTCTGTCCTCGGAAAGGCTGTCCTTGGCCTTGGCCTTGGATTTTTTTTGTGTCCTTGGCCTTGGCCTCGAGCCTTGTGTCCTCGACTCCACCTCTGTATTTGAGATTCCCGTCAATCAAAAAAAGCTGTAGCCAGTACATTTCAGCTCTCGAACACTTGCTTGTTTGCAAATATTCGTTCGAAATGTCGTAGTTAGTATAGTGGTGAACCTTTGGCAGCACTGTTTTGGTAGAGGAGGTTAATGGAACGAGATTTAATCAGATATAGCTAACACCAAAGTTCAAATGCACAAACGTGGTTGGTTATCGGTTACGCAAGTGTCGGTTTTAGCACTTGGGTGACGGGCGATACGCTTCAATGCTTATCGTCATAGGTGGGCACAAGTCCGTTAATCGTTAATCCGTTAATAACGAAGCTAACTTTTTCATTAAGTTGTTAACCCGTTAAAAAGTTTTTTTATGTTAACGGACTAAATTAACTTCCGTTAAGTGCTGTTAACGGAATAAAGTAACTTCCGTTAAGTTCTGTTAACTTCCGTTAAAGTTTTTATCGCTAATATCTTGCAGCTTCGTTGTGCAATTGAACTTGTTTTTATCTTGAAATTAGATTAGACATTAAAATGTATCTTTCAAAACACAAAAAGACCACCATAGCAATAAATATTCCCTTAAAATCAGCTCAACAGCGTCAATACTTGTTCTAGAAGCGAGTGAATAAAACGAAATGTAAATTACACGCAAAATGTTAACGGATTAACGGACTTTATTAACTTCCGTTAATTAAAGCTGAAAATAACGGATTAACGTTAACGGAGGTGTGAAGTTTGTTAACGGACTAGTGGTTAACGAAGCTAACGTTTTGCATTAACTTGCCCATCTATGCTTATCGTTATGTCTTGGTTTATTAGCGCCATTTGTGAGGAAACCGTCAGAGGCTTGGATGGTCGAGTTGTAACGACTTTGGAGCGTGAATCATCAATGCGTTGGGATTGGGGTTTGAAACCCGTGAAGATTGAAGGTGAGTTCATGTTAAAGTTGGAAGTGTCGAGTACCGTGAAAAGACAACTGTGTTTAACGTATAATAGCCTACTGGTAGCACCAGTAAGCAGTAACTGGTCTAAGTGATTATCACATCATGCCACGAGTATATGCTTCGTGTTCTACTGGTGGAGAAAAACGAAGAAAAAAAAGAAAAGTAGCAGAAGTTACTGCTCAGTTTTCTGGTCTAATAGACAAATTTGTAAAAAGAAAAAGAATTTCGAATAATGAAACAGACATACTTTTGTCAGAAGATTCTAATGATGGCATTGATATTAATACGTGCAATGATGCTAGTGAGCCTGCTGCAATTAGACCACCAGATGCTTGCAGTTCTGAACATGGCAGACCTATTGTTAATGAAATTAATCAAGATAATACTGATACCGGGATTAATGCTAGTAGGTCTACTGTATCTGAGACTGCAACATCAGATGCTCACAATTTAACAGATGGCATTGATATTGAAGTTGTTAATAGTGATACCGGTAGTGATGCTAGTAGGTCTACTACATCTGAAACTGCAACATCAGATGCTTGCAATTCAAAAGATGGCATTGAGATTATTGATACTGATGATGATGCTACTAGACGTACTGTTTCTGGAGTGTCAGATGCTCTTAATTTTTCAATTTCCACTAATATTTCTATCAATTTAGATGATGAAACTACTAGTAATTGCAATGACAATGAGCCAGTTGCATGCCATGCCATCACAAGTTTAACAACTGGCGCTGCCATGAGCACTAATATGAGCAATGATCCTGGCTCATGGCAGAAATTGACGCAAAATGAAATAAATGAATTAATCAGATGTGGCCCCCCAAAAGTTCCAAATGGATTTGTGTATCCAACAGATCCCTTATCAAAGAGAAAATGCCACTCTGCTCTCTTTTACAGAAAGCTCCAAAATGGCGAAAAAGTATTTCGCAATTGGCTAGTTTATTCCATACGTAAGAATGCATTATTTTGTTTTCCTAGTATGCTATTTTCTAACTACCCCAGCAATTTTGCGACCGACGGTTATTGCAACTGGACTCATGCTGCAAGAGATCTCTGCAATCATGAAACAAGCCAGAATCATTTCAAATCAATGCAGTGGTATTTATCAAGGCGTCATGAAGCAAAGTGTGGATCAACCATCGAACGTGCTTTGCATGACCAGTTTAATACTGAAGTGCAGCATTGGAGAGAAGTGCTAAGAAGATTTCTTTCTATTTTGAGGTTTTTAGCAGAACATGACATCGCTATTAGAGGAACAGGAGGTCATGAGCATTTGGGTGATTCAAAAAATGATCCATTCCTTGCCTTGGTGGAAATGATGGCTCTATATAATTCAGTCCTTGCAGAGCACTAGTGTAGAATTCAATCAAAACAAATTTCTGATCATTACATGAGCCACACTATACAAGACGAATTCATTGAATTGTTGGGAAAAAAGATACTTGATACTATATTGGAACTGATTCAAGTTGATCGCTATTATTCTATTATACTTGACTGCACGCCTGATGTCAATCACAAAGAGCAAATGACAATGATTATTTGTCATGTACATGCTACTGATGATGGAATTATAATCTATGAGCATTTTGTTGGATTTTTACAAGTAAATAAATCAACTGGATCAAATTTAGTTAGTGTTTCGTTAAAAAGATTGGATGAACTGGGCCTTGATATCATGAACTGTAAAGGCCAAGGGTATGAGAATGGGGCAAATATGGCAGGCCGACACAGTGGAGTTCAGAGTCGAGTACTGCAAATCAACCCTCAAGCACGCTTTGTTCCTTGCAGTAGCCACTCTTTAGACTTGATACTATGCGACTGTGCAAAAACTAATGTAACATTTTTCTCATTTTTTGGCACTTTTCAGAAGTTATATTCTAAGCTTTCTTCTTCTACACAGCGATGGAAAGTTTTGAAAGACAACTGGATGAACTGGGCCTTGATATTCGGTTGTGAAGTATCCATCAGAAACACGATAAGAGAGTCGCGTCAATTCTGTAAAAGTGGTTTATTCACATTTGGCTGGTGTTCTCAAAACTGTGCAATTGATTTTACGAAATGTATCTGATGCTACTGACTGCGATGACTTACGCGGAATTTTCAGTCAGTTAACTAAGTTTGAAACAGTTCTTTCATGTGTAATTGGTACAAAGTGTTATGTAAAGTAAATTTTGTCAGTAAGCACTTGCAATCTATTTCTATGGATGCAGACATGGCAAAAACTCTTTTGGACAGTTTATTGTCTTGGATAAAAGATTTTCGAGAAAATGGATTCAATGAAGTGTTGCAGACAGCAAAAGATATTGCCAATAAAGCAAACGACAACTTGGGTGAGGTGACTGTTAATACCACATTTGCAGAAAAAAGAACAAATGCTAGTCTGAATTTACAACAAGAATTTAGGATTGATGTATTTCACACAGTGGTGGACAAATTTAAAACTAGCATTTCAAATCGTTTCACCCAGCTGCAAGGTCATAGCCGTGACTTTAGTTTAATTCTAAAATAACCATTTTTGACAACAGACATGTTTGTCCATGAAGTGGCAGAGCTTCAACTGCAATGCCAAAACCTCAGTACGACTTTAGGAAATGCAATTGATGGAGCCAAACTTTATTTGGAGTTGGAATTTTTTGCTCATTTACTTAACTGTCAGCATCTCAATAATGCAAAAGATAATCTGGAATATCTGACAAAGCAGAAAATAACTGATACTTTGCCCAATTTATATAATACGTTGAAAATTCTTGCGCCTATGCCTGTATCAGTAGCATCTAGAGAGCGCAGTTTTTCAAAACTAAAATTAATAAAAACATACTTGCGCTCAAACATAAGTCAGTACCGATTAAATGGACTTGCAATGATGTCAGTGAAAAGGGCCATTTCCAAAGGCATTGACTCTACAGAAATTATCAATCAGTTTGCTTTACGAAAAGCAAGAAAGCAAAATTTCATTTAGCTTTTTATGAAGCACTTAGAAATAGTAGAGATATAAGACCAGGATTTGAAATATTTTGTACCCTGTACATCGTAATTGAAAGCAGATTACTGTGTTGATTTTTGCTTGAGATTTCGTTTTTTTTTATTGCACCCTGTCTGTAAATTGAAGATGAAAGTAATGTCTAAATGATTTGATTGACTAAGGATACGAGCTTAATCATGTGATGTGATGCTTACGTAAGAAAATTAATTATGTGATACTTGTGCAGACAAGTGTTAAATTGTTTAGAAAGAAATACTTAAGCAAAGCTTTTTGAATATGATGTACAATTAGCCTACACTTTTTATAAAAGAACAATTCAAGAAAAACAAGGCTCAATTCAAAATTCAAAAACAAACGAAAGAACAATGTTAGCTCAGCGTCAGTAAGTAAAATATGTTCAAATTTTAAGTTTAAGAACAAAAAAATCATTTGTATTGCGGCGAAATAGCTGTACCGGTATTAGGTATGGTAACAGCCTTGCTCAAGCTTGTTTATGCATGTAAGAATGAAAAAGTGGGAGCTTTCACTTTTAGGATAATAATAGAACTATAGAGCACATACGCAATACAAAGCTTAAAAATTACTTTAGAGTAAACTAATCATTATTTTTAAGCATAAAAGTGTAGCCTAGTGGATACTATTCCATTATTATCAAAAAATTATTCAATGCCATCAGCAACTTTGTATGCTTTTTTCTTTGTCAAGGAGTTGCTGTTGCTTATTGTTTTAGCAATGCAAGTTAGTAGTGTATGTTCAATTGCACATTGCTGTCAAAGTGGAAGTTTTGCAGCTTTATGCTGTATGCGTAATGCATTGTTGCTGCTTTTATGCTTTCTTGAAGGTGGTTTTGTAATTAAGTGTGTGTTCAGTTTCAAGCAACTTTTAGTTTTTAAGCTTAATGCCCGCAAATCTTGTTAAGTTTTATTTTTGGTCTTTTAGTTTTGGCTTGTGCACATGTGTAGTACAGTTGATGTTTGTACAGTGTGGGCATGCTGAAAGAAATTCTTCAATGCCATTAGTAACTTATTATTCCTTTTTCTTCATAATGGAGTTGTTCATTGTTTTAGCAATGCAAGTTAGTAGTGTATGTTCAATTGCATATTGCTGTCAGAGTGACAATGTTGCAGCTTTATGCTTTGTTTTGTTGAAGGTGTTTCTGTAGTTAAGTACATGTTTAGTTTCAAGTAACTTCTAGTTTAAACTTAATGCTCGCAAATCCTTTTAAGTTTTATTTTTGATCTTTTAGTTTTAGCTTGTGCACGTGAACAGTATAGTTGGTGTTTGTGCAGTAGGGTATGTTGAAAGAAATTCTTCAATACTATCAGTAATGATATGTCAAATTTTGGTTAAGGGTTTGCTCAGACAGCTCAGTGTCTTAGCATAGCAGTTGATAGTGTGTGTTAAACTGAGTATTGCTTTCAGTGTTACAGTCTTATGTAGTGACATTGAAATGGAGTGTTCTTGGTTTAAAGACAAATGAGTAATTAAGCGCATGTTTAGTGTAAAAGCATTTCTCAAACTTGCACAGTATAAACTTGCACAGTATACAGTATAGCTCGTATGTTTTTGCAGTTTTTATTATTATGAAAGAAAACTTCATTCATATTAAAGAAGAATAAGTTGGTAACTAAATAAAAAAGATAATGTGACCTCTTTACTAGAGATGCAAGTGAGCATTTTTATTCTTAAGTTTAAATTCTACTCAGTTTTTAATTGATTGCTGTGAACAGTAAACTGCACTGCAAGCAATGAGCAAGGCATGTGATAAGGTAACGTGCCAACAGTGCAGTGTACCCTACCAACTAACAATCTACCAAGAATCAGTTTTGTGAGAAAGTCACATTAAGATAGAGCTTTTAATTTGTGATTTTGACCAATCTTCTTTTTTCGTTGCAGCTTTTATTAAATGTAATTTAATAATTCTGAAATAGTTGCAGTTTTTTTTTAATTAAGTACCGGTATTGCTAAATTGTAAACATTGTGCTCACATTATGTTCAACTAGCAGGTGAGAAAATGTTTTAATGTTTACAAGCTAGCAATGCAAGAGGTGAAAAATTATTTGCTGCTCAGTGCTCAATTATGTAACATTAATAGTTAAAAAATAATGAATGAAGTGTGACTTTGTTGATACATCTATGAATAAGGGCTATGTAAATGAGCTAGACACATTGGATCTGCTCTACATTGTTGTTTCTAGTACTTTTGTGCATATGATGAAGATGCACAACATATGTTAAACGCTTGGTTGTGATTTGCTTCTTGGCACACAAATATTTGTCCAGGCACCAGCAGATAGCACATTTACAGGAAACGCTAAGTCACTAGTACAGAAAGTGAAGCTTATTTGGCATAGGACGCATACAGGTAAAATAAACCAAAATGTCGCTTTAGACAAGTGTCGACAAAAATTGGGCCCTCCTTTTTCTAAATCCACCACTGTTGCCATGTATTCCGACTAGAAAACAAAACTGTCACCGCTTTTGGCACACATTGTAAACTCTAACTGCCACAATATCCTTATTTGAAAACATCGGGATTAGAGAACAACAGAGATCAGGAGCATAAATGCACGCCCGAGGACAATTATCCTTGTCAATACCTTGAAAGAGGTTCCAGCCTCGTAGCTTACTTTTGATTTTAGTGGCATATGTCCATGGTTCTTGTGCTAACACTACCCGGAACGTACGGTTTTTGTAGCTTCACACATGTTATAGCTCGTTGCTTTACATCTGTGTAGGTTGATTTGCCAACACTCTAAATTATGTAGGGATTACTTAGGTGCCACAATGGCTTTATTTGGTTTTTACCCCGCTGCAACTTAGACTTGCAAGCAACTTCCGAGAAATCACTTGGATTCTGAGGCTCCACAGGAGAAGTTGGGGTGGTGTTCGGTTTCACAACCGACCAACGACCATACCATTTTTGCTGTACTCTCAGCTTCTGAGATCGATTCCTTCAACAAAGGAACCTTCTCAACTTGAGGGCTCAGTTTTGATGTTTCTTTGGCATCAGGGCTAGAAGGCGCACATAGCAGAGTGTTATATTTGTTGGCATTGTCACTCAAGAACTCAATGATTCTTGGTTGTGACCGTGCCACTTCTGAATTTAGGGATATGATCCGTGTTACTTTTCTTGATCTAATGATACTAGACATAATCAGAGAGTTGGTTTTCTTTAAACTGGGAAAAGTTCCAAAGACCAGATTATCCAAACTAGCAGGAGGCCACTAACTGCCATTTCTGCCGATAACGACACACCAACATCACAATTGACAGACTTATCCCTGGAGCACTGGCCTCGGCGGAGCCCCCCCAATACAGCTGTAGACCCCTAACCAGGTGCCATCTGGAACTACAGGTGCACGGGGATTTTCACAAGCTGATGGACACGAAGTTCTGTGTTGGCTAGACTAGGACCAGCATCCTCTCTATCTTGTGGCCGCGACAGGGCAGCGCGTTTTATCCGCTGTACCCTATACTCGCATTGACATTCCGCCTCAATATTGGTCCACCACCACCGGTTTCCATATCAGCCAGCAACCTCCAGTTGGCCTTTGAGTCAGGGGCCGGAATATTAGAAGGCAGGACTTCGCTTGTGCTATTGCCTGGTAGCTAATTCCTGCACTTTTTAACCTCGCCCAACTTCATCGGCCGGTTGCCATTGCCTCAATTCGCCAGTGCTTCCACCTGACACCACGAGGAGGTTTGAGGTTGGACTCTGTCCGGCTTGTTTTCAGTTAATTACTTAACTTTAACGGAGTTAAAAATTGCTTGAAAATTCCCAGCGAATTAACTCTCAACGAAGTTAACGTTTCTCATTTATTTGCCCAACACTGGTCTTCACACTGTAGAACTATATTGCGTTTATTTCGGAATTTTTTGCCTGATTTGTTAAACCATACACCTTTTATTAGTAGATGCGAAACTCGCAATTTTTAAGCTTTTAAGTCACGCTTGAGTGGTTCGAACAGACTGCTATGCTTTTGTTGCGTTTGCGAAAAAAGTACACATTGCTTAAGTGTTGGTTACCTATTTTCTTTACGGTTAATAAATGGTGGTTTATACTGGAATTAACGCTTCATGTGTATTTTGCTAAACTATAAAAACGGCACCTTCAAAAGAAAGCATGTATTAGCATCAAATAGATGTTCACAGAATATAAAAAGTCACGATAAAGTAGGTCTATGCTAGGTTACTTGCAATATTGTTTTCAGAGGCTTTTGCTTTATTTTTCTGTTGTTTTGTCGTTGAGAGTCTTTGTGGCAAATCAGTGGCCTCTGATCTTATAATAAAACATTGCCACTCGTAACATGCAAGAAGTGCATGCATGGTCATTATATTCCTCGCCAGCTATCTGTTTCATTTGATCTTGAATAATAGATGATGACACACATTCAACGGCGCTGTAGATATCGACGTGCTTTTGAGTTCTATTTGAATAAGGTGATGTAGATATATAGGTAGGCCTAGAAAACCTTGCTAGTCTAGCTGTATTACTTTTAATTTTTTATGGTAATATTACATAGTGTTGATCTGTTGATCTGTGACCTGAAACTGTGAAAAAAATGGAAGACGTACCGGTAGCACTGTTAAAACAAACCTTGCAATCAATTGGCGCTGAAATGGAGGAAGTAAAAACAAATCAGAAACAGATTGTAACAAACTATTTAGCTACAACTGGCAATGCCAATACAACAATTGAAAGAAAGTGTTTGGCTATGCCTATAGATTCGCAATCAGGGGCGACATGACAGAACGAGCTAACGAGCTCGTAAAGGCCATTCTCGCTCGCTAAAAACCGCTAACGAGCAAAAAATCTTCGTAGACTAACTGCCATTTCTGAGCCGTCTCGTCCAACACGCGTTAAAACGGCTCGCTCGAATTTCTTTGCGAGATGTTTGTAACTTGTGTTAGAACGTAATAAATACCCCATTGTGACGTCAGATGCATTTCTACCTCAAAATAATGCGTTCAAGCGTATTGTATGTACTACATTGTTATGGAAAAAGATACTTTAAGCTATGCGTGATTATTCTACGCAAGCAAATTCTTCAACTGATAACAATTAGCAAATGAACGACAGAATTTAATTATACTTTTGGATCAATGTAAAATAAGAACCACTTTTTTCATACAATAATTTTTTAAATGAAGTGAAGCGCCCTTGAGGTTGTTGGTGGGTAAACTCATATGTTAACAGTAACTTTAGGTCTTAAGGTTTCAAAATTTTTCAAAAGTGAGCAAGTCGAAGTACACTCTTCCTTTTTAGAACCGGTAAATCTTGAGTTTAGATTGGCTGTTTTTAATTTTTTGCCAATATTCAGTCTCATTTGTTCTTGATTTTGTAAAAATTTTGAGAGCATCGATGTCAATTTCAGCGGGCATGTTTGAAACACTGTTTAATTCCTATAGCTCTGTCTGCTTAAGACTTAAGTGAAGGCTTTTTTCTTGCTTTTGCAGCATCGTAAAATTGCAAAAGCAAAAAACAAGCTTTTTTCAAGTTAAACAACTGCCGAAAAAATTTCTCAATTGCTTGCGCAGAGCTACAGAGCTTTATAACCTTGAATAGTTACAATTTTGCTTGCAAACACAAGAAAATCACTGAAATTTTATCGTTTTGAATCAGCACAAATTGTAGTTTCTTTGATTAGTTTAATTTTTTTTTGGTTTGTTTTGCTGCCGAGGCTGGCAGTGTTTTTAATTTGTTCTTAAATTTTGAGCAAAAATGAGCCTCGTGTTGTAGAAAATCGTTCTTATAAAAGGAGTGTGTTACTATTTTTGTCAACTTGCACTACTTAGCATTTCTTTATCAATCGAAACAGCAAATGGTTCTCAATGCAATTCGCTTTTTTTTTTTTGCAGTCTATAGCAAACATGGCGACGATTTGAATTAATTTTCAGCAAAAATTCGCATGAGTTAGAAGTTTTCAACATTTCGCCATTGCCTTTGTAAACCAAAAAGATTTCTCGCACCCTTAAAGAGTGCTTCAAGATCCTCTTTAAGTTGGCGAAGAAAATGTGACATTTTTTTACTCGAACTGCTTTCCGCAATCGCTCGAAGAAATTGAGCGAGGAAGAATGACGTAACGGATTTCGCAAGGCTTTACATACACGTGCAAAAATGACCTCTTACGTTTAGCGAGTATTTCGTTCGTTAGCGCCTCTTAAAAAAAACTCGTTATTAAAGCGAACGAGGAAATTTCTGTCATGTGCCCCCAGATTCGCAGTCAAATTCCTCAAGTTCTCTTCCAGTTTATGATCAAGAAAACTTGTTACCGGTAGTTAGCCTACATGTAGACACTAACTCCAATATCTATGCTTCAGGATCTGATGTGGTGGGCCCCCCAGGTGAAATTACTAAAATTAGCCAACAAATTGAAGAGCTTTGTATTAAATTCAAACTAGTTTCTGATGCAATAACCAAATTGGATGAAACAGTAGACAATCTTGAACAATACAGACGCAGATATTGTCTAATCCTGCATGGCCTAAGAAACTTACCCAATATTCACAGCAACTATTGCAACTTTGTGGAGCATATCATTGGCACTATCAATCATCACCTAAACATGAACCTAACCCCACAAGATGTTGATATTGCACATCCGCTCCGAAAAGCAACAAATGGTAAAACCCCGGTCATCATCAAATTTGTTAGAAGATCAGACCGAAATGCAACTTACCAAAAGAAAAGACTGCTTGCTTCATCCGGGCTAGCACTCACAGAGTCTTTAACCAAAAAAAAGATTAAATTTGCTAAATGAGGCCAGAACTCTAATTGGTCAACAAAATGTATAGACCTTCGACTCACAAAAGAAAGTGATTAAATCACAGAGGGATTTGTATCATCTGATTTCAAATTTACCTCCATATTGACATACCACTCAACTGCTCAATAGATGCACAAATTCAACAACAATTTTCATCTTTTCAATGCAACTATTGATGAATGCCTAAGTCATGAGACATTATTCAACTGCAAGAAGAAAGTAGTAAGTTATTAACTATGTTAGTAAAGTTAGAAACAAAGCTTATTTTACAACCATCAATAACGGTAACAATTTTAAGAAGTTTCAACATTATTGTAACTGTAGCCTCTACATCAAGGTAAGCTACCACTGAAGCATACTGTAGGTAATGTTGGATAATATAGTTTAGCATTTCGTGCTTCTGCTAATGATTAAATTTTTTCAACTGAAACGTGATCAAGAATCCTCATAAAATTGAAAAATTTTATTGTTGTGATAGTTTTGATGATTGCTTTTCTTTATGAAACACTAATACAGGGTTAGGCTTCATTTGACCTTTTTCCGAACAATCCACCAATGTTCATAAAAGATTAGACAAATACGATATGTTGTAGCGGTAACTGTGATAAGGTACACCAAGCAATGATGTAACATCAAATTTCAGCAAATTCAAGTAGGATTCCCTGGGCGTCACACGGATGACCGCTTACTGATTAATAAATTTTCACAACGTGATTTACAGCAAGCACTGAATCAAGGATATCGCGTCGACAATATAGCCTAATAAAATAGGCTGAAAGCATAGAATAAGTTGTGTTAGTTTTTAGTTGCACTGCCAATATGCTGATTCAATACCGATATTATGTTAGCTATTTCCTTATCTGGATCATTGAAATTGCCATATGTTAATCAGAGGTGGAGTCCTGGAGAACGTCCTTGGCCTCGAGGACGTCCTCGAGGACACATTTTGAAGTCCTTGGCCTCGAAGGTCAAGTCCTTGGCCTCGAGTCCTCGAAAACTGGCCTGTCCTCGGCTCGAGGACAGCACTATTTTTTGAATTGTTAAAATTTTGTGGAGCGCTTGAAAAATTTTTTGGAAAACGTTTTTTTGTGGAGATCGCTTGAAAAATTTTTGTGAAGACCTTTTTTTTTTTTTTTTTGGAGAGCACTTGCGCTTGTGTCCTTGGTCCTTGGCCTTGGCCTCGAGCATTCCTGTCCTTGGCCTCGAGAGTGTCTGTCCTCGGAAAGGCTGTCCCTGGCCTTGGCCTCGGATTTTTTTTATGTCCTTGGCCTTGGCCTCGAGCCTTGTGTCCTCGACTCCACCTCTGATCTTAATTATGGTTATGAGCATAGATGGGCAACTTAATGCAAAACGTTAGCTTCGTTAACCGTTAATCCGTTAACAAACTTCACACCTCCGTTAACGTTAATCCGTTATTTTCAGCTTTAATTAACGGAAGTTAATAAAGTCCATTAATCCGTTAACATTTTGCGTGTAATTTACATTTCGTTTTATTCACTCGCTTCTAGAACACGTATTGACGCTGTTGAGCTGATTGTAAGGAAATATTTATTGCTATGGTGGTCTTTTTGTGTTATGGAAGTTACATTTTACAGTCTAATCTAATTTCAAGATAAAAATAAGTTCAAATGTACAACGAACCTGTCATCGAAAAATCTTTGGAAATTGTGAACAGCGATAATTAATAGACCTATGAAGCTGCAGGTTATTATTTGCCACAAAAAAGAGCTCCTTTCTTCGCTTTCTTCTATAAAACTCGTGCTAATACGAAACAGGTGTTATCAATGCAAACTGGTTTGTACCAGTCCGATGAATTAATGATGCAAGATATTAACGATAAAAACCTTAACAGAAGTTAAAGAAACTTAACGGAAGTTAATTTAGTCCGTTAACATGAAAAAACTTTTGAACGGATTAACGAGTTAATGAAAAAGTTAGCTTCGTTATCAACGGATTAACGATTAACGGACTTGTGCCCACCTATGGTTATGAGGAATGCGTGTATTTAAAAAAAAAATCTTAGTGCTGTTGCATTGTCTGTTGTAATATGTGCAATTTGATACATCTTAATCTTTGTGCTACTGCATTGTCTGTTGTAGCAAGTTTAAATTATATCATAATCAGTAACAGCGACAAACTTCTTCCAGCTACTAAATCATTAAAGGAATATAGTTGATTATTAGGAGTAGACTATATAGGACAACATCCAACCAAATTATTGCAGGATGCTGAAGAAAATAAGAAGGGTTTAATTGACCTTAGCTAGTACCAAGAACAAAATCAGAATCAGTATTTATCATGTGCAATTTACTTGTCTTATTCCTTGTGCCATTGATAAGTTAAGAACAACTAGAGAGCTATTTTAATGATTGAATACTAAATCTAATTACTAAAATAACACTTATAGATATGCTAGACTAGCACAAAACTGGTAACCTAATTATTACTGCATTAACATGCAAAGAATAAGTAACTATAAGGAATGTAGTACTTGTGAAAAGAGATGTGGCAAGCAGTCTAGTGTGAAGTGTTGTAATTGTTCAAAATATCAACATGTTAAATGTACAAAACTTACTAAACAGCAAATGTCATTACACCTGAATTTGAATAAAATTGCCTTTGCTTTGCTTGTATGAAAACAATTTTTCCCTTTCAACAAGTTTGTGATGCAGAGTTTAGGGAAATGTTTCAGCATCATTGTAATATAGGCACTGATAAATGCATCATTGATACTCTCAATGATGAACCAAACATAGATGGAATAACAAACACAGACTGCAAATACCGAAGCATAAAATGGTATAAACAATCTTTATTAAACTCAAAAAAGCAGCAAGGTAAGCATGTTATAGAAGAATTGCTAATCGAACTGGGTAGGCCTAGCTGTCCTGAAATACTTGCAATAACTGAGACAAAACTGAACGATGACAAATTAAATTATACATCATTATCAAATTATAGCTTTGTGTGTTGCAATTCAAGCACAAACGCTGGAAGTGTTGCTTTTTATATATTTAATAGTCTCAAATTCAACCGAAAGGAAGATCTTGAGTTTAACTCAGACGACTCTGAAAATCTATTTATAGAAGTCAATTTAACTAAAAGCAAAGTCTTTATTATTGGAGTAATTTACAGACATCCTACTTGTTCGTTAAAAAAATTTCAGGAGCAATTTTTGCTGACATTGAATAAACTGGCACATGACAAATTAGACTTCGTAATCTGTGGAGACTATAGCGTTGATCTCCTCTAAAACATGAAATTAAGCAAACCGTCAATGATTATATTAATGCTGTTCACACTGAAGGGTGCTTTAGCATTATCAACAAACCAACGCACATTACTGACACTAGTGCAACTTTGCTTGACCATGTTTATACAAACGTATCTCAACAATAAGTAGGGGAATATTAGCTTTTGAAATATCAAATCATTTGCCAACATTTTGTTCTCTAACGTCTAAACCGATTTTAAAACAAGAAAAAATTTTAATAAGAAATATGAACAAGTTTGACAAGACCAAATTTTTAGATGATGTCTACAGTCTCACTCAAGAACTTAATGATACATACAATGATGACTTTAATTCAAATAATGCTATTAATCAGCTTTTAGACAAGTTCTCAAATTTGATTAATCAGCATGCACCATTAAGACCTCAAACAAGAAAAGAAATCAAATTAAGCACCAAGCCATGGCTAAGCAAAGAAATTTTAAAATCAATTCGAAATAAAAATACAATGTTTAAAAAATGCTACAAACATAATGACGTAGCTTTGACTGAAAAATACAAAAAAATTGCTCACAAATTAACTACTATAAAAAGAGTGGCAAAGCAAAATTATTATGCTGCAATGATTGAACTAAATAAAAAAATCTATCAAAACAATGGCAATTAATCAACCAAATTTTACAACGTGGCCATAGAGTTAAGAAGCCTCTCACCAAATTAATTACAGAAAAAAAATGAAACGTTGACAGACAACGAAGATATTAGTAATGAACTGAACAATTTCGTTTCTACTATCGGTTCAAATATGGCATCTAAAATACCTTCGGTTGCTGCAAATTTTGACATGCTAAAAACGATTCCTTCTTCAATGGGTTCTTTTTTTTGTGATCCATGCTCTGTACATGAAGTATATCATAAAATAATGTGCTTAAATGAGAAAAAGGCAGCTGGCATTGAAAATATCCCCATCAAGTTTATCAAAATATCATCTGAATGCATATCAGCAGTACTATCCAACATTTTTAATAAATGCATACAAGACGGAGTATTTCCATCAAAGTTAAAAGTTGCTAAAATAACTCCAATACACAAAGGTGGATGCACTATTAAAGCCACTAACTATCGTCCAATTTTAGTATTATCACTATTCTCTAAAATATTTGAAAAATCATCTACAAAAGACTCAACAAATATTTAATGAGACACAATGTTCTAGCAAAAGAGCAATTTGGATTTAGAGCAAAACATTCTACAAATCATGTTATCGCTGATGTCACTAACAAATTACTAAATTATTGTGATAGCAAACACTTCACGTGTTTAATTCTGCTGGATTTATCAAAAGCTTTTGATACTGTAGACCATCAAATTGTACTAAACAAATTACAAAAATATGGAACAAGAGGTAACTTCTTACAATTATTAAGTGATTATTTGAACAACCGCAAGAAAGTTGTTTACATCAATAACACGTATTCAAGGCAACAAGATGTATCATGTGGAGTGCCACAGGGGTCGGTTTTAGGACACTTATTATTCACTATTTATATAAATGATCTGCCAAAAATATCAAAATTCGAAACCAGAATTTTTGCTGATGATACAGCACTAATCCTTTCTGATAAAAACGTGAAATATCTTAATGTTAACTCTATTCGGCCCAGGGGGGATCGATTAGCTCCCCCCCCTTCGTTTATTTCGCAATTTTGTTATGAAGCAGTCAAGCCACAATAATGAAATTTCTTGACTTTTCCTAAATTTACTGCTTCAACTTTCATTTGTAAAACCATTGTCGTACGACAACTAGATTCAGAGTTATTAAACGTTTCTCAAGGTCGACCCTGCGTTTCTGGCAAAATTTTTGAAAAATTAATTTAATCCTGTTAGTCCCTATTGTTCTGTCGTAATTAATAATGTCACGCTTTTTCGTACTCTGGTAACGTGAATAAGAACGTAAATCCAGTGACCTCTTGAACGGCTTCTGTTGCTATCGATGTTCAAAAAGAGTGGTGACAAACTAACAATAGATTTTCATTTACTATATTGCCTGAGGCATTATAATTTTCATCATGATTTCAAAAGCTCACAGCTAAATTTCTCAGACAATTTCGTGTAATTTTACCGATTTTCAAACCAAGCTTCATTTTTAGCATTTCGCTAATAAATAAGAATTGCGATTTAGTGGTATAAACGTATTTATTGATAAAAAAATTGGAGGCCAGCATAAGCGTGATTCCTTTTGTTTTTTGCCAATATTTTTTTTCGCATTGCTGATATACAGTAGTCAAAAATGTCCATAAGTTATCAAGTGTGTGGCATGCAGTATGAATTTCGGTAGTCTTTATGTTTGAAATTTGTTTTTGGTAACTAAAAGAAAGAAAAAAAACGCAAATCATAAATAAATTTTTAGTTTCTGCTAAGCAGCAGTATCAGGAGAAAGATGTTACTTTCATTTTTCAAACAAACAGGAGCATATTAGAATATGGTACTTGGTAAATCACTTGGTAAATAAAAAAAATGTGATGATGATGATTATGATGGCATAATTTTGACTGCCTAAGGTTTTTCATGAAGTTCAAGTGATAATACCCATACCAGAAATTTCCCAGTGTGTCTTTGCGTGTGACGTAGCAGCACACCGATAACTTCATTGTGCGCATCTGCTTTGCTTTCACTAAATTGCAACATTTCATAGATATTCAATAACTTTGCAAAAAGTGGAGAGTTTTTGATAAAACTTGTTTCAGAAACATTATTTTCAATTTTTACGTTTTTTGTTATTCAAGGTTATTGTTGCTAAAAGCTTTGCGTAAAAAATGCTATTTGAAGCAATAACCAATAGCTAGTGTAAAATATTGCTAAATTTTTATAAAATTCACATCAAACTAAACAATTATAGGATATGTACATTATAAAATGTGCTATGAGGTATATTATACTTCTTACCGCATTTACTATTTTCTTATTAAATGCTACCACAGGCTTACTGCATGGCGTACTATTGCAAATATTACGGAGTTTCACATTGATTTTTCATTTGTGGCCTATAATGATAGGTGGCAACCGTATTATGCTAAATTTAAAAAGAACTATGTTGTTTTATTTCTTTTCAATTTTCGCCTTTATGTGTGTACATTCACAACCACGAAAAATTATGTTTGTAGATACAAAATATAAAAACGGAAAGCAAATTCTCTAACTAACAGACTTTGCCAATTACAATGTGATTAGCTGACCATTTAGTAAATAAAATTATACTGAATTTTTTTGTGATCATAAATAACTGAGATATCTAAATTTACTGATGTCGTAGGCAATTTTTTAATATTTCTAATATACTGCAGTTATCTAACGGCTTTATGGCATACAAACAATATTGCTGGTTCTGGATGCGAGGACAAAAGGAGGACAATAGCTTTGATGATTTTTATCAAAGATGAGAACCGACAAATAAATTTCTAACCTTGGGATTATACTATTTCTTTTTTACTGTTTTTCTAAACTTATTCAGCACTATTCACAGTAACAACCAAAGTTTGCAACTATTTATTATAAAGCCAACTCTGAAATAAAATCTGAAATATTATCAAGATAAAATCGTTACGTTTGAGAATTAGATAGTCTTAGTAGAATAATACGAATAGTGATAAAAAGAATGGTATTTCAATCATTATAACCATTAATTGCAATTACAATGTTGGAAACAATTTTAATTTTTGCTCTTACTTCTGAAATCATTTGTGACATTACACTAGAAGTTAAGCCCATTGGGTACTACCTAAGATTTTGGAAAATCTAATGATGAGCAATGATCAAATTAATGTAGGGTTTCTTATTTAAACTTCATAAAAATTGTAGAATTTTTGAGAAAAAATACTCTCCAATATTAGACAACGTAATCTTTTGCAAAGTAAGCAAGAAAAAAAAACTAATCCGACGCCAAAACCTATTACAGTACTCCAAATTAACCAAACTATTATCCTAGAAAATTAACCAAGAATCCGAGAATCAAGTTAGACCAATTTCTTATTTTCTTATAATTCAAAAGCCCGTAAAAAATGGTACAAAAAATAGTTCGAAAAAATTAACATTCACTACACTACGTCCGACCCATTTTGAAAGTTTTTTCGTAAGTTCGAAGTAATTGCATTTTTATTTACCAAATTGACAGCGCAAAATTGTTCATTTTTTGAGAAAACGCTGTTGTTTGCCCACCAGTCTACCACTCACGGTGAAAGTTTCACACTCCCCATTTTATTGTTAATATTTATTCAGAAAGCTGAATGTGAATACAAACTTTTTTCAAGTTTTGGTTTGACCAGACCGGTAATTGAACCCAAATCTACTGTATCAGCAGCTCATGCTTTATCCATTCGACTACTGATAAAAAATGATAAGATTGGTAAGATAAATAGTGTTGTTATATGGAGAATGCTACGCTGTACTTTTGATTAGGTTTAGCAAGAGTAGCAACAAATGCAATTTTTGCATTACCAAATGTACCACACTGAAAATGAAACCCATAGTACGAGTTTTTCAAGTGAAAATTCTTACTATATTATATTAGACTGAGAATCTTCAGCATATTACAAATTAAATCAAAATTCAACCAATGTTATTGACGTTTGTTACAGCTATGTCATAAACATTTACTAACAAAATATGAATGAGAAAAAATAGTGGTTTGATGCTAGTTTTTTCATAAATTTTGTACAAAAAATATTAAATTTGGCAGTGCTTAGCTAATAACAAATATTCAGCTTGCAATTAATTCACGCAACAAACTAATAATTTAGATATTTTAGCACAATAGAAATAATCTTTAATTAGTTCACGCAACAAACTAATAATTTAGATATTTTACCACAATAGAAATAATCTTTTAGTTTAGTCCGTAATATTCTCTGAGTTACTGAATAAAACTCCAGCTGCGATGCCTCGTCACGGCAATCAAACGCTTATTAACATTATGCAGATGAAAAGCGAACCGATCGCTTCTGATAGTCCTTGACTTATTTTGAAATTAATTGAAGATCAAGGTTGCCATTATAATGACAAAAAGTTTAGGCTTTTTGTCAGAAAATTGAGCTTCTCGTGGAGCAAAAACGGACTTTTTATGTCTTGTAATTCGGGAATTATTAACGTTTGAATGTGTTGTGTCGAATCGATCCCCCCCCTGGGTCATTACTCAAAAAATTTTGCCTGGTCCAAATAGGGTTAAAGTAAATTCTGAATTAATCAAGGTAGAACAATGGCTTAATGCTAATAAGTTATCATTAAACTTTCCAAGACAAAATACTCGTTAGTAAAACCTATTAGTAAAAATTCATATACTAACGAATTTAGTGTGTCTATACGAGGAATTCAACTAGGAAACTGTCACTTAGCTAAATACTTAGGAGATTATAGATGAAAATCTTAATTGGAAACCACATGTTCAATATTTACAGAAGAAACTATCCACAGCAGCAGGCATTATAGCCAAAATGCGCTATTATCTAAAAGAAAAAAATGTTCTAGCGTTGTATTACGTTTTCTTCAATACATATTTGCTGTATGGAATACTTGGTTGGGGAAGTGCAACTAAAACCATCTTACACCCCCTTCAAATCAAAGTTATGAGAATTATCAACAAAACTACTGTGGAAGATCATGTTAAGAATAACACCTTATATCAAAAATATAAAATTCTTAAAATGGATGACGTATATAAATTAGAGCTGGGAAAGTTCATGTACCTTTATGACGTAAACGATCTACCAGAAATTTTTGAAACATATTTTTTATCCATTGACCATGCTCACCACTACAATACAAGAAGTAAGTCAAACGGAAACTATTTTGTCAACTCTGTTAGAACGAATTCTGGTAAAAACTCGATTAAATTCCTTGGCGCTCGACTCTGGAATCAAATAGAGTCTCAGCTAAAATTCAATTTATACTATCGTTTCAAAAAAGAGTACACCAAGTTGCTATTAGGATGCTACAATTAATTAATTTCATTGAACTCTACATCGACATTTACTAGTGCTGTAGCTTACCAATAGTATCGTAAACATTTTTTTTTTTTCATTTCATTTTATTTATTTGCGCTCGACATATGATTGCTTGCCCTCAATCTCAGCAGAATGTTACTGCCATTTGATTTTTTGTCATCTAGACAATATTGTATATACTGTAGCTTGTGTATATATTCCTGCTATTTGTGCCACGGCTTGATACTTTACTCACGGCTTGTGCTTATGCTACGGCTTATGTCTACTGTATAGTTGTCTGATGAGTGTTGTGATGTGATACCTTTTTACTGTTAAATAATTCTGCTTTTTGTGTTTTCTGTAAGTGTAAATTGCATTCATGTGTTTTCTGTAAGTATAAGAGGGTGCAGTAGCTCGGTGAGCTCTGCTCTTCTGCTGCATCCACTGTGTGCATCTTTATGTGCGCTGAACAATAAACTTACTTACTTACTCTGCTTAGCCTAAACGTCTATTTGAGACGCATTAATATTTGTAAAAAAATACTCTGAAATTACGCATAAAGAATCCATATTAACAACACATTTGTTCAAGAAGTGTTTTTCTCCAGGTCCAAGTCCTCGCTTTTGAAGCAACTTTTTAATGATATATCCCCCAATGTATTTTATGATAGACTCATCTTGCTGTGATGATGAAGATTCAGCGGCTTGATTATTCAGTTCTTTTGCAGCTGCAATGCGTTCGTTGCGGATTAGCGGGATAGCATCAAAACATTTCAGCATTTCTAGCGCAGATAGGTTAGTGCTCGCTGATATTTCTCTGCCTGATTTAGAAAATTTGCGCATTAAGAGTGCCTCGCCTTTGCGCTCACAAAGTTCTGCAAAACATCGTTTAGATTACTCGAAGTTTTTTCAAATTTTCAGCTTAGACATAATAAGAAGAAGTGTCCAGCGCTGCAAACTATTCGAAGAATGGAGAAATAGCAAAACAACAATAATTAAACTTTGGGTCTATCAATTAATCACCTTCGTACAGTGTCGACATTGTCTTAATAGCTTCCTCAGTCACGGAAGAACTTTCTGTAGAAATTCCGCATTTGGCCGCCACTTCGATGCCCCGCTGAGTCACGAGATTTCTAATAAGAAAAACAGTTGAAAGCTGAAGTTATTTCAAAAAAACCGCATCAACTCGACGTTTAAGTCGTAATATGAAGACTGAGCGTTAATGCCAAGTCCAACAGCCAACCTTCTAAGGAATTATGACTAGATGTAAGTAAGCATAGTCTTAACAGTAGAACGATCGGACGCGTCATTTGACACGTTTTAAGCATTGAAATTCCGGTATCACCTATGGAGCGCCGTTTGTGTACCCTAATTTGTGCAAAGTTTTTTTGCATATTTAATTAAATAATCATTTTAATTAAATATACAAAAATAAATATACAAAAAAAAACTAGTGCAAAAATAAATATGCAAAAACTTTTTGTGCGGACTTTCTTTGACTATTTATTTTTGCAATAAGAAAAAACTGCGCAGAATATACCGTTGCAAAACTAAATAGTCAAAAAAACTGCGCGCAAAATAAAGCGTTGCAAAAATAAATCGTCAAAAAAACTGCGCACAAAATAAAGCGTTGCAAAAATGCGCTGCAGACATTTTTGTATATTTGTTAATGGAGCGTGGCAAAGCGCTCTCGGCTGCTCATAGAGCGCATTAAAGAACAGCCGATTGCGCATCAAAGAGCAGCCGAGAGCGCTTTGCCACGCTCCATTAACAAATATGCAAAAATGTCTGCAGCGCATTTTTGCAACGCTTTATTTTGTGCGCAGTTTTTTTGACGATTTATTTTTGCAACGCTTTATTTTGCGCGCAGTTTTTTTGACTATTTAGTTTTGCAACGGCATATTCTGCGCAGTTTTTTCTTATTGCAAAAATAGATAGTCAGAAAAAGTCCGTACAAAAATTTTTTGCATATTTATTTTTGTACTAGTTTTTTTTGTATATTTATTTTTGTATATTTAATTAAAATGATTATTTAATTAAATATGCAAAAAAACTATGCACAAATTAGGGTACACAAACGGCGCCCCATAATCACCGCCAAACAGCGTATTTTTTTAACGAGACTCCTGGACAATTCTTTTATTGCTACAACGAACACTTGGTGTAAAATTTGGGAGTTTTTTGATAAAAAACGCTTTTAGCCACATGTATACCTAGAACGACCAAGTGCGTCAATTGACGCACACAGCTGGAAACTTCCTACAGAGTCTTTTTACAAATCACTAAAATGTGAAATAGTAATTCATCATAATAAACAACTTTGTCTGGGCTGTAATTGGCAAGAGTGACAATAATTAGAAGTAATAAAGGAAGCACATTTACAGTACAGTAGGAGAACGAAATCAATGCTGTGCACAAAAGAGCTTGTAAAGTCTGTGTTAACCCTTTAAGGTATCGTAGTACACCCGTGTACCATGAGTTTATTGTGCAGTTCTTCGTATGTTTTTAATATTTTTCAATCGCTTGGCAAATTTTTAGAATCCATTTAGTTTGAAATAACACTTTAAAAAAAAAGTTGGCAACTTAAAAATATTTCTTTGTTTTTGAGTTCAACAAAAATTGACACTTGAAGTGGTCCATAGGTAGCAGTTTTGAAATGTAAGTGATAGTGGTATGGCAATTAGATTTTTTGCGCTTTTCAAGTTAATTCATTTAAAAAGAGCATGTAGTTTATCCCCATGAACGCTGCGCTGGAAATATTAGGTTTTAGTAAGTTTTTGAAAGCCTTATTTCCTTATGGTACACATATGTACCATTGTGCTTCAAAGGATAAAAAAAGAAAAAAAAGTTACGGCTTCAAAAGTTTTTATTCTTCACTAGCAGCAAACGTTAACCTCTTTTTGGCAAATGTTATTGAGTGACAGGCTGACAAAAGAGTAATAAACTGCTAGTTTCAGCCTGTCTTGGGTTTCAGGTGTCAGCTTTTAGGCTAACCTAGCCAGCATTACAATACCGGTACAATATTACATTACGATGACAACAACGGCCTAGCGGTACATGAGCTCTATTTTATAAACTGCATTGGTGTACTGGTATCTATATTGGTTTTGGTAGCCTAGTACAGTGTACAGTAGCCTACAACTGTAGATCTGGTATCACAGAAATCAAGTTCCTGCTGTACAATTCCATGTGTGGCACTTGAGTTGTAAATGGAGCCTGTCATTTGAAGCCCACTAGACTACTCAAGCTTTGATCCGAGTGATTTAATCTGCTGTCTGTTACATATTTTTGAACTAGCAGACAGTGGCTAAGTAATGAGTGTACAGTAATTATTTTATACAGCAAATTAGTTTTACTGGTAATACGCTATTGTCAGGTGCAGAAGAGTGTTTTCTCTATGGTTTCACATAGTGATTTTGCGTTTTAGCTGGTTTACTATAAAAATAATTTTTTGCAATCAAATATTATTATATTTATGCTTTTACCAAGTTGTGTACCTGATATGCTATTATCAAGTTGTGTACCTGAAGTTACTTCAATGTACTTGATACTGGTAGGCTACCGGTATGTCTAATAAAGCAAATGTAGTGTTTGAAGTCACTGATAAAGAGGTGAATCGAATTTTATTTGGTGATGACAGCGATGAAGAAGAGCAACTGGTTCTAGATGATGAAGATTTAGAATTTCTTAAAAATGATTTTGATTACGTTGAAAGCAATGATAATGCGGACAAAATTGAGGTTGTAATTCAACCTCCAGCTCGGAATGATATGAACACTGCAAAACCCAATGATCTTCAAAAAGCTTCTTTTTCAGTTTCAACATCTGCTCTAGAAGAACCTTCTTTTTAGTGGACAAAAACCCTTCCACAATCTTCAATTATTGATTCTAGTAATCACAATGCACCTGATACCAGGTCAAAATCGGAGGAGAGGGGGCTAAAGCATCAAAAAGTAGTAATTTTTGCCAAAATTTTACATTTTTAAGTATTAATAAGAAAATAAATTGGGGGGCTAAGATCCCTGACCCCCCTCTTCCGTGACGCCACTGAGCACAAGAATTTTTATTAGGCAGATTTTGCAGTTGGTTATGACCGAAAAACACTTTTGTTTACATCCTTTTGTGCTAATTCAAAGCAATAGAGCAAATAATGCTGTATTCGTATGAAATGACAAAATTAACCTTTGAGGTATCGTGGTACACAGATGTATCATGCCATATTATAAAAAATAAACAAAAAAAATAATTTTTTTTACCAAAAAATTTTTGTTTGGATCAATGTTAGTCAAAAAGCTCAATTTCCAACAAAATAATGTGTCTGCAACTCTTATGTACTTCAAAGGGTTAAAATCATTAAAAATAATCTGCCCTGCTTTCAACTAATGACTGAAGACCCAATTTTAAATCTTTGTTTGTGCATTTGTGCCTGATTAATTATTGGATTTTGCAATCTTGTGACCTAAATCGAAAAGATTATTTATCATTGTCTGATCAGTGTTTGAGTTAAATTAATGAGTAATTATTATCCTTTGTTAAAAATAAACTGCCAATTAGCACACCTTCAAAGGCGCATCTTTAAAGACCTTCAAAGGCTAATTAGACCGTATTTAGAATCGCTGTTTTAGAATGTTCTTTTCGTGCATTATTGTGTAGACTGGCAGCTGTAGACTGGCAGTTGACAGCCTTTGTTTGTTAATTTCTGGCCTTTGGTGCTAGACAATAGGCGATGCCACGTGTTTTTACTACTTGGAACTATTTAAACCTGCTCGGAGCCTGAGAGCTCAGTAGTGACAAAAATGAGTGAAGTGAACAGTGTCAGTTTTTGGTGATACGTGTTAAATGCTGCTTAACTTGGGTAAATTACGTTTTGCAATAATGTTACAAACAATAAAGTCTTTCTAACCCGGTCTTGCGATATGTGTCAGTATGTCAAACCATTTCTCGTTAAAGCTTAATTCTTAAATTTGAATATCTGTAAAGACTTGCCAATCCGAACCATTTTGTGTTTTCTGTGCGATGACGATGCGGAGTATTATAGCCAACTTCAATAACGTGTAGGAGAGCTATGCCAAACTCTCCCAATCCCGTTCCCTTCCCTTCCTCTCCATCCTTGTTTATGGAGTTGACTATTGACAGTGAGGGAACAGAGTTGTAAATTTGAAGAAAGGCCCTGAATTGGCCCTTACATCGTATTTGAGACTGCTTTGTTTTTTCTGTATTTTTCTTTATTCAATATAATAATAAATTCCATTAAAAATCAAGAAAATCAAGTGCTCAGTTGTGAGAAGGAGAAAGGGATTGGGAAAGTTTGGCATAGCTCTTCTACACGTTATTGAAGTTGGCTATAATACTCCGCATCGTCGCCATGCAGAAAACACAAAATGGTTCGGATTGGCAAGTTTTAGCAGATATTCAAATTTAAGAATTAAGCTTTAACGAGAAACGGTTTCACAAACTGACACATATTGCAAGACCGGGTTAGAAAGACTTTATCGTTTGTAACAGTCTGTATACAAAAAGTAGTTTTTTTATCTGCCATTTTTCTTATAAAATTCTTAATTGTTTCTGCAGTGTTTTTATTAAAGTACAATAATTCATTACCAATGTTTACTCAGAAATGTTATTGAGCAAAATAAATGAAGAACTTGCGGTTAATGGGTTGTATGAGTAAATTGACGCACTCGGTTGTTCTAGGTAGATTCGTGTAGCAGTCGTTCTTATGTTAATTACAGATGCACCCATCAACATGAAACTGCAATACCGGTACTCCTAAGCCTACGTAATTTCGATCTACGGAATATGTCTGGCTGCAAACTTGCTTTTAACCAACTAATAGCTTACTATTTACTACTGGTTCTAGATTCCGAATCAATTCTATATAAAATGAATCATAATTAATTTAGCATGGTCTCGTCAAGTGAACAAAGCATCATTTGAACGTGGGCCCTCAAAACTGAAGAGCATTTGCATAGAATTACAACTGAAGAACTTTCTATGAATTGAATGTACAGAACGGTAAAATAAAGCTCTACAAACAATAAATAAAATTTAGTCTAGTACGGTACTGTTTCCTCATCTCTATTTCAATTCCCCAGTCTCCATTGGAAAGTACTTCATCTAAAGACTCAACCTCCATTTTGAAAGGTCTAAGCTGTTACCTCAACTGGCAGCCAACAATCTAAAGTGCTACAGCAATAAAGTCGCTAATAATGTTAATCTGAAGCTTTATTTACATTAGAAGTGCTACTTAATTCAAAAGATTAATATTTCATCATTTGCTACGTTGTTGCAACAAAAATGACCGTGCGAAAGTTGAATTAGGGTCTAACAAAATCTTATTAACTTATGCTTATCTAATTCGATATCAATCTTTAATCTGGGGCTTTCTTCTTAATATTAGAACTGCTTCATCATTCAAAAGATTAATGCTTCATCATTTGCCAACTTGCTCATTTGCCAACACATATTACCGTGCAATAAATATTATCTGCTTATCTAGCTCCACTTTTTGCATTAAATTGCATACGCAGAATGGATTTTTTGTCATCGCATTTAGAACCAATAAACCGTTACGCTAAAAGTTCTCTTTGCGAGCGAGCGACAAGCTCGTGTTTTGTTTCTTTCTTTACCTTTACTTTTTTCTTTTGGCGCGAGTTTCATATCTACTAATAAAAGGTCTATGGTTAAACTTAACTTTGCATGTTACCTACTGCTCTAATTTTTCTTGTGCATTACTTCCGGATTCTCTTTTTAAGCAAAATGTTTACAACAGCTTTTGCTCTTTTATTCTTAGTGAACTTGTTTCTCAAGACCAATTTTTATGCTCCAATGATTAAACTGGTTGCATAATGCATAAATGCCATGGGCTATGAATTGCATCAGATCAATGTTCGGCAAAATTCATAGTCCAATAGTGTTAATAAATGTCACTGAAAGAACCTTGTTTAAAATTTCAATACTGTTGTAATGATATCGATGCAGTCATTTTGCAAGCAGGGTCTGCCAGAGGGGGTTCAGCGGGTACTTTGTATCTGGGTCCGAGTCTAGGAGGGGAGAGCGGGCTTAGGGGGCCCGATTAGAACTTGTAGTTAAAGAGATATTGCTCGAAATCGATTTTACGCAAGGAATGAAATTGCTTAAGGTAGAGCTAAGGAAGAGGTGCCCAAAGTTTTTCCACAATTTGCGAAAATACGTTTTAATCCGCTTGACTCCGTACCATCGGCAACCATGCGTTTCGCAATTTTGTGCATCACAAAAGACCTACAGTATGTCAGTACTGGTAGCTTAGGTCTACGCTCCAGAGGTGGCTGCGGATTCCGATCGGACCCGGATCTTACTGTTTTTTTTCTCGGATCCAAATCGGATCAGTATCTGATTTTGCTGATTACTTTCAAACTCATTGCTGATGTTTGTCAAAAAATTCGTTAAAATGTACAAAGTGTAGTTGCATACTGGTGGATCCGGATAGGACCTGGATCTCAAAATTTGAAAGGTTTAGGATCCGGATCCGGATTTCTTCTTATTGGATCCAGATCGGTTCCGGATCTTTTAATATATGGATCCGGCCACCTCTGCTACACTCTACAGGTACCAGTAGCAGCAGCCAAATTTTCGGTTTTGGTTGTGTAGGCTACTTACTGCTACCAGTTGGCAGAGATGGGCACGCGCTGCTTCAAAAGTAGCGCCGCTCCCGCTACTTGCCCTAAGCTACCCGCTACTCGTCTTCAAAAGTAGCGCGCTACCGCTACTTTACCACGAAAGTAGCGGCGATACCTGCTACCCGCTACTTTGAACAACGTGCAAATTTTCTTTTGCAGTGACTTATGAGTAATGGAGTATATACTAGGATAATGAAGAAAATAAATTAGATTATCATCGACTGTATTGTGAATAGCGTAGCTGAAAAACTATACAGTTTTTGAAACTAGTATATTTTGGGTTTGGGCAGACTGTTTTTAAATTTTTACGTACAGTATTTTTAACCTCATTTGCTCTTAACCATAGTTGGTGTATAAAGTGACATAAATTTGATTAAGTATAAAGTGGCATATCTATTTTTGTTAAGTTAAAAGTTAACTTTTGTTTTAAATTAGGTCGTTGTTATTTATAACCGATCAGTAGTCGAAATGGATAGAGCGTCTTCTACTGAAGCGGTAGACTCAGGTTTGATTCCCGGTCGGGTCAAATTAAAGCCTACAAAAATATATAAGTATATATATATTATATAATTCACAGCTTCCATGCTTGACGTTCAGCAATTAAAGGGACAGAGTGAAGCCTCCGCCGCGTGTGGTAAACAGGAGGGCAGGTGGCTGCTTGACTCGAAGACCGAAAGGCCCCTTTGCTGTCTCCTGGCCAAGGCAGCTGGGCGAATAAAATGTAATTAAGCCTACGCTGTTAGACAAATCATTAAAATCAACAATCACAATATAGAAAAGATCAAGAGAACTCCATTGATAACGTACAAATGCGTTGAATCAGATAGTGCTCTTTAAATATTTTTTTCCTGCTAAGGCTAGCTTTGGTCCAAATTTATTTTTTAAATTTTGAGCAAAACTAAATTTCGTGTTCTTATAAAAGTAATATCGTTCTTTCAACAAAAAGCATTCAGTAAACTATTTACGACGTTTTTGTGATCAAAAACAGAGCGCTTTTATTACTTAGATCAGTGATTCTCAACCTTTTTTAAAAGCGACCCAAAGTTATTGAAAAAGTCAAATATGTGACATTAAACGACCTATATTTGCGGAATGTTAGGTGAAGACCAAAAAAAGGTCTTCACTTCAGGAATCCACAAACCTCCGCAGGTTTGATCAGACTCGTGTACCACAAGGCTTTGTATACGGCGGGTTTTAAGGTGAAGACCAAAAAAGACGTCTTCACTTCGGGAATCCACATATTTCAGCGGATTTACTGAGTCATTTTTTGTTATTGCGTTATGGCTATAGGCATAGGTGGGCACAAGTCAGTTAATCGTTAATCCGTTAATAACGAAGCTAACTTTTTCATTAACTCGTTAATCCGTTCAAAAGTTTTTTCATGTCAACGGAGTAAATTAACTTCCGTTAAGTTCTGTTAACGGACTAAATTAACTTCCGTTACGTTCTGCTAACTTCCGTTAAGGTTTTTATCGTTAATATCTTGCACCATTCATTCATCACATCGGTACAAACCAGTTTGCACTGGTAACACTTGTTGCGTATTAGCACGAGTTTTATTTCCAAAGATTTTTCAATCGCAGCTTCGTTGTGCATTTGAACCTATTTTTATCTTGCAATTAGATTAGATTGCAAAATGTAACTTCCAAAACACAAAAAGACCATCATAGCAATAAATATTTCCTTGCAATCAGCTCAACAGCGTCAATACGTGTTCTAGAAGCAAGTGAATAAAAAAAAAAGTAAATAGCACGCAAAATGTTAACGAATTAACGGACTTTATTAACTTCCGTTAATTAAAGCTGAAAATAACGGATTAACGTTAACGAAGGTGTGAAGTTTGTTAACGGACTAGTGGTTAACGAAACTAATGTTTTGCATTAACTTGCCCACCTATGGTGATTAGTAATTAACTAATACTGAATAGATTCCCCTGTTCGTGAGTTTGTAATATTTTTGTTGATAAAAACTAAGCTTATGTTAAGCATTTTCAACGAGCTATTAAATTTGATTGCTTATTTTTGGCCATTTTTTAAAGTTTTTATTGATTTGTGAGTTTCATTTTTGACAAATTAGCCCCCCGAATACATGGTTCAAAAGATTCCTTGTATCACGTTTTAGTCCATTCCAGTCAAAAACCAGTCTCAGAAGTGCTAAAAACGTAGTATTTTTCTTATTCTGCATTTTGGTCGACAGGCCAATGTGGGGGGGGGCAAAAGTCCTCCCTTGGCTGCGCTACTTACGCAGAATGAGTAAAAACTATCTGCATCGGACTTTGATATTTCTATTGCCAAAAGTCTATTTTGCTCAAGTGTTCATTCAGCATACCGTAACTAAAAATGTAATAAAACTACATCCAGAAGACATTTTACTTGATGTTCTATCAAATCGACACACTTTCTGTGCGAAATCGCACTGTGGTATTTATTGCGTGAGGTTTGGGCGAAAATGCGCCATAATTGAACTCCTGTTGTGTTATGCCTTTATCGGTGAAAAGTGCGAATTGTGAATTTTGCTAGTTTGGCGCTTTCAAAACAATCGGACCTGTAAAAAACTAATTTCTGCTTTGTAAAAAGTTCGCTGTAAAAATAACATTTTTCTACCCCCACCCTACCCCACCCCCCATTGGCTTCAGAAATTATATCGCAGTCACCCGGCCTATGGAGTATTCACTGATTGCTTTTTTTCAAATGTTTAATATTATGCATATGCACGTTATGTTTAGGCTGGTGGGGGAGATGCATCCCCCCCATCCCGCCCTTAAATCCGCCACTGCTATAGGCATATTTCACCCTTTGTGAATGTCTGCAAAAAGAAACTAAGCGACCCAAAAGAATTTTCAGGCAACCCAATTTTGGGTCGCGACCCACAGGTTGAGAACCATAAATTTAGATTGCTCAAATTAAAGCTATGCTTCGTTCTTTTCATTAATCATACTTATTTATTGTTCAAACAAAAACAAACACAAACACTTATTCAACCCTGAACATTGCTATGCAAACAAACAAACAAAACAAAATTGCTTGACGGCAACTACAAATCAAAGCAACAGAACTCCGCAAAAATGTTTTCAAAGCAAATTTTTGCCTTTTTTGATCTTCAACTAAAATAGACCTTGTGTATTTTTTGGTAAAAATTGACGGAAAAAGTTACTGCATTTCGATGAAGACCTTTTTTGGTCTTTACCGAAAATTAAAGAAAAAAGTTACTGCATTTATTGCTTTCAAACCGCTCCCCCCAAAAACTTTTTTGAGCCCCTCCTCGCAAGCACACTACTCTCGCTCCGGGCCAACCTCTAACTCCCTAATGCGGTCTAAGCAAGTGCAAGTCTCTACTCCGGTGCCTAACTGTATTTTTGCTTTTTTTTAGTTCGCTTTTAGCCAACAGACCTAGTATCACTTTATAATAAATAGCCTATACTATACGCTACTCCTTTTCAGATACAGCTGCTACCGAACCTCGGTCATGAGGCCATAGTTTAGTTTAGACTTTAGATGACGGTGATCACTCGTACAAATCTATTGCTGGAAATAGCAAAACGTAATAAATTCGTCATTACAACGTCACAAACAAAGTTATTTCGGCATTCTCACCCGTACTAACAATTTTGTGAACTAAAAATAACAATTTACTAATGTATCTGTTTTTGATTTTATGAAACATATTACAATAAGCACTTGAAATAAGTAGCGGTAGCGGGATAGTTTATTTTCTAAAAGTAGCGGCGCTAACGCTACCGCTGCTTGCCCTAAAAAGTAGCGTCGCTACCGCTACCCGCTACTCGGTTTCTAAAGTAGCGGCGCTACCGCTACTCAAAAAGTAGCGGTAGCGCCGCTACTACAGTAGCGCGCTACTGCCCATCTCTGCCAGTTGGTAATCGCGTTTTTTAGTCTGCGAGAATTTTTGCAAAATTATGCCTTTTGTGATGCCACAAAATTGCGAAATGCAGGGTTGCCAATGGTAGTGAGTCAAACGGATAAAATCGTGTTTTCGAGAATAAAAGTAATTGTAAAAAAACGTTTGAGGGCACCTCCTTATTACTTTAAGTAGTTTACATTTCTTCAATAAAACCGATTTCGAGCAGTATCTGTTTACGTGTACCCAAGTAGTTTCTCCGACACTCAAGTAGACGTAGTTCTGTGCGCATGAGGCAAAAGCAAACCAAATTTCCGGTAAAGAACGTTTTTTTGGTCTTCATCTTATTCTAGGCCCTGGCCTTGGCAAAGGGGCGCAGTATCTGTCTTTTTACCCCCTGGCAAGATTTCTCTGTGATGCCCTGTTTGCAAGCATATTATTTCAGCAACCAATTTAGTAAAACAGGGTCAAGCAAAATGATCTGACACATTTGTAGGTTAAACAAAAGGCAAATAAAGTAAAGAAACAAAACAGTGTGTTTATTTTTAAAAGTTATAAAATGCCATTTTTTTCATATAATGCCATTTTGCTTAGTTGCTTTATGATGCCATAGTTTTTCGTTTCTTTTGCTGCCATGAATTGGACTTTTTTTTTCGGTTGCTGCCGTGAATTGGACTGGTGAGCATCGCGCTTTCATTTAGAAAACGTTCATCAAAACAAACGAATCTGTAACTGCAACAAAACGAGCGTTCCGTTTGCAGATCAATCTTGGTAAATACAATCCCGTACGAACTCGAAACACGATCTTGTTATGGGTTACCAATTTCAGAGCTAAACGAACGAACGAACGAACGGTTTATTTTGTTTTTGTTACTCACATCAATAATAATCAATAAAACACACCAAGTAAAATATTCAAAAAGACAACAAGGATGCTGCGAAGTGACCGGTTTAGGGTCTTCAAGTCGAGCAGTCACCCTAAAAGCGAAGGTTTCTATGATACAATAAAATACAAATATCAGAGCAATACTAGGCTAAGCAGTAAACTTGTTAACAAGAAAAAAAAGCGCAACCGGATCTGTATGAAATGAAAATCAACCGGCCGACCTCGCACCGCCAGAGCTCCAGAAAATGTGGCAATTTTCGTGACCGCTTCGACAGTGAGTGGACAATAATGGATCTCAGTTGACTGATTTATTTTTTAAAGCATAATGAAACAGAATGGCATTACATGCTCCTTTCCAAAATTAAAATACTTTTTTGTTTCTTAAGTTTATTTGCGTTTTATTTAACCAACAAATGTGTCAGATTATTTGCCTGACCCTGATAAGCACTGTAGCATATACATTTTAATAGCAAAATCTTTATAGCTATACTTTGGAAATAAAACAACCTCCCACAGAATTAGCCCTTGAAGCTATAAATCAAAATCTCCCCACAAAACTATGACTCAGTTTCACAATCATTTAAAAATTTGATGACTCACAAACCTGCTGACTTAAATTTTTTATGGTGTTTATTTTTCGACTTTTTCAATAACAAAAACGAATTTCAAATATATAACGCATTTGATTTGAGACAAGTCCTTTTTTTTATATTTACATGCAGCTTGTAGATTTAGAGTAGCTAGAGAATTGAAAGCGATTGAAGAAATTACATAATTAGCATTGAATAAAAGTTCGTACGCGCATTTGCATGACGATGTCGGCAGTAAACTAATGAAGACGAAAAGTAAAATTTCTCCACTCAGAATCAGTCCGGTTTTTGGACCAAAGTTAGGTGAAGACCAAAAAAAAAGGTACTTACCCACAATACCCATATTCTAGCCCTTTCATGTGCTCAAACCTTCTGCCTAAGTAACAAAGAAGGGGTGGAGCCATGCCACAATTTTGCATACTATTCTATGCCAATTATACTATCCTGGCGACCCAAAAGGGGGGGGCATGGCACCATGGACACGGGGGGGGCGTGCCCCCACCCTACCGACTGCTTGTGCCACCCATTTCAGTTTACTCAAAATTCGTTTTTGGAACATCACGTAACGACAAGACAACAGACAATAATGGGAAAAGGAGTAATAATGTTTAAACAAAATTCTCGTTTGAAGTTTTCTTGATTCTTGGCGAAATTGCTGGCCACTAACTGCTGCGCATAATGTCACCAAATAATTCGTCTTAACAACACGCTTTTACGGATGTGTCGCGAAAGAGAGATATAAGTCTAGAGAATCGTTACCGGTAATTATGACCTGCAACAATACGTGAAAACATAAAAACATTTTTTTAAAGACCAGCTGTTTGTGTTTTTTCAGAGCACATTCAAAATTTTTTAGGTCGCGGTCAGTGGCGCAACCAGGAGGAAGGGGCTAAGGGGGCCTCAGCCCCCTTTATCCAAGTCATTTAGAAGATTTAACCCCAAAATACAAGCGCTTAAACATGTTTTGGACCTGAATTATAAGGGGGGGGGGTGGAAAAGGGGATGGGAAATTTAACTATTTTAATGACTTTTGAGTTGTTCATATGGCTTCAAAAACTGCGAAATGTGATTGAAATTGCGTTAAAATTGGTATTTTTGTCGCAAAATCACAAAAATCGCCTAGCAGCTGGAGGCTCTGCTACCCCCGTCCCGCTCTGTGGTACGCTTGAGTTGCATCAGTTCGCTTAGCACGGGGCCTAAATTAGACAATTTTTGTGCCAAACATTTTTTTTAGTTCTAGGCCCCTGCCTTTTCCCAAAATCCTGGTTACACTTCTAGTCGCATTCACTGCTGCAGACAGATTTTTCAAGTGATTATATGAGCCAGATACGAAACGAGTTAAGAAACGCTGCCGGCCTTATACGTCTCTTTTTTCAAATATAAATACAAAATTGTTAAAATAGCGCATAATTTGTAGCCGTAAAATATCAGTTTTTATGTGCAAAAGTTCAGTTTATTTCAGTGCCCCATCCCACCAGTTTCGATTAGTGCCCCTCACCTCGGTTGCTCAGGCGATGGCACTAGTTATAACGTTATTATAGTTATATGTAAACAAGCCAAAACTCTTAATACTGACGACCAAAGCACCGTACCTTTTTTAAAATGATATTATTAGGAACCAAATAGTAATTTTTTGCAATTTTGCAAAATCTCTACCCACTCGGCCACTTAGGGCGTTCGCTTCCAGCAACCAGGATTCTGCCAGGAGGGTAGGGAGGTTTGAATCAAAAGTTCAATTTTTTTGTTTGAAAAATGTCTCACTTGGGCGGCGTGCTGAGCAAACTGGTGCAACTTAAGCGTATCAACGACAGGGTCTGTTTTCTTTTTGTGATTTTTTGTAAGAAAATAACCATTTTACGCCATTTAGATAATATTTCGCTCGTTTTTGGAGCCATTTGAAAGAACTAAATTGCTAAGATTCGGAAGCCAGTCGAAGAATTTAATTGCTCAGCCCCTTCATCCCCCCACCCTTTGCTTACAAATCAAGTTCAAAACACGTTAAAATGCTAGCATTTTAGGTTAAATTTTTTACGTTACTTGACTAAGGGGGCGGCTGAAGACCCCTTATTTGCATTACTGTTCGTTATTGAATCTTTTCGCACTGCACGGAAGCAAATTACCCAAATTTCACTTAGAATTTAACATAGCCTAAAACTAAACTACCATAAGGTTGCCTAAATAAAGTACTACTTTTGAAGATATTTAAGGCCTTTTTCGTAAACAAACATATTTCAAGTGCTACCGGTTAAGCGATTACAATGTCAACAATAGACAGACGTCAAACCCATTAGTTACATAACAAATTAACTCGAAACACTTGTTTATACTTTGAGCACCGACCTATTTATTACCTACACTGCCCGCCAGGCGCGCAACCAAGATTTTGTTAAAGGGGGGCTTGAACCTGTGGTGACCGAGTGAATTAATATATTTTGTCCTTGTGCAATTATGTCTGCGGTATCCGGTTATTAGCACATATTGCTCATTGCTATGGGTGGTATTGCATAATGAACGGATATTGCGAGACATAAGGAATTTAATTAATGTTGTTTTTGTTCTCGCTTTTCTTTGTTTACTCGCTCTATATATACCGCTGCTTAGCTTCATGTCATTAATTAATATCATTGTCATTGTTATTATTGTTAGCATATAATATACTACATGTCCAAATAAAAGAATTACCGTACGTCTTGTGACTCATCACTACGAACTCACTTCATTGGCGCCCCGTGTGAGGAGCGCCCGAAGGGGCGCTCTTTGTGAAGCTAAGAACCATTCGACGAATCGGCTTTGAAAGGCATAGAACGAGAAGACAAAGAGAAGTATTCTCGAAGCAAGAATACAAAGAAGACAGAAAATCTCACAAGAAGACTTCATTACAGTGAGAGAGAAATCGCGCTTCGAACTGATACAGTAGATACTGCGATATTGCATTTTAAGTATTTGACTGAACTCTAAAAATGACTTTTAATCCGCTTTAAAACAAAATCCTGCCGTGCCTCACCGGTTTTAGAATAGTGAAGCCGCCAAGTTATGGCGAATCGTAAAAGGCGATTAAAAATAACTTCAATGTTGTTGAATTTTGGCGTTGTACAAAAAAAAGGGAAGCCCAAACCCAATCGTATATTTGCAAGGTACGTGAGATTCGTGAGAACCGTTATCAAACCACGTATACCGATGCAAACGACAGAGAGACTTACAAACTTGCATTTCGCTAAGCAAAGCCAACATTATTTTTTCCTTTAGCGTAAACAATCGTCTTACAGTCTCAGATTTGAGACGGAGCACTTTGGAATTTTTATTATTATTATTACTGAAAATACTTGTGTAAATGGGGTGGTAAAAGGATAAACCCTCGGCTCCAATGGACAAAAACTTAATATTATTGCGACTATTACTAAACTGTTTTGGGATTATCAACCGCGAGTAAAGCTTATATGATTTTTGAATTGTAATGCGTCACGTATGTTTTCAATCCTGACTCCTTATCTACCACAGTTAAGCTGTGCTAGAAATGTAAACGTAGTTGTACTGATAATGGGTGTTCGATAATTGACCTTTCCAATGCATGACTTGCATTTGCGTATTTTCCTCCTACCTTAGAATCAGCTGAAATTTCTCGCGTTATAATCAATGTTATGGCTACTCTAATTCTGTTCGAGTAGAAGAAGTTTAAAGGATGCCATGATTCAACGAAATATATCTCGTGCGACCAGCAGAGTTACTGAATGTTTATTTTATATTGTTGTTTTCGCATTTATGAAATTATTTAATTCCGAGCAAAGACTCGATGACTATACATTATGTTACAGGGCAAAGAAAAGCCCTCTATATTGTGTTATTTACATTTTCCGCGCCAAAATGCGCTATGTCATCCTGCGAGGGATGACCAAGTCACTTATTTCTGGTCGCATGGACGTAGAAAATAGCATTTCTACTGTCATATTTCAGATTTTAACGCGTTAAACATTTTATCCCCAGTTTTGGTGTTTCTGCTTACTCCTTTTTAACCCATTATCGGTTTTCTATGTTGCAGTTTTTAAAGAGTTACGGTCTTTTTTGTCATGTTCTTGGAATTGACTCGAATCCACATTTCTTTTTGTCAACTGATGTGTATGCTGGACAGCTTTTGGGGGCTTTGTCGTCCATCATATCCATCATTCTGAGGGGAAGGTCTGTGGTGATCGAGTGAATTAATATATTTTGTCCTTGTGCAATTATGTCTGCGGTATCCGGTTATTGGCACATATCGTTCATTGCTATGGGTGGTATTGCATAATGAACGGATATTGCGAGACATAAGGAATTTAATTAATGTTGTTTTTGTTCGCTGTATATATATCGCTGCTTAGCTTCATGTCATTAATTAATATCATTGTCATTGTTATTATTGTTAGCATATAATATACTACATGTCCAAATAAAAGAATTACCGTACGTCTTGAGACTCATCACTACGAACTCACTTCAAGCCCAAAGGAACAAATTATTTTGTTTGAAAAATGTCCCAATTGCGCAAAATGCTGGCCAAAGTCGTGTAACCACGCGTATCATAGACGCAGGTCTAGGGACGAGGCGCCCAGCCGCCGGAGGCCATAGGCTCTAGCTGCTGAGCAATATTGGTAATTTTTCTGAAAAAATAGCCATTTTAACGCCATTCAGGTTAAATTTTGAATCTGTTTAGGGAACAAAATTCGTAAAATTTGAAAGCCAGTTGGAGAATTAGATTGTACAGCCCCTTTAAGCCCCCCTCCCCTTGTACTCACAGGTCAAGTGCGAAACATATTTAAACGCTTACACTGTTGGGTTAAATTTTCTACGTGACTTGGTTGCGCCATTGGTTGCCCCCTTCTCGTGGTTGCACCACTGCTGAACACATCATCGCATTATTTTGGAAGCAATTCTTGCAACAATATTTATTTTTGTGAAATTAGGAAAAAACGGTGTACAGACTACAATCATGCAAAAGTTGTCACAGTCTAAACTATTGTGGAAACTAGAAAGGGATTAGGATGCACTAAATTAAAAAGTTTTATTAAAAAAAAAGAAAAAAAACAAAGCCAAGATTAGTGACAATTTTTTTTTATATTTCATTTCAATTTAAAGTCAGTTTTTAATACAAAAAACAAAAAACTTTATGGGCCCGTAGACAGTGGCACAAATATAAACGAGCATTGTTTTTTGACATCTTATCCAAAACTGAAAATGATACTCTAACAAAAAGATACTTCGTATACTACAATATTACATCGTTTTACGATTATTTCGTTATAATTTAGTAGATCTACACCTACTATGACGGCCACTATATAGTGAAGTAGGCAAGGCTTACGTCCCAAAAACCAAATCACAATCCCATAAGACAATTGCTACTATAGACTAAGCTGTCAGAAGAAAGATTTGATAAATTTGGAGAAAATGGCGAATTTTATTTTAATTGAGAAAAAAATTTTTGGTTCGTGCAGTAATGAAAATATTCAACGTAAGTTCGAAGCAAGCTCAATCCAAATACTCTCTGTGTTTTAGTTTAAAAAAAACTTTTTCTCTCTCTCATTTATACGGCCAAAAAAATTAAGTTGTTGAGGTTTTAATCTGACAATTACCGAGTGGCATTGTATGAACTCAAATATATAATAATAATTTAATGTTTACCCTACCACACCCTATAAAAGTCAATTATGATATAATGACAACTTTAACTAGATAATATTAGGTTAAATAATATTTAATTGGTTTAAATTTTTTCAGATTTAAAACAAATATTTTAATTCTCCAGTTATTTTGTAACCGCAAGTTTTGCTTACAAGACAACATCAGTCAAAATCTTAAGGCTTTAACCTTAAACCTCGACTTGAATTCCAGAGGGCTTAAAAGTTCCAGAATAAAAAATTCACTAATTAATTCCACTATATTGTATCATTTTGTACTTCTTAGTTTATATTTGGTTGCCTAACCGAACAACTGCATAGGCCTAGAACTTATAAGCTTCCGATTTTTGACATTTGCTTCAACGTATACAGAATAGACGTAGCCCGGAGGGGGCCAGGAGGCCCGCCTCCCCCTCCCCTCCGATCGAAATGCCACCAATGATGAAAATGTGACATTAAACCCTTGTTTCTTTCGTTTCAGGTTCTTTTAGAATCTTCGCGTACAGCAGTACACGCGTACAGCAGTAATTAAATTAATGTTGATGACCAGGGGGCCCGGGCCCCACAATTCAGTTTTTGCCCACCAATTTAAATCTATAACCCAAGAGAAGTTAAGAGCTTTCGTCTTAAAAGTTGCACTCTCGGCCCCTCATCTAACCTTTTTACGAACGTAATGCAATCACCAGAGCCGGATTTATCATGCCACAATGCCAGGGGCCCCGCGCCAGATAATAAGACTTTTTTTTGGTCTTCACCTAATTTGGCAGAAAGATATAGCAAAAATTCCGAAAGTGCTAGGGCCCCACGTAATGTAAATCTGGCTCGAGCAATAACATGATTAGTTGGCGTAATCATCTATTGTACCATTTTTCTATAACAATTTACTTCCACCTTGCCAGTTTTTACGCGACAAAAAACTTTCAAAAAAAAATTAGTTCGGGAAAATGCTAATTAAACAAATTATTCAATTTGAATTGGTAGGGCCTGGGCCCTCTGGCCGTACAGGCGTACATGCACTCCTAAAACTGGTTAATTTCATGACAAAATAAAAAATGTTTTAGGAAAATTTTCGCATGGATTATTATTTACTGCTATAATATTGCAGGAGGCAGGCACCTTACTTCCCCCTACGTGGGCCAAATTAATTACAAAATTTAACACCAAAATGCAAGATTTTAAACGTGTTTGGACTTAAAAATTGTACTGTATAAGTAAAATGAAAATTGAACAATTTAAAATTTTTAATTGGGTTTAAAATGTTAAAAACCTAGTACTTTCAAATGGCTATCAACACGTGCGAACTGTGATCCAATGGAACTACAATAGCTAGTTTTCCAAAAAGTTTAAAAAAATCGCCCAGCGGTTGTGGGCTTCACCCTCAGACTCCCATCGCCTCCGGCGGCTGGGGGATCCAACCCCAGACCACCGTCTGTGATGCGTTTGAGTTACACTGGTTTACTCAACACGTCTTCCAAATTGGACATTTGCGCTTTTAACTATTGTATTGGTTTAAGCCTTTTTTTAAGCACAATTTTGCTTAATTGCCAAACCCGGCCAGCACGGCTTCTGATCTGTCATTTTACGATATCTTTGCCCCACAAAAAGCTCCTCTTTTGAAAATTTATGATGACGTCATTGCATGTGATTTGTGGTTTGGGCCCCCCAATCAAAAATCCTGGCTACGCCTATGGTATGCAGTGTACACTTTCTTTGCTAAATGTCAAAATTATTGGCATTTCTTAAAAAAATCTCATTTTCTTAGCTTATCACACCTGAAATATAAAAGCATTTAGAGTAAAAAATGTAAAAACGCAGATCAAAGCAAATGTGTCACATTTACAAGTGAAACAGACTGTTGGGTTTTACAGGTTTTTAAAATTTTTAATGTTTTGCTAGCCTATATAATTTTACTGTAGTAATCTGCAGTGATTTTCGCTCTAACTCGAGCAGTTTTTGAAAAGTATTAAACACGAGGTAGAATTCAAAATTTCACTTTGAACCTAGCAGAGGCACAAGTTAGCATAAAATTTTGGACAAAAGGCAGTAAAATATTATAGCAGTAAAATATTATAGGCTATAGCCCCCCCCCCCATTGGCCTGTCAACCAAAATGCAGAATAAGAAAAATACTACGTTTTTAGCTCTTTTGAGACTGTTTTTTGCACTGGAATTGACTAAAAAGTGATTTAAAGCATCTTTTGAAACATATATTCAGGGGGGGGCTAATTGTCAAAAATTAAAGTCACAAATCAATGAAAACTTTTAAAAATGCCCAAAAATAAACCATCAAATGTGATCGCTAGTGTAAAAACGCCAAACATAGGTTTTATCTACAAATATATTATAAACTCACGAATAAGGCGAGGGGGGAGGGCTATTCAGTGTTAGTTAATTTCCGATCACTTCTCTCAAATATCTTTCCATTAGCCCCCCCAATTATTTTTTTTATAAAATATAGATGAAATAGATTACTCGGTGTGAGTTTTATTGAATAATAGGATTTCATGCTTTACCAGCATGTAAACAAGAGAACAGCAATGTTATCATTCGCCACTTCCCATATAGCCCATTAATGCAACCAGTTGAATCATGTTGCGCTGCCAATTCCAATGCCACGTTTCAAAAGCATTATTGTTTATTAAAATAGCTATAAATTAAGTTATTTTTGCAAAAAAATGCCAAATTTTCCAGCGCTGGGGGCTCCGCCTCCAGCCTCCGGCAGCTTGAGGCTTCGCCCCCAGACCCCCATTGACTTCCGGCAGCCGAGGGCTCCGCCCCCAGACAGTCCCCCCATTGCGAATTTCTGGCTGCGCGCCTGTCTGTAAACATAAGGTTTTTAATTGGAACGACCGACGCTTGCGTCGCGTGTTCCTTTGTTTTTACTCGGCCATTTTCCAACGAACGAGTGCGAAACTTCAGACTTTTGCTTATAACTCGAGAACGGTTTGATCTAGGTACACGAAATTTTGACAGCAGTTTGAAATTAATGAGTTGTATGTTTTTACCAAATTTCGAGACAATAGGTCACGTGACTTTGGTTTTAGGACCCGAAAACCGCCCCGCAAGTTTGGCGTAAAAAGCCGCCTCAATCAAAAACGGCTTACGTACAGCAAAAAATATTTTATAGGGACATATGTCTTAAGATACCCTTTCATCTCAACCAACCCACTTTTGGCCGCAATGAGGTTTTTTCCTTTTTTTCTTCCTAAATTTTGTACGCTCTTCTTCTCCTAAACCACAAAGCATCGAATTCTAATTTTTGTGTAAAGTTGTTGAGCTGCAAATGCAATTTTTTCTCCCGAAATTTTTTGGGGCAACTCCACCAGGAACCCTTCCAAAATGGGGCCCCAAAAAATCAATTTTTTTTACGGCTCAAGCAAGGGTGCTAGTTTTTTTTTATGATATCAGCAGATATTTAACAGACAAATATTTTGACATAGTTTGGGGGTGCCATCCCCCCCGGAAATCCCCAAATGGAACCCCCCAAAAATCAATTTTTTGAATGGCTCAACTTAGAGTGCCAGTCTGTTTTGATATCAGCAGATATTTAGCAGACGAATATTTTGACATAGTTTGGGGGTGCCATTCCCCTGGGGACCCCCCCAAATGGACCACCCAAAAATTCGATTTTTTCTACAGCTCAACTTAGGGTGCCAGTTTGTTTTGATATCAGCAGAGATTCAACAGACAAATAATTTGACTTAGTTTGGGGGTGCCCCCCCCGGGGACCCCCAAATGGACCCAAAAATCAAGTTTTTAAACAGCTCAAGCAAGGGCACCAGTGTATTATGATATCAGCAGAGATTTAACAGACAAAAATTTTGACATAGTTTGGGGGTGTCACCCCCCTCCCGGGGACCCCCCCAAATGGACCCCTCAAAAATCAATTTTTTGAACGGCTTAACTTAGGGTGCCAGTGTTTTATGACATCAGCAGATACTTAACAGACAAATATTTCGACATAGTTTGGGGGTGCCACCCTCCCCCAGGATCCCCCCAAAATCAAGTTTTTAAACAGCTCAAGCTCGGGTATCAGTGTTTTATGATATCAGCAGATACTTAACAGACAAATATTTTGACATAGTTTGGGGGTACCTCTCCAAAAAATCTTTTCCCCCAAATAAACCCCCCAAAATTCAATTTTTCGAATGGCTAAAGCTGGGAAGCCAACTGTTTTTAATATTATTAAATATTAAACAAATATTTTGATATAGTTGAAGGCCGGGATAACACGATCAAGTTTTCTATACAATTTGTTTGCATGAAGAATTTTGGAGCTATAACATCTAGACGCTATTTTCTTGAAAAACTTATTGCCAGACGGAAGCATCTGGTTTTTTCTGCCAACAAATTGCTAAAGGTTTCGCATGTATTTTTTTCACTGTGAAAACATTTACGCAGTAGTTAAGAAATTTCTTTGAAGTTTGCCGCGGCGGTTGTAGTATTATGCGCTTGCCGATTCATTGTTATTCCTCGTTTGCCAAAATGATACAAGCACGTTCACAAAAGCGAAAAGCTGCAGCTTTAGTAATAAATAACTATACGAGTTCTGCCGCAAATAGCGTGCGCAGGCTATGAAATTTTTTTTCGGCCTGCAATGAAATGAAATAGATAAATGGAAAATGTCTAAATAACTTTGCTTGTGTGGAACCCTTTAGCGTAAAGCGTAGCTTTTTTCATGCTGTGTCATCTATTACCAACAAAATTTGCATAATATTGCATGATTGATCGAGTAATACAGTATTAAACCAGGTATGTTCTTTCCGGTACTTGCGGCTGCAGAGGGCTCAATAATTGGATGGCAGGGCAAATTGAAAGTTTATTATTATTAAATAAGAATAAGAGCGTTTTTGTTTGGTTTGTTACAAAATCAGCGAGAAATAGCTGAACACTATCTACTGAAATTTATCTTAAATGCTTCAAAATGCAACAAGCTCTTTTGCCAGTGGACATGTCAAATTTTAACTAAAAAAATATTAGAATCATCAAAAACGTATCACTAATTGCATAAATTCGGCACCAGGGATGATTCGGCACCAGCGAATACTGGGCCGGAAACTTTTTTGCGATCAGAAGGAAATTTTCAATATTTTGATTAAAACCACAAGCGCTGCCTTTCTGCGATTTCGCTAATTAAAAGTTCAATTTCATGAGTTGACAACGATGGAATGTTAATTAACTATACTGCAGTTCTGGTTGATAACTTTTCAGAATGAATTTAGAAAATACCTAGCACAAGTTTGAAGTACGAAAATTTGGGTAATCGATATGCGAAAGTAAACAAAACAGCGGGCAACACATTTTTTAAGAACTATGAGAAAACAGCATGCACAATGTTAAAATACGTGATTGTCGATTAAAACAAACGAGGTAAAATTTCTTTTAACAGTTTCGCTTGATAATCGTGAAACATTCTTTTTCTGTATTGACATCGGCAGCATTTTCTTGTATTTGGCGGCTCAATGCTTTCAAAGGCACAGCTGAAAGCTTAGTTTTCTTTGTTGAGAACGATCAAAGACGTAACCAGGATTTTTGATTGAGGAGGGGGCCCAAACCACAAATCACATGCAATGACGTCATCATAAATAATCAAAACAAGGAACTTTTTGTGGGGCAAAAGTATCGTAGAATGAAAGATCTGAAGCCGTAGCCTGTTGGCACTTAACCAGGATTTTGGTAAAGCGAGAGGGAGGAAATTAGTAGTTAGAAAGTGCAAATATCTAACTTAGGTGACGTGTTGAATAAGCTAGTGTACTCAAGCGTATCACAGACGGGGATCTGGGGGCGGAGCCCCCAGCCGCCGGTGGCTATGGGGGTCTGGGGGCAAAGCCCCCAGTCGCTGGGCAAGTTTTGTAACTTTTTGGAAAGAAAAAGCTACTTTAATGCCATTGGATCACATTTCGCACTTGTTTACAGCCATTTCAAAGAACTAGTTTTTTAACATTTGAACGCTAATCGAAAAATTTAATTGTTCAATCCTTCTTTTACGTGCAATTAAAGTTCAAAACACGTTTAAAATCTTGCATTGTGGGGTAAAATTTTAATTGTAAGTGATTTGGTCCACATAGGGGAAAGCAAGGAACATTGCCTCCTGCAATATTTGAGCAGTAAATAATAATCCATTCGTAAATTTTCCTTAGAGATTTTTGTTTTGTCATAAAATTAATCAGTTATACGAGTACATGAACGACCAGTGGGCCCATGCCCCCTCAACTGAAATTCAATAATTTGTTCAATCAGCATTTTCCACGGCTAATTTTTTTTAAGTATTTTTTGCGTAAAACCTGGCGAGTTGGAGGTGAATCGTTATTGGAAAATGGTAAAATTGATGATTGCGCTTACTAAACATGTTATTTCCGTGCCGGATTTACATTGCGCTGGGCCTCAGTCATTTAGGGGATTTTGGCGACATCTTCCCACTTAATATAAGTGAAGACCAAAAAAGTCTTACTATCTGAGCGTGAGGCTCTGGCACTGTGCCATATGGGAAATACAGCGCTGGTTATTGCATTACGTTCATAAAAAAGTTTAGATGAGGACCTGAGGCAGCAAGTTTTAGAACAAAAACCCTTGATTTCACCCTGGTTTTACGTTTAAATTGGTTGGAAAAAATTGAATTAAGGGGCGTGCGCCGGGCCCCCTGGTCGTCGATATTATTTATTGCTAATTACTGTTGTATGCGTGTACTGTTGAACGCAAAGATACTAAAAGAAACTGAAAATGAAGAAGCAAGGCTTTTTTGTCAAACTTTTGTCATTGGTGGCATTTCGATTGTAAGGGCCCGGGCGCCCTGGGCTATCCCCCTGGCTACGCCTATGATTTTGAAATAAGATCGCGTCCTTAATTTCTTTCATAAAAATAAATAAAACAAAACAATTAAAGCAAAATTAAAATAACTTTTTTCCAAAACGTGGAGGACGCAAGTCAAGTCCCTTGACAGTTTTTTGAAACCTCAAGAATTGCATGATATTATTATCACGTGGTTACGCGGTCGTCATTATTGGAACGACCAACGCTCGCGTCGCGTGTTCCTTTGTTTTTACTCGGCCATTTTCCAACGAACGAGTGCGAAACTTCAGACTTTTGCTTATAACTCGAGAACGGTTTAATCTAGGTACATGAAATTTTGACAGCAGTTTGAAATTAATGAATTGTATGTTTTTACCAAATTTCGAGACAATAGGTCACGTGACTTTGGTTTTAGGACTCGAAAACCGCCCCGCAAGTTTGGCGTAAAAAGCGGCCTCAATCAAAAACGGCTTAAATTACGGCAAAAAATATTTCATAAGGTTATATGTCTTAAGATACCCTTTCATTCCAATTAACCCACTTTTGGCCGCAATGAGGTTTTTTTCTTTTTTGTTTCCTTTTTTTCTTCCTAAGTTTTCTACGCTCTTCTTCTCCTAAACCACAAAGCATGGAAATCTAATTTTTGTGTAAAGTTGTTGAGCTGCAAATGCAATTTTTTCTCCCGAAAATTTTCGGGGCAACTCCCCCGGGAACCCACCAAAAATCAATTTTTTCAACCGCTCAAGCTAGGGTGCTAGTTTTTTTTGATATCACTAGATATATTCAACAGACAAATATTTTGACATAACTTGGGGGTGCCACCCCCCGTAGACCCCCCCAAAATCAATTTTTTGAATGGCTCAACTTAGGGTGCCAGTGTTTTATGATATCAGATATTTAACTGACAAATATTTTGGCGTAGTTTGGGGGTGCCACCTCCCCGGAAACCCCCCAAATGGACCCCCAAAAATCAATTTTTTGAAAGCTCAACTTACTGTGCGAGTGTTTTATGATATCAGGAGATATTTTACTGACAAATATTTTGACTCTACTTTTCTGGAGGTTCCATAATCAGATATGTTTGAATAATAATTGCTGATTTAGCGGTAGACAAAAAGTACTTTTAAGCGTCACAGCATTAGCTATGCGTCGGTCGTTCACTGGGTTGGTTGGCAAACTCCCATCTAGTTATAGTAATGTTTTCTGCTGAGGATGTTTTGTGATCACATTAGCAACAAAGCATTAAACAGGTTAGTAAACAGAAATTGAAAGACCGTTGAAAGTTTCAACGCAAAACATTGGCCAAGATCATTGTATGGTGAGAAGTTGAACAATAAAGAACTTACACAGCCTTACAAGTAATAAACTTGTTGCTACCGTATTACCAGCAACTTGTCTCGTATTGAGGTATGCATTTTTTAGATAAGAACTCTATGCTCATTTTTTGCTCAAATTTTAGAACAAATTAAAAACAATGCCAGCTTCTGCATGAAACACTATTTTAAGAACACAGGCCAATACAATGCATTTGCAAGTAATCAGCAGAGCTTTCTTGATCTTTTTTCCAGCGCCGTTGTTGCTTTATTTAAAGAGTATTTCAATATTTTGATCAAAGACAAAAGACAACTTTTTAACCAGGCTAAAATGAATTTATGTCACGTTATTCTTCAATAAATTTTAAGAACAAATTAATAAGATTTAAAATTCGGAAAAATTTAAAAACAGCCAGCCTCAACCCAAAATTTACTTGTTCTTATAAAACCAAGTGTTTTGTGAATAGATTTTTAATTGCTCCTCCTAAACAACGCTTGGTTTAATATCTTGCCGGTGTCACTGGTTTATGGTCTCGAGTTAAGCCTAGAACATTACTAGCAGTGAGCGAACGCCATTTTGGTTGAATTTCCAAAAGAAATTCTTGTCGAAAGATTCAATTATTTAAAAACGCTGATTTTGTGCAAATTATCAAGGGTGTGTAATTAATTAGTCCACTCTAATGGGCTTAATTTCTTGTTGCTGAAATATAAGTAATTGAACGAATTTAAAGTGGAGATATTTAGATTCCTTAAATAACCCCGCAAATTGGAAAATTAATCATTGAATTGAAATCCTGAAACAAATTTATAGAATGAGTCAATATTTCAAGAGAAATTACAGCATTTCACAGAAACAATCACTAACCTAACGGTAATGGAGCTACTGTATATAAATCTGCCACTTCACCTTTGGTCAGTAATTTTTAATAAAAAAATAATTACTTGATTTTGGATTCTTTCGTGTTCGTTTCCTGACGAGAATGCTACATCCGCAAATCCTTTTTGGACGCAATAACATGTCATCTGATAAGTTGAGTAGGCAAGTGGAGTAATCCGCTTCAAACAGTGTGAAAAAAGTAGCTGGTAACCGCCCAGCTAACGTCATTATTGATTATTTTAAAGTTGTAAGAAGTTATTGTTATTATAGTGTAAACTGCTAGATTAAAAACTGTGCAATGTATAAAAAGGGAGCCTAAAATTGATGAATTTGCGCAAAATGTTTAGTAAACGATTTGGGAAATACCTTGAGACCCAAATTAAAAACTTTTGGTGTAGAATAGCCAAAACCAAAAAATAATTTTGATCCTGTGTAAAAGTATGCATTTTCAAAATTTATGGGTTTTCACACCTAGGTTGGGATGTTTCCCTTCATCGGTAAAACAAACTGTTGTAATAGTCAGACATTCCCATATTCTACGTTTTTTTTGTAAACATGCATTGAAAAGTAATGTACAAGGCTTGAGTAACAACTTGCAGGGTGCTTGACTACATAACAGACAATTTTTGTAGTTTGACTGGTTAGTGAATCATTATTTGAAAGACAAAAAATGCGTGCGAGCCAGTGAATGGTATTGTCATCCAGGTTTTGTAGTTTTACAGGTGAAAGCTTGATTGTGTTGGACAGCATTAGCATGATATGGTCTGTGATCTGATCTGATGTCGTACATTCGCATGTCGTAGGAAAGACAGCCAGTCCCGATATGTTCGTGCCCAGCGCCAAAGTAGCGTGACAGGGGGGCATAAACAATATTTGGGGGAGGGGCACAAGAACTTTATTTCCTCGAATTCGAGTGTGAAGACCATAGGCGTAGCCAGGGAGGGAGGGGGCAGGGGGCCCTCCCCCCGCAATTGAAATGTCACCAATGATAGAAATGATGATACAAAGCTTATTGTTTCTTCTGTTTCAGTTTCTTTTAGCATTTTTCGCGTGCAATAGTACACGCGTACAACAGCGATTGGCAATAATAATAATATTGACGACCAGGGGGCCCGGGCCCCCAAAATTTAAATTTTTGCCAATCAATTTAAATGTACAAGCTGGGAGAAATTTAGTGTTTCAGTTCTAAAAGTTGCAATCTTAGGCCCCCATCTAATTTTTATGAAATAACAATCATGATTTAGGCCACCCCAGTCATAGGCGTAGCCAGGGGGGAAGGTGGCCAGGAAGCCACCCCCCATGACAAAAACATGACATTAAAGCCTATTGTTCCTTTAGTTTCAGTTTCTTTAAGCATTTCTGTGTAAACAGTACACGAGTACAACAGTAATCAACATAATATTGCCAACTAGGGGCCCCCTCAATTCAAATTTTTGTCCACCAATTTAAATGTGTAACCTGGGAGAAATTAAGGGTTTTGTCTTAAAAGTTGCACCCTCAGGCCCTCATCTAATCTTTTTGGGAACGTAATGGAATTAACAGGGCCGGATTTACCATGGAACAATGCCAGGGGCCCAGCGCTAGGTGGTAAGACTTCTTTGGGGGCTTCACCTATTTTTGGACAGGAAGATGTAGCAACTTTGAAACTTTGAAAAAAAAAATTAGCTAGAAGAAATGCTCATTGAACAAATTATCGAATTTCGATTGGGGGGCCCGGGCTCCCTGGCCGTACATGTACTCCTACAGCTGCATGGTTATTTTCATGACAAAACAAAAATTTTTAAGGCAAATCTTCAAGTGGATTATTGTTTACTGCTAAAATATTACACCAGGCAATGTACTCTATCTAATTTCTCCCTACCTGGGCCAAATCACCTACCAAATTTAATTCCAAAATGCAAGATTTTAAACGAGTTTTGAACTTAAATTGTAATTAAAAGGAGAATTAAACAATTTAATTTTTTAATTGGCTTTTAAATGTTAAAACTTTAGGTCTTTCAAATGGCATTAAAACGTGTAAAATATGATTTAATAGCATTAAAATAGCTATTTTTTCTGAAAAAAGAAATACAAAAAATCGCCCAGCAGCTGGGGACTTCGCCCTCAAACCCCAGTCTGTGATACGTTTCGGTTGCATGAGTTTACTCAACGCGTCTCCCGATTCACACATTTTAACTTTGGGTGTAAGCCCTCTCCCTTCAGCAAAATCCTGGTTACGTGAAAAACCAGGCCACGGCCTCTGATCTTCCATTTTACGATATCGTGGTCCCATAAAAAGTTCCTCTTTCGAAAATTTCTAAAGACGTTATTGCGTGTGATTCGTGGTTTGGGGTCCGCCAATCAAAAATCCTGGATACGCCTATGGTGAAGACCATACAAAAAGGTCTTCACCGCGATATATGCGCGAAATTCCACGAATTCTGGGGAAAGACCAAAAAAAGTTCTTCATCACAAATCTGCGAAAAAACGGCTCTTGCCCACGAATACTGAGTTAATGACCAATATTTTGGGGGTCTCAGGCCCCGAAATGCACTCCAGTGGTACCGAGCCTGTTGCTTTCATTGGGGCACAATCCTCGCTTGGGGGGGCATATTTCTCGTTTGGGGGCCACAAGCAGTGATTTGGTGGGGGGCATGACCCCGAAATGTCCTCCGTGGCGCCGGACGTGCAAATGTTCCTGCAAAGCATAAAATCACAGTAAAAGGTTAAAAGCACAACAGTCTGTTTCGTCCTAAAAAAAAAGAATTCGAGTTGAATAACATTACCCCTATTCGGACCAGGCAAAATTTTTTGATTAGCGGCCCAGGGGAGGATCGAATTGACACAGCACATTCAAACGTTAATAACTCCTGAATTACAAAAGATAAAAAATCCGTTTTTGCTCCACAGGAAGCTCAATTTTCTGACAAAAAGTCTAAACTTTTTGTCATTATATTTGCAACCTTGATCTTCCATCAATTTCGACGCAAGTCAAGGACTATCAGAAGCGATCGGTTCGCTTTTCATCTGCATAATGTTAATAAGCGTTTGATTGCCGTGACGCGGCATCGCAGCTGGAGTTTTATTCGGTAACTCAGAGATAATTACGGACTAAATTAAAAGATTATTTCTATTGTGCTAAATTATCTAAATCAGTAGTTTGTTGCGTGAATTAATTGCAAGCTGAATATTTGTTACTGTTTTAGTTTCCTTTTGCTAAACACAACAAAATGTGAGAGTTTTTGTACAAAATTTATAAAAGAACAAACATCAAACCACTATTTTTTCTCTTTCATATTTTGTGTGTAAATGTTTATGACATACTGTAGCTGTAACAAACGTCAGTAAAATTGGTTGAATTTTGGTGTAACTTTTAGTATGCTGAAGATTCGTAGTCTAATATAATATAGTAAGAGTTTTCACTTGGAAAACTTGTACTATGGGTTTCATTCTCAGTCTGGTAGATCTGGTAATGGAAAATTGCATTTGTTGCTGTTCTAGCTAAAACTAATCAAAAGTGCATCATTGTATTCTGTATATAACAACACTTTGTCTTACCAATCTTATCATTTTTATCATTAGTCGAGTGGATAAAGCGTTTGCTGCTGATACAGTAGATTTGGGTTCCATTATCCGTCTGGTCAAACCAAAACTTGAAAAAAATTTGCATTCACATCCAGCTTCCCGGATAGATAATAGCAGTAGAAAGGGCAGTGTGAAGCTTTCACCGAGTGTGGTATAGACAGATGGGCAAACGACAGTCTTTTGTCGAAAAATAAACAATTTTTTTGCTGTCTGTAGACAACTTAATAAATAAAAATGCAATTACTAGGAACTTACGCAAAAAACTTTCAAATTGCGTCGGACGGAGTGTAGTGAATGTTAATTTTTTTTAAACCATTTTATGTACGATTTTTCACGGACTTTTGAATCATAGGAAAAAAAGAAATTGGTCTAACTTGATACTCAGATTCTTGGTTTATTTGTTAGAATAATAGTTTGGACAATTTGGAGTACTGTAATAGGTTTTGGCGTCCGATGAATTTTTTTATTGCTTACTTTGCGAAAGATTCCGTTGTCTAATATTGGAGAGTATTTTTTTTAATTCACAAATTCTGCAGTTTTTATGAAGTTTATATAAGAAACCATAAATTAATTTGGTTTTTGCTCGTCATTAGATTTTCCAAAATCTTATATAGTACCCAATGGACTTACCTTTTAGTGTATCATCACAAATGATTTCAGAAGTAAAAATTGCAATTGTTTCCAACATTGTACTTGCAATTAATGGTTATACTGATCAAAACACCATTCTTTTTATCACTATTCGTATCATGCTACAAACACTGGCTAATTCTCAAACGTTACGATTATATCTTGATGATGTTTCAGATTTTATTTTAGAGGTGGCCTTATGACAACTTGTTGCCAAGTTTGGTTATTACTGGAATTAGTGCTAAATAAGTTTAGAAGAACAGTAAAAAAAGTATAATCCCAAGGGTAGAAATTTATTTGCCGGTTCTCATCTTTGATCAAAATCATCAAAGGTATTCTACTCCTATTGTCCTCACATTCAGAACCAGCAATATTGATGGTAAGCGATAAAGCCATTAGATAGTTGCACTAAATTAGAAACATTAAAAATTTGCTTACGACATCAGTGAATTTAGATGTGCTATCTTAGCTATTTATGATCACAAAAAAATCCAGTATAAATGCATCTACGAAATGGTTAGCTAATTGGATTGTTCTTTGCAAAGTCTGTTAGTTAGAGAATTTGCTCTCCTTTTTTATATTTCGTATCTACAAACATAATTTTTGTTAATTGTAAATGTACACACATAAAAGCGAAAATTGAAAAGTAATGAAACTACATAATTTTTTTGAATTTAGCATGCCACGGTTCCCACCTATCATTATAGACCACAAACGAAAAATCAATGTGAAACTCAGTAACATCTGCAATAGTACGCCATGCTGTAGGCCTGTTGTAGTAGTATCTTATCAAAAATTCGTAAATGCGGTAACAAGTATAATACACCACATAGCACATTTTACAGTGTACATACCCAATAACTGTTTAGTTTAATGTGAATTTTATAAAAGATTAATAATATTTCAGACTACCTATTGGGTATTGCTTCCAAAAGCATTTTTCCGTAAAGCTTTTAACAATAATAACCTTGAACAACAAAAACGGTAAAAATTGAAAATAATGATTCTGAAACAAGTATTTTCAAAAACTCTCCACTTTTTGCAATGTTATGGAATACAGCAAAGGCATATGAAATGTTGCAATTTAGTGAAAGTAAAGTGGATGTGCGCAATGAAGTTATCAATGAAGTGTGCTGCTACGTCACGCGCAAAGACACTCGGGCAAATTTCTATTTTGGATGTCACTACTTGAACTTCATGAAAAACCTTACGCAGCCCAAATTATGCTTATGTTTTTTTTTGAAAAATGAAATGAACATCTTTCTACTGATTCTACTACTTTGCAGAAACTAAAAATTTATTTATAATTTGCGTTTTTTTTTTTTTCTTTTTTTTTTTTTTTTTTTTTTTTAGTTACCAAAAACAAATTTCGAACACAAAGACTACCAAAATTCATGCTGCATGCCACACACTTGATAACTTACGGCCATTTTTGACTACTGTACATCCGTAACGTGAAAAAAAAATATTGGCAAGCAACAAAAGGATTTGCGCTTATGTTGACCTCTGATTCTTTTATCAACAAATACGTTTATATTACTAAATCGCAATTCTTAGTTTTTAGCGAAATGCTAAAAATGAAGCTTAGTTTGAATTTGAAAAATTATGCGAAATTGTCTGAGAAATTTAGCTGAGAGGTTTTGAAATCCTAATGAAAATTATAATGCCTCAGGCAATATAGTAAATGAAAATCTATTGTCATAACTCTTTTTGAACATCGATCGCAAACAAAAGCCAATCAAGAGGTCACTGGATTTACGTTCTTATTCACGTTACCAGTGTACGAAAAAGCGTGACATTATTAATTACGACAGAACAATTGGGACCAACAGGATTAAATTAATTTTTCAAAAAATTTGCCAGAAACGCAGGGTCGACCTAGAGAAATGTTTAATAACTCCGAATCTGGTTGTCATACGACAATGGTTTTACAAATGAAAGTTGAAGCAGTAAATTTTATGAAAAGTCAAGAAATTTTATTATTGTGGCTTGACTGCTTCATAGCAAAATTTTGAAATAAACGAAAGGGGGGAGCTAATCGATCCCCCTCTGGGCCGAATAGGGTTACAGTAGCACCTGATTAGTCCTCAGCACAAAACAGACTGTTGTGCTTTCAAACCTTTCACTGTGATTTTATAGTTGCATTTTGCTCTGATTTTACGTTGTACATCATCGAGAACTGTTTCAGAAGATTGACTATCAACAATTTTCTATGTTCGAGCAAAAATGGAAGAGGCAATCTATTTTGCTTTTACCGTGTCATCCTATAGGGTATTTAGGCATGCTAATGAAAAGATCATAGTCTACACTCTCCATGAAAAAAAAAATGTTACCTGCTGCTATACTTCTATTTAAAATTTTTGATTTTTGACAAAGTATAATCGAAATAATCGTCACTTTTTTACAATTCAGTTAGAAAAACCACAGCCAGTTTTTAAAAAGTCAGATACTTTGCTTGAAATTTTTCATTTCAGCTGGAAAAATCACAGCTAGTTTTAAAAAGTCACAATTTTTGCATGAAAATTTTTACAATGCCGAATGATCCAATAATAATCGGACATTTTTATGCGTATAAGTACTGATACGCTAAAAATTAAAATTATTTAACAACAAAATAACCCTGAAATGCAGACTTGGGATGTATTTGTAATTCAAAATACAAATACGTTTTTGAAATACAAAATACTGTATTTTGTATTTAAATGCATTTATTTTTATGTATTTTGTATTTGTATTTAAATGGTTTTTACATCAAGTATTTGTATTTTGTATTGTAATTACATTTGTTCCACGCAATGGATACGTAAACAACGCTGAACAAAGGTAGTTCCAAACTGTTAAAGCAAAATTGTAAACAACTCTCTCATAACTTCAGTCTATGTACTTAGTTGCGCAATTATGCATGTTCAGAAAGTCAGACTGATCTACAAAATGCTTGCTTCATGGTACGAATTGCAAAACCTGCAAAAATTTACACGCTTAAAAAGGCGCTTTGTGATTTTGTGTTTGCGTTAAAAAGGCATTGTCTCGACTATATTCGCCAAGTTTTTTTTAAGTATACGATTTTTTTGTTATTCAGAAAAGCATTTTCAAATGTATTTAAATACATTGTTACAGTATTTGTATTTTGTATTTAGCAGTATTGCCGGAAAGTATTTTGTATTTGTATTTAATTACTTTACAGCCACTGTATTTTGTATTTGTATTTAAATACATTTGGAGAGTATTTTGCCCAAATCTGCTAAAATGTGGTACAACTGGATATTCAGGTTTCGCGGCCTTCGGGCTGGAAATAAAACTCATTCATAATTGGTTATTTTGGAGATGTTACTTGGTGGCAAAATTGCATCAATAAAATAAGGAAAACAAATGCACCGTTTCGAAGTTGAGGAAAATCGTTTTTAAGTTATCAATGTTATTTCAAAGGTTAATTCAAGCCAGAAAAAAGTTTTATTTTTTTAAGTTGAGCTAACTCGATCAACTTCTGCACAGAGCTGGACAGCGCTGTTTCGAGCTTTTAGCTCTCATCGGCAGCCCTCAGTGGAAGTCGTTATGATTTCCCAGGAGTCGACCACGAAGGACGTCAAACTTTTTGGTTCGATCAACTTCTATTAGCATAAAATTAATAGTATGAGTACGTTGCCACATTACTGCATGGAATTTTTTGCCATTTACAATTTTTCATTGGGAGATTTTACAAAAATACCCGCTAGTAATTAAAACAAAATATAATTTTGTGGTTTTTGCACACAAAAGCTGTTCGGCTGCGAAAAATTTTCTTTTGCGGTTAAGATTTGTCCATTGTGCAAAATATTTTTACTCTTATAGGTGTGGCAATTTTCGTAACGGTTGCAAAAATACATTTTTTCTGCAGTTTTTGCGTGTACTTGAAAATTTCAACGCCCTGCTACTGATGCTAATTTTCTGCAATTTTTTAGGCATAGTTTTGAAAAAAAAAAAATTAAATTAAAAACAAGTATCATTACAGTGCACTGTGCTGGTGGCTTATCATTTTTTTTGGCTTCAGCATTTGCCATCCTTGAATATTGCCGTTTCGAAATAAAACGTCAGACAGTGGCTGGCAAAATCGCGACAAAAATAGCCTGCAATAGCTTTAACTCAAAATATGGAATACAAATCCAAGCCTATGTTTACAGCGTCATTTATTTCAATCAGGCCCGGCGCTAGGATAGCGTGACTGGATGGGCAGAAATAAATTTTGGGGGGGCAAGAGAAGTTTAATTATGTGAATTTGAGAGGGGCACGGGGGCACGAGAAATTTATCCCAGTCTGGATCAAACGAACGAGGTGAAGACCAAAAAAAAAAGGGTCTTCACTGAAATTCAGAGGGATTTTACGGCCGATATTCAGAAATTCAAACGGTTTTTTCGCCCGAAAATAGGTGACCTCCAAAAAAAAAAGGTCTTCACTGAAATTCAGAGGGATTTTTCGGCTGAAATCAGAAAGTCAAACGGTTTTTCCGCCCGATAATAGGTGACCTCCAAAAAAAAAAGGTCTTCATCCCAAAAATTTTGGAAAATCCGGTGTAAGTCCACAAAAATTACGAATATGCGGGTGCCAAACACCAATTTCGGCCTTGATTTGCACTGCAGTAGCCCCGATCCGGTTAATTTCTTCGGGGCACAGTCTTCGCTTGGAGGGGCACAATTTTCGTTTAGGGGGGCACAAGCACTTATTTGGGGGGGCACGGCCCCGGAATGCCCCCCCCCCGTGGCGCCTGCCCTGATTTCAATTGCTTTGGGCAAAATCTTGAAAACACTCCCTAGTACAGTTTATACAAAAGGTTTCTTTAACCTTTGAAAATAAACAAAAATAGTTGTACAATTTTTTTCTTCGGTTTTAATTGAGTCATAACTAGACAGTGAACAATGCCGTCTATCATGTTCTTCTCAAAAATTTTTAAATTTTTTTTAAATGAAACCGAACCAAAAAAGAAAAAAAGCTTAAAACCAGAAAAAATTAAACACAATAAAAAGACAAGAAAATGCATCAGACAAGGAGGCATCCACTGGTGATTTTAAACGAAGCTCGAACGAGTCTAGTTTCAATGCAAACCAACATACTGTGACAACTAAAATAATAAGCCCGTTACAGCAGGACCCTAAAGTCGAATTGCTACTGACACGAAATCACAACGATTTTGTTATTTTTCATGTTTCATCGTTTCGATCTACTTTAAGCCGAAAACACTTTAAAATGCTATAATAGAAAAACGGTCTATGATTGATATCAGGGTTTGATGATTCCATTTTCGGGTGAAACAAAACTATTGGGTTTAAGGGTTTTTAATTTTTATAATATTGTAGTGCTTGGTAACAAGGATGGCAGTACCGTACGGTACACCTCAATTTTTGCTCAGAAGTACGGAACGCGTTTTTTGTAATGGTACGGGTACGGTACGTTGGTAAGCTGCTTGAGTTTGCGTACTAAACGTATCTAACGTACCGTACCTATTGTCATGGTACGTTTTATGAGCAACCAGCGCCGTCAATGAAGTACACCGACACTTCATTCAAGGCCGTCAAAATCTAGAGGTAATTCTTTATGCTGCTGACCAACTAATCAAATGCAGATATCTTTGCTGTGCAAAAATACAAGAAATTACAAATATCATTGTGAAGCAGTGGCGTAGCGTGACATTTCAGATAAGGCATGCAATTATGATAACGTCATCAGCTTTGATGATCTTATTAATTATCAGGCAGTAAAATAAAAAAGCAACTTATGCTAACATATGTCTGGTACTGCAACTTGGCCTCCTAAGCAACTAGACCTAGTGTGTACATTTAGTGCCCAAGTACAAGTCTTTCTCGTGCTGCTACAGACAGTGACAGGTCAAGCAGTTTTACATGTGCCAGTAGCCGGTACCGTACTAGGCTAACACTAACGCAAATAAATAAGTAGGCTTAACAACATTGAAGTAAAAACATTTAATTGTAGAACTAAGCTGAGCCAACTTGCTGAATAGCAAATAAATAGCCTACTTTCATAGCCTCTTCCTCATGTCATTATAATATATCGTAGCCTGGCAACAGCCAGCGATACTATTGAGCAGGCTGGTGGGCTCAAGGCTAGTCCAATGTAAGTATGGTTAGGCCTGGCCTTGTTTAGTTTATTTAACAACCTGTAAAGCACAAATAAAGCAGCTAAACAACCAACCGATAATTTATTTATAGTCTTAAAAACTTTTTTGCAATTTTAGTGCAAACTCTACAACTAGCCTAGACTTATTTAGTACTAACTGAACCAAATGACCGGTAACTCCCTGTTTAAATAGATTTCACATCTTACTTTCACTCTCATAGCTCAACATTTAGTCTAAATAGTGCGAACAGTACCATATCAAAAACTCACTCTGACTTACATTACTTAATTAATGCCAATACCTACCGGCTATCACGGCTTGGTTTCGCTGCTTAGTCATTCCAATGACTTAAAACTAGATGATCCGCAACTGCGCGAATGCGCTCATTTTATTCTCTGCTTGGTCACGCTTGGCTGCAGGCCTCACTCTTCTGCTTTTCTCTTGACTCTGGCGATTGGTGCGCAGTTTGAAAAAGGTCGGCTGAAGCGCTATTAATGTGCTTGCTAAGTAATTAACGGTGGTTTGAAGTGAACTAATTTGTATTCATGTTTATGTCATTCGAGTGAAAGCGAGATCTTGAAAATTGCAGCTGATTCTACAGGGCCCGTATGCAGAGATCTCACTAGTAGCACGATCTAGAAGTAGTCTGACTACTAGAACGACTTCGTATTCAGAGACCGCTCTAGAAGTTGTGCTACAAGTCTCACTACTAGTGAGACTAGCTAGTCTGACTAGCTAGCAAGAGTTATTCACAAATCTCACTACAGCTAGTGAGACTACTAGTCAGACTAGAAAATTAGGCCAAATATGCTGGAGCGGTCGAGACCAGTCTAGAAGTCTCACTAGCTGCTATTTTCTAACAAAAAACAACGCAACCATCGCTTATTTTCTGTCCAAAGCATTATAATTTTATTCTTATTTTCCCGTTCACTGCAATTTTAATACGATAAAGTGGATACTTTTGTCTGAACCATTGATTTAGCATTGTAAATTTAAACAATAAAAAGTTTCAGAATTTATGATTTTACGGGAAATGCCTGCAACATTCGCTCTCATCAAGCGCAATTAAAAAGAAGTTCTAGTGAATGCGACCATCAGACCGTATCGCCACATACAAGTCATGTAATACCGCAATAATTTTTTTCCGACGCATTTTTGAAAGTTCGCTTTTTAGTGCGGTAGTTGTCAAATTACGTATTTTGTTTTGGTTATTGAAATCTACAGCATTTAATTACTGCATATCGAAAAATTTCCGGGATTTTTTGTTGTTACCTGTTAACTCTTAGGCCGGGATCACACGATCAGGTTTTTTGCACAATTTTCTGGCATCAATCGTATGAAACGTCGTGCAAGTCCATGACTCACAATTGCTGGCACCTGTCGTCAATTACATTGAATAGCCCGAGTGAAAAGGAAAATCAGACGCTAGAAAGTTTTGCTGACTTCTTGCGGAGAAATAGAACCGAGCTCTACTTTCCCAGCAAGTTTTCAAAGGGCCGCCGTTCTCAACGAAGAAAATTGAGCTTTTAGCCGTGCCTTTGAAAACATGAGCCGCAGAATACAAAAAAAATGTGCCGAGGTCAGGGCAGAAAAAGAATGCTTCACGATTACCTAGCGAAAGTGCTAAAAGAAATTTTGCCTCATTTATTTTAATCGACAATGACGTATTTTAACATTGTGCCTGTTGTTTTCTCATATTTCTTCAAAAACGTAAATGTGTAGCCCGCTGTTTTGTTTACTTTCGAGTATCGAATATCCAATTTTTCCTAATTCAAACTTGTGCTAGGGCTTTTCCAAATTCATTCTGAAGTTATCAACCAGAACTGCAGTATAGTTAATTAACTTGCCATCGTCGTCAACTCATGAAATTGAACTTTTAATTAGCGAAATCGAAGAAAGGCAGCGCTTGTGATTTTAATCAAAATATTGAAAATTTCCTTCTGATCGCAAAAAAGTTTCCGGCCCAGTATACGCTAGTGACGAATTTATGCAATTAGTGATACGTTTTTGATGATTTTAATATTTTTTTGTTAAAATTTGACGTGTCCAATGGCAAAAGAACTTGTTGCATTTTTCAGCAGTTAAGGTAAATTTCAGTAGATAGTGTTCAGCTATTTCTCGTTTATTTTATAACAAACCAAACAAAAACGCTCTTATTCTTATTTACTAATAATAAACTTTCAATTTGCCATGACATCCAATTATTGAGACCTCTGCAACCGCAAGTACCGAAAAGAACATACCTGGTTTAATATTATTTGATCAATCATGCAATATTATGCAAATTTTATTGGTGATAGATGATATAGCATGAAAAAAGCTATGCTATACGCTAAAGAGTCCTACACAAGCAAAGTTATTTAGACATTTTCCATTTTTCTATTTCATTTCATTGCAGGTAGAAAAAAAATTTCACTCGTGTAGCTATTTATTACTAAAAGCTGTAGCTTTTCGCCTTTGTGAACTTGCTCGTAGCATTTGGGCGAACGAGAAATAACAACTAGATGGGAGTTTGCCAGCAAACCCAGTGAACGACCGACGCAAAGCTAATGCTGTGACGCCCAAAAGTACTTTTTGTCTACCGTAAAATCAGCAATTATTCAAAAATATCTGATTATGGAACCTCCAGAAAAGTAGAGTCAAAATATTTGTCAGTTAAATATCTCCTGATATCATAAAGCACTGGCACCCTAGCTTGAGTCATTCAAAAATTGATTTTTGGGGGTCTATTTGGGGGGTCCCTGGGGGGGGTGGCACCCACAAACTATGTCAAAATATTTGTCTGTTAAATATCTACTTACATCATAAAACACTGACACTCTAAGTTGAGCCATTCAAAAAATTGATATTTGGGGGGTGGCACCCCCAAACTATGTCAAAATATTTGTATGTTAAATATCTACTGATATCAAAAAAAGTAGAACTCTAGCTTGAGCCATTCAAAAATTTGATTTTTTGGGGCCCCATTTTGGGGGGGTCCCCGGGGGGGTGGTACCCCAAATCATGTCAAAATATTTTTCTCTTAAATATCTACTGATATCAAAAAAAACTGGCACCCTAGGTCAAATGGTTAAAAAACTTGCTTTTGGGGGGTCCATTTGGGGGGGTCCCCGGGGGGGTGGTACCCCCAAATTATGTCAAAATATTTGTCTCTTAAATATCTACTGATATCAAAAAAAACTGGCACCCTAGGTTAAATCGTTAAAAAATTTATTTTTGGGGGGGTCCATTTGGGGGGGTCCCCGAAGGGGTGGTACCCCCAAATTATGTCAAAATATTTGTCTCTCAAATATCTACTGATAACAAAAAAAAACTGGCACCCTAAGTTGAGCCGTTCAAAAATTTGATTTTTTGGGGGGGTTGCCGGGGGGATTGTACCCCCAAACCATGTCAAAATATTTCTCTCTTAAATATCTACTGATATCAAAGAAAAATGGCACCCTAGGTTAAATGGTTAAAAAATTTGTTTTTGGGGGGTCCATTTGGGGGGGTCCCCGGGGGGGTGGTACCCCCAAATTATGTCAAAATATTTGTCTCTCAAATATCTACTGATATCCAAAAAAACTGGCACCCTAGCTTAAGCCGTTCAAAAAATTGATTTTTTGGGGCCCCATTTTGGGGGGGTTCCCGGGGGAGTTGCCCCAAAAAAATTTCAGGAGACACAATTGCGTATGTACCTCAACAACTTCACACAAAAATTAGATTTCTATGTTTTGTGGTTTAGGAGAACTCGAGCGTACAAGATTTAGGAAGAAAAGGAAAAAAAAGGAAAAAAAAAGGAAAAAAATAAGAAAAAAACCTCATCGCGGCCGAAAACGGGTTGGTAGGGATGAAAGGATATCTTAAGACATATAACCATGAGAAATATTTTTTGCCGTACTTAAGCCGTTTTTGACTTAGACCGCTTTTTACGCCAAACTTTCGGGGCGGTTTTCGGGTCATAAACCCGAAGTCACGTGACCGATTGCCTCGAAATTTGGTACAAACCTAAAACTCATTAATCTCAAACTGCTGTCAAAATTTCATGTAGTTAGACCAAACGGTTCTCGAGTTATAAGCAAAAGTCTGAAATCTCGCACTCATTAGTTAGAAAATGGCCGAGTAAAAACAAAGGAACACGCGACGCGAGCGTCGGTCGTTCCAATGAATCGACAAAGTGTACGTATAATACTACAACCGCCGCGGCGGCAAATTTCAAAGAAATTCCTTAACAATCGCGCAAATGCTTTTACAGCGAAAAAATACATGTGACACCTTTAACAATTTTTTTGCCGAAAAAACCAAATTCTTCCGTCTGGCAAGTAGTTTTTCAAGAAAATAGCGTCCAGATGTGATAGGTCCAAAATTCTTTATGCAAACAAATTGTGCAAAAAACCTGATCGTGTGATCCCAGCCTAACGCTCGTAATCAAAATAACTTGCGATAACAATTGTCGAGTTAACATTTTTTGACGCCTTTCTCCTTTCTTTTGCGGTTTCTAGTGCAACGTAACGAATTTTTAGGTACAAAATTCTGTTGAGCTTCACTTTGAAGTAGCGGTTCGGTCGTAAAGCAATGCAAAGGCTACTGCAGTTCAAAGATCGCACTAGGTAGTCTCACTAGAGTTAGTATAGATGTTAGCACGATCTCTGAATACGACTAGAGTTCATGCTACTTCTAGTGCGACTATTAGCAAGTGGAACGACTTTCTAGATCGTGCTACTAGTGAGATCTCTGCATACGGGCCCAGGTCTTTGGTAGCCTATTCAGAGTAGGATCGTGTCCGGTCTTAATCGTTTAAAGAGTGTGAATGAAATAGTCGAAGTCATACTCACCCGCACCAACATTTTTCATAGATCATGAACTTTTGCTGTGGTCACTCGATCGATCATTCGTATGAACCAGGCACTTTGCGTTTGTCTTACTACATCTACCACATCAACGCCTAGCTCAGACGTAGCCAAGGGAGGGGAGAGAATTGAATTGCCACCAATGATAAAAATAATGACAACAAAGCCTTTTGTCAGCTTAAGTTCATTTTAGCACTTTTGCGTTCAACAGTACAATATTAATATCCAACCAATGTAAATGTAAAAAGAAACTCAGGCTTTTGGTCCTAAAAGTTGCAATCTCAGTCCCTCATCTAACCTTTTTGTGAGCATAATGCATTAACATGACTCGTAACCATCTTTTGTACCAACTTTAAATAACAATCCACCTCCATCTCAGTAGTTTTAACGCGACAAAATACTTTTGAAAAAAATTAGCTTGGGAAAATGCTTATTGAACAAATTATTGAATTTGAATTAAGCGAGCCTGGGTCCTGGTCGTTCATGTACTCCTAAAACTGGTTATTTTTATGATAAAACAAAAATTTCCAAGGCAAATCCTTGAGTGAATCATTATTTACTAGCTGCTAAAAATATTGCAGGAGGCATTGCATCTTGCTTCACCCTACCTGGACCAAGCCACTTGCAAAATTTAACCTAAAAATGCAAGATTTTAAACGTGTTTTGGACTTGACCTGCAAGTAAATGGAAGATTGAACAATTTAATTTTTTCAGTTGGCTTTCAAGTCTTAAAAATTTAGTGATTTTAGATAGATCTACAAACGTGCGAAATGTGATCCAAATGACCTTAGAATTGCAATTTTTTCTAAAACATTACAAAACATCGCTCAACGGCGGGGGGCTTTGCTCCCAAACCCTAGTCTGTGATACGTTTAAGTTACACTAGTTTATTGCCATCTCTCCCAATTTACAATTTTTTGAAAACTTTTTAAGTTTTGGGTCGAGTTCTGATCCCCTTTAGCAAAATCCTGGTTACATGGTAACCCAGGTTTCTGCTTCTGATCCTCCATTTTACGGCATCTTTGACCCATTAAAAATTCCTTAAGAAAAGTTCTGATGACGTCATTGCTTTGCGGTTTGGGCTCCACTTATCAAAAATCCTAGCTACGCCTAAGACACCGACCACTTTTTTGGGTTCTGTTTGCAAGTCCTCTGGCTGGGCCTCCACTGCGGGTAGACTGCTTGGCCCTAATGAGAAATATGCGTCAAGTGTCTTTCCCAAGCACACAAGGACGTATTTCAGTCACTAATTCTGAAAAAGAGGTGCGTTGACGCTTTTTCGCAAGAAGTTGGTAAAATATATGAATCTTCAAAGGAAGAGGGTTTACGTCAAACATCAAACGACATTTAGAGTTTTGATCGTATGCTGTATCTGATGATTTGTTTTTGCTTTATCTTGCCGTCACAAAACAACGGTGACGCTGTAAAGTAGACAAAAGCGCATCTACTTTGGAGTTTCTCTGCGATCAATTTCAAAACATACTGATTTTTCACTAAATTATTTCGATGAATTCAATTTTTTTTCGCTAAAACGTCCAGTCGCGTAGCCAGGATTTCTCAAAGGGGGGGGGGCTTTTTTTGAAGTTTGATTCAACCGTAAACGAGCTTGACCCGAATTTTGATTAGTCTTGAATTGGATTGAGGCAACTGTTCAGTAAAAACTAAGTGATCTTCAAAAAAAAAAAAGAAAAATCTTCATGTGCACTGACACCCACTTCTACTCGTCAACATCATCTCACGATCTTCTCCTACTCTCACCCCAATTTCGTTTGAGGAGGGGCTATTTTCGTTTTTAGAGCAAAAATCAGCCTCAAAACTGCTAAAAACATGCTATTTTGCTTACGTTTCAGGCCAATGGGAGGGCTATAGCACCATTCCCCCCCTAGCTACGCTACTGAAAACGTCTCAAAATCGACGGTTTTCTTAATGAAAAGAGCAAAAATTTCTTAAGCGGCGACCCTCCGAAATAAAATTTGCAACCGAAATTTCACGCAAAAATATTATAAAATCAATCGTTTTTGCAAAAAAAAAAAAAAAAAAGCAACATTTTTCAGTGGCAAAGACTCCGCATTCCAAAGCAAAAGGTAATCTTTTTTATAAAGATACTTCACCACTGGATAACATATCTTAAAAAAAAAGAAATGAAAAACGCACAAACTGACTAATCATGTACACTACTTTCCAGTACTTAAATTGTAAAATTTTGCGTGGGGGGACGCTTTTGCAGCCCTGACCAAACGCATTTGGCATGCGACAGTACTTTAGTAAAGATTACGTAATTCCATCGCCGAAGTTGAATGAACACCAAGAAAAAAAAGGTCTTCGCCGAAAATTGAAGCAGTTTTCGCCAAAATTAGGTGAAGAATTAGGTCTTTTTTGTCTAATCATCCAGCGCTCAAATCTCAATGAGGGGACACCAAAATCGCGATGAGAGGACGCTAAATCTCTATGGGGGGACGCTAACTCTCGATGGGGGGACGCATCCATAGGCGTAGCCAAGGGGGGGCCCAGGGGGCCCGGCCCCCCCCCCCAATCAAAATACCACTAACGACAAAAACTTATGACAACGTAGCCTGGCGATGTTTAGTTGCAGTTTTTTTTCAGTAATTACGCACATAACAGTAATTAACAATAATATTAGTGACAACAAGTGAGTCCCGGGGCCCCCAACTAACAACCAGGGGGCCTTTACAACTAGGGGGCCCTGGAATCCTTAACCGACAACCAGGGGGTCCGGGACCCCTAACTGAAAACCAGGGGGCCCATAACTGATGACGAGGGGGCCCAAGGGCCCCTGATTAACAACCAAGGGACCCTTCACCAACAACCAGGGGACCCCTTAACTGACAACCAGGGGGCCCCAGGCCCCTAACCGACAACCAGGGGGCCCCTAAACGACAACCAGAGGGCCCCAGGGCCCCTAACCAACAACCAGGGGGCCCTGGAGTGCCTAACTGACGACCAGGGGGCCCCAAGGCCCCTAATTAACAACCAGGGGGCCCCTAACCAAAAACTAGGGGGCCCCAGGCCCCTAACCGACGACCAGGGGGCCTCTAACTCACAACCAGGAAGCCCCAGAGCCCCTAACTAACAACCAGGGGGCCCCTAACTAACAACCAGGGGGCTCCTAACCAACAACCAGGGGGCCAGGGGCCCCCGAATCGACAACGAGGGTCCCTGGGGCTCTCCTAACTGACGACCAGGGGGCCCCTAACCAACAACCAGGGGGTCCTGGATTCCCTAACTGACGACCAGGGGGCCCCGGGGCCCCTAACTCACGACCAGGGAGCCCCAAGGCCTTTAATTAACAACCAGGGGGCCATAGGTTCCTAACCGACAAGCAAGGGGCAACGGGGCCTCTAACTGGCAACCAGGGAGCCCAAGGGCCACTGACTGACGACCAAGGTTCCCGGGCCAGGGGCCCCTTAATGCAAATTTTTAACAATTTATATGCAAAACCTGTGAGAAATCTAAGAGTTTTGACCTAAAAGTTGCCACCCCAGGCCCTCGTTTAACGTTATTATGAACTTAATTATTTACTGCTAAAGTATAGCAGGAGGCAATGTTCGTTAGTTCCCCCTATAGACCAAATCACTTACAATCAAAATTTCACACCATAATGCAAGATTCTAAGCGTGTTTTGGGATTTAATTGCAAAAAGAGGATTGAACAACTTAATTTTTTCGATTGGCTTTGAAATGTTAAAAATCTAGTTCTTTGAAATGGCTCTGAACTCGTGCAAAATGTGATCCAATAGGATTTAAATAGCTTTTTTTTCCAAAAACTTACAAAAATCGCCCAGCGGCTGGGGGCTTTGTCCCCAGACTCCCATAGCCACCGGCGGCTGGGGGCTCTGCCCCCAGACCCCCGTCTGTGATACGTTTGAGTACACTAGCTTACTCAACACGTCTTCCAAGTTAAACTTTTACACTTTTTAACAATTAGTTTTCGCCCTCTCCCTTTACCAAAATCCTGGCTAAGTGCCATCAGGCTACGGCTTCAGATCTTCCATTCTACGATATCTTTGCCCCACAAAAAAATACTTTTTCGAAAATTTCTGATGACGTCATTGCATGTGATTTGTGGTTTGGGCCCCCCCCCAATCAAAAATCCTGGCTACGCCTATGGACGCATCCCCCCTACAATTTAAGTTTTGCTCTTTTCTACAACAATTTTATAAGAACACTAGGCTCAGTTTCGCTTAAAATTTAAGAAAAAATTAAGAAAAATTCCAGCCTCAGCAGAAAAAAATAAATTAAGGACAAACGAAAAAGAAAAAAAATCCAAATTAATAAAAGCAACTAAATCCTGTACTGAATCAAAACAATAAAATTTTAGTGATTTTTTAGTATTTGCGAGCAAAATTGCAACTATACGAGATTAAAGAATGCTGTTGCCCTCCATGCGAGTAACTGAGAAAATTTTTAGCAGTCGTTCAAGTCGAAACAAGAGCTATTTACCGGCAAAAGCAGTAAAAAAAAGTTGCGGTAAAAGCAGTAAAAAACGTTCACTCAAGCACACAAAGGTTTGGGACTAAACAACTTAAACAGTTTTACAAATATGGTCGCTAAAATTAACATTATATAAACAGTTGTACAAATGTGGTCGCTAAAAATAGCAACCGTGTTTTCAAAATTTAAGAATAATTGAGGCTAAAATTCGGCAAAAAAACTACGAACAGCCAGCCTTAACCTAATATTCATTGGTTCTTATAAAAAAGCATACTATATGCCGTAAAAAACTACGGCAAGTTTTTTTGACATTATTCGATTCAGTTTATTTTTGCCATTTCTGGCATGGAAGCAACGAAAACTAACATACGCTCTTAACTCTTCAAAGTTCAATGCTACCGTAACAGCAACACAAAAGGAAACATAAAACTGATACTTACGTAGTTCAATCAATTCAGAGTAGTTCAATCAATTCAGCGTGAAACATTTACCATGTTTTGACTCAAAAAAGCAGAAGAAATGAGAAACCACAACAATAAACAAACAAACAAACAACACTTCTCATGTTTATATTTCAGGGATGTCGTAACATTAAGTTGTGACAACACGTTGATATTTATGTATTTTACGCAAAACTTACTCGAAAATTGGATTTTGGGGGGTAATTCAGTAGTTGACAAAACTTTACGTAAATTACGTAAAGCCACAACTTCCAGAGACAACGATATTTGTTGTAATTGCTGCCTATTGTTAGTTGAGCAAGGCAAAGGCTGTGCAATACAGTTACTGTCAGCAGATTAGCGCGGGCAAAGACATAGCAAAAATCCGCACAATAAAGAAACAAAGAAAAAGAGTGGGAAAAAGAGTTGCGTATCATTTAATTTTATGTCATTAATCATTCGCTTTTAGCATATTTGCTAAATTACATAAAATAAATGGCAACACGCATGCAATATTTCAAATTGCATGCTTTGGCGCATAGCTTGTGGTCTTTCTTAAGCTAGTTTACTGTTACAAATCTAAAATCAAAATAGAGGCTATACTTTACGAAATCAAGAAACGAGACGTATAAAAGAACTTTTGCCGCAAACAATGCTCCAATCAAAGTTTTCAAACCTATTTCATTTTGTTCGTAATTGTATTGAAACATAGCGATCTCTGGAGCCGTTGAATGCAATTTAAAAATTGCCTGCGTGTTGCCATTATTTTTTGTAACTTAACGATATACTAAAAATAGGCTAAAACTAAAATTAATGAATTAAGCGAGACTATTTATTGCTAGTTCGACTTGAAAGTAAATTTCTGTAACTGCGGCAACTTAGTTTGATTTTGTTTTAAATTTTTACACGTATTTGTTTAAATTATTATTATTTTTTTTGGCTAAATGATTAGGCATGCAATGCATGCCTTGCATGCATGGAGAATACGCCCCTGTTGTGAAGTAGCCTATTCGATAACGTTGTTTTTAATAAAATTTAATTTTCGGATACAAATTGTCATTTTTTTAGCACTAAACTATTCCTGAAGCATAAAGAATTATCTTTAAATGCTGCATTATTTATTGCTCTATAAGATTTTGACGGCCTTGAATGAAGAATTGGCATTCAAAGCTCAGCAGTCTTTAAGTTCAACATGTTTGTTGAGTTCCAGTACCCTTAAGCCAATGCTTAGTAGCTTCTTTGGTTCCGTTCACCCTTATTAAAGAGTTCCTCATTTCATCCTCCGGTGATGAAAATACGTTAATTGATTATTCCAAATAATTTCAAAAAGCTGGGAGCAGGGGTACCGAAATCCTGGGGGGGGGGGGAATATATCCACTCAAATAATTTGACTGCATCCCCCCAATAATTTGACTATGGTTTGCATCTGAGCGCTGGATGACCTCTGGACTTTTGTTTTTGGTCTGCATAGGATTTCGGGGACAAAAACTCCTAAATTTTTGGTCTTCACTTAATTTCGGGAACTTTTTTGTCTTCACTTGGTTTGGCTCACGTGAAAAAAATAGAGGTCGAGCTTCATACCCTCCAATCTTGAAAACAGGGTAAAATTGGGGAAAAATTGCAAATTATCCCCCCAATGCTCAACATAAATCGGCACCACTGGCACGAAGTATGAAGGCGAGCTATCAAGGCTCGGAGATTTTGAACGAATTTCCAACAAAAATAACTCAATTTTTAGACTATTTTTGTGCAAATTGCTGCTTCGAAACATTATCTTTTAGCAAAAAGCGTGTTATCACAGTTACTCACATTAACTTATCAGTTTCCTTTATACTGGTTCACCCTAATAAAAATTTAATTCACTCTGGGTTGAACCATTCATCCTTTTAAGAAACGCTGCCTTAAGCTTATCTTCCGGTATAGTACCAATCAGATATAAACAAAAAAACACGTCAACATCAGTCGCATATGAGGTAGGTCATAAAAGTTAGAGGACTGTGCTCACTGTGTAAGTTATAGTCTAGCTATAAGCTAAGTTAAATGGCAGACGAATAAGCTAGAATATGACATTGCAAGCGATATTCGGGGACTTCGCGAAAGTGTTTAACCAGAGGTGGAGTCCTCGAGGACGTTCTTGGCCTCGAGGACACATTTTCAAGTCCTTGGCTTGGCCTTGGCCTCGAACCCTCAAGTCCTCGAAAATTGCCCTGACCTCGGCTCGAGAACAGCACTATTTTTTGCACCGTTGAAAACGCCAGAAACCTCGTGGAAAATTTGCGAAGAATTTTTTTGTTTTCTGCCATGGGAGATCGACTGAAAATGTTTTTATTATTATTATTAATGGCAGGCGCGTATTTAGGGGGGGCTATTGGGCCATGGCCCCCCCTTTGGGTTGCCAGGACAGTATAATTAGCGTAGAATAGTATGCAAAATTGCCGCATGGCCCTCTCTTTGTAACTTGGGCAGAAGGTTTGAGCACACAAACGGTAGGTGAAGACCTTTGTTTTTGGCCTCACCCAATTTTGGGCCAAAAACCGGGCTAAATTTGAGTGAAGACCTTTTGTTTTTTTGGTCTTCATCTGATTTTGGACAGGAAAACCGGACTGATTCTGGGTGGAAAATTTTTCATTCTGATCTTCGTTATTCTCAAATTTTCTGAATTTTCTGTCCACCCCCCCCCCCCCCCCTTTTCAAAATCCTGCGTACGCTACTGATTAATGGGCAACGGTGCAAGCGAATCTGCTACCGTTAGGTAAAGTCCACCTACACATTGCGTAGTAGTAGTAGTAGTTTATTACTAATTTATTAGTAGCAAAATTTTAACACACAAGTCAGAGGTCACATTCGAAAGACAAGGAGCACCGAATAACCTTAAGGTTTCCTAGTCGAGATGCTCCTTGTTAGTTTGCACAATACGTTATCACACAAAGCTGCAATGAAATGATGAAGTACAGCAAATAGCACAGACAATGTTGTTTGTAGCGAAGCTCCCACATGTTCAAATGCGTACGGGTACAGAACGTACTCGTACAATGCTTAACAGTGTGGTCAGTAACCTCGCAGTCCGTGGTGCCGATCATTGTTGAGCATTGGGGGGATAATGTGCTATTTTACCCCAATTTTGCCCTATTTTCAACTTTGGGGGGATGAACCTCGACCACGATTTTGTTCAGGTGTGGAAATTTAGTGAAGACCAAAAAAGAAAAAAAATGCAAATAAAAAACTTTTGTCCCCAAATTCAGGTGAAGACCAAAAAAAAAGGTCTTCAACAAGAATAGAACACTTTTTTCCTCAAATTTACGCTCAGACATACACCCATTCAAATTATTGGGGGGATGCAGATGTGGACCATTCTCAAAGTATTGGCGGGAATACAGGCAAATTATTGGGGAGATATATCCCCCCCATCCCCCCCTTGTTTTGGCACCCCTGCTCGCAGTAAATTTTCTTTAAACTGCTTTTTAAAAGAATTGAAGGGTTTATTTTTTAAATTTTCACTAATTTCTTTCCATAGTTTAGCACCTCTAAATTCGATTTTATTCTGTCCAGCAGATTTAAAAACTCGAGGTAAAAAGTAATTAGATCTGCTTGGTTTTTACTTGCATAATCATGAATTTTGTTAATTTTTGTGAAGTAATAATTACACAATTTTGGTAGCTTATTCTTAAAAAGCTTATGCATAAATTTAGCAAGCTCCAATTTGTAAACATCGTGAAGTTTCAGAAAGCCTAGTTTCTTGTACAGTTGACTTACATGAGAAAATTTTTTGTTCCAAGTATTGATATGTATGATATTGTTTAATTTGACATCAATCTCACGAAGTTGATATTGGGCGGCTGTGCCCCAAGCAGTAATGCCGTAAGTTAAACGGCTATAAACAAAACTATAATAAAGCATAACTAGAGCATGGGCATTCACAAAGTCACGTATATGATATAACATATTGCAACACCTTGCCAATTGAAGCGAAAGTTTTTGAATATGAGCCGACCAATTCAATTTATCATCAAACCACACACCCAAATATTTCACTGATTCGCTTCTAGAAATTTCTTTTTGATTTATATGTAACGAAAACTTCAAGCTTATCCGTCCGTGCGGTTGTTTATTGAAAAGTAAGTACGTTGTTTTTAAATAATTTAATGTCAATTTGTTTTGATTTAACCATTGACCGATGTACTGCAATTGCGTATTGACTCTGTTTTCCAGTCTTGATAAATTTGCATCAGACAGCGACAGTAACGTATCATCCGCAAATAAGGTTGTCGAAAATTGTGACATCTGGGGTAAGTCATTTACATAAAGTAAAAACAAAAGGGGGCCTAATGACGACCCTTAAGGAACACTACAATCAATTACTTGTTTTCTTGATTTAGAATCACCAATTTTTGTATATTGATAGCGATTGGTCAGATAGCTTTCCATAAGTCTTAATGCACTTCCTCGAAATCCAAACAGTTTTTCAAGTTTTTGCAATAAAATTGAATGATTTACCGTGTCAAAAGCCTTGCTCAAATCTAAGAAAACCCAGCAAGTGTACAAACTTTGATCAATATTACTAAGAATTTCATTATATATCTTATTGATTGCGAAGTTTGTGGAGGATTTGTTTCTGAACCCAAATTGACAATCGCTTAATAAATCATGTCTAACTAAATAAGAATTAATTCAGGAATACAATAGTTTTTCAAAGATTTTGTTAAATTGGGAGAGAAGTGCTATTGGACGATAATTTGTGGTTTTGTCTTGCTCACCTTTTTTGAAAATTGGAATCACTTCAGCTACTTTTCACGAATCAGGATAAACACCTTCTTTCCGGCAGAAGTTGAAAAGATCACTCACAAATTTGGATATTACAGGATTTGCATACTTGATAAATTTAGTTTCGATGTCGGATGTCCTTGTAGCTTTTTTTATTTTCAATTTTGCAATTTCATTGTACACTTCTTGCGGACTACATGGGGATAGAAATATCGAGTTGCTCGCTTCATTTGATGACTAGACGCAGCTGTTTGAATAAGATTTATTTGAGCTTCCTGGTACTATTGAATCAGCCATTGATTTTCCCACATTAACAAAATATTTATTGAATTCGTCTGCAATAGTCTGATAATTAGTGATTACAGTGCCATCCCTATTGATTAATTTAGAAGGTAACGTCCGGCTACGTTTTTTGTTGTAGGGTAATTCATTTACGATTTCCCACATTTTTTTATAGTCCTCTTTGTGTTCTTCTGAAACGCTATGATAGAGATTACTCTTTGCCCATTTTAATGCGCGGTTCAAAGCATTTCTGTAAATTTTGTATTTATTTTTTAGCACTGAATCTTCTCGTTTTTTCTGCAGTTGCTTGAATGGCCTGTTTTTTGTTTGAATTGATTTAAGTAAATCTCGTGATATCGTAGGCCTCATTTGGGCCCATTGCAACTGTAGATGCTACGCTATTGTTGTTTTGTTTGGTTACTAGTCCAACTCAGAACGCCTTCAAGCTTCCTTTAAGTATGTGGCCAGTTTATTAACGTTACATTTCGTTACCACATAGAGAACAGTGGTTTTGGTAATTCCAAAATATTTAGTACAAATTTCTTGGTAAAGCTTGCAATTGCCAACATGATGATTTGGTGTTTCATTCTCCAGGCTACATTTTGGACACAAAGAAAACTCAGCACGACCAGTAGTTTTCTTGCGTCGCGGTAGATTGCAATGCCCCGTTAAAACTTGCTCTACTCTATTTAATTGAGGCCTCTTAAGATTAAGGAAACGAATTGTTAGTTGAGAAGTGGTCCAACCTACAGAATCCTTCATCCTCAAGCAGTACTTTCGTTCATTCCACATAGATTTCCATCAACCTGTGGACCAGTCCATACGGGACTGTAATGAAAGGTTCATGACCATCTATTTTTGATTTAGATTCTGATTTGGCTAGGTAGTCTGCCACTTCGTCACCATGTACCCCTGCATGTCCAGGAATCCAAGTAATGCTGACGTGGTTTTGTTTACCTAACTGATTTAGGTTTCTAATGCAGTTGAACACAGTAATTAATGTTACAATGCACTTGAATGCTTTGATAGCTGCTTGACTATCAACCAGCGCAACAATAGTTTGATTGTGCACTTTTTCCAAAAGCGGTTTTTTGCCACTTCTGAAATAACTAAGACTTCTGCCTGGAACACAGTACTGTAAATTCCAAGGTGGAAAAATGCTTGTTTTGGGGAGTTGTTTGGGTATTCTGCATAAAAGCCCGCAGCTACTCTCTCATCTAGTTTCAAGCCATCGGTGTAAACCTTGACAGTGTTCTGATTTAGAACGCTTTCAGATCTGATAGCATACTTTTTATCCAGTATCTCTCGAATACCTTAGTTTTCTTTACTCGGTCAGCTGGCATTTGCAGCAGAGATAAGAATTTTCTAGCCTTATTGCAAACATCACCATGGCATTTTGTTTTTCCAAAGGAACCAACTCGGTTGACATGCCAGAGTCACCAATAGTGATTCTGTATGACCCTCGTACTGCCTCAGCCAGTAAGAATTCCTCAATGGGAGTTATGTTAAGCAATATTTCCAGAGCACCAGTAGGGGTGCCAAGAAAAGCTGATCAAATCATCAGGCAAGCAAGTCTCTGCACCTTTGTGAGTTTCCTCACTAGATACTTTTTTTTTTGAGACCTAGATACTTTTTGTTACTTTTTGTTGAGACCGCCAGCCCAGGACACAAACGCATACGACATGATTAGACGTATCATAGCTGTGTATATCCACTTCAACAAAGATGGTTTTATTCCCCACGTTTTACCCACAATTTGTCTACATTGCATTAATGCTGTAGTTGCTTTGCGGGTAATTCGGGTAATATGTGGTTTCCAAGTTAGCTTGCTGTCCAGAGTAACAACTAACAGTCTTGCTTCCTTGGAAAGTTCAAGTTTTGAACCATTCATTGACAAGGAACCCAAATCGGGATTCCGCTTGAGAGTGAACAGTACAATTTCGGTTTTCTTGCAGCTAAACTGTAGCTCATGTTCCGAAGCCCAGTTTGCAGCAATATTTATTGCTTTCTGGGCCATACCTCTGATCCAAAGCATATCAATACCAAGGACCAACACTGCTAGATCATCGGCATAGGCTTGAACATAAAAGCCCGTGCTACGTAACTCTAGCACTAGCAAAAGTTTTTTGAAGACCTTTTTTTGGAGATCGCCTGAAAAAAAATTTTTTTTTTTTGAGAACAATTGCGCCTGTGTCCATGGTCCTTGGCCTCGAGCATTCCTGTCCTTGGCCTCGAGAGGGTCTGTCCTCGGAAAGGCTGTCCTTGGCCTTGGCCTCGGAATTTTTTGTGTCCTTGGCCTTGAGCCTTGTGTTCTCGACTCCACCTCTGTGTTTAACTTTACTGAACTAAAGAACCTCACAATTGCGTTAAGCGTGTTTATGGTTGTTGATAGTCATACCTGAAATACATCGCTTTCAATTTCATAATGTTCCATTAACTAAGTCAAGTTTGTGTTTAACGACTTTCAAAATTTAAATGTCTAGAGAAGGTACCTATAAATATCTATCAGATCTCGTTTCAACTTTTAAGGAGTTAGAGGAATTTTTGATTAGCAGCGCAATTGTTAAAATTGTGGTTACAAACAAAACCCTCGTTAAAACAAATATTTCGACAATAACCTTTTGCTCCGATTGAGACACAGAAACAAAAACTTTTGATCTGAAAATGCCAATATGATTTTGAATTTTGAAACTTACATTATCTTGACCATAAATCTGACACACTATCTTAAATATCAAATCTAGACCTTAACTAGCCCACTGCAATATTTTTTAAGAAGAATTTTATATCAACACATGTATGAACAAGTTCGACAATTTCTTCTCAAAATCTAAGAACTAAATGAAACAATGCCTGCCTTAGCAATTAGCATGGAAAGAGATAAGTACACAAACAAAATTTAGAAACAAAAAATCAAATTCTTATAAATTTATAAGTGATATTACAGAGTCTAACTTTACGATAACTTCACATTGAAAACTTATGATAATTTACTCAACTCTATGCTTTCCAGACCCCTAGGTGTAATGTTTAAAGTCAAACAACTATTTACCAAAAATCGTCTACTTCTTTTGCTCATTGCGCTCTTTTTAGGTTATTTTAACAGCTTGGAGGCACGGGTGCCAATCTTTGTTGAGCATTGGGGGGGGGGGGTAATTTGCAATTTTACCCCAATTTTGCGCTATTTTCAACATTGGGGGGGATGAACCTCGACCACGATTTTTTGAGGTAAGCTAATTAAGTGAAGACCAAAAAAAGGTCTTCACCGAAAATTCAAGAGTTTTTTTTCCGGAATCTCGTGAAGACCAAAAAAAAGTCCAAACATCATCCAGCGCTCAGATGTAAACCAGAGTCAAATTATTGGGAGGATGCAGTCAAATTATTGGGGGATACACCCCCCCGTCCCCCCCCGGGTTTCGGCACCACTGCTTGGAGGTTATTCGCTCTCAAAGTTTAAAGGTCTCAAAAACTTTTCAAAACAATCAAGTAACATCAATCAAAAAGCTATGAGGAGTTCTAACAGTTTTTCTCTTTATTATGAAATAAGATAAAGCGATCTTTAAAATTCCAGCGACTTTATTACATCAGCCAAACTTAACACTATCCACGGCCAAAAATAAGCACGCATTTTACAGCTATTCTTATTCTGAGAACGTTGTTTAGCAGTGCGACCCAACGGCCAACATATTAGATATTGTACAGTATATTGTATTACGTCCATTATTCAGCACAAAAGCTTTCTTAATAAAATTGCTCAAAAACTTTGAAGAGCAAGTAGAAGATTTTTTCAACGTCATCAGTGACAGTTTAGTAAAAATACTCGGCCATACAGCTTAAATGTAACAAAGCCATTAAGCTCAAGTACTTCAACGTGTTTAATGTTGCAGTATGAGTAATCCCTTAAGTTTTACTCTTCTACTTTTCTGCTATACCAGTTCATTGTGAGAATTTAACGTACAATTTGAAGATCCATTTAGCGGCTAATTGTCCAACATAGCATTGCCAAGTTTGGTATGTTTTATCTTTTTCTTATATTAGCCTACCAATACTCTTTAATTATGTCTAGCTGGAGTACTTTGTAATAAAGATTTTAAAATTTTAAGGAGCCCCATTTGGCATGGTCTCCTCAATGTAGCCAATTAAATTTTTCATGTTTAATCTTTGATTCATATTAACTTATCCAATAGGAGCACCCCTATAGTACAAGATCCTCACTTTTTTCATATTATATTTTTACCGATTTTGAAAATTTTATTTGTCTAGCTTGAGTGGTTAAAACTTTTTTAGGACCCGTTGGAGGAGGACTCTCCAATTGTGGCAGTTTAAATTAGTGATATTTTATTTATTAATTCTGATTTTATCTTTCTTTTATATTTACCAATTCTGAAAGTTTCATATGTCTAACTTGAATGGTTGAAAAGTTTGAATTCCGAAGGACCCCGTTTTGGTGCCATAAACTATTGTCAAATTTTATTTTTCTTTCATATTTGCTTGTGTGTCCTGAAATTGTGATGTGCCTAGCTTACACCAGTAAAAAGTGTGAATTTTGGCGTCCTCATTTGAGGGGACTCCCATTGTGGTAGTCCCAAATTTTGTCAAATTTTATCTTTTCATATTTGCCTATTTTGAAAATTTCATCAGTCCAGGGTGAGTGGTTCAGTTTTGAATAATGTCATCCTTGTTTGAGGGGGATCCCTTCATTTTGTTCCCCCAAATTTTGTCAAATTTTATTTTTTCTTCGTTTTTGCCTATCCTGAAAATTTCATCAGTTCAGCGTAAGTGGTTAAATTTTGAGTTTTGGCGTCCTTCTTTAAAGAGAATTCCTTCATTTTGGTACTCCCAAATTTTGTTAAATTTTATCTTTTCTTCATATTTGCATATCCTGAAAATTTCATGTGTTTAACATGAATGGTTAAAAAGTTGGAATTTTGGCGGCCCTGTTTTAGAGGTACCCCTAATTTTGATATACCCAAATTTTGTCAATTTTTGTCTTTTCTTTTTGATATTTTTATTTGCCAACCCTAAAAATTTCATATGTTTAGCATGTGTGGTTAGTAAATTTAATTTTTGGCAGCCCTATTTAAGGGAGACACCGATTTTGGCACACCAAATTGTTTCAAATTTTATGTTTCTTTTATATTTCCTTACCTTAAAAACTTCACGTGTCCAGCTTTAAAGGATAAAAAGTTTGAATTTTGGAGGTCCCCGTTTGGGGGTTATCCCCTATTTTGGAACTCATAATTTTTGTTTGGTTTAGTTTATTTTCGATATCTACCCACTACAAAAACTTGATTTATCTAGCTTTAATGGTTTAAAAGTTCAAAATTTCGGTGGCCTCGTTTGAGGGGGAACCCCCACTTCAATATTCCCAAATTTTGTCAAATTTGATCTTTTTGTAATATTTGCCAACTGTGAAAATTTCATGCGTCTGGCATAAGTGGTTGAAAGTTTAAATTTTTTCGGCCACGTTTGAGGAGGACCCCACCTTTTGGTACCCTCAAATTTTGTCAAATTTTACCTTTCCTTTATATTTACTTACCTTAAAAATTTCGTGTATCTACTCGTAGCTTAAAAGGGTAAAAAGTTTGAATTTTGGAGGGTCCGTTTGGGGGAAACCCCCCATTGTGGCTCCCCCAATTCTTGTTAGGCTTAGTTTATTTTTGATATCTACCCATTTTGAAAATTAGATTCATTTAGCTCCAACGTTTCAAAAGTTCAAAATTTTGGAGGATCCGTTTGAGGGGAATCCCACCAAACCTGGCACACCCAATTTTGCCCCCAATTTCAGACCTCTCTGATATTTTCAATCGCTCAAACTTTAAATACAGTGCGTTAAGCGGTTTAAAAGTAGATAGCCGATGAAGAATAAGAAAAAACAAAAGTAAGAAAAAAGAAAAAAAGAAGAAAAATAGTATTCAAGTTAGGGTAAACGAACATAACCAAAAGAAAGGCAGTTGATAGGGAGCTCAAAAATCACAAACCAATTTTCATCAATATTGGTAATTACCGAGATAAATCGGTTCAAAATCGTCCACCTTTTGCCCATTTTTGGCCAGTAAAATTTTGGTCACGCAACCGGGCTCCCCCAAGCTTGGTTTGCATAAAGCATTCATGAGCACCCACATTGTGTCCAAATTTCAGCTTTGCACGTCAAGTGATTTCGGAATTGTAAGTGGTTTAATAACTTTACGAGCGAAAAATTACCATTTTTTTATGTTTTTTTGCGTCTCAATTCACGATCACGTGACCTAGGATCCCAAAAATTGGCACACATCACGCTTTCATTAATTGTTACGTTGGGTCCAAATTCGACTTTTCTAGGTTTTACCGTTTGTTAGTTATAAGCAAATCAGGCCTCATTTGCCAAAATTCGCAAACAAAACCAATGGTACTATACGCACTCACGCGAAGTCCCAATAACTTCTTGGGAGTATTTAAACGCAATTTCAGCTCACTGTAACATTTATTGTGCATTTCAGGAGTAAAAGAAAATACCGTAGTTAACATATTTACTGTCGTTTTAACATACTTTATGTTTTTGTTCGACGATTTCGACATGACAACAGAGCAAACAGCCAGCCTCAAATTTCTGGTCCGTTTGGGAAAATCTCCTTCAAAAGTTCGCTGTATGCTTTAACAAGTCTACAAAGAGCAAACTTTGTCTCGTTCAAAAGTTTTTCTCTGGGACAAAAGATTCAAAGAAGGACGTGAGGATGTTGAGAATGATCCCAGATGTGGAAGGCCTTCCACCAGTAGGATTGAAACCAATGTCGAGCTTGTAAAGAAGATGGTGCGTGGAGATCGTCGGTTAAGTATGCGACAGATCTCAAATGAACTCGGATTAAACCGAAATAGCATTTGGAAAATAACCACAGAATATCTTTTGAAGAAGATTTTCCCAAACGGACCAGAAATTTGAGGTTGGTTCGTTAATTGCTATGTAGTCATGACGAAATCGTCGAGCAAAAACATAAAATATGTAAAACGACAGTAAATATGTTAACTATTTTCTTTTACTCCTGAAATGCACAATAAATGTTACTGTGAGCTGAAATTGCGGTTAAATACTCCCAAGAAGTTATCAAATTGTCTACTATTTAATTTAGTCTTACAGCTTGACTATAACTTACACAGTGAGCAGGGATGCCGAAACCCGGGGGGGATATATTCCCTCCAATAATTTGACTGTATCCCCCCCAATAATTTGAGTATGGTTTTCATCTGCATCCCCTTCAAAAATTTGACTCCGGTGTGCATCTGAGTGCAGGTCTCCACTTGAATTCGGGGAAAAAAAGTGTTCCATTTTTGGTGAAGACCTTTTTTTTTTGGTCTTCACGAGATTCCGGGAAAAAATGTTCCATTTTTAGTGAAGACCTTTTTTTTTTTAGTCTTCACTTGATTTGCTCACCTGAAAAAAATCGTGGTCGAGGTTTATCTCCCCAATGTTGAAAATAGGGTAAAATTGCAAATTATCCCCCCCAAAGTTCAACAAAGATTTGCACCCCTGACAGCGAGAACAGTCCCAGAACTTTTATGACTCACCTCGTACGTCATTAATGGATCGTTGTTTAACCAAATTGAATGAAGGAGCAGTACCCAAAAAAAGCTGGTAGGGTAAGCTTCAAAAATAGAGCTGAAGTACGGCACGCTGGTACGGTACGGTCAAAGGTGCGAGGTACGTAGCACGCAAATTCTGAACGTAGCGTATCGTACTGCCATCCTTTCTTGGTAATCTGTTGCAATTGGAAAAACATTTAGAAATAAAAAATTAGCCAATTACTAAAGCATCTAATTTCTCTATTCCATTCTAAAAACTGAAACAAATTCAATTTTTGTCTTTTTATTCTTTTTATTGCATGTGCATTGTGCAGTACACAAAGCATTTTAAAACCAGTGCGATGAAGAAAGTAACTTGCTTTTTGTTGTACAGTACTCTCGGGTGCTACTAAAACATGTAGGAGCACAAAGATCACATGTACCGCACAAAGACCGCAAGAGCAATACGACCGCAAGAACCCTAACCTTAACCCAAACCCTAGCGATCCTTTAGGTCCTATATTATTTTGTTAGTACTGGTACTTTTACTGTATAAAACAGGTAATCACTTGTAGAGGTTGCTACTGAAGTTATATCTCTGTCCTTAGGGCTGAGTATATACGTCGAACGATCCTGCAGGCACCTTGAGTTTGTTAATGTCAAAAAACCGGGTTGAAAAAATGTCGGTTTAATTGCAGAATTTTACCAATTACCATGCGTTTTTACCTTTTTGCAACGATATTTTCTGAGCCAACTGAATTGCAAAATTAGCCATACGTTCTACATAGCGGTTTTTAAGTCTACTGAACTGCAGCACGCAAAAACAAATCAACGATGAATGAATTACTGTGACGTCATCGTGATGCAACGGCAAGCAATCGACCAAGCTGGTACACACTGTTTAATCGTGATTAGACCACACAACTGCCAAAGCAGCAATCTATTGACACAAGTATAGCATTGTGGTATGTATATTTTCTTATAAGAGCATAGCTCTTTTAAAATAAATTACGAAGATTATCAGTGATTGTTACTAATAGCTACCCAGAGGCCGAACTTCATCTGTTAATTACAAAACTAATTTCCTTAAAAATAATTTCAGCTCTAAATTATTAAGTACCAAAGTTGCAAATCAAGTTTCATCAATATCCAGCCACATAAGCATCATACTGGCCATAACTTACAAAATCTGATATAACAGTGCACCAACTTCTTACTAACTTTCAAAAAGTGCAAGCATTATACAGAAACATAATAAAAAAACAAAATTTAAATCGTACTGATTTTATTTCATTGCTCCGCTCGTTTGGCATAAGAAGATAATTATTATTATTATTGTTGAAAAAAAAAAAAAAAAAAATTGAGTTTTATTTGAATAAAGACTGATTAGGGTTCAACTGGAACCAGCGGCGGCTCGTGACTTGAAAATTTGGGGTTGTTGCAAATAAGGATAACAAAAACAAACAAAGTTTATTGTAGTTTGAATTGATAAGCTATATTGCCATAAAAATTTGAGCATTTTTAGCAGTTTTTTGCTGGAATTTAATTATTTCGTAAAATTTTATACGCTTATTCAAAAATTACACCTACAACCTGGTATTTTACTATTTTAGTTTACACTTTCTCTACTATTTTTTGCATTTTGTGTGCTAACGACGAGAATCTCGTTCCTCAATTAAGTTCATGTTTCAAGCATTCAATGCAGCGAAAATGTTTCTATTTTTGGAGAGGAATAAAATTAAACAATGGCGATTGGCTAACTTGACTTCTGAGTTTTGACGAGTTTTTCTCTCATATCATCTGTTGTAGCAAATATAATAGTGCGGCTAGAATACAATTCTTTTGACTATTTTTAATGATTTGACGGTTTTGAATTAAATTTGCAGATTTTGTTTTTTTTATAGTTTTTTTATCAATTTGTTGTATTCAACCCCCCACCTTCTTTTGTTCAATTTTTCATCCCGACACACAAGAACGAGATAACACATCTATCAGTTTGGTTACGCGACGACTTCAGCGGAGCGTGAACATCTCGAGCACGATATAACTGCCGCGGCGAAAGAAAAAGTTTCGCTGCCAAGAAAGCAGCACATACTGCGGTTTAAAGTATGAATTCAATACTAGAAGGTGACATCGCAAGCTATATCTGGGGACTTCGCGGCATTATCTAACTTTTACAGACTTTATTAAGTTTAAAATAGTGATCTGACTGCTTTGAATGAATTTGTAAAAAAATGTAGTCGTTGATAGTCAGTTCAATAATTTAAATGCGCCCCTTTTCACTAACTTAAATCGCTTTGTGGTTATTCGAGTTCAAACTTTAAATTTCTCGAAGTTATCAAAAATAATTGAGTAACGTCATTCAAAAAGCTCGCATAACAGTTTTCTATGCAACGTCAAATCTCAGCACTTTTTTACGAGTTCTTAAACACTTTTTCGCTCCATTTGAAATAACATAAAGCGGTCTTGAAACTTCCAGCGACTCAAAAGCAAATTTCGTTACATCAAGAAAACTTACAGACATGTAGATTCTGAAAACGCTCTTTTGCAACGCAATTCAACATATATAGTACAGGGTTGGAAAAATTACTCGTTTTTGCTTTAATTACAATTACAAATTCAACTATAACCTAAATTTTTTCAATTACAATTATTCAAGTTCAAGTAATTGTAATTCAGTAACAATTTCAATTACAATTACAATGAGAAGATTCTCAAAACATTGCAACCAATTCACTTACAAACGAAGCCTCGAGTGTTGCTTATGTCAACACTGTGGATTTGTCAGAGGTGTGCACTCGGTACTTTTAAAGTACCGACGATAGCGGTACAAATACTTTTCCAAAAAGTTGCCGACGGTAACGGTAGCCTAGTCGGTACCGGTCTTGGTATATTTTGAAATTTGTTCTTTAAAATTGTAAAACATACGTAGTCATTTTAAAATAAAAATTTCTTTTTTCCTGTTTTTCTTTTTTTTTGAGTAAATATTTCGATTGATGTTATTGCTGCATTTGCTGATGAAACGCAGAATGCGTTGATGCTATGTCATGTAAGTCGGCTGCGTGGCACAGTGGGCAGGAGCATAGTTTTAACGACGGGCGTGATCGCAAGGCCAGCGGTTCTACTATCTCTCCGAAGCGTTGTTGCATCCTCGGATAAGATGCTTTACGACAATTAATAATCTCTTCTTGTTCGGTCTTACGAGCAGCAAATTAACTAAGTAAGAATACAACCGGAAACCTCAAAAAGTCGAAAACTAAGCGAGTACGGATTTCTTTTCTGAAATACTATAAGCAGTATCACTGTTAGTTGCTTGCGAAGTTGGCTAAGTGATCACCGAAATTCGACCGCAGTCCCGAGGTTGTGGATTTGATTTTTCATTCGGTCGAGTAGGATAGCCACCGATTCATATATCAGTGATCTTATAGTTGAAATGGAAAACGACGTAACAAACAAGAAGGTTATGATTTACTTTGTTTAAGAAGTTATGTCTTTTAACTCTAACCTAAACGAAGAGCTCAGCAAAATAGTCACTGCCATGTCCAGCTTAATCATGTAACCAATTAACCAGTAACCACTAACCAGGTCAACTCGGCGTTGTGTAAAGCCCACAATGGCTTGCGGCTACAATAGGGAATTCCTTGTGATGTCACAAATATTTTTCTGTTGCATCATTTATAGTCAGTGGTGTAAAAAGTACTCGAAAATTGTACTCACGTAAAAGTTTCGTTACTGACAAAAAAACTACTTGAAGTAAAGTACAAAGTACTGATCAAAAAAAGTACTTGAGTAAAAGTAAAAAAGTAATCATTTTAAAACTACTCAAGTAGAAGTATTTCTGAAAGTATTCACGCAAAATAAGCAAACTATTCAATTGACATATATGACAACTGGTCGACTACCTTGACATCACTGCCACAAGCACTTGATTTTCTAACCCCTCACTATCTTAAAAAGTCATGAAATATAAATTGTGCAGGTTTTTTGTTACTATATTCAAGGAATCAATTCATAAAATATTTGCTCAAATACTCATTCACTGCCATTGTTAAATTTATATGCTAAAAAGTAAAAACACCGCGGAAGTGCTTTATTAGAGAACAGCCTACTATATCGACAAAGTGCGCCAAAAGTCACGCACCAAAGCCAATTCAGTAATCTGCGATAAACTTGTTTTGGATTAAACAAGAAAAAATTATCGTGAATTTTTTTTAATTGATTTTATTTCACGACATGTGAAGGCAGATAGAAACCGATAGAAACATAACTGAAACTGTGAGTGAAGCACAGTCACACATTGATTGATACCAGTGCCCTGTCGCCGCATTAGTAGGTTAGACTGCAGCTTAATTTAATTCCAATTCAATTTACTTGCTGCACTTTAGAAAACCTGTTTAGACGAAGTTTATTATGCAATTCCTGAATTCCACCATGTTTGTTTCCAGTTTTACTGATTTATTCACCGTGTTGTCTTGACCAGAAAAACCGCAAAGTGATATTAGGGTCGTTGAGGCAAGCTGCCACCTCTCTACATTACAAAGGTGTAAGCACTGAGCAGCACATTATCACCTTCAATGCAAAATGTCAAGCAGGAAGATGTAAATACAGTTTGCAGTAGGCTACCTATTTTTGAGTCTTTGGCTTGACTGGACCAGATTTGAACCCAAATTTTCAGCTTGATATACAGATGCTCTAACCACTAGTCCTTAGGCTACCATCTTAGCGGCATATTTATCAATTCAACCCCAGGCCCTCAAACTGCAAGACACTGTTCTCAAGAACAGAGAAACTAAGCATTTCATCAGTTTATTTACTCAATGATGAAGTTTTACTGCTACAGTGCTACTCAGCTGAGGTGGAGTCCTCGAGGACGTCCTTGGTCTCGAGGACATATTTTGAAGTCCTTGGCCTCTGAAGGTTAAGCCCTTGGCCTCGAAGTCTCAAGTCCTCGAAAAATACCCTGTCCTTGGCTCGAGGACAACAGTATTTTTTGAATTATTAAAATTTTGTAGTTCGCCAGAAAAAAAATTTGAAGACCTTTTTTTCTGGAGATCGCCTAAATTTGGACTGTAAAACCAACTCAATCTGCGTGAAAACCGATCAAAATCTGGGATAAGATCGTTGGATGTTTTTTCCAGACTCTGAATTAGCCCCCCATCGCAAATTCCTGGCTATGCGCCTGGCAGGATCTCATATCTTCACTTATCAATAAATTTCTGCAATTGCCTAATCCTCGAGTTCTGCAGAACAGCAAAACGCGAGTGGACCTTTCTCCCTACAGTAATTACGAACAGCTGGATTGAAAATGCACCCAAACCTACTAACTCTACTCATGACTTCGGGAAAACTGTCGATTCGTTTGCATTTTATAGGTGTTAAAATGGTTAGGTTAACTTATGGTGTTGTAGGCTAACTATTCGGTAGAGCTTTGGTTCCTAGTCCTGATTAAGAAGTCGATGTAAGCAAACACAAATCTTATCCTACTGTTTTATCGCTTGTGTCATGTCCAACAGCTTACAGGCACCAGATTAGAAAATGTGCAATCATTTTCAAAAGCACATGAGCGCAGACAATCGTGGAACTTAAAGAAAGAAAGGACCAAGGGAGAATAGCCTGACTTCGCGTTTACGAATGATTGCCTGCAAATGCCCTCAGTCAAAGTGCAGTCAACACTGCGGCTCAAATTTTACAACTACTTTGTACTTTTATCAAATAATTAAGTACTTAAGTAGCGTTACTTCAGACTAAAAGTACTTAAGTAAAAGGAAAAGTAGTTGAAAAAAACTACGTACTCCAAAAAGTACTCGTTACCGAAAAAAACTACGTAAGTAATCAACTCAAGTAAAAGTATTTCGTTACTTTACACCACTGTTTATAGTTGTACTTTTCATCACACCGCAAACTGCCGTATTGCCGTAGCCACATTCCGCAGCCAGTGCAGTGGGTCGACGATTGTCCTCACTCCTTCTCTATTTGATTTCTACTGAGTTTGAATAAATTAAAGCTCCATTCCGGACAAATCACAAACGAAGTACCGAATAGCGAGTACCGATCTAAGACGTGAGAAAAAGTATCGACGATACCAAAAACGATACATTTTTTAAAAAGTACCGACGGTATCGATAACGGAACTAAAAAAGTGCACCGGTTCTGCCCACCTCTGGGATTTATGTTGTATTTCCATACCAGACCTATCAAAGCCCCATTTCTCTCTATTCTTGCTCTTCCATCAATTTTTGTTTAACTTTAATGTCTGCTATACATAATTTCGTTTGTAAGCAAGTGCCAAGTATGTTATTGAACTCGTATCGCTTTTAGCAGCATTATGGTTTTAGCAATACCATGGTATCATACTGCAATATTTGTGCAAAAGAAAATAAGTCTTAACTCAATTAAAAATTGTAAAAAAGTTGAAATTGCGTACGGTACAACTAACTTCCATTTACGGTAATACTATTTTTTTTAACTTTCGCCAATAATATCACATATTTAGCATGATCTTACAAAATAGAACCATTCGTGTTGCTTTGACATGCACACAAGGGCAAACAAGCAAAAAAGCACACAAAATCTTAATATCACTAATAGCATTGAAGCAGGTAGCGTAGCCAGGGGGGCTACAGCCCCCCCCCCCATTGGCATGTCGACCAAAATGCAGAATGAAAAAAGCACTACGTTTATAGCACTTTTGAGACCGTTAAATGCACTAGAGTGGACTAAATAGTGATTTAAAACATCTTTTGAAACATATATTAAAGGGGTGGGGGGCTAATTTGTTGAGAATAAAACTAACAAATAAAGAAAAAGTTTTAAAAATATTCAAAAATATGCAATCAAATTTGATCGCAAGTCCAAAAATGCTAAACATAAGTGTCATCAACAAATATACTATAAATTACGGAATAGGGGGGGCTATTCAGTATTAGTTAATTACCAATTTCTCTCAAATTTTTTTCTTTAGCCCCCCCCCAATTATTTTTTCTATAAAATGTATACAAAATAGATTACTCCGTGTGAGTTTTATTGAACTATTCGATTTTGTAATTTACCAGCATCTAAGCAAGAGAACTAAAATTTTACCATTAGCCACCTCCCAAATAGCACATTTATGCAACCAGTTTAATCATGTTTGGACTGCCAATTTTCAAGCCACGTTTTAAAAGCATTATTTTTTTAATCAAAATAGCCCTCAAATGAAGCTATTTTTGCAAAAAAATGCAAAATTTTCGGGCGCTTGGGGCTCCGCCCCCAGACCCCCAAATCAGCCCCCCCGTTGCGAATTTCTGGCTACACGCTTGCGTTGAAGTGACAATCAGTGTTGGGCAAGTTAATGAGAAACGTTAATTCGTTAAGAGTTAATTAGCTAAAAATTTTCAAGCAATTTTTTAACTAAGTTAAAGTTAAATAGTTAACTGAAAAACAAAAGCAACGCAAGTTAAAGTTATTCGTTAATTAGTTAATTTTTTTTTTAAATCAATATTAACCTGCAGTTGATGCCCAATAAAATGATTCCATTTCCATACGAGATAAAAATTACTTATTCTGATTTCTGTTACTATGGTATTTACTATTCTAATAAAGATAGACAGAGCGGAAGCCTTTTTTTATTTTATTTTTTTATTTCTATTATTATGGCATTAGGGAGCATGGTGTAGCCTAGAAATTTAACGGATTAACGTAAACATTAAAGTAGTACAACGAAAGTTATAGTTAATAAGTTTACTAACAAAAGCTTATTAACTTTTTAACTCCTTAATGAAAAACTTAACTTCGTTATTAACGAATTAATGAGTTAATGCCCAACACTGGTAACAATGGTTAGGCTACTTACCACCGGTTACAGTCACATCTGACGTCACAGGCCAATCCTATGTTACGCTATTTTTGGCTTAGAGTTAGTTCTAGTAATGATTAGAGTAGGTGCTAAGTTTAGGTTATGGATATGATTAACCCTATTTCTAAAACTAACTCTAACTATAATTCCTATCTTACCTTGATGTTCGGTTTGTGACGTCAGATGTGATTGCCACCGGTAGAAAATATCGATATAAGTTTGCAACCGGAAGAAAAGTGATATTGTTCAAACACATTTAATTATCATCTATCTTAGTGAATAACAGAGTAATTGTAATTGAAAAGAGGCAGAAAATTTTTCAATTACAATTGCAATTATCGACGTTTGCAATTTTTCAATTACCATTACAATAAAAGCAAAATCGCGTAATTAATTACAATTTTGTCAATTACAATTATAATTTGTCCAAGCCTGTTATAGTATTGGTATACCGGTTGTTTCGAAATTAAAGCTCCCTCCGCAACAGCACAAACTGAAAAAATAAAAAAGTGCTAAAATTATGCAAATTTAAAACAAGCATTTATGTAAGTTGTTTATGAAACCGTTTATGTTTTTGCCACATAGACTTCATTCTCGAAAGGTATAATTTGACAAATTGCAAAAAAAGGAGAATCAAAATTTATTTTCCCGCAGTTAATGCTTCACTCACAAGTTGTCACAGGTCGATGAGAATAACTTGGTAAACTATTGCAGTTTTCTATACGCCCTTTCACTAACACGATCTTTCGGGCTAATTGTTCAACATGGCATTACCAAGTTTGGCATGTTTTATCTTTTTCTAATATTAGCCTACCGGTACTTTTAAAATTTGATATGTCTAGCTGGAGTATTTCGTATTTAAGATTTAAAAAATTTTAAGGGGTCTATTTGGCATGGTCTCCTCAATGTGGCCCACAAAATCTCGTCATCTATCTTTGATTTATTAGTAATAAATAGGCGAATTAATAAATTTTCAAGCCAAAAATCGCCATTTTTTTATCACCTTTTGTGTCTCCATTCACGATTACGTGACCTAGGATCCCCAAAATTACCACACATGACGCGTTCATTAACTTCCATGTTGAGTCCAAATTTCAACTTTCTACGTTTTACCGTTTGCCAGTTATGAACAAATCAGGCCTCATCTGCCAAACTTCGCGAACAAAAACAAAGGTACTACGCGCTCACGCGAAGTCCCAATTACCCTAGCTCGAAAGCTTTTTGTGTTCATTTTTGTCCTGCAGGGAGCTGGAAAAGTCTAGAACACTAACAACAAAGCAGTCAGAATTGACACACTTCGGTGATTTCTTGATAACTGCTTGACTTAAATTCCCGAAACTACTTCATTGTTGCATATTGTTTACCAAAAAATGTTTTTGTTACGTTTTTCGAATACTTTCGAACACTCACACAAAATTAAAATTGGAAAATCACTCAAGGGTGTAGATTTTGACTTCATTCTCTTATTGTTCTAGACTTTACCGGGAGAGCTGCGAAAGCAACAGCACAGCCAGCAATATTGCCACGTTATTGGAATGGATCGCATAATCCGTTTTTTTTTGTATTTTTGTCAACAATAGAGCAAAATGGGGTTAAAGTTTTTACATTTTTTATTTTTTTATTATAACTTAGAGAACATAAAATTTATTTTTTTGATTGGGGGTGCCGCAGCACCGCAGTACATACAGGCGAGCCGCCTCTGACTAGAACTAGGACTAATGAACATCGCTTAAAGCAAAATACTATCTTTTTGGAAGCAATTTTGTTGAACCAGAGACTTTAATTTCGAATATGTTTTTTTTCTAAAATCAATACTTACCGTATTTAATGCTGTTTATAACTAAATCATCAACAGGTAAAATAGCAACACCTATACCAAGTCATTAGGTCAAGGCAAGATACTTGGTTAAAAAATTATTAGTGGTTTCCTCTCAATTTTTTTCAAGATAACACTACTGTAGCTCTTGAAGATAGCACCCATCCGTGGTTGGAGATTATTGAGTTTTACGTTTGTCATTTTCACACAATAGCCAGGAATGTTTTGTTTAAGAATTAAAGGTGACAATTAGTTGCGTTTTGTTGATCTTTATAAAATCAAAAACACATTATTTTTATCATCGTTTTAATTCCTTTTGTGCAAAAAATTTTACCTTTGAAGCAATGCGAAGGCGTCGTATAAGTTACTCTAAAAATATTTTCAAGGACAAGTTTTCGTTCAAAAATACAATATTTAAAGAAAAATATATACGAGGGTATTTACATTGATTCCGCGAAGGTTTACAGTAAGTATGGTCTTAGTCTATAAAAAGATTGTTAATTATGCACATGTGCTTAGCGATCAATCAGAACTGAACTTTGCAGCGTTAAAATCTTGCAAATCTTCCACATACCAAATTTACATACGTCTTTCAATTAGCCCCAAGCGATTTTATTGTCGTATAAAAGTTCGTCCCAAATGATCGCGACGGGATCGAGTTGACGTATTTCAGAGAAGCGCAATCTTTTTTTCGTAAATTACAGTGAAGCAACACTGAAACGCCAAAGACACTCAAGCTTTGGCTTTAAATATGAATGAGCTCATAACCTGTTGAATATTAATACCACAGGAAGTACTGTATGTTGCAAAGTGCAGTAGTATTATACTAAGTCAAGAGATTGAAAACAAACTCTTTTGCAGATTAGAAAAAAACTTTCAAATATTTCATTTTTTTCTAATTTTAAGATTTAATATTTTTTCTAATATTCAGAATTTAATTAGTTTGTCACTAATAGTTGATTTTTTTGTAAGTATGGTGTTAGAAACCAAGAAAAAAACGTAAGTTATAAGTACCTCAGTCAAATAACACCTCCGTGTAGAAACATTCTTTCATGAAGTTAGGGTTAGCAAAATACGAGCTTGTGAAAAGAAATAACTTACCGGTATTCAATTTTATTCAAATTCATCGTTTTTGAAAATTCAAAGTTTAAATTCACTTATTCATTTAAGTTAAAACTTTGACATTTAAATGCATCGATCCATATTACAATTTTAGAATTTAGAAAAATTTTCAAAAGATTTTGAACTACTTCAAATTTGTCCTTCTCTGTCGTGAACTGCCTTAACTCCAGGGATCTTTGATAAGAATGTCTTTGTTTGGCATTAAAACTTAAAACTGCAAATTGCTGCAAAGTCACTAAACAGCAAAAATGCGATATACTGAATATTAGACTGTCCAAAATGCGATAGCTACAGTTCAATAAATTGCTGTAAACTTGCAGCAGGCCCGACGCCACGGGGGGCAATCCGGGGTCGTGCCCCCCAAGCGAAAATTGTGCCCCCCAAGCGAGGATTGTGTCCCAAAGAATGTAACAGGCTCGGTGCCACTGGAGTGCAGTTCGAGGCCTGATACTCCCAAGATACCTGTTATCACTCTAGAATTCGTGAGTAAGAACTGTTTTTTCGCAGATTTTGTAATAGAGACCCTTTTTCTTTGTGATTTCTCCCCGAAATTCGTGAAAATTTCCGCATTTTTTGAATTGAAGAGCTTTTTTTTCTCTTCATCCCAAAATTCGTGAAAATCCGCGCATATTTCGAGATGAAAACCTTTTTTTTTTTGGTCTTTACCCCAGATTTCGTGGAATTTTGCGATGAAGACCTTTGTTTTTTGGTCCACACTCTCAGATTCGAATTAATGAAGTTTTTGTGCCCCCCCAAATTTGTTTGTGCCCCCCCCAGTCACACTATCCTGGCGCCAGGCCTGACTTGCAGTTCGCAAAGACGGTTTTTCGCGATATTCCCCGAAAATGCTGGCGTTAGTAGGACATATGATTTGTTGGCTATCTGGTCACAGACCACAGTATAGTTCGTGCACAGCAAGAAGGAAAGTACATACATCAATGCATAGCAAAATAAATTTTGCTACAACAGAGAACAGTAATACTGAAAATTAAACTTATAGTGCTCTGAGAATTAAACGAATAAATCGAACCAGGTAATAAATAAGTTTGATAGGTAATTGGAACGACCGACGCTCGCGTCGCGTGTTTCTCTGTTTTTACTCGGCCATTTTCCAACTAACGAGTGCAAAATTTCAGACTTCTGCTTATAACTCAAAAACGGTTGGATCTAGCTACATGAAGTTTTGACAGGAGTTTGAGATTACTGAGTTATATGTTTGTACCAAATTTCAAGGCAATAGGTCACACGACTTCGGTTTTAGAACCCGAAAACCGCCCCACAAGTTTGGCGTAAAAAGCGGTCTCAGTCAAAAACGGCTTAAGTACGGCAAAAAATATTTTATAGAGTTATATGTCTCAAGATACCCTTTCATCCCAACCAACCCACTTTTGGCCACAATAAGGTTTATTTCTTTTTTTTTCCTTTTTTTTCTTCCTAATTTTTGTACGCTCTTCTTCTCCTAAACCACAAAACATCGAAATCTAATTTTTGTGTAAAGTTGTTGAGCTGCAAATGCTATTTTTTCTCCCGAAATTTTTTGGGGCAACTCCACCGGCAACCCCCCAAAATGGGGCCCCGAAAATCATTTTTTTGGACGGCTTAAGCTAGGGTGCTAGTTGTTTTTGATATCAGTAGATATTTACCCGACAAATATTTTGACATAGTTTGGGGGTGCCACCCCCCCGGGGACCTCCCAAAAATCGATTTTTTGAACGGCTTAAGCTAGAGTTCTACTTTTTTTTGATATCAGTAGATATTTAACAGACAAATATTTTGACATAGTTTGGGGGTGGCACCCCCCCCCCCGACGACCCCCAAATGGAGCCCTGAAAAATCAATTTTTTGAACAGCTCAAGGTAGAGTTCTACTTTTTTTTGATATCAGTAGATATTTACCAGACAAATATTTTAATATAGTTTGGGGGTGCCACCCCCCCCCAGGAACCCCCAAAAATCAATTTCTTGAACAGCTCAAGCTAGAGTTCTACTTTTTTTTGATATCAGTAGATATTTACCAGACAAATATTTTGACATAGTTTGGGGGTGCCACCCCCCAGGGACCCCCAAAAATCAATTTTTTGAACAGCTTAACTTAGAGTGCCAGTTTTTTGCCATATCAGCAGATATTTACCAGACAAATATTTTGACATAGTTTGGGGGTGCCACCCCCCCGGGGACCCCCAAAAATCAATTTTTTGAACGGCTTAAGCTAGAGTTCTACTTTTTTTTGATATCAGTAGATATTTAACAGACAAATATTTAGACGTAGTTTGGGGGTGCCACCCCCCCCCGGGGACCCCCCCAAATGGACCCTCCAAAAATCAATTTTTGAATGGCTCAAGCTAGGGTGCCAGTGTTTTATGATGTCAGGAAATATTTATCAGACAAACATTTTGACTCAACTTTTCTGGAGGTTCCATAATCAGATATTTTTGAATAACTGCTGATTTTACGAAAGACAAAAAGTACTTTTGAGCGTCACAGCATTACCTATGCGTCGGTCGTTCACTGGGTTTGCTGGCAAACTCCCATCTAGTTTAGTTATGGAGTTATACTCGTCGAAAAAATAAATGTAACGTGAATCGCATTGTGAATCATTTACTTAACATGCATCTATATAGCAGCGAATAGTATGTTGCCCGCGCTCTAGAATATGTCATTACTGCGTACGTATCTCCTTCAAGTTCATAAACACCAGTTCTTTCGAGGACCGAGCGTGTGATAAAAATATCGACTACTTCAGAGCTACAAGAGTCGGGACAGATGTGTATAGAAGCTAAATACTGCAGTATGCCATCGTGTTAAAACCTTACGTTATTTAAGTGATTTAAACTATTTCTAATTGCCTTTTTTATTGTGTAGAAAATGCGACAAGAAATTTAATATCCTAGCGTAACTTCCAAGGGTCACTTCTTGAAGTAGTTTCTAAAGCGCTGGTTTGACCAACCAGCGTTCTGAAATGCTTGTTTTTTTGAAAGGAGCATGCCAACAACCAACTGAATTGTGATTTGCTTACTTGTTTACCGTTTAAGCCTGCTTGCTAATTCTGATTGTAACCTGTACCAATACTTTAAAAGCTTGAATTGTAACTTTCGCAAATAAAGTTGAAATTTCTCTATTGGGTACTGTATTCGAATGCCATCGTTCTCTTTGCTAGATATTTTTTTAAAGTAGCGGCAGCGGCGATACTTTTTTATTCAAGTAGCGAAAGCGGCAGTGCCGCTGCTTTTTTGCCAAATAGCGGCAGCGGCGCTACTTTTCAAGTAGCGGGTGCCCAGCTCTGACGGTATATGAGAATACGCTAAACCACAGGCTCTAAACCGAGGGGTAAGTGGGTAAATTTTACCTGCGGGTGGGGTGAATTTGCTGAATATTACCTGAAGCAAACTTCAAGTTTCAATATTAAAAAAGTGATGGCGTTGCACTGGATTGCCGTTGCGCCATATTTTCGTTGCCAAAAAAGAGGACAGTTCCCCAAAATAATAGCTAGCCGACCAAATCTGCGAAAAATCAGTTGAAAATTGTGGGTTTCCAGCCTGAAGACTTGTTTTTTTGATCACCGCAAAATTCGTAGTAGTCTTTGAACTGCAAAGAAAATGGGGTAAAATTATATATTTTTCATTTGGCAAGGTGTAAACGAGACAAAAAAGGTTAAAAGTTGAGGGTAAATTATACTCTCTTTTATTTGGCAAGGGGAAAACGAGACAAGAAAGGTTAAGAACCCCTGCGCTAAACTACAATAAATGGACATCAAACACTAAATACTGCAAATAATACAATACCGTATACATCTAAAAATCCAAAACTTAGAGGCATTAATGAAGTGCAAAATTTTTACTTTACTCAACAAATAACAGCATAAGATATGTTTCTGACGTAACAAGCTAGATTTCTGATGCTTCGAGTTTTCTTTGTACTTGAGATAGCTAGGAGACATAAATGCATCAAAACGTAGAAAGATTTTTACAAAAATCGTTTTATTGATTAATGCAACATAGTTATCAATTTTGGTTGTGGTTTAAGCATAATTTCACCATCGAGCATGCGTTACCCATCGGCAATTTAACCGTTTTTTTATTTTTGGCACGAGTTATTTGCATGGGACAAGCACGTGATCAGTGATTCTAGTTATCTTGCGAATGGAGTGGCGCGTAACGGTTTACAAGAATCACAAGGTCGATGAGGTCCTGCGAGCTACGAATCTGCAGATTTACTTTGCGTCACAACGCAATTTTTCGCTACGATTGAGAACCTTGAAAGTTTGTTGCGTAATTGCAAACTGCAGCTAATTATTGATATAATAAGAAAAACATGTTATTGTTTTGGTGGTTAGCACCCATCACTAAGTATATTATAACATTACTACGGAATTTTATTGTTTTTGTTTCAGTTATAAGTTAATAAACTGGAGCTATCGTTTGGGATTCAATGATTATTGAGGCTTTGGTAAATTTGAAGTGCCATGTCTCTAACAAGCAATAAAACTGTACATCCAGTGTTGCCCAAACCTGAAAACCAGAAAAATGGATTATTTGAAAATCTTTCTCTGAGCGCGATTGAAGATAAAGAACTGCGAAAAAAGTTGCGGAATCGCCAATCGGCTCTGGCCGCTAGAGAGCGAAAGAAAGCGCGAATGCTTGAATTGGAAAGACAGGTTTTAGAGCTGCAAGAATCACACAAGAGGTTAGAACATGAAAACCACTTTCTTTACTCGCGTTTGAATTTCATGAAACAGAAATGCTTCGAGGCAGGAGTGAATATCGACGACGGTAAAGAAGTATTTCTACAGCCGTTGGACTCCGTTTATTCACAAAACATTGATCCTGTTGTCGATCGAGTCCCTGAAAACCATTGCCACCTTACATTTCACAGAACACCACATTTGACAAAACCAAACAGGCCCAATAACCTTCACGACTTTCAAATCAACTATTCATCGACTAATAATTTTCCTGTAAATCATCCTAATCAACAATATTTTTTGAATAATTCCAACTGTTATCATAAAACAATGGCACATCACGAAGCGCAGCCTGTTCCAAATAAGACGGATCTGGCTCAAAAGGATAACTTTATGGATTACAACCCCGTTGAATTTTACGAAAATCAACGGCGAAGTCGAAAAGAGATCCATTCCCAGTCTAGCAAGGTGGAGCAAAAAGCGGAGTCGGCCAATCAAGGTTCGAAGTTTTGGAAAATCAAGGAAGATTTTTGTACCAATTTAGACCAAAAGCTTTTGCTCTCTCCCAATTTACGACCCGATTTCACCAAAAATAGTAACTCTAAATTTCCAAAATCAGCGCATGAAATGTCACCTGAATGCCCACCACTACCTTCTATAGGAGAGATGTTGGAAACTAATGTTAACCGATCTCTTTTGACCAGCAAAAGTTTGTCACACACCAACTTTGAAAAAGGTTTTGAAATTCCAGCAGTGGTAACAGAAAAGCAAAACTTCAAACGTAAAAATGAAGCCGTTCAAACAACCTTCAAAAAATCGAAATCTTTTCACAGTTTGAGTGGAATGAGCCCACTATCAAATCAAAGACAACCAACGTGGTCCAAATCAGTGCCTCAAGAACAAGACCGCGGGATTAATGAGAACAAGTTGCACAAATCTGAAATTAGACCCAGTTTTGAACAGCCATCTTCGCCACCAGATATGAAATTTTCTAATTGTTTTTCCACACTGGCTACCTCTCAGATCAGTACCATAGAGAACATGAAAGATTTTACCAATTCCTCTTCAAAAAGTCGACCCAACGACCATTCAGCAAGCGACAGCGGATTGAGTATGGATGAGCACCTGGACTGGGTCAACGATTCGTCACTGTTCGATTTTTAAACGTTAACTGCACAATTTTTTGCGCTTATATTTTTAGCAAATATATTGTACCGGTATTAAACGACAAAAGTTTCGTCCGCGTGTTCCGATCGATCAAAATAATAATAAATTAGTTTTAGCTGGAGAAAGTGGTAATCCTGGCTGCTGCAGCACTTCGCAGAGATCGTTGGTCTAAGCGTGCCGTAAAAGCATGCTGGTTTCAACGTTACGCAAAAAAAACAAAACAAAAAACATTAATGTAACAGAAACGCGGGTATACTTAGTGGGCACGAGTCATCAGTCGTCGAGTGGATAAAGCGTCTGCTATTGAAACGGCGAATCGGGTTCCGATTCCCAAGTCGGGTAGAAACAGACTAGAACAATGGGTATTCGCAGCATCCCTGTTTAACGTTTAGCATTAACTTCAACTTTCGCTTCAGTTTATTGGCGCTTTGTGTGTGACATGAAGACGCAGAGTCGAAAATGTATTTGAAGCTATTGAAAGCCTCGCGTTTTTTAAACTACCGTATGTAAAAGGCTTTTAACTACAATATTAACCAGTAATATTTTGAGTGATAATCAATTGATCACATTCATCTGACATGTGATAGCGGCTTTCAATTTTCCGTCAAATGACATTCTTTAGTCAAAAATTGATTGTATTCAAACACGGTAAAAAAGAGCGTACAATATCAAAACATCATAGAAGGCGATAAATTAGACGCTAAAAAAAGGAAATTTTTGAAACAGGAGTATGTTTGACAACAATATTCAAAAACATAATACACTTTTAGAAAAAAGACATCATTCACCAAAAACGATCTAAAAGACTACTCGCAAATTTATAAAGGCTGAAGCTATAGTGGAGCGAGCTTTGATGATCTATAGCTGAAGCTATAGTGGAGCGAGCCTTGATGATCTTGCTAGTTAGGGCTACGCTACATTCGTAACTTACTTTTTTCTTTTTATAACTAGTAAATTTGGGGTTGAGGCTGGCTGCTGTTAGTTAAATTTTCACGAATTTTCAGCCTTATTTGTTGCTAATTTGTTCTTAAACTTTATTGGAGGTGTCGTGTAAAAGTTTTGTCAAAAAGCTGCAAAAACAAAAGTTATCAAATCGCCACGATCGCAAAAACTTGATTATTTCGTTACGATAAGACGCTTGATTTCTTTATTTTTAAAGTTAGCCCGGGTTCAAAACTAATTTGTTCATGCCGAGGCTGACATTGTTCTTCAATTTTGAGCAAAAAATGATCCCCGAGTTGTTATAAAATTATTTATATAAAATGTAATCTTCAAACAAGCCATCCTTTTAAAAGCTGCAATTTGTTTCGCAAAGTTTCTTCCTTTTTTCTGGCGCTTTCAGATAGCAAGAGACACCAAGGGTTCGCAAAGACCAGGCGTTTCACAGGCACAATTCACATCGAGCACGTCGATTACTAAGTCCCGATTTCACTGACTGTTTGTGCTACGATAAAACATATCGAGCAACAAGTTCATCCCATCTTTGTAACGTTCTTCGTTCTCTATCGATTTTGCTTTCCATCTGCGACAGAATCAAACTGATATAATGACAGCAACTTTGTTAAGACTTAAAACTAATGCAGAGAATATTCAAAAGACATCCTAGTCCGAGGGTTTCCTGCTTGATTTGCTCTCCCAAAGTCAAGAAACATCATAAGATTATAGTCACCAAATTTGAGTTTTCTACAACCTTCCGTTTTCATGATACGAAAGTATAAATTTATCTTAAAAAATTTAGCCAGTGTTGCCAATCAGAAACTCAAAAAAATATTGCATATTTCTAGGTAATTGTAACCTAAATCAGTGCTTTGTAACAGCGTTGTAATCAAAACAAAGCAAAGAATTAGAATATTGTAAATTAACAGCTTTTGAAGTAAAAAATGCTTAACTTTTCAAAGTCGATTTTTTTCCCAATACTGACAAAATTAAATCGCAATGCTTTTGAAACGGCAAGACCAGGAAACCTCAAATTTAGGAAAGAAGCATCTTTAATTTTTCCAACACTTTGGTCAACAGGGAAAATTTGACCTGAATACCTTTTTAACCTTTACGTCAGACACGAACCGCCGAACACTCGACTTATAAGTGCGGTTTTCACGACAGACGTCATAACTCTGTGATTTTTTATGCCCAAAAGAAATTATATTTTGCCATTTATCATAGCTTCAAATTCGATGTTCATAAAAAATGAGGTTTCGTCTATCACCAAGTAGCATTTATATTTTGTAGCTAACTCGTAAGATGTGCTAAGCATTGAATTTCGAATTTTAACAAATGAGATCGGATTCGACTGTAGACAGAACAATGATTTCATAAGCCTAACAGAAACGCGAGCAATGCGGTAAAACAATAAATGAGGACTGAAGGCAAAATCAATGGGGATATCTAAAATTAGGGCAATCGCATTAGATTATTGGCGTTGACTCAATCCTTCTTGTTCCAGCCGTTCCAGATATTCTACAACACTTTAAACGCGACGTAGGGGCCTCTCTAATCATCATTTCCATTGGCAACCCCGACGTTGATAACATCGGCGGCGCCATCTTAGTTCTATCCAAAGGCAACGCCACAATTAGGCTTAGCCACAGAGACCTTTGAACCTATACGTAGATTAATATTGATCTCTGCGAACTAGGCTACTGCACTGGAACGTCAAGATTGCCAATAAAAATTATAATTAGGGAGGCCCTTACGTCGTGTTTGAAGTAGAATATCTCTAGAACCACCGGGTCAAGAAGAATAAAGTTAACGCCAATCTAATTTAATACAGCTGCCCTAATTTTAGATACCCCCATTGATTTTGATTTCAGTCCTTGTTAAATGATGGAATTCGTCAACGGGGCGCTTGAATTTTTCTCCTACTCCGCCTCAAACGTCTGGGTCCAGCAAACGCAGAGATCACAGAACCAGTCGACAAATACCAAACACCGGTCACGAGTAAAGCAGGCTTCATCTTTCGTTTTCAATTCAACTTACGTTTGTCGAACTTTTTTCCAGTGTGGTACATGATTTGAAAGTAAGGCGTCTTTGGTCGGTGGCTCTGATTTACTGGCCACAAACTTGTCAAAACTGAAAAACGAGAAATTTGATAAACCAAAAATACAATACTTGATACCACTAAAAACTAAAGAAGCATCTATTCACCAATCTACATATGGTTCGTTTTCATATGATAACTTGCCCTCACAATATCAGTTAGCAAAAGCAAATTCAACAACGAAAAACTCTGACAAAAAAAAAAAAAAAAAAAACAGAGCCAAGATAGAATGAAACATTCTATTTACGAGACGTTTCGACGTAAACTTAAATCATTTTCATACGAGACGTTTCGGCTTAAACTTAAGTCATTTTCAATCTTAATCAAACAGAATAAGTTTGAAAGTGACTTAAGTTTGAGTCAAAACGTCCCATAAATAGAATGAATGTTTCATTTTATTTTGGCTCTGGTTTCATACGAGACGTTTCGACTTAAATTTAAGTCATTTTAATGAAACATTCTATTTACGAGACGTTTCGACTTAAACTTAAGTCATTTTCAATCTTTCAAGAATAAGATTGAAAATGACTTAAGTTTAAGTCGAAATGTCTCGTAAATAGAATGTTTGAATTTATCTCGGGTGTTTTTTTTTTTTAGCAAAGCTTTTCACATTGCCCCGTTTTTCTGCTCCAAACAACGAACAATTTAAATGAAATAACGTGCGTACACTTGCATGCGGAATTCGCACAAGATTTCGATCTTTGCACCAGATTCTGACAATGGCGGCTATCGCTATGGCGTTATTGCAATAACAATGGTTGTTTGGTAGTGGTTTTCACACTAGGGATGTACCGATACCAAAATTTTTGCCGATGCTGATTCTGCTTAAAATGCCGATTCCGATTCTTTGATTACTCGATAACTTTTATATGTATGCTGGACAAAGAGCGCTTCGTAAACAAGCAGGTGTTAATACTGAAAGCAAAATCAAGCGAAAAACCATTGGCTGGACCATTAAAAAATAGCTAATTTAGGCTGTCCACTCACCTTTGAACAAAAAAATGACAAAACTTCTACATAATTCTGGCCACTATTTGAAATTTATCTTTTTCGGGAGGACATCTTTTTGTATTAGTTGAATATCTTTGCAAACGCAGCCCCAAAATCAAAACAAAAAATATCAAAAATTCTAGTTCAATTTTAGCTATTGTACACCACCGGAATTGGCTGGATGATTCACCGCCTTTATGATATTTTTGTAAGCGTTTTTGTACGGTCTTCCCCTTCCACTTTAATAGCTTTGGGCGCAACCAGTAACCAAGTGCTACTCTAAATATAATTTTTGTATACTGTACTGGCTGAAAGTTTGGCGTGGCGCGTAGCCAGAAATCTGCAATGGGGGGGCTGTATTGAGGGTCTGGGGTAATGCGCCTAGCTGCTGGAGACAAGGAAGTTTTGAGTAGCGCGCCTAGCTACCGGAGACTAGGGGGTCTGGGGGCAGAGCCCCCAGCGCTCAAAAGATTTTGCAGTTTTTTTTTGCTAAACTAACTTAATTTTAGGCATATTTTAGCAAAAACCAATGCTTTTAAAATGCGGCATAAAAATTAACAGTGCAAAAACATATTTGAACTGGCTGCGTAAATGAGCTATGAGAACAGTGGCTAATGATATAATTTCAGCCTTATCATTACAAGCCGGTAAATCATAAAATAAAAAAATTAGTTTTAACCTAATTCGACTGCTTTAAAAAAAATTTCTAGACAATAGTTGCTTTTGTCGAAACATAATCATGAAAATCAAAAAAGTTACCGAAATCGCTACTTAGCTTCCCTCATTTTCCTCACACAAAGCAAAGCAATAAATCCCCCAAAATATAAATAATAAATCGCAAACAATGGTCTAATTCATGCACAGTTGCACTTGAAACAAATTTCACAATTAAAAGTAACATTCTTCACAAAAAGTTGAAAAAAATAAAAATAGGTTAGAAAAATGAAACTTGGTAAAAAAATAAAAATGAAAAAAAATGACAGTGGACAGCCTGCTAACTGTATGTCGCTGACATAATTCGACAAATGCGGTAATATCCTTTAATGGCATTTGGTAGCTTAGTGTCACACTAGTCACAGCGCTTGTGCGTAGCAGCAGCGTTATTTATGTACTGGTAACTTTTTTACAGCAGCTTCCAGAGGTGGGCACAAAAACATTACACCAAAAGCGCAGCGAAAAATGCGCAATTTAATTTTTTTAATTTTCGAAGCGCAGCGCAACTTCCGCAATGAACTTTTTGATTCAGTTGAAGCGCAGTTAAGTTAAAGCGCAACCTAACTTCCGCAAGTGAAATTTCACAACACAATGCAAACACCGCATTTTTTGCGATATTACACAGAAAAAGAGTGAACAATTTGTTAAACAAGGCCGACATGTATGATATTGATCAATATCACGATAGAACTTGAACAAAATTAAGGTCAATGTACAGAATTGCGCTATTAACCGAAAAAACTTTGAAAGCGCAGCGCAATTAAAGTACAACAAATTTTAACGACTTTAGTCCGCAACGCAACTTCAGCAATTGCGGAAGTTGCGCTTTGCCCATCTCTGGCAGCTTCAGACCTAAACGTGTTTCATTTTCAAGGTTACTCTTCGAGGCATTCAAAACCACAGCCATTATTTTGTAATCAATAGCTTTTTTCAACGAATCGTGTGATGCAATGAAGTATTATTTTTATTTAATCGTTTACGCGCCATCTGGCCTAAAGGCTACCAGCGCGGAAGCCTAAGGAAGAGTCACCAGAACGGCGACTACCCAAAAACAAGCAATGCGAAAAAGTTGTCTTCCCGCAAGAATTGAACCTGCAGCCTTTAGATTACCGGTCCAATGCTCTACCACTTGAGTTAGAGAAGACGTCTCCTGGCATGCTTAATTTTGGCTATTTAAATCCAGCAATTTGCTTGATCTATGATGTTAATAATAAGTCAATTGTGACGTTTTTGACGTTTGCGGGCGATAATCCAAAGACAGTAATCCAAAGGCTGCAGGTTCGATTCCTGCGAGAAGACAACTTTTTTGCATTGCTTGTTTTAGGGTAGTCGCCGTTCGGGTGGCACTTACCTAGGCTTTCGCGCAGGTAGCCTTTCGGGCCAGATGGCACGTAAACGATTAAACATTAAAACTCTGGCCCGAAAACGTCAAAAACATCACAATTGACTTCTTATAAAAACTTTTTTTTACCAGTGTTGCGCAATATGCAACTGAGCAAAACAATAAGCAATTTGCTCGCAAAAAAACTTCTTTGTATCATTTTTTTTACGATTTGGAGGTTTTCCTTTCGTAACGTGTGTAAACGCTTTCGTAAAGAGAAAATTGTTTCTGTCTGGTAAAAAATACAAATGTAAAACGATCTGATCGGAAAAAATTAGCAATATTATTATGTTCAAAGAATCGGTAAGTATCGGCCATATTTAACCGAAGCCGATACCGATTAATCGGCATATCCCTAGTTTTCACTTATTCAAGGCATTTTTCTGTTTGAATTTTGTTATTTTGAATGTTTGAAATTTGAATGAATTTTGTTACGGACACGCGAGCAACTAATCCAATGCGTTGAAATAAGAAACCTTTCAGTTTTTCTTCCAATATTTACGAATTTCGGCCAATATTAGCTGTTTTATTTTCAAAATCACAGCTGTTAAGATTGTCAGCATTAGCTGTTCGGGTAAATGGCAAGCAATCAAAGCCGTTCCGTGTGGGCGTTGGACTCCGGCAAGGGTGCGTTTTGTCACCTCTCCTTTTCATTGTTTACATGAATTGGATCGACAAATGCAGCCAAGCTGACGAGTGTGCCACGATTGGAAATTGCAAAATTAGTCGTCTGCTATTCGCTGATGATTTGGTTCTGCTTTCTTCCACAGAATATGGCCTCCAGCGCGCATTAAATAGCTTTGCAGATGCATGCAACACCGCCGGAATGAAAATAAGCACGGCCAAAACTGAGGTACTTCATCTTTCAAGAAACCCTGATCAGTGCGTATTACAAGTGAATGAAGCGACACTGAAGCAGGTAGAGAAGTTCAAGTATCTTGGGGTTGCATTTACGAGCGACGGAAGGCAAGACGAAGAACTAGATACTCGAATAGGCAAGGCTAGTGCAGTAATGCGAGCTTTGCACTACTCGGTTGTCATGAAACGAGAATTGTCGAAAAAGGCAAAGCTCTCAATTTTCAAAGCAGTTTTTGTCCCCATTCTCACTTATGGTCATGAATCTTGGGTAGTGAGCAAAAGAATGCGATCACAAGTGCAAGCGTTCGAAATGAGGCTTTTACGAAGAATCGAAGGAGTTAGGTACACTGTTTAACAAGGTGCGTAGCTCATTCAAATTCAAGCAATGTTGCTGTTTTCTCGGGCACCAGTTTGTGCTTCGCCAGCTTGAGGTGATTCCTCCACAACAAATGCTAGTACTGTAATCGAAAAACATCGGTAAATCTAATTTCCAAAAACAAACGTAGAAAAAGAAACTTTGTAATTTCACTTTTGTACAAATATTCGTAGTCAACAGATCAAAATATTCTTCTCTTACTCATTATCGGATGGTGTTAACGGAGTAGGTACCCAAGGACTGCGATACTTTCCTTTCTTATTCACGTTCTTCCACGATTTATTAGGGCGTAGCATCTTTCTAATGACTGCACCATCATCATCTCCGGGCTGTAAAAAGAAGGAAAACTGCAAACTTTTTATTCTTCGTCTTACAAAAGCAACCCACAAAGCAACAAAAATTTTATTATGGATTATTAACGTTCGTAGCTGGCTAAATGTTGCAATGCAGGTGAGCTGGTATGAGCGCAATGAATTATGCAATGCCTATTTCTCGAAATAATAGTGCAACTAATGGTATGACTATTAGGGTGTCTCACATTTTGGCGACTTTTCAGGAAAAATAAGCTCGAGTCAAATTCTGATCGGATTTTCGTCGCTGATTTCAAAATGATGTCGTTTTTCAATTATGACGTCATTTTGAAGTGCCACCTAGCGGATTTTATTCAAATCATGACCTATCTCGAAAACGACAAGAGCTAGAGCTATGAGACTTGCATGAAAATGACCAGAAAGGTCGATTTCCTATCTCGACTCTTTACACTGTTACGCTCTAATTACAAGAGAAAGCAAGTTATCTTGAAAAAACATAAATTTTTTCAAAAAATTTCGATTTTTGCTGTTTGCCTACTTTTTCCTTACAAAGCAGTTTTAAACCTTGTGTGTAGTTACAATAGATGAAGAAACCGTACTGCACTATTATCGACAGTGGTAATGGACAATGGTTCATCAGTAAATGATCTCTGCGCCTAAAATGACGTCATAATTGATTGTGACGTCATAAAATGTTGCTTACAGATGCAATACAGAATTGCTTGCAGATCTCACATCACAATGAGATTTTCAGGATAATGCAACATTGTATCAGGTTTTGATTCAAGTTGTAAAAATGCTCATGGCATTGATCGGAGGAAAGCGCAACTTAAGTTATAAAGGATGCGAATTCATCAAGTGTAGGTGCTTGGAGCAAATCGATAAAGTGAGACGACTTTAATTTTTTTAAATGTTGAATAATTATTATTAGTCCACAGTTATTATTAGTAATTAAAGTAGCAGATTAAGTGAAATGACTGCGACAAGATCATCCGAGAAGTACACAAAAGCAGCGGAGTTGAAAGAAAATGTACTACCTACAAACGAAGAAGTATTTCAGCACTACTTCTTTAAACGCAATGTTATTCAGCACACAAACCCAAAGTTTTTTAAAAAATTTCCAGAGTTTACTGATATGAAGTATGAAGTGGCTGCAGATGTTGCAAAGTTGTGGATTAAAGCTAGTTTACCAATCCTTTCGAAATCCAGAATTGAGACTAAGTTGTTTGATATTGTTAACAAATTAAAAACAGCAAAGAAACGAGCAATTAAAAGTCAGTCGCAGTCATTAACAGAATCCAGGCTGTTTGAACTCTTTGACATATCTCCATGCAAATGCAAAAACAGTGCGAACCCTAACATGCAGTTTTGGAATGGAAAATTCGCTTGTTCCTGTCCCTTTGAGCATCGGATACCAGCTGAAGAGATAGACTTTTTGAGAGATCAGAGAGAGAGTAGAAATATGGTACTAACCTCAAAGGTAGATATTGCCCATAGAAAGCAGCAAGAAAAAAAGATAGCTAAAAAGAGAAAGAATGAACAGCCGGAACTGTTGAAGAAGCGAAGGGGAAGACCTAGAAAAGTTTTAATCACATCTGAACAGCTACCAACTACTGGTCATAATGAGGAAGTCGAATTAGAATTGGTTGGAGATGACGAATTTTGTTGCGTGATAAACAAGCCAAAGATCCAAGTTGCAGAAATTGTAACAAAGACCAAATGTGTGCTGGCAGATCGACGTTGTACATCTCTTCGTCAGCAAGTTGATCAGTTGACTCCAGAAAATTTCGAAAATCCTGGAACATCAAAATCGTCGATTCACCGTAAGAGAGAGAAGTACAAAATAGAATCTCTGAAATCAGCTCAGTTAAAACATGTTAAGGTGGATGCTTGGCAGTTATGCTATGACGGAAAAATTATTGATGGCATTGACAGATACGTGTTTATCGGTCAATGTTTTGATAAGAAAAAGTGTCAACACCGTTGCAAGTTAAGTCATTTCAAAAAGAAACGTCCGTTACTTCAGCTGCAGTGTTCAATTTCATAATTAAAACTATTGACAAACCTTTACTTTCCCGAGTATACTCAATTATGACTGATACAACTGCTGTAAACACAGGTAAAAAGTCGGGTGTGAATAAAAGATTAGAAGAGTACTTCAAGTTCAACATTGGACATCAAATTCACTCCCTCGAATGCCTATTTCATACCAACGAAATCTATTTTACATACGCTAAAAACTTTTTAGAAGGCAAAGCCAAGGGTTCTAATGCATACGAAGATGGTGCTTTGATTAATAAAATTTAAAAAATACCACAACTTATACCCGAAGACAAGAAAACACGTCAAGAGTGCGAGATTTCTGTCACATCTATTGCTTCTAATCACTTGAAAACAAAAATTATTTGGTTTTCTGATCACAAAGGCGAAATGAAACTTTCATTTCGCTGTGATCACATGTGTTTGCTAGCTCTGGTTGCCTATTTACTGATGGATGTCCCAGAAAATTTGAAACCTTTGCTTTTCTATCGCCAAGAAATCATAAGTCATGCCCGATGGTTGACAACCGCTAGTGGATATCTGCGAATGTTTATTTTTGGATATTGCGTCGAGCCCGTGCAAATTTCTAGACTTCAACGTATGGTTTCTTTCATTGTATGTGTTTATTTGCCTGCGTTTTTTGCCATCCATCTTAAATCATCGGCTGCTGAAGGTCCTTCAGTTGTGCTGTTTACAAAAGATTTACTACTTGCATACAAGGAAGTTGATTTGCCAGTTTTCGAGGCGATTTGGAAGCATTTCGTTCAGCATGCATCGCAATGGTTGAGTCCTAAAAATATTGCTTTAAGTGTGCATGCTGAGGTGCCACCTTATACGGTTGATGCCGTGAAAGAAAAGGCGTTTCCTAAACATGTTGACATCCGGCGAGCGCTTTTGAAACGCAAACAGTTACAAGATTTTATCACAGAGGAGAGTAAATTTTCTCCATGTATTGCATGCTTTTTGTTCCCAATGTTTTGGAAAAGCACCGATAACAACAATCGAAGCACCGAACAGTTCATTGGCAGATTAAAACTGATTGTTAACGGCATGGTTCGAGATGACTTACAGAATCTCGACAAAACTGACTTGCGCATTCTTGCTACTTTGCACAATGTCGCATAATAAGATTTGATTGCTTGGATTTCGTTTGAAAGTTTTGATTTTGATGTTTTTGTTTTGGTGTTGTTGTTTGCAACCGATCAATGAGTTCTAAAATTGTTAGAGCTAATACAACAGATCAACTTATTATTGTCAATGTTTAATGCATCACTTGTTTGTTGAATTATTAATGCGATACAAGGTTTGAAACTGCTTTGTAGCAGAAAAATGATTAAGAAATTGCAAAAATCGTAAAAAATTATGATGTCATAACAAAATGACGTCATTTTGGGGGCAGAGATCATTTACTGATGAACCACTACCACTGTCGATAATAGTGCAGTACGGTTTCTTCATCTATTGTAACTACACACAAGGTTTAAAACTGCTTTGACAAGATTCAAAACTGCTTAGTAAGGAAAAAGTAGGCAAAAAATGTATGTTTTTTCAAGATAACTCGCTTTCTCTTGCAATTAGAGCTTAACAGTGTAAAGAGTCGAGATAGGAAATCGACCCTTCTGGTCATTTTCATGCAAGTCTCATCGCTCTAGCTCTTGTCGTTTTCGAGATAGGTCATAATTTGAATAAAATCCGCTAGGTGGCACTTCAAAATGACGTCATAATTGAAAAACGACATCATTTTTGACATCAGCAACAAAAATCCGATCAGAATTTGACTCGAGCTTATTTTTCCTGAGAAGTCGCCAAAATGTGGGACACCCTAATGACTATACAAAACCACTTTTATATTTTGGCGTAATCGGGGATTCAAAGAAAGTCTAGGTTTATTAACTGATGAACAAGTGTTTGTCTCAGGGTTAATTTGCTCAATATTGGTTTATCACACGTGTTTGTCCTTTTTTCTGCTTTATGCATAGTAAAACAAATGCCTTTTCATCACCATTATTTTGTAATGTCCACATCCTCAGTTCCACACTAGCCAAATTGTCACATAGGAACAAAAATTAGTTGAAAAGTTTTGTGCGTAAATGATCAAATCTTTCATTATAATCGCTGTGTATAAACGATCAATTTTCACAATCTAATTTTCTCTACCTAAAATCGACAAAATTTTTGCCAGCGTGTGACATTGTTGTAAGTGCGAATACGGATAAAAACAAATGCAAATACAAAAGCGTGTACTAACTGTACTTGCACATAGAAAAAAAAATTAGAGGATTGTGTCACAATGCTAGTTCTTGAGGGGTGCCGCATAAATACGAATGTGCCACTCACCGAGTCAGCTTCTATTCTTAATTCACCATGATTAACACCATTTGATTGCTGATGGGCGTTCTTTTTCAAAGGGTCGTTTTCCATCCACGCTCTGCAGATCGGATAAAGCGGAGTTTCGTCAGTAAACGGAGCCAAATCAACACTACGATCAAATAACTTCATAACATAAGGACCTGCAAAAGTTGAACAAACAGTTTTGTTATTTTGCATGGTAGCCTAACAACAAACTCTATCTCACTTGCTTTTTGAGCATCGTCTTTTTGTTCATCTCTCTTTTTTCGCTTTTTACCGCTCCTCGGTGTAGAAGGTCTAAAGATAAATAAATTACAAGCAAAATTATTTAGAGTGCAGAGCTCTTCGATAACAATCGCCCCATTTCCGTGTCTCAATTTTAGGTCAAGTACTCAGCGTTGCGACGTAACTTTAACAATAAACAAAAAATGTGCCCTACTAACCAAGCCAGAAAGCCTAGCCATACATATGAAGGACTAAAAACGGGGTAATAGAACAATAGAACATTCAAACACGATAAAATACGCTCGTATAAATCAAAAATACAAATAATTAGATCTGGATATTTGTAACCAATTTATTAAGTCAGCATAGGCGGCTCGAATCAGTGCAAGACCAAATGAAACGGCGCGACTGAGCTATCAGGCGGCAGTGTATCCAATATTGCACTTGGGGATGTCGCATCGATTAGGAACGGACTCGAAATCACGTTTAGGCTTCAATTTCCTGCACTGTAAATTCCACAAGTGCATATACGTAATTAACTGTGTTAAAAAATTGCCCAGTGTTCCTTTCTGACTTTATGTTCGTCCCTGTCAAACAAAATAAAGTAAAAAAATTTATATCCAATATTTATTTTCCTTCTTGTGTCTCCTAGAATCTACTGCCTGAGCGATTCGCAGAAAGACACCATTAAAAAGGCCCTCAGCTCAATAAGCATTTTGGCATGTCGCTCGAGCAGAAAGGTAGTTTTACAAATTTACAACGTGAAATGCTATAGAACGATACGAGACAAAATTTAAACAGTGAATAGTGACAAACACAATGTTGAGTCTTTGTGGAATTTTTCGATATCCCCATCCCTTCCAAGAAGCTGCACCACCAACCAAGCTTCCGCATAATGCATTAATTTGCTGACTGTCGTCGTGTACGAGCGAAATAAAATGGCACTTACTTTTGCGGACTTGATACTGTAGACTTTTGCCTGAAAACAGCAAACTTTGTACAACTTTTTGCTGAAATGTCGGATCTCAACTACTTATGCTGCAGAACAATTATTTGCGCTGCTATGATACTAATAAAAATCAATTTAAATCAACGGGCATACTGAATGCTGCTGATACATCCAGCAAACCATCATCTTTCGAGATGTAGTCTATTCGCGAGGGTAACTTGCTGTTTATAATATATCATGAAACTTAAATCTGAAGTTTTATCGTTTCTTTCGTTTCGGCGATCTAATAATCCAACGAACTCATTAAACAACATCCAAATGATTCTACAAACGTTATCTATAATTAACAACAAGATAATAGAAATACGAAAGTGTTTAACGTACTCTTTGGTCCCATCCTCGTTTGAACTGTCTTTTTCTTCTTCCTTTTCACTTGGAATCCTAAAACCGAAAATTTCTTATCGAATTTAAACTGCTCATATTGAGAATGATTTTTATTTCTTTTACTGATAGGAAAATTAATACTTTTCATCTAATGCTCAAAATTGGAATTACAGCAGCAATTTTTGAAAAAGCCACACAATCACAATATGTAAAGCAAACGTTTTTTACCTCTATGACCGTTTTTCTTTCATTTGAAATCATCTTAATTTGCATTCCACTACTCTTCCAAAAATGGTTTGGACTGTATTGAAACATACAGGCTATTCGTTAATAGATGTCTGACTGTTTATCAAACAAGATTGCTTAAACAAAAAACAAAAAATAAAATACATACCTGTCTTCTGCGTTTGCTTTTTCCAAAACTTCTTGAAGGACATTTTCAAAATCTAAACGAGCATCCCGAGAGTCTAATTCTGATTCGACGTTATTCACTAAAGACATTTTACTTTCATATATTTTCATTTGCTACTTTGCTGTCTGATTGCACCACACATAACAACACCACACGACAATATACAAACTTATTTCCTACTCCAACTTACAAGTAGTCTGCAAGGATACAAAAAATTAAATCTTACATACCATAGGATAGGATATATAAATTGAAGCTACCAACGCTATATATTAGTCAATAGAACCGCAAAATAATTTCCTACAATTTCAAAACAATATAAACAATTAGAATACAAATTAAAAGCTTCTGAGATCATTGCATTATAAAAATTTCTAGTTGGGTTTTGAAAACAATCAGCCACAAGTTTCAAATCAAGTAATAATGCATCTGGTAACGTGGCAAAAAATAATAATGGACCAAGTTTGAGGGCCTTTAAGGGGCAGCTCAACTTTGAACTATTATTGTAAATCACTAATTGCCTTGGCCAGGAAAGTGCGTAAGGACCTTTGTGGTCTTCGAGTCAAGCTGTTACATGCCCACCTGTCTACCACACACGGTGGAGGCTTGAAAGCGCTCTTTTTTGTTGCTGAAAGTCAAGCGGGGAATCTTTGAATACCAATTTTTGTAGCATTTAGTTCGACCTGACCAGCAATCGAACCCGAGTATACGGTTTAGTTGCAGGCGCTCTATCTACTCTCTATCTATGAATAAACTAATCATTGTTGCTGCTCTTACAATAAATTACTTTAACAGAGTACAATCACTTCAAAAATTCTCTTATGAATAAAATCAATCGTTCATCGAAAGCCGATGATATGTAAAACTAAACAATGTACACAAAAAACGAGTTGAGCCTATCACAAGAATTCTACGGAATACATGCACTAGAAATGAAATCTAATAACTAACAATGAAATTACGTGCTTGCTTGATGATGGAAAAATGTCTGGTAAGACAAAATAAAATCGTTTTTGGTTTAGATTAATCTGAAACAATCTTGATTGATCTCAAAGAAACAAGTAAAACCATTGTACCTGTGATAAGGCCAGCAACAACATTCAAGCAGTGGCACAGATTATAGGCCTTTGTAATGAAAGCCAAATGAAATCACCTGCTCTTTAGTTGTGCAGTGCAGAGATAGAAACCGGTCTGGTTGATCGGGTTGCCGGTCGGGTCAAAATTCTTCGACCGGCCGGTCAAGCCGGTTAAAAAACCGGTCAAATTTTTCTTTCTGGTAACTAAAAGACATCTAAGCACCAACCGAAATATACTTATATATTTTATTGTAAATAAAACTTTTTATAAAAAAACAGTATTAACAAACCACATCTTTCGAAAACACTTGTTGAATGGCTTCAAGCTGTGACTAATATGCTGTGACCATTAAGCAGTGATGCAAACGGCTTTACAAAAAATCGGCGAGCATTTTGAAAATATGCTATCAACGTCTGGGGGGCTTCGCCCCCCAGACCCCCCATTTACCGTCTCACAAGATTGTTTAGGTATATATTACCAATGACGCGAACGTCGTTGAAACAACCGGCAAGCAGTAACAGAGACTGTGGAGCAACGTCTGAAGCCTACCATACCCCTCCTCAATGAACGTCAAACTTATGGTAGATTTACTACCGCAATCATCGCTATAATCCACACTTATCAACTCAGATCGATCCACAACAAGATGAAGTGTAAAAACGAGAAAAATTGAGTAACTGTGAGTAGTTGTGGCAAAAAAATACGCATTTGGAAAAAAACAGTAAGCTTACCCATCGAGCAGAGGCTCGAAGCGTAACCCGCAAGCTTTAAGACTGACAACGGTTTTATTAACTAAAAGACTGCATAGTGCATATCTACTATAGCAGGAAAGCACTATGCGGTATGCAATTGTTTAGATGTTGCGCAGTATGGTCGTTTGCAAGGCTACAGCGACTCAAACTCGCTTTAGATTTGCCGCGAAGAATCAGTGAAGCCACAAAACTTTCATTGGTTACGCCATCGTAGGAAATTGTTTATGAGAAATTAATTCGCAATGAAGTCACAAACAATTCCAGCACGGTTTGCCATTGCTATGCGGCTGCAGAAGTACGAATTGAGACGCAGGTAACGTCACAGAAATATGTGCGATTTAGATCGAAATAAGTAGCTAACTTAAGTCCGCAAAATAATACAGCTCTGTTGTACACATTTATTTAGGAAGAACGCAAGACACTACAGATTTGAAACTTGCTTATATTGTGATGTACGAGTGGTGTACTTTGTGTGGTGTCAATGGTGTACTTTACCGCTACAATGGTCCCATGAGTGGAGTACTTTACATAATAGCACGCTATGGCGGATAAATTGCAAAATCCAAACAACTTCCTGTGAAGTAGGGCATCAATTATGAAAGCAATTTACAAGAAGCCTAAACTTGCAAGGGAATTTGAGGGAGCTTTGCAACATTTTGATCTTCAAAAAACAGTGTACCATAGCAAGCTTTCAGCTACCTCACCCACTACTGTAATTTGCGACACGACCGAGAGAGCGTGTATACTATACCAAAACCAAACAATTCTTGCCAGACCTAAAACGCCACTTTATTATTACTAGAGGGCCAAACACATCTAAAAATCTCGAGCCAAAATCGAGCAATAAACAAAGGTCGCAGAACCTAAGTTTCCTCGAAGCTGCGCGACCGCGCAGATAGCCTAGAAACCACGCGCAGTTTTAGTTCTGCCGCGCACTGCATAAGTGTTGATAAAGCAAACCTCATTATTGAGATTTGATAAAATTATTTTACAAAATCAAGTTGTATTCACTTAATTTTGCAATGATATCATGAACTTCAACTGTGCCAGCAATCATTCCTGCATAGTAACTAAAATGACATCATAATTATTCGACAATCTCAATAGAGCGCATTACCATTGAAAAACACATGAAAACCACATGCTGTCGACAAAATGTTAACTTAGTCAACAGATGTTTCGATTAAAGGCGGTGAATCATCCAGCCAATTCCGTGGTTTACAATAGTTAAAATTGAACTAGAATTTTTGATATTTTTTGTTTTGATTTTGGGACTGCGGTTGCAAAGATATTCAACAAACACAAAAAGATATCCCCCCAAAAAAGTTTTTGGAAATCTGAGCTTTGTTCTTCCCGCCAAAACCACAGTTCTCTAAACTATTAAGCCTACTGTGGTTTTGGCGGGAAGAACAAAACTCAAGACTTTCCAAGAACTTTTTACGGGGTATATCTTTTTGCATTTGTTGAATATCTTGGCAACCGCAGCCCCAAAATCAAAACAAAAAATATCTAAAATTAAAGTTCAATTTTAGCTATTTTAAACCCCGGAATTGGCTGGATGATTCACCGCCTTTAAGTTACTTGGAAGTACTGTTCTGATAAGGGATAAATCAATTAAGCACAAGACAAGTGACAGTTAGTTGTGTGTTTCAATGAAAAGTACTCAAAAACATTAGGTTTGGAGAAGGAATCAAATAATGGTTGGTAAGAGGTTGATGAAACCGTGACCTTGGTAAGTGCAGCCACGCACCTTATCGCTAGGGTACAAGAGCAGTGAAATTCAAATCTGATTTCAGGTATTTATGACGTAAGCTACCGTGTGTCCACACTGTAGGCTAGGAATCAAAATTGCTGTATATACCGTTCCTAGCCTACAGTGTGGATACGCGGTAGCTTACGGCATAACTACTTCAAATCAGATTTGAATTTCAACAGCTCTCATGGCCTTAGTGATAAGGTGCGTAGCTCCACTTACCAAGGTCACGGTTTCAGATGTTCAAAACCTACCTACGCTTGGTGATGATACATATTTCAGGAAAACTTAAGTACATTAATTGCTTTAAAATAATCTAAATTCTACAACTCTGCCTGAAGATCCCTAACAGAGTGAAACAAAACGGTGAGGGGTTAAATTTGTCATTAACAATCGGCAACACACAAAAGATGCTGCTAAATAAATTTATGGATATCAGTATATTTGTTATTCAGGCATTCATTCTACAAACTAATCGTTGTTTTTTTTCAGTTAATTAGTCAATTTATATTTTCTATTTTTTCGAATTTTTTAAGGCTTAAACCTTATTTTTGGGAGCTCACACGGCCTTTCATTTCGTGCACACTAAGCCAAGCTCTTAGAGGGAACGTTGCGCAGAACGGAGAAATTTGATATAAACGTTTTGGCCCCGCGAAAACCAAAAACGGCAATCAATTCCTTACACCCATTCCATGATAGTTTCAAATTAATAAATATGTAACAAAATCTTACAAACAAAATTCATCATTCAGGGCATCATTGCGTGGAATGAATCTCATAGCAGATAGGCAACAAGTAAGACATAAAACACCCAATAAGTAAAACCAGCAAAACCGCGCCTTGCTGGTTTCCCAAAGCAGCCAATGACTATTTCAATTAAACAACGCATCATCTATGGGAGATTCACAAACAATCAAGCTCAAACAATGGATAGAAATCGACTTGGGTTCAAAACCGCTATGCTTCGACGAAATTTGAGGAAAGTATCCATTTTAGGACAAATTAGTAACTGCCTAACCAATAAACCTTTTCCCTACATTAACAGAGGGAAAAACCAGTGACGTAGCAAGAGATTTATGCCCGGGGGGGAAAGCTTCAGAGGATCAACTATTTGACGGCACAAGTTGAGAAAATTGAACTCCACTAAGAATTTGGCAATTTATTTCGTCAATATTAGCTGAGGACCAATCAAGATTTTGTTGTGGGTCTAGCTCTGGGGGAGGAGGGGCAAAGGCGCATTTACAAACAACGCTGGCTTCAGTAATTCGGCATGAAGAATTAATGCCGCATTTGGAATTAGCTACAAAGTTTAAGACCAAAACACTGAAAATGAATAAAGAACCTAAATTTGAAATTTCAGTTATTGCTTTTTTTTGTAATGAAAAACTAGATCACAAAATATAAAGCTCATTTTGCACCGAAGCAAAGCGAGTCGATGTATTTTTTTCCTTGACAGCTCATCAAAAACAAGTCAAATGCACCGCGTCACAACTAGCGAAGAAAAAAACAAAAATTTTCGCCGCGCTCGGTTTCAGCTGTAAAATGGGTTTTGGACAACATCCACATCTTTACTCTTCAAAGCAAAAAATCGCGTAGAGAAACTTTTCTTGCTGCAAAAACCGCTGTGCTATGTTGCCACGTTACGCAATCGCTTTGATTAAATGTAAGAAGAAAACCAACTAAAAATAAACGTTTTGTTTTTTTTTCTAAATCTACAATTTCTTTTTTTTCTTGCGCTGCTGTTTAGCGCTTTTTCTCTTAAGCTGTAAATTTTCAATGAAGTAGCAACTTCGAAAAAATAACGACGTTTTTATAATCGTAACTTTGTTATTGCACAAACAAAGCTTATTTATCCTCTAAACAAAAGCGCATTCACAGTTGCCCAACTACACCTCCCAACACCCCTATATTTTTCTCATCGGTTCTGAACGATTCACAAAAATAACCCATTTGATCGAAAAATCGGCGAATTTCACCGAAAAGCGGAAGATTTGCATCACTGATTAAGACATGCATATCCAGGGACGTATTTAGGGTGGGAGTATTGTGCCATGCCCCCCACTTTGGGCCACGGCACAAAGCAAAAAAGTGCAAAATATACGCTAAAATCGCGTAATCAAATTCTAATGAAGCATGCATGTGGAAGAGGCTTGGCCCTACCTAGCATTTTAGCATCATTTTAATCAGCTTAAGAGTAGAAGTGGCGCAGATTTCAGATTTTTTAGTCCATACTAAAATCTTGCCGCTTTGACAAGCTTTTTTCAACTTAAATTTACCACACTCTACACTGGGCAAGAAAGACATAGCTCTTATTTTTTTATATCTAACTAGCCATGGTTTGTTTTGAGGTAGCAGCATTTCTACAAACTGCTGGGGCACATTATATTTCGAATGTTTTCTAGCCAATGTCATAACAGTTTAGTGTTTTCAATGAAAATAACGGACGCGTTACGTTCATCGGGATAGTTATTCATAACCACTTCGTACTACCGATGAATTTATTTATTGGTTTGACGTTTCACTTCCCAAACCGGTAAGCTTCTTCAGAACAATTTTCGGCAGTGCTGCCTTTGCAGTTGCAAAAAGATAGATGAGAAAAAAATAACAGCAGAAGATAGGTAATAGTAAAAACATACGAACATTACAATACTTGAACTATTATACCCAAAAACATTAAAATAATTGAGCAATAACATTATATAATATTGAAAATTATGTCACTAACAGCGTGAAAAAAAAGATTATGTCACTAACAGTGTAAAAAAATTTTTTTTTCATAGCAACTAGGTTGCTTCACAAACAGTTTGATAAAGTATGAAAAGGATCTATTGCAAAACATTGTGTACTGGAAAAGGTTTTTTGCTCCACAGAGATTTATATACGGATGGAACAATTAATATAAATCTCTGGCGCTAAAAACCTTTTCCTGTATATAATGTGTTGCAATAGATCCTTTTCATACTTTCTCAAACTGTTAGTGAAGCAGCCTAGTTGTTACGAATATTTTTTTTTCACGCTGTTAGTGACATAATTTTTCAGTATTCCTTTTTTCACGCTGTTAGTGACATAATCTTTCAATATTCCTTTTTTCACGCTGTTAATGACATAATTTTCAATATTATATGATGTTATTGCTCCATCATTTTAATGTTTTTGGGTATAATCAGGGGCGTATTTAGGGGGGAGGCCATGGTGCCCTGACTTCTCCTTTGGGGTGCCAGTAATGCATAAATAAGTAAGAATAGTGAGCAAAATTGAGTCATGCCCCCCCCCCCCCCCTTTGGAATTCGGGCAGAAGATCTGTGCAGAAAAACTGTGCATGTGGGTGAAGACCTTTTTTTTTTGGTCTTCACCTAAATTTGGGCAGAAAACGAACTAATTTTGAGTGAAGACCTTTTTTTTTCTAAAATTTCCTGCCCCCCTTCGAAAATCCTACGTACGCTAGTGGGTATAATAGTACAAGTATTGTGATGTTCATATGCTTTTACTGTTACCTATCTTCTGCTGTTATTTTTTTCTCATTTATCTTTTTTTAACTGCAAAGGCAGCACTGCCGAAAAAAAGGTTAGTGTTTGCTACTCGGCAAATTGCAAATAATCTATCAGCAATAGCTAAAAAATTGTAACTTAATTTTTTGGCCTTTCGCAAAATATCACTAGAAAGAACGGCTAAGAATTTAGCTTGTGCCCTCCAGTGCCTTTTATGCTTATTTTGTGTACGTTTTGCGCTGCTCAAAACAGGTCTTTCAAACCGAAACTTAACCAAAAAAGGTCTTAAAATTGAGTCATTTCTGCAAAAAACGCAAAAATTTTTTTGCATTTTTTTTCTGAGACCCCTGTCTAAAGTTGCAATTTTTAACACCTCACCCATGCCCCGTTTTTGAAAATTTTTCATCAAATACATTAAATAGTGAAGAAAAACCTTCTGTAAAAAAAACGGTCGGAAACCGGTCGGTCAACCGGCAATGATTTTGAAATTTACCGGTCGGGTCGAGAAAATCCTGACCGGTTCCATCTCTGGTGCAGTGGTACGAATTTAGATTGATTTTTACGTTGTTTTACAACACGTCAAACTTTGATTTGCAACACGTCAAAATGTACAGTTCCAACTTTTCCAAGTTGCAGCGCTTTCCAAGACTAAAAAAATAGAAAGCTTGAGAACGAATGGAAGTTTTTTATTACCAAATGATCCTCATAATAGAAATGGACCTCAAATTACAGTAAAAGTACGAGCAGCTGGTTCATACGCATTCATGATTGAATTAAAATTATTCAAATATTAATGTCAATAAATCGATAAACAAACGTCATTCGATTTCGTCTATCAGTTCGTTGACATCAACAGTCGAGTCCGATGATGACCCTGTGTAATCAGAAGGAAATCTGACAGGAGATACAGGTGTTTCTTTTGCTTTGACTGGAGATACAGAGAAAGTTAATGGTTGCTTGTTTGCAGTTCGTTTTCGCTTTGGAATGACAGAGCCGCCTTCAAAACTGTCCTCTAATTTTAGTTTTATAGCTTTTGATGTGGAAGCTGATTCATTCTCCGCTCCGGGTTGCAATTTCGAGCTGAGTGAAACGAGATTCTTAGCTTGAGCAGATGACAGAGGATGAGATTTAACAGGAATACTGTTTGCTAATTGCTCCTGCAATGCTCGAATTTTTGCTTTTTTTTCGTTTATCACCAAAACAAATTTTGCGAGAAGTTCATTTTCCAACTCTTCCTTTAATGTGGAACATTTTTTCAAGTCGTTTTGTAATGTCTTGTATTCTTTTTTCAAGTTGTCATGGTCTCTCTTGCTTGCTTCAAGGGAACTAGAAATAAAGTTTAAGTTCTTACAGCTAGTAGAAAGAATATATTTTATAGCCGAGGTGAAATCTTCAGTCTTTTCAAAATTAAAAGTCCCCAAGCAAAACTTGACATCGTTCTGTACCCTTTTCCATTTTAAAGTTACTTGACTAACTGAATCTTTGGAAATGCTATAGTGGAAATCCTGAAAAATACATAAATCAATTAGAAACAAAACTGAAAACAAGCGATCAATTAATTATTATTTTAAAGCATCAATAATTGCTTTAACTGCTATTACAGATATTTATTAGCAATGCTAAGGGTTTCATTTATTTTGGAACACCCTGTAGCTCAAAGTAAGTGACTGAATTTTTGAAAACAACAATGATTTTGAGAGTGAGTATGATTTCAGCCTAAATGAAAAGGCTTTGTGCTGTTTTTAGATTTGAGTAAGTTTAAGCATAAGAAGTTTGAAACGATTCAATTGTAAAATAATTTTGAAAAAGTTCTTCACAGCTTTACATGAGATTGAGAATGAAATATGAAACAAATGATCTTAAATACAAAATCAATTTCCACACCTTTTGAAATGACTTTCCGGTAAATGCTGCCTTTAGAAGTAAAAAGTATTCTTGTAAATCCATGCCAGTCTCTTTTGCGAAATCAGCAATTGCTGATTTCAATAAGTCACATTTCCAAGTAGATTCTACATTTGTTAACAATATGTCGCAACAATATTCTGCTTTAAAATGAACTTGTATAAAGTATATCTCGCCATTGATGTCAATTGAATGAAGTGAAATATCATCGGTCATTTTCAACAAGTGCTTCTAATCACAGTGTGTAGAAATAAAAGTACATGATAAGTATTCTATTAAATTACTATTAGTTCATATAATTATAAACATTTGAAAATCTAAAACTCTAAATAAGCATCTAAAAAAATATAGTTTAAAATAAGCTTCTACAGGGTGGCCTACTTAAAAGTAGCCCAGAAAATTAAGTCGATGTCAACTGGGAGCACTTTCAGGATCTATAACATCACAGATGCATAGATTTCAACTGGGGAGCACTTCCAGAATCTTTTGTAACACTACAGATTATTTAAACAATGCTACAGTTAATTTAAACAATAAAAGAATGTTCCTCTTCTCCACAACATTTTTCGGGCTACTTTTAAGTGGGCCACCCTGTAGCTTGCCAATCAATCATTGCACACAAAAAATTCTCTTGTAACAAACACTAATCAATCATGCCATTTACTTGCAAAATGACAAAGAATAACATCAGTGAATTTAGTTGACAGTTTGTAATAAACATCTAAAAAAGCTGGAAACGACACCTGACTAATTGTCTCAAACAGATTCAAAATTTGCAGGTATTGGGTCTTTTACTTTCTCACTGCAAATTATTTACAATATGGCAGAAAATCAATTGCGACAAAAATCAAAAAATTAGTGCAACCACATGGACAAACATACTACATAATGAACATATTCAATATTGTATATCATACACTACAGCTAAAATAGAAATAAAATTATTTAATCATTTTGAATATCATGTAATTCATAGTCAATAAATAACATATGAATGAGATTCTAAGAATTTTTTGCCGACAAGAATGTTCTTCTACAACAAACGATTAATTTTTTCAGGTCATGTAGCCGAGAACAATTCACTGCAGTTGTGGACAATAACACCAGTTGGGGGCTGAAATATCCAAAATACAATGGTTTCAACAACATAAGCTGTGATTATGTTAATACATCAAAATATAATAATACCACAAGCAAGATTAACTTATATATACACATATCTATAATCACAGTCAGTGTTCCATCTAACTTTTCACCTTCTGCCTAAGCGCTGGAAAATCTGCAAAAATGCCCTGAAGTTTTTGCGAAAATGCCGTAGCTCAGGCTTTGTAAGGCTGCCTTTTCACAACGTCGATCTAAAAAAAACACAGGTGATCGACAAAAAAAAAAGTCATCGCACAGCGAACCTTCTGTGTTTTGCGGATCATTAAAAATGGTCATCACGATGCACCAGACATCGCATCTCCACAAAAAAAACGTCTAAAAATTTGTGCAAAAATGCCGGAAAATGTTTTGCACTTTTTTGTGTTAATAGGGAACACTGATCACAGTATTCATAAACTACTTGTAGTTTCTTAAACAAACTATTTGATTCGGTTTTAATTCTTCTCTGCATAGTGGACATTCTGCCTTGTTTTGAATCCATTCTTGGATGCAAGGCCAACAAAACAAGTGACCACATGATGTTAATGAAGTGCGCTTTCTGAATTCTAAACAGAGTGAGCATTTTTGCTGTTCTATTTTAGCATTAGTGTTTGCTGCATCAGTAGGCATAGAAAATGATGTACTCAGAAAAGTTGAAGATTTTGAAATTAATTCATTGTACAAACCATACATTTGCAGACTGAGCATTAAAGCAGCTTGTACTAATGATAACTTTCCAAGTATGGAAAACGAGTCAATTTGTGATTCAGCATTTACAACATATTTCACATAATTCACTGCGGCAAGTCTTTTTGCAATTGTAAAATATATTCCTTTGATGTAGAAGATAGAAAGATGCAGTCTATGAACAGTTATTAGCATGAGCTTTATTTTCGGTAAAGCATTAAACAGTTTTGCTTGATTTTGATCTGACAAAATATTAACTTGATTCAGCAGAAGCTTTTTTTCGAGATGACTCAAACATTTTTCCAAGCAATAAGGCACAATACTATGAAGCATGATCATCCATATTCTTTGGAAAAGAACAGGTGTTTTTCTTAAAGATGTTTTAACCTGTCAAAAACATATCAAAAGCAGGTTCTGTTTATGTAACCACTAACTCAAAAAATCAATCAGTGTAAACAAAAAAGTAGAAATAAATAGGTATCATTGGAATTCTAGGCAGCTACAAAAGAAGAATACTGTAGCTCCTTAAATGGAAGGTTTGAGTTGATGTAGTTATACTAACGTAGGTGCCTGGATTGCAAACAATGCATGAACACTACCTATTATATATATATATATTGAAGAACTAAATAAATCAAATCTTTTATTATACTCGCTGCATTATGCCAAAGCATGTAACAAGTCAGCAGGGCCAATCTCTGCGTCATTGCGCCCAGGCAATGCAGCTTCTTTCAAAGAAATGTTGCAGCGGTGGCGAGTCGTAGGCAACACTGTGTCTGATTTGACCGGCCCAAGATTTGAACCTTAGACCCCCCTCCAGAGAGAAACGCGTTACCGCTCAACCAACTGGTCGGACGAAGAACTAAGATTGTTGTAGATAAACTCCAGCAAAACAAATTTTTGAAAACCAAGCCATAAAAAATTCTACTCCAGACAAAAACCAGAAAACTAGTATTTTATACTAGAAGACATTTTACACATCTGTGATAACGTAGGTATAACACATCCAACAAACTTGAATTGTATTTGTATATTCTTCGCCAAGAGTTTGCAAACTTCCAGCAGTTGTTAAACAATAGTAGATTACATCTGCTAGGTGGCTAATCTCTTTATTCCAGGTAACCAAAAAATTGTTTCCAAAAATAGTTTCGATGTTGGAATGCAATAATCCTGCATAGCAAAAGCAGTGTTAGTGACAAAACTGCAAAAACTTAATAATATACCGGTAAGTTACTGATAACGAACATATTTGTGTTATATTCACCATGGCTTGTTAGTGCCCATCACTCATATAACTTGTTCATAAGCATTATGTCATGCAGCTGAGCTGTAAATACAAGTACCAAATGATTTCTGACCCTAACTAGAAATCAAACCAAACTCGAGCTTAACAATTCAGTACCAAACGCAATTCACTCAGCTAACAGATTGGTTGATATTGGTGCATCCACATCAAGTACAACACCCTGATATCAACCACATACCAACTAATCGGTTTTACTCTACATTTTACTGTAACTAATCTCAGATCTGGGGGCACATGCTATGCTCTTCGTGTGAACAAAAATGTTTGTGATTTCTGCTTGTTTGCATTCACAAATTTTCTTCACGAATTTCTCAAAAATCTTCGTCATTTGACGAATGCGAATGCAAATGCGAAGGTTCTCAATTGGGATACTATGCTTTGTTCGTATTCGCAATTTTCAAACTTCATTTCTCCGTAATAATGATTAATACACATAGCAATACGTTTGACGTCATTAACAACCACCTGTTGGATACACTTTTCCTATATAAGAAGTATAACACGCGTATATCAAACTGTATTAAAAGTGCACTCCACAGTTGAGCATAATTCTATACCCCCAATATTGATAGAAATGGTGTCTAAAGAAATTGGCCTAAGATGGACTCAAGAGAAGTTGGAGCTATTAGTTGATTTAGTGATGGATAATTATACGTTTTTGACTGGGGCGTTAAAAAAATGCAAAAACAAAGTCGATGGTGGATAACAAATGGAGAGACATAGCCAGTGCTATCAACAGCCTGGCTAAAGGAACCCCATTTTCAACCGAAAAAATCAAGAAAAAGTGGTTTGATGTTAAAAGCCGGGCAAAAGGTAGTGTTGCGCTATTTAAAAAAGAGGCAGGTCGGACAGGAGGGGGTCCAAACCCAATTCCAAAACCAACAAAACTTCAATTTAAAATTTCAAACATTATTGGAAGCATATGCACTGAAGGTATACCAGGCACCGAGTTATTCGATACTGGTGACAACCAACGAGAAAATAATGCAAGTAATAGTGCGACCAATGTAATTAGAGCAAACGTTTGTAATGCCACGACCGTAATTTCAGAGCTACCTTCTATTGTAAACACAAAGCACCCATTTGCTTAACGAATAAAGATAATTCTTTGACCCAAGCAAACGTCCTCGAAGTATAGGGGCTAAGCGCGAATTACAAAGTGAAGAAATGCCGAAAACTGAAAAAAATATTGAAGAAGCTGTGCTAGCTGTGAGTCGTCAAATGGGTCACACTAATGAAACTCTCGGCAATTTAGTTCAAGAGTTTTGGCGAACAAATAACATGCTTCGAGTCTTTGTGGAAACAATTGGGAGCAACGAGCAAACATATCAAGTCCCACGTTATGAACAATTGTAATCGCATTTTAAAAACCAGTATGGGTTACGAATTTGTTGTTTAATAAATTCGTTGTTTAATAAAATTCGTTGTTCAATAAAACATTGCTAAATATAATTTTTTGTTGTCTGCTACAATATAGCATACTGCACAGTAGGATGTATATGTGACAACACAAAAAACTAGCAAATCATCGAAAGCTTAACTAAAGTATTATATGACAGCGATAGGACTGCAGAAGTACTAATGCTAAACAAAATCAACTTAAAAAATGACAGAGCCTGAGCAGCAATTAAAGCATATCCACAAAAAACTGGAAACTTGGGGTTGTAAGTGAAAGCAAAATTCAATTCAACTAAATGCAAGACGTATTTGAGCATTTTGATTGCCCGTACACTACCACGAAAACCCAAACTGGCCTTTCAACTTGCGCTTTTACACTGCAAAAAATGTTCGTGGAATTTTGCGAGTGGTTAAGACCACTCGCAGAATTCCACAAACATTTTGCCAAATTGGCGAAGATTTTCAGAGAACAAAAAAACGTTCTTGCGAATATTTCCGAATTTATTTGTACGAAGAAAGCATAGCATACCACATCTTCGCAGACTTTTTTCTATGTCAATTTTGCAAAGATTTTTATTCGTACGAAGAGCATAGCATATGCCCCTGAGGTAAAAAGGATGGAGTTTCTCATTGCTGAAATCATGGAGTTAGGTTAGATTAGTGGCCAAGTAGACAGGGCCAAATTTGGCAAGTTTTTCCAATCTCTCTTGAACTTTCCAGAAAGTTGTAGCTGGCCAACCAAACCGAAAATATGAAAACATTTTTTCAAGAAAATTACGTCTTGCTGTCGGACAGGTCGTTTCTATGGCAAACAACCCTATTTTTTCATAAAATTGCCATATGTTGGGGTCTAGTTGTGCAACAATTTTGAAACTAAAATCAATACAATCAGAAAAACCACATTTATATCGCTCTAATAGGAATGTTTGCTTTATTTTGTTCCGAAAAAAAAAGTTATAAGCAAAAAAACTGTTTTTTTGGCTATTTTACCATAATTTTGCCAATGATTTTTGACAAATATTCAGCAATCACACATTCTGAGCAAGTTTTTTGGTCATCACCGGACATTGATAAAAGTTTTGTAATTTTAAATGTTTTTTAGTATAGTTTTGCTGCATGTACAGTAGGGTGATTATTTTGCCTCAAAATTTTTATTTTGTTTTTACCTGTGTTCTAAAGGTGTTAATTTTATAGAAAACCTTTTCTGTGAAGTATTTTTGAAAACAACCAATTTCTAGGGGGTCCTCCGGGAGAATTTCATAAGCCATTGTGACAATAAACAAAAACTCATTAACTTCTTAATCGATCACGTTAGAAACTACATTTTGAGCTCCATACCCACTAATTCAAACCTGAGGATGCTTTTGGAATAGATTAAATTGTGATCAAATTTAAGCTTACCTTAATTCTGGCATAATTTCACCACAGAGCACCTAAATTACTGTATGGCGATTATTTTTCATATATTATAATATTCTACAGTAAATGTGGTACCAAAACAATTTTTAGGTGTAATTTTTAGTACGAGATGACAATGGTAAAATTTAAAAAGTCTTATTACTTTCTTGTAAAGTAATTTTATTAACTGTGAATCTAGTTACAGTAATTTGGTAACATGGTTGTGTGGTAGCCAAGGATGGCAGTATGGTACATTCAGAATTTGCATACTGGTACTACGTACCTTGAACCGTACCAGCGTACCGTGCTTCAGTTCAATTTTGAAGCATATCGTACCAACGTACCATACCCATACCATTACAAAAAAGGTGTACAGTACCAGCAAACCTTACTTCTTAGCAAAAATTGAGGCATACCGCTCTTACGTGCTGTACCGCCATCCTTGCTTTTAACTACTTGCAACTTTAACGGACTTTGAAATTACTAGCCTACAAATCAGCGATCTCAATTCACACATTTAGCATCAGCTTCAGCTGACTGTGGCCTCTTCATACAAAAAGCTGGCACAATGTGCGAAAAGTTTGGGCTTTTAAAACCACTATGTATTTAGCTAATGTGTCGCAGTTGTTTTAGTTTAAATTTTTCTTGAATATATGACATGCCATGATAGTCTTAAGCTCCTAGCATCTATAGGCAATAGTTATGACATCACAATTGGCCATACTTGTAACTGTGACATCATAATGCACTTGTAACGACAAATTAAGAGGCTATAATGATTACCTGAGAATAGCTTAGACCAGTGTTCCCTCTAACTTTATGCTAATCGACGAGTGCCCAAATTTTCTTGAAATAATTGTGCCCAAACCTCTAGAAAGACGTATATGTGCCCGAATTTTCACACCAATCCAGTATTAAAGTATACCAAATGTCATATTTCCACTAATTTGTTGAGTTTTGTAAAGCTATGTTGACCATTTTGCCCAAAATTATTTGCCCTTGCTCCAACAAATCGCTGATTGGCTGAAAAAAATTGGCCCATTGGGAACACTGGCCTAGACTATGTGCACACTGGGCACGATCACACGAATTTTCATTGACGGCCGCATGTTGCACATAAAACGTTTAGTAGGGAAATGGAAACAGCATACCAACATACTGTACTCGTACCATTACAAAAAAGGCATACCGTATCAACGTACTATACTTATACCACTACAAAAAAGGCGTACCGTACTTCTTAGCAAAAATTGAGGCGTACCGTACCTACGTACCATACTGCCATCCTTGGTGGTAGCCTCTTCAGTCTTCATACTATTTTATAAGTTATTGAAAGCATAAAAAGATCACTGCAGGCTATGTAACAGATTACTGGTAAACTTTTGTACAAATACAGTACTGGTACTTCTATTTTGAGTTAACAAACCTAGTTCAAGCTAAATTGGGTGTTGTTATGAATTGTTTCTGTACTAAATTAATTTATTTTAGTCTTTTCGTGCTGGTATGAAATTTCTTTGACAATTGCTTTATTTTTAAGCATTAAAGTAAAAACAAATCAATTTTATGCAACATTTCGTATTTGCTTTTGTCATCATCACATGTTGCATCTGGCATTGTCCCTGTCGACAGAGTTGGCCAGATTTTGTATGATCATTGTCTTTACCACGTTTTGCCTCGTATTTGTCTTCGTCAAAACAACGTAAATATGTCACAGTGTTTTAATGTAAATAAATGTGTAATGTTTTGTCACATTTTGCTCACTTTAACTTTTGTTTGGTGTTGCAAAGCTGTCTTTTTTTCCAAGTTCTAAAACTTGATAGTTTCTCTCTTTGTAAGGTTGCATGCAACATAGCATATGACAATGAGCTATTTAGTCACTTTCAAATTTATCAAGATCTGAAGGATGTAATTGAAATGAGAAAGTTTCTAGAAATTGCAAGCGAAACTTTAATATAGGTGGTGATCTTGAGTGTTTTACTTTTGGTTGTTGTTAATGCGTTATATAATATATGCTACAAAAATAGTTGCACTTTAAAGCAAAACTAGTCTTTTGTAATACTTGCCAAACTATAAAACTGCATCTATACATAAAATATCAAAACTAAACTTATTTTGTTTAGTGGTCTTTGCCTCCATTCATGCTGATGTTGATACTTTGATAAATAAGTTATTAAAGTCAATATTAATGGCCCTACCAAACAACACAAAAAAAAAACTTTATGGTGCCGATTTCTGATTTGGTAGCTCACACTAACAAAATTTTCTTTGTTAATAAATTCAAGTTAGGAAATGATTTATAAAAGGTAACAGCATTCTCATCCCAACCTCAACTCAGTTGTTCCGAAATAGTTGCATCAAGGTTGGGTTTGATAAAGCACTCTTAAAAAAATTTAACCAATTTAATTTAAGATAAATTTTTATGTTTTGAAAAGTTATCCTAACTTCCTTTTAAAAATATCGATTTCTAAGCAGATGCCAGTTAAAGAATAGATGTTAATGCCTTAAAAATTCTAGTAGCTGTGCTGATGAGCTCAAAATGGAGTAAAACTCAACAGCCCATAAATTTTCTTAAAATTGTTTTAAAAACGCAATGCATTGCATGAAAATAGTCCTAGAGATGAGACTCAAAATATTCAGTATTCACACATGCTGGGTAAACCTCAAGTTGAAGCAACTTTAGATGCCTACCTACGAAACTCAACAAGCTAACATCTATTTGAAAAATCAGCCCAAAACATGCATATTGGAATGACATCAATAGGGTTGTATAATGCTTAAGATTTGTTTGAGGCATGTTTTGGATGATATGTTAGTTTAATAAAATTCAATTGATAATGCCCCATTAGGGTGAAATCAGTTTTAGGTAGTTTGTTACATATTTCAGTAGTATATTAACAGTGATCGATTTCATTACGTGCTTGATAAGCTGATGGCTGTAATATTTTTCATTTTTAAAGACAACATCCTTAGCTAATGCAGCTAAAGCCCAAAAAAACATGCTCAGTTTAAAGGAACAAATTACATTTGTGTTATCTTACTCTCAAGACTGATTCAAAGAGAAAATGTAACTATTGCAAAAAAAAAATCTTTTTAGTGTGAATGCTTATGGGGTAATACTGGTGATAGAATTAAGCATTTGATAGTTTTATGTGTTGTTAGGCAATAAGTAATAGAATTCTATTTAAATACAACCCCTGATGATCTTTTCATAGGTGAAACAGTTTTAGATAGATTTTAAAATTTAAAGTGGTATATGTTTACTGTTAGAACTACCAAATATCCCTGCATATAAGTTGACTGAAGAAAAACAGCCCTAAAATGGTGATTTGGTAAAATCCGCATATAAGCCGACCCCACAAATCGTAACACGATGTACGCACCCTACCACAGCAAAAGGTTGCAAGATATAATAAATGAAAATGATAACCATTATTTTTATATGTATGACCAACCAATCACAGCTTGGTATTATCATGTGATTGAAAAAACCAATAGCGGAACAGCATGCGCTCTTATTGCGAGAGAAAAGAACAGAAAAAAGGCGAATTGCACGGGTATCGTTGCATTTAGCATGGTTTGAGTTGTAGTTGCTGCAATTAAGTTAGCATAATCTCATTTCGCTTGAGTGCGATTGAAGTTATGCGCATATAAGCCGACTCCTTGGTTTGGCAACTTTTTTTTGGAGTTCTAAATTCGGCTTATATACGGGGATATACGGTACTTCAATAGTTCACAGACATTATGTCTGACAATCCTAGATTCTTTGTCTAAGAACATCTTAATACAGTCTCCACGTTTGTAGTGGGTAATAATTTCAACTGTGAGTGATGCAAGGGATGCGGAGTAGGGTGCTTATTTTGCCTCAAAACTTTTTATTTTACTTTTCACCTGTGTTCTAAAGGTGCAGTTTGTATGAAAAACCTTTTTTAAGAAATATTTTTGAAAACAACCAATTTCTAGAGGGTCCTCCGACAAAATTTCATGAACCGTGGTGAAAATAAACAAAAACGTCTATAACTTCTTCATCGTTCGAGCTGGAAACTTTATTTTGGGCTGTATACCCACTAATTCAAACCTGAGGATGCTTTTGGAGTACAGTAACCTACTGCTTAAATTCACACCCATTTAAGTTCGCATCCCTGTTTAGTTCGCACAAAATTTTCGCAAATTTTAGATTCAAGTTTTAAAAAAAAATTTAATGCAAGTAATTTAGTGTTCACCTTTCAAACATGTCATGAAGCGTTAGTTGATCCATAATAGAACCTCTTGTGTATTTTACTTTCCCAATTACCTGTCGCAATTTTCACTGAAAGTCTTCAAAAGAATTTTTCAGCTTGCTATATTCATCTTTTACTTGAACTTGCACCTCTGGACTTAACAATGATCTTTTACTTCAAGGACTTTTTCGTGCATGTTTTCAAACCCACAAGAAATTGACATAGTCTTGTTTGGTTCCGGAAATGGCATGCAAGCTGCGACGATTGTTTGATTACTCTCATCTTCTGCATTTTCTGGTGTTATTTGCATTGTTTCCAGTACCTCATTTACATCATCCATAATAACTTTTCATTGTTTTCGTCATCAATAAGCATGTAGCGCATTCGTCTATTAATGCTTTAAAGCTGTTGCGTTCTTGGATAAGATGCTTTGCAATGATTATCTCTGCTTGGTGGCTTTGAACCAGCAGCAGAATTAGGGAATGACTAAAAGGCAAAAAAGTAGAAAAGGCGGAAAAGTAGGAAAAAGCGGTTAAGGTTAGTGCTAACCCTATCCTAATCCCAACTCTAACTGTCTTTTAGCGCAATTTCCTCCTTTTCCTAAAGCGGAAAAGTAGGGAATGGCAGAAATCGAGTTTAAGGGGAGTTAGGATTAGGGTTAGGTTAGGATCAGCCCTAATCCTAACCGCCTTTTTGTCCGCAAAACTAAGTAGGAAGAAGTAAACCAGAAAGCTTGAAAAATGGTCAACTCCTAAGCGGGTGTGGATTCGTCCAAAGCATATCGCACCGTCGCTTTCTCGTGACAGGAGGATGAAGATGCATCAATCAATCAATGCATTAAAGCTATGCAAGAAATCAGCCACAATATCAAATTTCTCATCCACTCCACTTCGCAACGTTACTAACTAAGACTTGTACAGTTGAACGCATTCTTAATTGTTGCATCCGAAATGGAATCCCAGGCAAGCTCAGTGGATTGATCTGCATTTAGCAAATGGACAGGGTTGCCGTAAGCGACACCAGCTGCACCCCAAGGTAGCCTATTTGCTTGCTCTTTTTTGTGAGCCTTCAACTTGTTACCACGTTCGTAAAAACCAAAACATTATTAAGAAATAAATATTTCTTCATTGCTGCAATAATTTCCATATCAAACGGCTGTTTCCAGCTAGTAAAGCTTGGTGAAAGAACACCTCTGTAATGTTACCTCTTTCAAAAGCGGAAAAATGGCCTGAAGCATAGTCCAACAGACTGTAGAAGAATTGGTCAGCTGGACGTCCTGTTCTTTTTTTTTACCTCAGGACAGAACACATCATCAAGCTATGTGGTAATGCACTGACACACATGGTGCTTACAAAAAAAAACATTCAATTAGCAACTCCCGATCTGAACATAAATTGCTAAGTTTGCAAAAGCTGCTTAGATTCAAGATGCAAACTTAAGCGGTAGGTTACTGTAAATTAAATTGTGATCAAATTTAAGCTTACTTTGACTCTGACATAATTTCACCACAGAGCACCAAAATTACTATATTGCGGCAATTTTTCATATTATATAAATACAGTACTTTAAAGTAATATGTTACCAAATCAGTTTTTAGGTAAAATTTTCAGCATAAAAAGGCGAAGTTTTATTCCTTTCTTATAATGCAACTTTATTAACTTTGTATCTAGTTATAGTGCTTTGGCTACATGGCTGTGCGGTAGCTTCTTCATTAGGCCGTACCAAATTTTGGTGACTTTCTTCAATTTCTTAGGAACTCTCCCAAAAGTTGTGGTTCAACCACCAGTTCAGTTTACCACCAAAATTTTTTGATTAAATTTTTGTTTCACGTCTCCTCAAAATGCGTTTCCTTGGCAATGTAACAAAAATCGAAAAAATGGCCATAACTTCGCAACTGCTCATGCTAGATGCAAATTTTTTTTTCTAAAGATGCAAAATACCCAAGTTCCTATCTGTTCTCAATACATTATATCAGTCTAATTGCTCAATTTTTCAAGTAAAATCAAGAAAACCTGTTTTTTATTAATTATATTGAATTTTCTGTGATATATCTCACTGCATGGAAGTGTTATGGAATTCGTGTAGTAATTATATGGTAACTTTCGACCAGCTATACTGTCATTAAAGAATAATTGTTGTATTGCAGCATGTTAATTGATTCTCACGGTGTTCACTGATAGAATTGCTAGTACTGTAAGTGTTGAAAAGCCAAAAATCATTACAACAGAATTTAATGTATCAACTTATTTATAATCACTGACTGTATTCTTGTTATTTTCACATCTTAATTCTTTGTGATTGTTCTAAACAGGCATTGTATTTTGGCTCTGTATAATACCATGCTTATAATGCCTAAGTTTTGCAATTACTAAATAGGTTTAGTATAGTATGCTCCCAAGCCAGCACACTATCGATAGACATCATGCTACTACTTAGGAAAACAACTTAATTCTCTTCACTTAAAAAATGTTCTAAATTTCAATAAGATTTGGCTGCTTTCTGCCCAAAAAACAAACAAAATAAAGCAGCATGTGCTGCTGAGAAGTGTGCTTTCAAAGTGAAAAATTGATGGATTAAAATTGATGTTGACTTGGCATCACATGATACAAACCATGCTTTACTAAGATTTTTGGAAAACCAGGCTAATTAGAGAGTCAAAACAACTGTTTCTGGAAAGCTGTAAACATATATATTGTGCTGCATCTGCAAAGTTTAAAGTAAAAGCAATGTGTATCAAGTAACTTGACATTAGTAGAAGATTTTTGGTGCTTACAGTATTAGAAGCCTAAAAAGACATCATCACGAAAAGGATGTGAAAACTAGAAACTTTTTGAAAAGATTAGTTTAGGAATAAAGAGTAGAAAAAAAATGAATGTTTAACAGCAAAAAAAATCTGACGTCAAAAGTATAAATACTAGGAATAAAACTAACATTGCTATCAGTAGTTAAAAAATGAAGAAAAGTTTGAATTGAAATGTCCAAGTCAGCAAGCATTCAAGAGCAGAACATATAGCTTCAGTAAAATTAGTGGTTGCTTAATAATGTAACGATTAAAGAGTAGATTGCTGTTAAACTTGCTTCTGGATACAGCATTGAGACTTTCTTTTGTTTTTGTTTTACTGCATTGCATTGGAATTGTAAATGCTACAAGATATGCAGCACATCATCAAGAGTGTTGAACATGAGTCAATTACCCTTTATTCCAATAATACCTCAATCACATACACAATAAGCTGACTTCATTTTCATCACAAAGCAAGTACTAAAACCCTTAATGATTTTGGATTAATTGCATGATGTTTATCAAGCTCATTTAAACGATTTTTAGATATATCCCAATGCACAGGGTGGGTTATAAGTTGTGTAATGCGCACCAAAAAATATGCGGCGAATGATGAGAAGCACTGTAAAATCAACAGGGTAAGATATCTTTTCCTTTTCTTGGGCATAGGATACATGTTCCTTTATAGAACAATGAAACATTGTTTGCATTTATCAGTTCAATTAACTTATTGCCACGAATAATAATTTTGAATGCCTTAGATATAATTATTTGCTGTATTTTAACATGTACGTGACTGATTTACTACTTTTGCCGCCTTTTTTGATTTAGAATATTCGAGATAATTCGTTTCTAGTATATTCTGCTAGTTTTTGCAGTTATCGATTGTTTGGGTTGTTTACGACTTCTCAATTGCTGTATTTAGACTTGAAGTTTGTGACGTCATAATTTTGTTATCGTAGCTCATGTAGTTTTTTCTATTGTGACGTGTCATGGATATTCAATAGCTTTTGTTGAAGTATAAATAGGCGGGTCGTATTTCATTCTATTATTTTGATATTCTAAGAGTGGGTAATCTTAGATATTAGTTTCGTAGGCAATTTTGCCGAGTTTGTGTATTTGTGGTTGGCTTGTGTAGCCAAATAGTGGGTGATCTGAACCTGGTCGATCATGATAGTGTGTAGTAGTGACCTGAGCCTGGTTGGTCGCGGTTAAGTCTTTTGCCATCTGAATCTGGTCAATCGTAAGAAGTGTTAGTGGAGCGATTTTGCTCAGTGAGAGTGGTTTTGTATTTCAATCTTAAATAGAAGTTTTTAATTTAGGGTTGGTGTGCTGCTTTCTGAGATTCAAGAGACTAAAGAAACTATCAACTGCCATTCTCGAATTGTCTATTGACATCTTAGTCGTTCTCTAGTTTCAGTCAACTTGGACGATTCTAGAGATTAAAGGTTGTACTCTAGCCAAGTATCAACGATTGCGACACTTATCAGGATTGCTTTAAATGTTTTGGTGCATTATTTGTCTGTAGTAACCTAGAGTTCTGATTTACTTGCATTTCTGAAACAACAATCCAGTGCATGGCATGCCCTAGGTGATGCCAAAATTTTTTGATTAAACCCTAATATACAGTAGTGTAAGTCAAAATCATAGTTTGAACACCATCCCTTTACTTTAAAAGCAGTCTTTACAGCAGCACCTGTTGCTTTTGCTTAGTGTTTTTATTTCTTAATGAAGTTTAGCATGCTAACTTTTAAAATTCATGAGCAGTTGAGCTCATCTTTAACTGTAAAGGAATTTGTACTGAGAAATGAGAAATGCAATTCTCTCAAAGTAATTTTTGTTTGTGGGCAGAAAGCAGCCAAATTTTTACTGACATTTTATTATATTCTAAAGTCCGCAGAAATAAAATGTGAAAATAACAGAATACAGCAGTGAATAATAATAAGTCAAACATTACATTTCTGTCATGATTTTACTGCTTTTCAACTCTAGCTAATCTATCAGTAAACACTGTAAGAAGCAATCAACATTTGTTCTAATACAATAATTACTCTAATAACAGGGTAGCAAATAAAAAGTTACTATATATTACCAGAAAAATTCCATAATACCTCTATGCAATGAGATATATCACAGAAAATTCAATATAATTAATAAAAAAACAGGTTTTCTTGATTTTACTTGAAAAATTGAGCAATTAGACTGATATAATGTATTGAGAACAGATAGGAACTTGGGTATTCTGCATCTTTACAAAAAAAAAATTTGCATCTAGCATGAGCGGTTGCGAAGTTATGGCCATTTTTTCGATTTTTGTCATTTTGCTACGAAAACGCATTTTGAGGAGATGTAAAACAAAAATTTAATCAAAAAATTTTAGTGGTAAACCGAACTGGTAGTTGAACCACAACTTTTGGGAGAGTTCCTAAGAAATTGAAGAAAGTCACCAAAATTTGGTACAGCCTACTCTTCATACTGTTTGTTAGTTATCGAAATCATAACACCATGTTAAATAAAAAGATTACTGTAGGCTATGTAGCAGATTATTGGTAAAGTTTTGCACAAATACTTCAATTTTGAGTTAGCAAACCTAGCACAAGCTAAATTGGCTGTCATCTGGAAATGTTTCTGCACTAACTTAATTTATTTCAGTCTTCTACAGCAGGTATGAAATTTTTTGTAGCATGGTTTGACAATTTTAATGACTCTTGGTTACTTTGAAATTTTAGTCACTAGGCATTTTGATTGACCATTACTTTATCTCCAAGCATTAAAGCAAGAACAAGCAAATTTCATGCAACAATTCATATTTGTCTATCAAAACAACGTAAATACCTATGTCAAAATATTTTAGCATAAATAAATGTATAATGTTTTGTCAGATTTCCCTCATTTTAGATTTTACTAGGTAATGCAAATTTCTTCCCAAGTTCTAAAAATTGGTGGTTGCTCTCTTTGATAGGCTGCATGCACCGTAGCATATGACAATGTGCTACTTAACCACTTCCAAATTTATAGATGTCTGAAGGTTGTAATTAAGATATGAAAGTTTCAAGAAATTGCTAGCAAAACTTTAATATAGATGGTGATCTTGAGTGTTTAACTTTTGATGTTGTTAATGTGTTATATAACATATGCTTCAAAAATAGTTGCACTTTAAAGCAAAACTAGTGGCATGCAATACTTATTACTTACCAAACTATAAAATTGCATTTACTTGTCAGATATCAAAATTAAAGTGCTTTCGTTTAGTGGTGTTTGCTTCCTTTCATTTTTGCTGATGTTGATACTTTGATAGATACAGGTTAGGGTGTTGCAGTTGCCCAGACCTCTTCGAATTTTTTTCTACCTTCTTCAAAATAGAAGGTTGCCAAAGAAAATCAAGAATACAAAGTTTGAGAAAAGAAAATTGAGGTTTAGGGGTCGCACAGAGACCTCTTTACCAAGGACTTGGTATTTGTTTTATTTTGTGCCGCTAGATGGTGCTATGTGAAATTTTTGTTCCTGATGAGTCATTGCAAAACTGAACATTAACTTTTGGTCTTATACATTCATGAAAACTTCACTACAAATTCTAAAATTGTTTACAATTATGTTTTTTGTTTGTTTTTTTCAGAATTAATAGTGGTCAAAATTGATCACGTTTCTGTACTTGGAAATGATAACAAAAACACTATTTGAGTTAGACCTACAGTATCTGTTTTGGCTGGCTGTGTAAGAGTAAAGCATAGCCTACAATGATACTTTATTAAAAAATGATGGTGCAGGCAATGCTTTTAAGCCTTGTTATTGAAATCTATTAAACTGCTGTTCTAACTTAACCATAGTTACAGCAGCAGTTTACTAAAACCGTATTTGTTATGTTTTGCTGTGTAAAATAGAGAGTATAGTGCAATCTACTTAGTATAAGCTCTATAAAACATGGACTAGATTTACTAGCAATGTTGCATTACTAGACCTGTAAATTCTTGCAGTTGGCTGCCAGAAACTATTTCTAAAACTGATGACAATACTATCAAAAGTACATGTTTTCCCATCACGAAGCTCGAATTCCAACAATTCGTTAATTAAAAATTATCAAGAACGTAAAGAACCTGGTAGATAAAATAAAAACTTTGTACAAATGCAACTTTAACACAGTGACTGCCATGCATATTTTGGAAAAATTTCCCACGGGGCCAAATGTTAAAAAGTGGTAGTTAAAGCTAGTATTACCTCAAAATCACGTTTTAGCGCAACTAGGGTTTATTGGGAGACATTTTGAGTTAATTATTTTAATTTTTTTGTCAATTAAATATGACTGACGTGGCCACGAACGAAATTATACGTCAGTCATTTATGACTGACGCGGCACCAAGCATTGCTTACAATGCACTATACTGTCTTATAAAGTCATTATATGGTTAATTAATTTAAAAACTAGCATAGTTTATTGTTGTTGATTCAGTATACATTGATTTCTGGTTAAACGCTTTTCTTCGATTTTTTGAAGTCGCAAAATTCCAAGGAAAAAAGGCTCTCACATATACCTGAGCAAAGACAAGAATTTATACTTTCTTTTATCATTATCAAAATTTATCATTATCAGAATCCTCTCCATCTTATTCCAGCTCAAGGTCATATAGAACATCTGTCGATGACTCTCCATCGTTTTGTTCTTCATCATAACTCGATTCCTCATCAGAAATTACGGTAAATGCAGCTGCGAATCACCATCTACTAGAGAGTCATCTAAATCACTAAATCTCGAAAATCACTACACTTGCTTTCATCATCGTCAGAACTGTGCGACTGCAAATTAATATCATTCTCACATAAACTTAGTAATGAAAACCTCCATTCCTCCAAATTATTCTTCAATAGATGATTTTCGCTTATTGGTTGATGACAAGATGATTGATCACATTGTTTGTGAAACAAATAAATATGCTGATCAAGAAAAAGATGAACCAAAAGATGATCTTAAGCTAAGCTTAGGTGCGGCGAGATGATTGCCTAAGAATGTCAAGACGGTATTGTTGCACTGAAATGAAGAGATACACGAGAAGTTCGAATTTTCTCAACCAAGCATGCATCCATTATAGCACCAGTACGTTCAACACATTCACATCAATCTACACCCACACAACGATTCACATTCTCACAACCGAATACATTTTCACAGGATTCAACCCAGGAGTTATCTACATCTGCACAGCCAACCACAACCACACAGCTACCTACATCTACACAACCATCTTCAAGTCACAGCATGCAAGCATCACCAGATGACAATACTTGAAGTGCTAAGCAACAAAGCCATCGAAGAGCAACAGAAAAGCCCATAGTGAGTTTGGCCTACAACAAAAGCAAATTCAGTGAAGATAAGTCTGACCAAATGGCATCATATGCAATGTCTTTGAGAAAAGGATTAAGATGGTATATCAAGCTTATCGTTGAAATTCTTTTAGCGGTCGCTGTAGCAAACGCTTGCATTTTGTGTAGGAAAGCATCTCAGAAAACAATAAAAATTCGCAGCTTCAGAAAAGAATTGACTGATTCTTTGTTGAAGCTAAGTAGCAATAACAGCTAGCACCTGATATCTCCTTCTATGAGACTGAGTGCAACACATAACCTCATAATGCGAGTCAAAGCTGCTAGAAAACCAAGACGACATTGTAGTTTTTGCGACAAGAATTTCAAAGACGAGAAATGTCGCGCAGTGGCTCGAAAAACTGTCAAACATACAAACACTTACAGTGACAGATGTACTGGTTAACCACAAGCGTGTCCCCTACGTATCAGTAGCGATTTTTGATGCTTAGTGTTATCTTGAAAGTATTTTGAACAATTGGTTACCTTTTTCAGTTTTTTCACTTTGCTTCTTTGACTGTTATTAGAAAAATCAGAAAATGATCGTCTCAGTGAAAAAAAATTTTTTTTCAAAAAAGTCCAAAAAAAAAAATTTTGCTAATTTTTTAGAACCAAGCATAGTAGAATGTTCACAAGAGGCCACGCTTTAAACTACTCATTGGATTTGCCAGTAGCGTCAGTCATTAGTATCTGACGTGATCAAGAATGAAATTTTCGGTGTCAGGCATTTATGACTGACGTGGCCGTAACAGCTACACTACTGTCAGGCATATATGACTGACATGGCAGTCAATGTGTTAACAGAACAAACAGTAGAAAAGCGAACAAAACCATTGAAAACTTCACAAAAAATTCTCTCTCTCTTCATTGTCCTCTTTCCCTTTGACCAAACTTACCAAAACTTTACCACTAATTGCCTTAAGCTGCACTGTTCAAACTCGCTTTATCACTTCTTCTTTTTTCTTCATTGCCCGCTTTTCTGTGAGGGTTGCCGGGACAGCTGCTCCAGATTAAGCCGCCACACTTCACGGTCTTCGATCACCTCCTCCATTTTGCATGCGTGAAGTCCCAAGCAATTCCACCAAAGATCCTCAATGTAATATTGATTTATCTACAGTAGTTCTAGGTCGTCCAACTGTTTTTTTTTCCATTTGTTTTGGCAAGTAAAGCTTGTTTGGAACTTTTCCTGAGGGCTTCTGCTGACATGACCAAACCATCTAAGCTGAGATTTTTCAATCTGAAGAAGTAGCGGCTTTAGAGATTTTCGAATTTCAAGAGATGTGCACCTTGTCAGTAATGTAACTCCTTTGATTTCTTGGAGAAACCTCATTTCAGACGCTTGCATTTGCGATCGCACCCTTTCATTCATTACCAAATTTTCATAACAATACAGAGATACAACGAGTGAGAAGGGACAAAGGCTGTTTCAAAAATTGAGAGCTTTGCTTTTTTTTTTCCACAATTCTCGTCTCACAACAACTGTATAGTGCAAAGTTCTCACTATTGCAATTACCTTGCCAATTTGAATATCCAGTTCTTTGTCTTCATTAATGCATTCATTTACCTGCTTTTTTACATAGTGTTATTGCTCATTCTTGTGACACGTGATTACGTCATTTGTTGATTGCTTTGTTTCCATTTGCATTTTAACTCATTTTAGACCTTTTAGCCCTGATAAAAGCAGTTAGTTTACTGTTGAAACGTTGGCTGTTTTTGAGTTTTCTATCTTTGAAATTAGCCTTGACGCCAGCAGAACAATAAAATACACATCCAGATAATTATTAGAAAAATTCGCCCTCTATGTGTTCGACTGAATGCTCATGACCTTAACTCAAATTTAATGGTTTGATTTTGAAGTGTAATCTATGTACAGTAAAACTATACCAATAAAATATTTAAAATTGCAAAAGTCTATCATTGTCTAGTGATGACCAAAAAACTTAATCAGAATGTGATTGTTGAATATTGGTCACAAACCATCTGCAAACTTATGGTAAAAGGGCCAAAAAAGCTTTTTTGCTAATAACTTTTTTTCTGAACAAAATAGAGCAAACATTCCTTTTAGAGCAGATATAAATATCTAAAGTACAACTCGATCCCAAGATAAAGTTTCAAGATTGTAGCACAACTAGATCACAAGATACGACAATTTTACGAAAAAATGGGGTCGATTACCATAGAAACAGCTGTTCGACAAAAAGACATCAATTTTTTGAAAAAAAATTTTCATATTTTTTGTTTGGTTGGCCAGCTACAACTTTCTGGAGAGTTTAAGAAATGTCAGACAAAAACTAATTTTTGACCCAGTTTACTAAACAGTAGGCTACACCACACAAATTAGTATATATTACGAGTTTCTCTGTTGACATTCGAGCATTAATTGAGATAAATGTGAAGCCTTCAGCCCTCCACTATAGCTTGACAAGAATCAACAAGCTATTTTGCTGTTTCGAGGCCAAAGCAACTTAGAAATTATTGATTAAAAATGCATGTATCTTGAAAATTACAAGTAAGTTTTATTGGCACAAAAATAACAATTATTTGAAAAGCAGCCATTACACGAATTGATATATATTAATAGAGGATGATTTTTATTAATAGCATATTATAAACATCGTCACCCATGTCTTTCTAATAGCTAAAGCCACATACTGTAAGTAATTACTCTAAGTATCTCTGATCAGCTATGCCGCACACATGAAGTTGGCAAGCTGCACTTAATTGATTTGATTGTCGCAAGATTTATAATCAGTAACACATATTAAACAATCCACTAGTAAAAACTGCTTAATCTGCCAATGTGCAAATAGAAAAAAATGAAAAATAAACAAATAATAAGCCAATGGATGTTTAAAAAGTTAGTGGCTAATGTTAATTGTTAGGCAGAGGCTGCTGTTATGTTACGGTACATAAGAATATGAAAATTGCTGTTCTAGCCCTAACGTAACCCTAAACCTAACCCAAACTTTAACCCCAGCTCTAATCCTAACGTTAATCTTAACCCAAATTCAAAATCTAAACCAAACCCTAATGATAATTTAAAAAATACCGCTAAGAAAGAGTAAATGAGCAAATGAGCGTTCACTCTTTGCTCTCCTATTCTCTTTATGGGCGCAACGTAATGTAACACTAGCCAGTAGCCACTTCCTAATTGTTATGCTACATAATCCTTGCAAAGAAAATAAGCAAGCAAAGAGTAAGGCACTCAACAGCTCATTTACTTTTTCAGTTTTGTAACTTACGTTAGACTGAGTTTGAGTTAGGATAAAGGTAGAAGTTAAGTTTTCAGTTTGTGCTAGGTTAAAGTTTTGGGGCTAGGACAATGATTTTCTTATTCTTTCATAATGTCACAGCAACCTCTGCTGTTTTTTAAATATAATCCAATAAAATGACAAATAACTGAAATAAAATACACCGGTACCTCGCAAACTGCTAATGTAATAATCATCTTTCTGGTGGGAGCATATTTGTGTCACTACGTCAGGAATAATCAAAGGCATATCAGAGACTTTTCCATGTACTGTTAATATTTAATTAAATTCTTTATTCAGTCTGTCAGTATCATAGCCTAAGTGTTAGGTGCAAATCCTATTCAGGTTTATTTCTAATTTTCTGCTGATACAGTAAGCAGTTAAGTAGGTAGGTAAGATAACCACTGGTAATAAGCTAAGATACCAAACACTGTAGGCCAGTACAGTTTGGTGTGGTAATTTGGGACAAAATTCCAGTTTTCGAATTCTACTTACCATCTAGCACTTCTAAACATGATTAATCATCTTTTTTTATACATTCGGATATCCAATTTATATTTGGCAATGCCTTGGCACAGTATACGAGGGGTGTTTGAAAAGTAATGAAACTGGGTCTATGAATGTTTTATTTGACAAGTAAACTTTACACCATGTCTCCTTCAAAAGGTTCGAATGCACTTTTTTAATCTTCTCTGCCATACTTCCATGCACTCCTGAAAGAGTTCCTCTGGGATCACTAGGAGATCTCTTGTCACTACTGTTTTAATGGCTTCTGAATCTTGAAAACGAGTTCCTTTGACGACTTCCTTGAGTTTGGGAAACAAAAAGAAGTCACAAGGGACTAGATCTGGAGAGTAGGATGGTTGCTCCAGTACAGCAATACAAGGTCTGTTGAAAAAGTTCGTAGACTAAAGTCATAACACAAAATGTACTTTCTACAGCAGTTACAGGTCTGGGTCTCCTTCAAAGTACTCTCCTTCCCAACGCACACACTTATCCCAGCGGTGTTTCCACTTGCGGAAGCAGTCTAGGTACGCTTCTTTTTTAATGCCATTGAGCTCCTATGTCGCATTTGCCTTAATCTCTGGAATGGTCTCAAATCTTCTTCCTTTCAAAGATCTTTTGAGCATGAGGAACAAAAAGAAATCACATGGAGCAAGGTCAGGTGAGTAAGGGGGGTGGGGAAGAACAGTGATGGAATGTTTGGCCAAAAACTCGCGAGTTCTGAGGGCTGAATGGGCTGGAGCGTTGTCATGATGGAAAAACCAGTCACCACTCCTCCACAATTCTGGCCTTTTCCGTCGGATGGCATCCCTCAGACGTTTCAAAACTTCAATGTAGTAGGTCTGGTTCACAGTGGAGCCTTCAGGAAGGTACTCGTGGTCAGCGTTCCCACTAAGCTGATTTTTTTCAGCGAATCGGCGATCGTTAGAGCAAGGGCAAATAATTTTCGGCAGTATTGAAAACATACCTTTAGAAAATTCGACAAATTTGTGGAAATATGACATTTGGTATGCTTTAATACTGAATTGGTTCGAAATTTAGGGCACATAAACGTCTTTTTAGAGCTTTGGGCACAATTGTTTCAAGAAAATTTGGGCACTCGCCGATTAGCCATAAAGTTAGAGGGAACACAGCTCGTGGTGGACAACTCGACTAGCATCAAAAAAACTGTGAGCAGCACCTGGATTTTGGATCGAACTTGGCAAGCTTTTTTGGGTCTGGGGGATGTTTTGCTCGTCCACTGTGAAGATTGGACCTTTGTTTCCACGTCATAACCATAAACCCATGACTCATCACCAGTTATGATCATTAAACAAGAATTCTTTATCATTTTCTGAGTGATCAAGCAAATCCTGACAGACTTGAACACGATGAGCTTGTTGATCACTTGTCATCAGACGTGGCACAAATTTTGCAGTAACGCGATGCATCTTTAATTCTTCCGTCAAAATGTGGTTATAAGAGCCTACCGAGATCCCACATTCTTCAGCAAGCTCTCTTACAGTCAGACGTCGATTCGCTTGCACCAGAGTGTTGATTTCATCAATGTGTGGGTCATCAGTTGATGTGGAAGGACATCCAAAACGCTCATCATCTTCAATAGACAGCCGACCATTCTTGAAACGTTTATGCCACCTGAAACATGTCGCTCGCTTCATGGCAACATCACCGTAAGCCATGTTAAGCATGGCAAACGTTTCTGTAGTAGATTTTTCCAGCTTGACACAAAATTTCACAGCAAATCGTTGCTCTTTCAAGTTATTCATTTTGAAACAAAATTTGTAAAACTTAAAATCCGACGAACTAAAAAACTACCCTTAACTTAACTGAACATAACCAGCACTAAAATCAAGATATCTACAATCAGAAAATGGCATCATAATCAGCTGATCTCTGTGAACCTAGCAACACCAAGCAAATGCACCTGGAACAAATGAGAGCTGCGCAGTTCAAACAGTCTACAAACTTTTTGCCTCATACTATTTTAGGTAAGAGACTCCCGCATTCCCAAGGCATTATGAGCTGGAGCATTGTCATGATGAAGCAGCCTAACCTCGTTTTCCACCGTTCTCTTCTTTTCTCCCTCAATGAGTGCATCAGACGTCGCAAGATGTTTTTGTAGACGTGCTGATTAATAGTTTGGCCTAGTGGCAAAAATTCTGCATGGACAATTCCATGGACATCAAAAAAAAAGCGATCAGCATCGCTTTGGTTTTGGACTTGAACACCCTCGCCTTTTCGGGTCGTGGTGACAAAGCGCTATTCCATTCAAGGCTCTGCCGTTTGGTGAGTAGATCGTACTCGAAGATCCATGACTTATCGCGAGTAACAACTCTTTTTGACAAGTTGGGTTCAGTTTCGAGTTGCTCTAAAATGTCTTGACACGTTTGCACACGCTGCTCCTTTTGTCCTTCATTCAGCAACCTTGGTGCCATTTTGCACAGATCTTCCGTAATGATCCTCCATACCCTCCCACTATTCATACCCAGCTCAAGTGCTATCATTCTAACTGCAAGACTGCGATCGCTCTGCACCTTTTGTTTCCCACGCTCAACATTTTCATCTGTACTGCTTGTGGATGGCCTCCTACTCCTGTGATCATCTTCCACCTCCTCTCTTCCCTCTTTGAGCCTCCTGTGCCACTCAAAAAGACGAGTTCTTGACATTGTGTCATCACTATAGACTTCTTGAAGCAACTTTAGTGCTTCAGTTGGAGGTTTTTCAAGACGAACAAGAAATTTCAGGTTGATTCGTTGTTCCATGCTCATCCTTCGCACCCAAGAAAAAAAAAGCCAAAAATTCCTAATTTTATCAAATTTTCACCAAACGGTCACAAAGAAAGTGCCATGACAGAAAAACGTGCAAAGAATGAAGTTGTCACAGAAAGCTGAAATTTGGTTTTCAAAATTATTAGACATTGTGACATCATAGAAAGCAATGCTTTTTTCTCTGCAATAAAAGTTGTTCATGCAGCGTGCACAGTCCCGTTACTTTTCAAACGCACCTCGTAAATATCATGCAGTAGGTTCACTCCAAGCAAAAACCATTGAACTAATGAGTGTCCGCATTTCTTGAGAGCCAAGCAAAACTTTGGAGTCAAAGTGACATCATAACAGTGATATTATGAGCATATTTGAGGTATGCTAAATGATAGCAATTGTTCTGAAATTTTATGAATTTTGTCTCCACATTTACGGAATAAAGTCCCTCCTCTTTTTTCACAGCCCTAGATATTGAAGGGCACCACCTTTCACAACTGTCATGGAGCCTACTCCTGACCATAACACAGCTTTGGTTGTGCTTTTAGGATTGACATGAAATTGGTACCAATAAATTCGTTTCAGCTTGGGCTTTGATTTGCTCCATTTGTTACAACCCTAGTGTATAACATCACAAAGTCACAAACGTAAATATAACCCAATATTCGAACTTTTGTTCTTTCTGCAACTTTAGTTATGGGGGATTTTGCTTACGTTTGACACCCAACAGTTTTGTTTTGCTCAAAACTTGCTCTGTATCATCAACTAGCTTTCATGAAATTTTTGTTTTAATTGCTGAACGATTTACGAAAATATCATTAATTATTTGCATGACATGGTCAAGTTATAATGCTAAATGCAGCATTTCATAATCTTTGTGCTTTAACTGCTACACTTAATTGTTACATCATTATTATTAGTCAACAACTTGAACTTGATTGATGTCTTTTGGTTCAAAACAGCATTTTTGGTTTAAAACAGCACTTCAGCTGCATAGAAATAACTCTCCAATTTTAATTATTTTATTTCTCAAGTTTGAAGGTTCCATCGCTTGTATTCTGTTGTTGCGTCTACCAGTTGTTATTGTTTTATTAAATTAAACGAATACTACTATAACCAACTTTAGTGTCAAACATGCATCTCTTACTCAAAGAGTATAATTTCAACCTGGCTGTACAAAAATTGTTTACACACTGTTGTGATATAGCCGCAGTGCTATAAAATAATTTAATTTAATTCTTTCAAATGACTTCCGACATTTGGCAATTTAGTTCTAGCAAATGGCTCTAAAACTGTGCAAAGGTGGTTCAGGTGGTGACATGAAGCTTATTTTTGCCACAGGAACCTTATTTTTGCTCGAAACTGAAGACAAAAGTATGAACATTCCAGCTTCAGCATAAAAACAATAATAATAAAAAACACACGCTGGTACACACTGGCACAGCCAGGGGGTGATTAGGGGGACCAGTCCCCCCCCTTTTGAAAGTGCACAATTTCACAAAAAACATTTGAAAAAGATAAAATGTCAAAAAATTAATTGAAAACGCTCAACTCGAGTGTAATTCTACCCTGAGTTGCAAATAAGTAATAATGTCAAAACTTTTGCCTTTTTCGAAAAAGTTTTTCAAGGTCATTATCTTTAAAAAATTTCAGCCGTTTAGCTTGTACCGGTATTATTTCCGATATATTCCACTTGAAAAAACATTTCCAGCAAAAAAATGGAAGTGAATCATTGCTAACGTAATTGTTAATGTAACAATGGAAATGAGTTACAATCAAAAAATCAATTTTGGTATACATGATTGAAAAAGTTATCTATTACGTCACATTCATATAACAATCGCGCATAAAAACTTGATTTTATTGAAACAAGAACACTTAGCCTCATTGCCTTTTTGCAACACAGGAATGAAACAAAACCCGGAGAGTCAGAATGCTTGTATAGTCAGTGTTAATATTATAAAAAATCTTACATCATTGCGTACCCCCCTATCACGCTGTCTTGGAATAATAATGTCTCATCAACATACCGCAGAACTTTTGCAGGAGAATGCAAACAAGTCAAAAATCAGCGCAATTTTGCACCAAAAAACGCAATTTATTGTGTTTCAAAACTAATCATTTTTCAAAAAGTAGAATCAGATACCGTGAAAATTTGGGGCAGCTGAGAAACAACGTGTATCAGTCCACGAATTAAATGTCACCATAGTCAAATCGTACTTTGCCCTAATAAATTTCAAAAATATTTTAATTGAAAACATTTTGAAAAAACACTAATCGCCAAAAGAAAGCAAATCTCCTCCCAGAGAATGACTTTCTAACTATCTTTAACGTTGAAATCGATTTTTTGTTATACTGTAATGGGTCCGTTTTACCGATCACGCAAATTTATGGGCATGTCATTTGATTGCATGGATTTTGCTTGTTTTTCATTTTTTTTGCGTTAACACTGAAAAAGGTATCGAACGTAATTGGACTAAACCGCCTTATACAGGCCAACATTTAAACCAACAGCCAATAGAAAACCCATTTGCCTAAAAAACAGTGGAATTAATATAATAATGCTCAAAAACAATTCCAGTCTGAATTTTGGCACTAGTTTTGAGCCTTTCAGACTACTGGAGATGTAGCCATTTAAGGCTAGCCATGAGGAGAGTAGAGAGTTAGCTAGCCTATCGTTCATCTGAGAGATGTAAGGTAAGATTTGCACTTTAATCGGTAAAGATTTCATTTATAGCAATAGTTACATTCGGTAAAAATTTAATTAATAGCTTTAGTTTCATCGGGTAAAGATTTTTCAGTTAAGGTTTACTTATTTTGTTAGCTAGGCTATCACTCTTCTGCAATATGTAAGTTAAGATTTGTACTTTAGTCGGTAAAGATTTGATTTACAGCAATAGTTTCATTCGGTAAAGATTTAATTAATAGCTCTAGTTTTAGTGGGTAAGGATTTTTCAGTTAAGATTTACCTTTTTTGGCTAAAATCGACTGAATGATGGGTAAAGATTTATGTATTATTTGCATTGAACTATTAGAATTATCTCTCGTAATATTGTGATTACTTTAGATTTTGGGGGAAAAAAAATTGTGTCATGATCTGGTTAATTTGCGATTCTTTGCCTTTCTATGCTCATATTCATACCTGTAGTTTTAGCTATACTGACGAGGAATAAAAGACGAATGTCGATTCCGAAACAGTATGTCTTAGGCTGTTAATCAAAGGTTTGATTGGGCTTATGAGACACAGTATACTGTCTATAGCTTATTAGTAATGCTCAAAATGTTTTTGCAGTTTACCAAAAGTGTAGCTGCGATGTCAGTTTGATCCTGTAATTTTATTTTCAGCTGGGGTTGGGGGATTGGCTGGTTTGAATTAATCTTACAACTTCAAACTGCACAATGTCAAGTGTTTATTACAGTAAATAGTATCCTAATTTGTTTTTAGGAAATCTTTTTTGATTAATTCTTATGACCGCATATTACACCGTATAACTGTGTTGATTTGTAACAGTGAACTCGTTCTCACAGCGAGTTCGGTGAAGTTGTTTAAATTGTATGGAAGTCTAAACTGAGTGCACTAGTTGCGAGCAAAAAGTAGCGCAGACACCGTCTGCCTATTCCCGATCTACAGTGCGCGTAAAATTGTGAGCACAAAAGTTTGCCTTTAAGTTTATTTTAAACCGAAATTTGGTACACCCAGCGTATCGCCTTACCAGCGTACAAGCAGTCAGTTGTTTCAAACTAACTAACAGCATGCACCTACGTTAGCGATTTTAAGCACAGTGTAGGCCGGGCCCAAAAATTCTCTCTGGAAGCATTCTACGCAGTTTTCGGCACGAACCAAATTTTGTGTGCTGCATAAATAAACTCATTGCAAATAATTATGACCATTTTTCCATAAAGGCCGCATTCAGATTCACATTATTTGATTGAGACAATTACCCGCACACAAGGAATGGTCGATCGCCATCACATTATTCTTGCTTAATTGCTAAGATCCTTATTTCCTACCAACAACAATAATAGCAGTACAGTAATGAATTAACAAAACTTTATATTGGCAAACCACAAACAGCACATTTTTTTTCTGCTTGAAGATAGCAAATAGTACGTGGAGTCAACTAACATAAATATTAATAGGGAACACTTATTTTTTCAAAAACCAATCATTTCCGTGCTGTGTAGGTGGGGGTTCTTGGTGTTTTGTGAATCGTACGTCTCATTAGTTCTAAATTTGTTGCAATATACTATATTTATAAGTTGAAATATTATTATGCCAGCTTGCCTGAATAATAATGGCAATTTGCGGCTTTCTCAAATGGCCTACGTCAAGAAAACACGTTTTTTTGCATCCGCTGTTGCATCATCAAATAAAATAAAATTGTAAAATCAGGTGAAACTTGTTTTATACCGGTACTCTTTCATTTATTTATTTTTAATGCATCTGCGGCATGAACGACGGCAGGACTTCTGCCAGGTATCGCTAAATCTTTGTAATTTGTCCCCACTTTAGTCCCCACCCATTTTTATTTCTAGCTGCACCGGTGCTGGTACGCCAATTTGTAAACTGTCAGCAGACTTTTTTTACCTTTTTCTATAATATGGCTATTGTTGATTTATCAAACATGAAGTCGCTAATTTTCCATACCACAAGATAATTTAATTTTTAACTAGGGAAGAATAAATTTAAGCCACCTTATTCTCCACCAAAAGTGAGAACTACCGTGTTTTCCCGAAAATAAGACAGGGCTTATATTAATTTTTACTCCAAAATATGGCACTAGGGCTTATTTTCGGGGGATGTATTATTTTGATATATCAAAAAATAAAGTTACAAAGTAAAAATTACGAGATTTTAAATAAACAGAAATTACGAAAAAAGATCTACATTTACTTGCCATTAACATGTTTTTTATTCAGAAACTCATTAACAACAATTTATTCAAGAACAAAGAATGTTTGACTCTTTCGTCTTTCTGCCGCTCTCAACTAGGGCTTATTTTAAGGGTAGGGCTTACATTAAAATCAACCTCAAAAATCACGCTAGGTCTTATTTTGCGGGTAGGTCTTATTATCGGGGAAACACGGTAATTAGGCTGAAAATTGGTGAAATTTAAAAAAAAAACAGCTTCAACTTAAAAGCAATGACATAACAATTAAGTTGTAGTAGTTAAAGCACAAAGGCTATTAAATGCTGCATTTAGCATTATAACTTGACCATGTCATGCAAATAACCAACAATATATTTGTAAATCCTTTAGCAATTACAACAAAAATTTCATGAAAGCTAGTTGATGATACAGAGCAAGTTTTGAGCAAAACAAAACTGTTGGGTGTCAAACGTAAGCAAAATCCCCCATAACTAAAGTTGCAGAAAGAACAAAAGTTCGAATTTTGGGATATATTTACGTTTGTGACTTTGTGATGTTATACATAAGTGACATAACAAATGGAGCAAATCAAAGCCCAAGTTGAAACGAATTTATTGGTACCAATTTCATGTCAATCCTAAAAGCACAACCAAAGCTGTGTTATGGTCAGGAGTAGGCTCCATGACAGTTGTGAAAGATGGTGCTCTTCAATACTTAGCGAGTCAAGTCAACTGATTGCGAAGCAGCAGTTTCATCGCAGTGATTTTGTTTAGTCATTTTGTCACAAAGTGAGGGTTAAGGTAAGATGGCTATGGGGATAGTAAAATATTTTTGTGATCACCCTTCTCAGGACCCATATTTAAAGTCCAGTGGAGTGGCTTATTTTAACAATCCATAGTTCTATTCTTTGCAAAGCATTGTTGAAAACCAAAGTGTTGCCAAATATAAATCAGATATCCAAATGTGTATATAAAAAAAGTTAATAAATCAAGTTTAGAAGTGTTGGGTTGGTAAAAAGAGTTTGAAAATTGAAACTTTGTCCCGAATTACCCCACCAAACGCTACTAAAATGCAGACTAAATTAAGCCAACTGACAATGATACAGGTAACCGGGTGTAGTTACGGTAAGTATAGCCATCCACTTTTTTTTGGAAGCTTTGCAACCCATGTATGAGCAAGAGTGCGCTTTCTCCTTCTCACTGATCTAAGCTATTTATTAAACCTAGCCCTAACCCTAATGAGCTGATGAGTGGACGCATGAGAGGAGCGAGAGAACATGCACGCTTATACACAGGTCTCAAAGGTTTCAAAACAAAACGAACGGCTTACAGTAACTTAACGACATCCCAGGTAAGCTACCGGTATCTTCTACATCTGCTTTGCTACAGCACCTATGAGCCTATTCTGCCATGTTAATTCTGGCCAGCTAGGCTAGGGATTTTAGAATTTGCTTACACCTTAAGTGCTGAGTGAATAAGTCACAGGTCGCTGTCAGTGTCATCAGGGAAGGGATATCAGTACCAGTACCGCCAACATCCTGGTACTGTAGCTCAAATTTTTTGCTATGTTTAGTTTGAGAATTTCAATTTGCATGGACAAATTTGAAAAGGTGAAGTCTGTAGTGCAGTAGGCCTATAGAGTAGCCTATGGCTTACACACTAGGCCTACACAGTAGATTCTGTTTCAGTGATTTCAGTATGGTGGACTTATGTTGGGGTAACTGTGATGTCTAAGCCTGGGTTACCATAATTTTCAGACAGAGAACTGGGACAGTCGTAGTTTTCCAAAAACACTTAACTGTTAAACAACAAAGAATCACAAAAACACTTAACTGTTGAACAACGTAACTGTTGAACAACAAAGTAGTTAATGCGTGATTTTTCAGGCAATCTCAAAAAAAAAAAGGTCTGCATACTACAGGCCCACAACGTTTTTTGCGTACTTTTTAGGTGATCACAAAAAAAAGGTCTTCACTAGAGCATGGATCCTACAATTACAAGATACTGGTATCAGGCAAAGCGTTTTGCATGTTTGTCTGACTCCCCTAGCGGTGGGCGGGATATTTTGTAAAAAATACTACGAATACAATGCAATCAAATGGGACTAAACAAGGTCAAGTTCACTAAAAGACGAAAATAAACTTGGCTTAACAATTTTGACAGAATTAAAGATGAGTTTGCGTTTGTTAGACCTATTTGTGGTCTGTCAAACAAAAATTTAAGTTGTGAAGATCTATAGAAGTTGGAGAAATTAGTAGCATAAGTAGCCAACTATACCAGACAGTGGTAGCCTAGGTACTTCAGTACTTCGTAAATAACAGTTGATTACAATTTTCTATTATGATATTTGCTACCATAGGTTGGCAGTATTAATATAAAGTAATGGGCTTCACAGCAGCCAGCATCACAATAAATATGATGAGTTAGTGTGGAAAATAAGTAGGCCATCTTATAGCCTAGTTCGGATAGGTTGCACATAGTGTCATTTATGATCTGACAGTCTGTAGTATCGGTTCTCGGTAGGCCTACCGGTATACGGGTAGATTTCTAAAAAACTTTGTAGAAATGTTTTAGTACGGTGGTCTTAGTGGTAAGCCTATTAATCTTGTTATGTTTAATTGCTGCCTATCTGATATGTTACTGAACAGTATAAAGTGTCCTTTTTTGTGTGACAGAAGACGTTGATGACTTACACAGTCTCTTTGCTGTCCAAATAAATTGATTTGAATACCAGGATATTGTAACAGTCAGATCTTCAGACCATCTATCTGCTGCTGTAGGCTACTGTGTGAAGCTGGTAAAGTTAGCAGCCTATGTAAATTTTTCTAGCAAGTTTTCCTTCAAACTGATTCAATACCTACTGTATCAATTTATTAAGTAAACTTTGTCCCAATTTCATCCACTTTGACAGTGTTGAGTGAGGGGTATCAGTAGATTGAGTGACTGAGTGATGAAGTCAGTACGATAAGTGAATTTGCCTAGTTACCGGTAATTCTGACTCTAAATTTGAAAGTACCGGTAATCACACCATTGGTGAAATTACACTTACGTTACACTTACAGAAGTAAAATAACTTGACATTTCACTTTTCCAGATTTAGGGCCCACACAGTTTAGGCTACTCATTTACGGTACCTAGCCAACTGCACTAGCCTATCTCACTAGGCTATCCACTATCTCAGTCTGCAGTATCGGTAGGCCTACCTGTATCTCAGATCTGCTACCGGTATTTATTTTTGCAACCTACGCATACAGTAACTTGAATTATGCATTAATTAATGAAGGACGTTTTAGGCGCTTCCCTCTGATATTCTGTCTATAATGCAATAATCGCTTAAGACTCAGCAGCCCAACCCTTTAAAAGCTTAAAAAAGATTCTGGTTCTTAGCTAAGCTAGCCTATTTTGACTTGCTTCTATCACAAATTTTGTCTTCATATTTTGACTTGATTATAAAACGTATGTCTAGGCTCATTCACTAGCTGCTATTATTGCTTATTGCTATTCTTTCAAGACTATTCTACCACTGCCTACCGTAGGAGTTTATTACAAACTTAAGTCTTGCGAAATTGCGCAGTACCATCGTACCGGTACCATTTACCGGTTGCCAGTAAATACAGCCACAGAGAACTATATAAACCCAGAGAGAACACAAGCCGCATATTTATCCTCCAGTCACCAGACAGCATAAGACGCTAACTTATTGGACGATCCGCACATGCGTTACAACCACAATATACTGCAGTGGGCTTATGGCACCATACGTTAGTAGGAGAAGTATGTCATTATAGATTGCTATATAGGAGGGTTTCACGTGACGTCACACGCATATTTTTGGCGCGAAAACTCAGCCAAATCTGAGTTGGCTGAATAAAATGCATTGGCTTAAATGGAGGAAAACCTCAATTTTCGGCTTTTCTTAGCTTTTAGGGCGTTGCACATGCTCGGTTGGAAATATGTTTTGAAGAAATAACTGACAGACTATATGTGATCAGAAATTCGAAGGAACAATGACTGTAAGAGGCGTTTGAGGCAAAAGTTGAAAAGTAGGCCTATAGCCTTGTTGAGATCACATTGAACTTTCCAACGTTGTTTTTCAAGGTGCATGGTTTAGATTAGTCAAAAAGTTAATTTGTAGGTAAAAAATGATTATATTGCCGTTAATATTTTACTATTTGCAGTTTTCTAGCATGCTAGTTTGATAGTCAAATTCTCAAAATTGGATAGGCTTACCGGTAATCGAACGTGAAATTTGGTTAAAGAAACCAAAATCGCCAACCTAAAGCTTCTCAAAAGTCAAAACAACGCAAAGTTATTTTTATAAGGAATAATTCTAGTAGTTTATCTGTTCTACTAAATTGTTTAGCCAGCAACTGCTGCCAAGCTAGCCTACTCTGATAAAATTGGATTTGAAATGAATAATATATCTTCATATAAGATACTTTGTTTAACCTTTGATGTTAATGCTATGCAGTATAGCATTTTTTGAATGCAAACTATTTATCTGCGTCAAGGGGAAATCACTGAAATATTTTTTTGCCTTCAGCAATTTGTTGGGAGTTGTGGATTGAAAGAATCAAATGTAAAATTATTACAGAATGGTGAGTTTTGTCTACAGATTTGCCTAATGGTAATATGATACTTTAGCTAGGCTTTGGCGGAGGCTTGGAGGGAGTGATTTATTTTTTAAAGTTTAGACATCACAAAGAAAACGCACTAGGTGAAATACAAAATCCACCATTCGGCCAATACCAAAGAGCACTGAAAAAAAATTAAAATGCGCCAAGGAATTGTAAGAAGACTCAAAGTCTTCATGTCAAATGGTGTTTATTGGTATCGGTGCAATATATTTAGTATAGACGTTACTAGCTAGTTTTGAATTAGCTAGCTATAATGATATGCCAGTACCGGTAGCCTACTTTGGTAGGCTATGCTATACTACTGCTTATCTGTAGTCAAATAAGAGGATAAAGATGCATCAATCAAGGAAACCTTACAGTAACAGTCTAGAATCTTTTGAATGCAAATGAAGTAATTATGTCAAGGCGAAATGCTATTTCTGTTGGTAATCATTTAGATGAAGTGATCGATTAAATAGACCTTATTTTGCATTTGTGATACAGGTTAATAGGTACCTGTAATCACTTTTGTGCTCTTCTGCATTAAGGTAGACTACTGGTTGCATTTGTGATACAGGTTACTAGGTACCTGTAATCAGTTTTGTACTCTACTGCATTAAGGTAGACTACTGGTGTACTAGAATGCAATCATGACTCAAGTATTGAGGTGAATCAATAAAGCCATGAGCTAGAGGCTAAGTCTCAATAAAGTCCTGAGCAAGAGGCTAAAAGTAAATCCCTACCGGTAACTGCCCTAAAATTTCATGTAATTTTGAAGTGTTTTGGTTGCATTTTTGTTTAGTCTGCTTGGCAAATTGTATCATCTGACGTTACAGATCAGTGCTTGTGAAAATTTGTAATTTTGTGCATAAAGAAATATGTTTTTGATTCAAAAATATGTGAAGTAAATATATTTTTTGGAATGGTGCATGCTTATTACTTAGCTTTATCTTTTGAAGAAGGGAACTGAAAAATGAAATGCACATATGTTTGAAAATTGTGTCACAATATATTATGAAGGTTTCCAGTAATTTGTTATTAAAGCCAATTAACAAGCAAATTTGCATGATTTTGATGCTTTGGAATTTGATTTAAAAAATTTTGGTTGGCTGGCAGTTACAAACACTGCTAACCTGCTCACACGTCTGCCTCGAAAAACCCAATACAACATCTGCAACGCTAGGCTCTGCTGGACAATAAAGATGGCATAATGTTATAAAAAAATAATTTTGTTAATGAATGATTGTGAAAAAAAATGTTCAAAATGGTAAGTTTATAAATCTAAACCAATTAAAAAATTAGAAAGTGATGCACTAGTCATTTGTACAGTTTCAAAATAGAACAGCATGCTCTGTTATACAGGCAGCAGTTTTTGCAAGTGCAATATTGCAAACTTCAATTGCAGTATCAGGGTATTGTTGGCTGTCAGTTGCGTATGCAAGATTTTTGAAAGGGTGGGGGTAGAAAATTCAGAAAATTTGAGATCAATAAATACCAGAATGAAAATTTTCCATCCCAAAACTAAGTTCGTTTTCCTGCCCAAACTTAGGTGAAGACCAAAAAAAAAGGTCTTCACTCAAATTCATTCCGGTTTTTGGCCCAAAATTAGGTGAAGACCAAAAAAGAAAGGTAGTGACTATTTCACCGAAAAGTTTCAAGTTAAAGAAAATGAAAGGAAAATGAGAAATATTCATTCACGCTTTTTTTATTTGCTTTATGAGGGGTTAAGATTAGGGTTTGGGTTAGGGTTCGATTGGGAAATAGTTTTAGAGTTAGCATTTGAGTTTGGGTTAGATTTGAGTAAGACTTCATAAAAAACTAGGTAAAAATTTTCGGTGAAATTAAGCCTTCCAAAAAAAGGTCTTCACGCAAATTCAGTCCAGTTTTTGGCCAAAAAAAAAAAGTCTTTGGCCACCGTTTCTGTGCTCAAACCTTCTGCCCAAGTCACAAGGGGGGGGGGGGGCATTACACAATTTTGCATACTATTCTATGCTAATTATACTATCCTGACGACCTAAAGGGGGGCATGGCTCCCCCCCCCCCTTAAATACGTTGGCTGTTTTGTAACTTTTTCTAATGTGCAGGTATCTGGACTACCGTATGAAAATGCAATTGAAGGACTAAATTGGGGTATTGCTGTCTTTGCTGAGCCTGTTAACTTATCCGCGTTCCTCTCGAAGATTTTGCTTGTGACGTGAAAACAATAAACTGCAGCCATTTATCAGACCACGTCACAGCCTACTGGATTATGCACATTACTGGAACTTTGAGTAGTTTTCTGTTTTGGCATTCAATAGTGTGTAGCCGTCGAAAATTCCAACACGTTTCAAACTATTAAGCCTGAAAAAAACCTTTTTATTATTGTCATTATACTGGTACACAGGGCCTCTGAGGAGGGGGGCAGAGGGGGACAATAATCCCGGGGCCTATGGACTTTAGGGGGCCCATCAACATGACACTGACAAACGAGCTCGTGGAAAAAATGCAAAGAGAATTTGTGACATATTGACCTGAAGACTTGTTTTTGTTTTTTTTTATAGAAATCACATCAAAATTGGAGAAAATTGTGGCATTTTGACCTGAAGACCTTTTTTTTTGAGAATACATCAGCATCGGGAGAAAATTGCCCGTTTTTTTTTTTTGCTGTAGGCTTAAAAATCAAGATACCATTTTAAGTAAGCTGATCTTGGGCCCACGTTTGGCTTTTGGCACCCCTGCTGGTACACAATCCAGACGTTGATTTGACTGAAAACATGTTGCTGTTCTCGGAAAATGACAAGCAACGTTTAATGGCGCTTTTTGGTGCGCAACTACATCTTAGATTGTTATCATAAACTAAAATTTACAATATCGTGCCCATGTCTGCGGATGCAGAATCATACAATGGTAGTGCCGTGCAATAGCACCTCTTTCTGTAGTAAATATCGTTTCGTTTTCTGTTTGTTTCCAAATTTTTTTTTGTTTTTACTACATTTCGTTTCTTTAGCAAAAGACGTTATGTCTAGCACGTAAACTGTAAATATTGCGTAGGGAGACGCTTTCGCAGTCGTGAACGGACGAATTTGGAATGCGTTAGCAATTTGGTGGATATTTTGCCCCAAATTCGGGCGAAGACCAAAAAACAAAAGTAAACTTTTCACCGATAAAGTGAAATATTCAGCCGGAAACTGACAATTTCTCAGCAATGTTTTCGTCTTAACGTCCAGAGCGCTTTTTTGGTCTCGGGACGCTGAATTTCCATAGGAGGACTGCATTTTTGCCGCCGAGGGTTAACTTTGCCTACCCATTAATTTTGAAAGGGTAGGCTCCCTTGAAAACCATGCGATTTTCGTGATTTTTCATGGATTGGAATTAGTTCGGATCAAAATTTGTGCCAATTTCCGTTGAAAAACTTTTGTCTGAACTTCACCCAATTTCGGAACAAAAACCAGTTCAAATTTCGTGAACATCTTTTTTGATTTTGCTCTTTACTTATTTTGTGGCGAAACACTGCCCAAATTTACGCTCGCAGCGACACCCATTTCTTTGTTTAAGACGGCAGCCTTATTTATACGGTATTTTGCATGTATACTTGAAAATTTCTTTTATTCTTTGCTTGTACATTAATTTGTGATTTTAAAATGCATTGACTTCAAAATAAACGCTATTACTACTGCTGAAAAAATGTATCTCAACGTAATAGGTAATTAACGAGCTTTAGAATAAAGGTGAAGACCGAAAACAGTCTCTCGCTTAATTTAGGGCGTGTTTAATCCGGATTTAAAGGTTCTCACTTTCAATTGTCGTTGAGTTACGCTGGGTAGCGCTGTTCCTCAACATGAAACGGTATTTGCTAAAGATCAAACTTCAACTTTTAGATAAGCGATGGCTTTCCGAAAAATCCAGAACTTCTTAGTCCTCAATACTACTTCTTTCCTCCTGAGCCCTGCATAGAATTACACCTTGGCCCGAAATTTCGGTTACGTTTTTGGTAGAATTTACTCCCAGCTGAAGAACTACTAATCATAGGATATTAATCGAGCGCCTTCTAGCGTCCAGTTAAATCAGCACCTGTTAAGAGTTCATCTATAGTACCAGCAGTTAAATTGTTGAGGGAAAGCTGAGCGACGCGTCTCCCCATCAAGAGTTTGCGTCCCCCAATCGAAATTCAGCGTCCCCCACAGCAAGAAATCGTCTACGTCGTTTTAAAAATTAAAACTTTGGCTTTGAAATTGAATGAACTTGCAGGCTATTGACTCAGGCCGCTTTTTAGATTCTGGTACTTTTAAGCTCGCGAAACTCCTGATTATCATCCTCACTGGCCATCTAGCGGCTATTCGACTTCTACACAGATCTCAATGTGACCAACGAAATACGATTTTTTTGGCGGCCGTGTTTAACATAAACCTAATGCGGCCGGCAATAGTAAAAAAGTTGTACAAAACACACCAGGGGTTCTTAAATGGGAATAAAATTTAGTCCTTATTGATAAATTTCACCTACCTAGGGGATAAATTTACTGAGTAACATACTGAAGCAAAGTTCACGTTACGGTCTCGAAAAACGATAAAACCCACATAAGTCGGGAAATACGGTGCTCTCTAGACTAAAGACCTTGATCACGTGAATAGTGGTTTTTCGAGCTGACGACCATTTTTTTCCTTTTTTCGGAGATAGGTCACTAAAAAGTCAGTGAAATGAGGATTTTTCGGGTTACCGATGCTGTTGGCGTAAAATTTACGACAAAATATAGTACTTTTTCCCTTTTTTTTAGCATTTATTAGTCTCGTAACAAAACAATGTAGGCAATGAGACATAGCAAACGTAATTGAAAGCGCCATGAAAACAACACAAACAAAATCTCTAGGACTACGTCTATTTTATTGTTAATAATCGATTTACACCGTTAAAGCGGTCGTCCCTAAAACGGGAGGTCCGAGGTTCAAGTCTCGGGCCAGTCTAATCTGACACATTGTAGCCTACGGTCTAACCATAGATTGCTTTGGTAAAGGTGGTGTTGGTACAGATCGTTACTTAGTTTGATTCTCGAATTTGGTTTACCATTATTCTCATGACTAAAATGCCGGCTTCTTCATGGTAGCGCAGAGTTATTAATTTTGATGCTGAAACTGTAACATAGAAATCTTAATCAAGATACAATTTAAAGTCACATACTACCAACTAATATGTTTAATTCATTATATTTTACGAAGTCCTTGTTCATCAAATATTATATTTTAAAACATTAAAATACCTAGATTTATTTTGAACATATTAAGTACCGTACTGTATGATGGTTGAAAATTTAGACAATTTGTATGCACGCGCAGGGCCTGCGAGAGGGGGGTTTAGGGGGTACATCGTACCCGGGCTCAGAGTGAAGACCTTTTTTTTTTTTTTGCTCTTCACCTAATTTTGGGCAAAAAATCGGACCAAATTTCAGTGAAGACTTTTTCAGAGTGATCTGTGAGTTCTTTGCTCAATTTAGGGGGCTCGGCGTGTATCTCTGTACCCCCTGGAAAACTTTCTCTATGAGGCCCTGTGTACGCGTAAAATTAAAGACAATGGTTTTATCGCAGTAGTAATTTGACTAGTAGATTAATACAGTATTAATATAACTGTGCATAATATGCAGTTGTCAGATTACGCCAATCAATTACCGGTAAACGAAAAACAACGATATGAAACCAAGTTAAGACCTATTGGTTTTGATCCTTATACGATTGATTTCTCACAAGTGCCAAGTAATGAACAAGATTTTCCTGACATCACATATCCAGATATCGTTAATTATTTGGTTTTGCAAACATCGTGGATTACCATGGACAAAATTAAAGCATACAAGAGTCTCGAGTCTTACAACTACTTTATTTCTGGCCTAGTACATGGAGTAAGATGGATGGATTGCAAAAACGACAGAAATGATAAGGCTGTTATAGTTTCCGCAGTAAGTTGTGATTCTAAGTAGATGAGAGGTTGTTGAGAAGCAAGCTCATTGAACGACCGACGCATGTTGAATAATGAGAATTGATTTGTTGAAGTTTGAAGTGACATATGTAACATATGCGAAAAACATTTTTGCAAATATTATATTTTAGGTAGGTAGGTGAGGCGTAGCCTATGTACTGTAAGTTTCTGTCAAAAGCATAAAACGATTACCTTACTGGTACGTCAAAAGCATGACATTATAAGGTTTAGATCTTAAGGACAAACCGCTAAGCAAATAACATTCTAAATATTAATTTTTTAGGTTCGACATTCACAACGAATGTCACAAAAACCGTTGAAAGTTTGGATTTTGGCGGACAAAAACGGCCAGGTGTTGACTGCTCACTGCAACTGCATGGCAGGGTTAGTACAATGCAAAAACGAAAATAATCGAATTTTACGGAGTGAGTTTCTTTGAAACTTTACTTAAACAAGAACCGGAATGACAACCTGCTACGCATCCAAAGACGTTATGGCAAATCAGAAGACCACCCATGTTTGTAACAGTTATGACACAATGTCACTTCACGTAAAATCCAAATAGGCTCACCATAAATCGGTGTTTTGCAAAATAATCTATTTCTGTTTAGACTTTCAGAAACATGTTCGCATGTTGGTGCCACTCTGTTTGCAGTAAGTGCTCGTACGAATATGAACAAATCTCGAACTTGTACACAAGTTCCATGCGGATGGTCAGCACCGTCAAATTCCACTCTTGGAAAAGTGAGCCAAGCTTTGTATCGATAAAAAATTCACGTTTTTTATGTTTTGCAACATTTCTCAATCTATTTAACACCATAAAAAAAGGAATAAACTTCCTTGGAAAATTTAATTTCGATTATTTGATAAATTCAAACCTAATGATAAATTTTAATTGGTCAAGAATTGGGCTTAGAAAATTTCTGTCACTATGCTTAAATATCATCTTGTTGTTGCTAGCCTGAAGAGCCTTGGTATTAGGCAAAATTGGCATAAGACAAATCATTTTTGTTGGTTCCCTTCAAGCTAGTGTCGGAAATGGATTTTGCATCATCCAAAACAAAATTTAATTTTGTTAACAAAAACGCAGGCTTGCCAGTTGCTAAAAAGCGGAGAACGAAAGTTACTATAGGACAAGATGCAATTGATGCTTTCCTCAGCTCCCTTTCAAAAAGCAATAAAAAGCCCGCCATACTAGCAATTCATCCACAATACTCATCATCCTACATCCCGAAATCTTGCTATTTGCCAAGTCCTTTATCAGATTTGTACGACAAATCAATTCAATTCAGCAGTTATGAGGAGCTAATTAAAAAATGCAAGAATGTGAATATTACCCTAACAAAAGATAACTGTAATGCTATCAACGAGTCAACTCGAGGCCAGGCACAGTCCAAATTATGGTTTAAACATCGAGCAGGAAGGATTACTGCATCCAATCTCAAGGCAGTATGCACCTCAACTGATGCAAAATCGGCCGCAAACCTTGTTAAGAAGATTTGTTATCCAAAATTTTTCCAGTTTTCTTCCATTGCAACAAGGTATTAATTTTTGTGTCTCAAAATAGTAAGTTACTTAAAGTCCCAAAATGCTAAATAATAGCACTACCATATTTTGAACGATTTTTTCATTTCCAGACAATGGTTGAAGTAGTTCCGACTCTCGGCTTCGTGCAGCTCAGCAACCTTCCTCCCTTCCTGTAACAACCTGGCAAAGTTTAAGTGTGGTTGGAGTTTTATATGTTTTGAAAAAAAAAATTGTTCCATTGCTTTTAGATGGGGAATTAGTAACGAGAAAGTAGCTTTGCGTAAGTATATGAACCAAGCCCAGTCGTTCCATCAAAATTTGAAGTTAACATCTACTGGACTTCAAATCAATCCAACATGGCCGTACCTAGGAGCCTCTCCCGATGGTTTAGTTTCTTGCAGCTGCTGCGGAGTAGGAACAGTGGAAGTGAAGGTTTGTTTACAATAAACTCTATAAAAACAAATCGAATTTCTACTCCCCAGCTGATAACTAATTTCCACTACATTCAGCTTAAAATCGTATTTCAGTATAAGTGACATTTTTTTTCTCAATTTTACGGGCACATTTTCGAAGACAAGACCTCGTTTTTTTTCTGTTTGGTGGCTTCAAACAAGCAGTAAACTTAGTGGACAAGAATTCAAAGAAATTCACGAATAATTGATTACTGAAAACTCCTAAGCAGGTGCGAATTCCTCCAACGACGAAATAGTTACCGCAAAGAAGTGTGCGGATCGTCCAATAGTAAGCGTCTGACGCTAACCGGTGAAGGGAAGATTAATATGCGCTGCAACAACATTTTGTTAATAGGTTTATTTTTCAGTGCCCATTTTCACATCGCAGCAGTAGTATAGAAGATCTTGCACGGAATAAAAAAATGTGCTTGACAAAGACCAACAAGATACATTTGAAAAAAAATCATCCCTACTATTTTCAGGTAGGGTAATTAGGTGATTAAAAAATGTCGTGGTAACGATGATATAATGACTATTGCTTTATAATACCCATAAGATACATTTTACTATAGTAGCAATCAGCAAAAACTTTAAAGAAATAAGCAAGCTATTCAATACCCTTACTGTTTAAATCTTAAAAAAAAATCTGATCTCTACTCACCACATGACTGATGGCCAAATTTAATCTAATCTTAGTGAATTTTTGTTTAATTAATGGTTTTTCGCAATTTTGCGACTTACCTAGAATTTTTTTTTCTTTTTCTAGGTAAGTCTTGATGTTGGCTTTTAAAATTAGACTTTAAAAATATCGTTTCATAATGGAACTAAGAAGGCTATAACTAATTATTAAATACATCTTGCGCAGGTTCAAGCACACCTTCACATATGCGATGTAGAATACGCAGATTTTGTTGTTTACACAAGACAAGGGCTGCATGTCGAACGAATTACAAAAAATGAAGAACTTTGGAAGGCAGCAATTGAAAAATCTTCAAACTTTTTCAAGAAAAAAGTATTGCCAGAACTTCTAGCAAAGTGGTATTCAAATGAACACCATAAAGCATTAATAACGCAGACAAATCAAAAAAAACCTTGTGCGATACTCACAATCTTGTTTGATTAATGTTACGTAAGCATAATCTCGTTAGTGATATCACCTGCGACACCAGCCAAAGAAAACTTTATCTTTTGATTCGAGTTTTAAAAATTTGTGCGTTTAAAAAATAGATTAGTTTAATTTCAAAAAATTACAAATTTTTCGTCAAAACCTCAAAACCACTAGGCCTACAGTTGAAGATTTTCAAAATTTAAAAAAGACACAAAAGTAAACTATAAGCAACACTTATAGCTATAGGTAATACAGTGAATCGCTATAGATAAGATTACACTTCAAATAAAAACTTAAAATCCTATGGACATTTTCACCCAAAACTGGGGTCATACTCTTTTTCTAATATCTTCACTATCACTTATCTCCAAAAGATGTTATTGTCAACGTAGCAAAATAGTAGTTAGGATAAAAAAAAGATTCACCTGAAATGAAATGACGTGAACAAACTCTAGTATACTTTAATTTACTGATTGTAAGGTCAGCACGAGAAATATTTGCCAGCCACTTCCTCCTTTGTGTTGTTAACAAACATTTTCTGCTATTTCTGGGATATCGCTTTGGAGTAGTCGGAAATCGAAAAAAAGAAGTTTTGCGCGGAGCTAATTTTCCCATGACTGCATTGCAGCCAATAACTGCACAAACCACAGGCATAATGATGACTAGATTCCTTTACTTCATCAACACTATAGCAACATTGAAAGGAAATAGCTTCACAGAAATAAACTCAGTACACAACAGAATTATTATGTCTATGGTAATAGGCTAAGTCTGCTAAATACCAGCGTAAACAGTGGTAACATCCACAAAGGCTAAATTAAAATAATGTGCAATAGAAATATACCTAAAAAAAAGTCCAGTTACGCAATTTAATCAATACAAATTCCAGTAATACATATTAAATCAGTAAGTGATTTCTAGTTTAAAAGAATCACAAAGGCAAATGTAAGCAAAATAATAATAGGTGGGCAAGTTAATGCAAAACGTTAGCTTCGTTAACCACTAGTCCGTTAACAAACTTCACAAGGAAATGTTTAATGCTGTGGTGGTCTTTTTGTGTTCTGGAAGTTACATTTTACAGTCTAACTTAATTTCAACATAAAAATAAGTTCAAATACGCTAACGAAGCTGCGATCGGAAAACCTCCGGAAATTGTGAACAGCAATAATTAGACCTATGAGGCTGCAGATTATTATTTGCCACAAAACAGAGCTCCTTCGCTGTTTCTTCTATAAAACTCGTGCTAATACGCAACAAGTGTTACCAGTGCAAACTGGTTTTGTACCGGTACGATAAAGAAATGGTGTAAGATATTAACGATAAAAACCTTAACTAATCCATCATTGGTACGACAGTGATAGAACTATGTCAGGTGCTAGTAAAACATACAGGTTCACAAGTACCACAATACAAGAATCCAAAAGTTAACCCAAACCCATGCAGTTCAAGATGTTGTATATTTTAGTAGTACCTTTATGCCATATGTTACCGCTGTCAGAAATCGATATTGCATAGGATTATCTGAGATATGTTCTATGGTAAAGCGATACCACAATAGGCTATCGCAAACTGCTACTAGCATGTGCATGCACTGTTAGCTGCAGTTGAAGTGTATCGAAACTATCACTGGGCAACTCAAATCTTGATTTTTTTCTACTGAATATTTTCTTTGCTTCTTTTGATTATATGGTACGTTTGATTTTTTAAAGTAGCTGTAAGCCCAAACCACATTGAGTAAAGTTCAAATAAGGCTCAAAGCAATGAAAAAACAACAGCCAACTCAATATATGCACTGTACCAATACTGTGTACTGCAAACCAAAAAATGTAACTTGCAGTGTAACATAGGCTTGCCAGGGGGGGGGGAGGGCAGGTCCCCCGCCCCAATTGAAATGCCACCAATAATAAAAATATGACAAAAACTCCTTTTGTTTCTTCAGTTTATTTTAGAACTTTTTGCGTACAACAGCAATTAACAATAATATTGACAACCAGGGGGCCCGGGGCCACTCAATTTAATTTTTGCCAACTGATTTATAATATATGTGTAACCTGAGAAAAATTAAGGGTTTTTGTCCGAAAACTTGCTATCTCAAGCTCTCATCTAACCTTTTTATGAACTTAATGTAATAACCAGGGTGGATTTAGCAATTGTGCCAAGCATTGTGCCAGGGCCCCGTTATCAGATGGCAAGACTTTTTTTTGTCTTCATCTATAGCCTATTTGGCAAGAAGATTTTGAAAAATTCTCAAAATGCGAGTGGCCCCAGGCAATGCAAATCCGGCCCAGTCATTAACATAGTTGGTAAGCGTAACCATCTATTGTACCACTTTTTAAATAACAATTCACCACCACCAAGGCAGTTTTTAAGCAAAAATTTAGTTTTGAAAAAAATTAGCTAAGGAAAATGCTCATTGAAAAAATTATTGAATTTGAAGTGAGGAAGCCTGGGCACCCTAGCCGTACATGTACTCCTACAGCTGGCCATTTTCATGACAAAACAAAAACCTTTTAAGAATAGCTTCGAGTCGATTACTATTTACCGCTAAAGCAGTGCAGCAGGTAAAGTAGGCCTACCTTACTTCCCCCTACCTGGGCCAAATAACTTACAAAATTCAACCCGAAACGCAAGATTTTAAACGTGTTTTGGACTTAAATTTAAGGAAGTAAAAGAAAAATTGAACAATTTGTGGTTTGGCTCCCCCCTGCTCCTCCCAATCAAAAATTCTGGCAACGCCTATGTAATGCAATTGTCCAGCCTCTGCCAACCTTGCACTATTGAATGTGAATGTTTGCCAGTGTGTGCAAAAACCTCTACTGCCTATCAGGGTTGGGAATCGATACTCAAAAATGTAAAGATTTAATCGATATTCGATAGTTCATCAAAAAGTAAAGAATAATTCGATTTCGATGGCACTTCAAAAAAAGTAAAGAATAAAGAATACCATAATCGATATTCGATTCCGGGTATTTGGGAAAATGATAGATGGAGAGCGATGGAACATGCAGACGCTTTTCGCTCACTCTAGCAATAAGCATCAAAGTATCGGAGTTCCTTGCTCAAATCTCAATCAAACCAGTCAGACAAACAACAGAAAACGAGCCAATTACAGCTTCCAGATCATAATAAAATATGGAAGACTATAAATGGTTTCAGCTGTCTAAAACCAAGAAATGCAAGTGGTAAATGTAACAATTAGGCTATCAAAGCAAATCTACTCACCAGAAATCAACTTACTAACGTTACACAAAGAGGTTTAAACAATTAAACTTCTAAGAAATACTAGGCCTATCAGATTTTTATTACTGCCTTTACTGAAAATAACGCAGTTACAGTTCACTTATTTTATTTATGAGTTCAAATTACCAGAGTCCCCTGCATAGCAAGTAGACAGTATCGTCTTAGCCTCTAGCGTCTAGTCTGTCACCTACATCATAGCACTATGCCTGCATTGACAATCACTGCTGGCCTAAAAATCACTCAACTGTATCGGAAATACAACTCCGCTTATATAAATAATTAATAATCCTCTTCGGAGTGTTTGCTCGTTTGCTGTTGCATAGCTTTCTGAAAAAAAAAATCGAATATCGTTTTAACCTGAAAAAAACTAAAGAAAACAGCATATTCGATACTCATTCCAAAAAGTAAAGGATCTGGTGTATTCGATTGAAAAAAAGTAAGGAATATCGCAATCGAATATCGATTATAATCGATTTTTCCCAACCCTGCTGCCTATACACCGTGTACAGTAATACACATTTAACTGGCGTTCTTCATATTTTCTTTAGTCCAGGCTGGCAATGTTTTCATTAGTTCTTACATTTCGAGCAAAATTGAGCTTTGGGTTCTCATAAAAGAGTAACCCTACAGTAAGCAAAAGCATATCCAAACCTAATCTACTACAAGACCCTTGCCTTGTTTGCTTTAACAACAAATTTGTATAAACCTTCATAGTAGGTAGCCTACTGTATAGAGACAACTTTCGAAACATATCTCCAATCGTTTTTCAGCTTTATTTTTCAAAACTTAAGGTATATCAGATAGGCTATCACATTATAATAGCTTGACAACAATCGATTGCTGAACAATATCACTGAACTGATAAAGCACAAGATTTATTGTTCATAGAAAAAAATTTTGCATTAGGCTGACTTTTGAGTAGCTAGACTGGCTATTTCTGTTGCTCAGACCAAATTTCACTTTTGACTGTTGAATATGCCTATTTTTTTCGACAATTTAGCAAGCAATCTAGTGTGCTCGACAACCTTACGCAATAAAATATTACCGGCAATACAATTATTTTATTCCTGAAAATTAACTTTTTGACTAATCTGAACTATGCGCTTTGAAAAATAACATCGAAAATTTCATTGTGATCTCAACTACGATATAGGCCTACTTTTCAACTTTTGCCTCAAACACCTCTTACAGTCATAGTTCTTTCCAACTTCTGGTTAAATATAGCCCGTCTGTTATTTCTTCAAAACATATTTTCAACCGAGCATGTGCAACGCCCTAAAGGCTGAGAAAAGCCGAAAATTGAGGTTTTCCTCCATTTAAGCCAATGCATTTTATTCAGCCACGTCAGATTTGGCGCGAAAAATTGACCTGAAAAGTCACGTGATTGGAATAAAATCACGTGAGTGAAACCCTCCTATAGGTACAAGTGTAGGCTGTGTAGGGCTAAAAATGTCAGGGTCAAATTGCTGTATTCCTGGGTGCTCTTATACCCGCAAAACTAATTACTAAGGGTACTAGGAAGCGCTCGTTATTTACAATAAGAAATCCTGGATTTGCCAAAAAACAATAAAGAAAAAGATCATAAAACAGTTAGAACAGCTTTTATTCTGTCTCTTCGGGACTTCTCCAAAGGTGACAGAATCAAAGAGTTGCTTCACAAAGAAGTGTAAGCATAGTCATTATGGTACTAGTCTGGCAACTAAACGCATAATCATATAAATGTTGTTGTTTGCACCGCCATCTAGTGTTGGAGTCCTATATCAACAGCACAGTATAGGCTAGAGATTAGAGAAGATGCAGTAGTTTCACTCCCATTGATTCCATTGTCCACTATTTTTAATCGGTGGCCGCCAGTTAATATAAAGTGAGCATGCAACCTTTTCAACACTAGATACGCTAAAGTGTTTTCGAGTGTTATGCAACCTTTTCAACATTAGAGACGCTAAAGTATTTTCGAATGTTATATTTTGATTTTCGCTAGCTTTTGCTTTGCCACCGTTTACAATGAAATAAACTACAAACCTAAAAGTGGTGTATCGGCGCAGAGCATGCCCGACGTAGTGGGGATTCCAATATGACATCATAATAACCTGACAAACTTCCTAATTTCAAGCGATTTCAGTGCCATTGTCGAACGTAGATTGATGCAAATCGTATTGTTGCAGCTAAAAGTTTGTATTGAGTCCAAGTGATCGAGACATTCTTGTGACATCACAACTCAATGAGAGTTTCTTTATTTTATTTCATTGCTTTTTGTGACTTTGTGGGACATTTATGGTTTCCTTAAATGTAGATTAATTCATGCACTGCTGAACGTTATTGTGATATTGATTGCAAAAACTTGAAAGTAGTTAATCGTCTCGAAGTAGTTATGACTCCATTATGACGTCACAATGTTTTTAACAAGTTTGATGTTTTCAAGCGATTCTGAAGCAATTAAAAACCTTAAATTATAGTAAGATGTTAATTGCCAGTATATATCAAGTCGATGTGAGCGAGATGCTATTGTGATGTCACAATGTATTGACAGTTTTTTTATTTTATTCTTTTATTTTGCGACTCAATCACATCGACTGATGTGAAACTTTTAAGTAACAAGAAATATCTTGGTATCATTTATCATCAATAACTTACAATCTAAAATTGCTTAAAATTATCAAATTTGTTCAACGACATTATGACGTCATAATAAAATCACGAATGCATTCGAGTGATTTTTTTCATGTCCAATTTCCTTATCAAAATAGCTGTTTATCAACAAAGCATCAATTAGTATGAATTTAGGTAAACCGTAAATGCGTTATCACGCCACAATAGCATCTCTACCTTTTTCGAATCTGCATAAAACCTTTAACTGCAATCAGTAGCGTAGCCAGGGGGGGCGGGGGGGGCTCGAGCCCCCCCATTGGCTTGTGAAGTATGCAAAATCGCATGCTTTTTGTGCTTTTGAGGCCGATTTTGTGTGAAAAATGGAAAATAGCCCCCCCCCCATTCGAAAACAGCCCCCCCTCAAACGTCTGAATTTGCGAAATTGCACGAAATAGCAGCCTCAATTTTGGTGAAGACCTTTTTTTTTTTTTTTTTTTTTTTTTTTTTTATGGAGATCACCTAATTTTGGGCGGAAAAAAGCTTTGAATTTCCGAGCTTTCCGAGACATTTCGCCTCAAGTTTCGGACAAACCGTCTGAAATTGATTCAAGATCAATGAAAATTCGATTCAAGGTCGTTTACACACTTCTCACTCTTTCAAAATAGCCCCCCCCTTTTCCAAATCCTGGCTACGCGCCTGACTGCAGTGAATCCTTTAGATACCGGTATAATTAAATATCAATAACTGATATAAGTTACACTTGGAATAAGCAATGTCGTTAATGTCATTATGATGTCATAGTACTCTCCCAACTTTCGAACCGATTTAGCACCATAAGGTTTGTTACTAATAATTTCTTCAATGCAAACTCCAAAATACGGTTCAACAACAAGCATTAATATAAATTTTGTAAAAATGCTATTTCATTATGATGTCACAAAAACATCCTGACCACTTTGGTTGGTGCAAAACTTTGACATGGAACGATCGAATACCTTGACGTGATTTAAGATGAAAGACTGCTTTAATATCTCTTAAAACCAGAAGTTTGTAAAACAACATTATGACATCACAATAGAAACCCGACTGCTTGCAGTCAATTTTGCACTTTCAGTTTTGCTAATTAACATAGCAAATGCAAGCACAATTAAATTAATCAACAGTGCATCAATTATTATGAAATTACTTAAACTGTAAATGCATTATGATATCACAAAAAATTTCGCGAAAGAAACTTTCGATCGTAACAAAGACATTGATGAAATTTATGATTGATAACTTCGTTAACGTCACCTAAATATGCATTTTGTCACTTTATTATGATGTCATAATACAATCACGACTACTTTGAACCAATTTACCAGTTTGTTGTTTTATTTATTCAATATGAACACTAAAAAGCTGTTAGTGACAAGCATTAATACAAAATAAAAAAACATCAATACATTGTGACGTCACAACAGCGTCTCGATCACATCGACTTGGTGTAATATTATCAGCCGCTTCAAAAAGACCTTGCATTGATCTACAATCAGTAATTGCACTGAAATCGCTTGAAATCAGCATATTTGTCAAGTTATTATGATGTGATAATGGCATCGTGACTGCTTCGAGTGTGCCTTAAACTAATACAACACTTTCAGATATGTAGTTTATTTCATTTCATACCGACAACGCGAAAACTAGCGATAACGGTTACCTACCGAAAAACGAAATATAACATTCAAAAAACTTTAGCGTCTCTACTGTTGAGAAATTTCCATGTTCACTTTGTGTTGGCAGCCAGGAAAGTGGCAGCCACCAACTGAAAATCATGAAAGCAAAATTGGCAAAGTAAAACTACTGTACTGTGTGTTATCTATACTGTGCCTATACCTACCAATAGTAATTTTAGTCACATTAGGACACCAACACTAGGTGGCAGTACAAACAACAACATTTCTTAAGGAGTTTCCAGACTTTTAATATAACGACTATGGTGTAAGTATCTCAAGAACTTTTCTGTGAGTAGAGCCAATTATTTTCTGATGTGGTTTTATTAAATTAGAAATAGACCTATGCTTGCTTTAATAACTAGCCTACTGCGCTGTAGCTTCTACCAGAACAATTTGCTGCTTTTCAGTAGTTCTATCGGACAGAGTTTTAGCACAGATCGTTGTCGTGAATCGTTTCTTGACAGTTGACAGTAGTGTCGTAATCCTGTCCTGAAAAAGCTTTCCACATGTTTAGAGAGATATAGAGCTTATTTGGTCAAACTGGTAGAAAAATGATACTGATAACAACTGCATACTGCTATGGGATGAAGAAAAAATAGTTTTCACAATGCGATAGCAAGTTAATTAAACACATAAGCAAAAAAAAGAAAATGGAAAGTTAAGATGAATACAGGAATTAATGGTTTGGTTAATTGTTATAGCCTACTGTTAGTGGCCAGAGAGTATCGAAGAACCTGAAGGCTTTCGAACTTACCGCTAGCTGGCTAGTCAAGTATAGTCGTGATCGTGATATACCTGTCAACAATGTTACATAAGTTACAGATGTGTTTTTATGCAAAATAATAGGTAAGATGTACTTTTCTAAAAATGACTTTTTAGACTAACTTTTAATCGTTTCATGCTCCAGCAGGCTATTTATAAATATTGCGCTGTTGCAAAACCGCTCTGTGACGTAGTGGACAGAGCGTCTGCTTCTGGAGCTGTAGACTCGGGTTCGTTTGCGAGTCTGGTCAAACCAATGACTTAAAAATTGGTATTCACAGCTTCCCTGCTTGATGATCAGGATTACAGTAAAGGGATAGTGTGGAGAACAAACCGGCAAGTTTGCTTGTTGTGCCGTTGGAAAGGGCACTTAGCGGAACTTCCCCATCTTTAAGTAGTACACAGGTGGCAGCTTGACTCGAAAACCGCAAGGTCACTTCGCTGTCTCCTGGCTGAGGTAACTCAGCAAATAAAATAAATAAACTAAACTATAATACGTGGCCTACTACAGCAGTAATAGGCCTAGTATGCGCAAAAGCAGATACTTCAGCCGCCATCGCGAAAATTATTTTGCTCTTTCCGTCACCAACAGAAAATCTGCGGTGTTGCTCACTACGTATTGAGAGTGGGATTTAGCTAGTTAACAGAGGTGGAGTCGAGGACACAAGGCTCGAGGCCAAGGACACAAAAAAAATCCGAGGCCAAGGACAACCCTTCCGAGGACAGACCCTCTCGAGGCCAAGGACACAAGCGCAAGTGCTCTCCAAAAAAAAAAGTCTTAGCAAAAATTTTTCAGGCGATCTCAAAAAAAAAGTCTTCAAAAAATTTTTTTAGGCGTTTTCCAGCAAAAAACGTCTTCTAAAATTTTTTTCAGACGATCTACAAAATTTCAACAATTCAAAAAAAATGCTGTCTTCGAGCCAAGGACAGAGCAGTTTTTTTGAGGACTTGAGGCCTCGAGGCCAAGGACTTGACCTTCGAGGCCAAGGACTTCAAAATGTGTCCTCGAGGACTCCACCTCTGCTAGTCAGGCGAAGTACCGGTAATTCTCGCTTATGGTGATAACTCAAACATAGTAATTAAAAGAGTGCAAAAGAAATAAGCTTGAGAACACCAAGAAGTTAGCCGTTTTTTTTTGTTTCACAAGCCGTAAACAAAGGTCTACCGAATTCTTGTTCGTCTAGCCCCGCTACATTGACTTCGAATTGCATCGTAGAGTTTGCTTTGACCACAGCACCCATAACTTTTATGAGCACCACAGCCAGGGCCACCGAGAGAGGGGGCAGGGGGGTATAATGATCCCGGGGCCAATGGACTTTGGGGGGCCCATGGGCTCCAGGAAGGCCGCCGGGTTCAGCAGGTCCAGCAGAGGGCCCATGAGCTGGAAAGAATTTTGGTGAAGACCTTTTTTTTTTGGAGATCACCTAATTTTGACAGAAATAACCGTTAGAATTTCGATGAAGACCTTTTTTTTTTTTGGAGATCACATCATAATTTGGACTAAACTGCGGCATTGTCTCCGTCTGTTTTGCAGTTCACAAAACCGGAAATCCGTCATATTTGAGCTGGTCCCGGGCCTACGTTCGACTCTCGGCGCCCTTGACCACAGCAGCATCTTCCTGAGGTAGATTAAATATGCGATAAGCTTCTTCACACATGGATGAGCATTTACTACAGAAAGTACTTGAATTCGGTTTCCTTCTATACGACAGGATTAATTCGCTGAGTGATTTCAAGATGTCTTCCAACAAATTTTTCGGCAGTTCAATTCCAATTTTTTCCAAAAATTCGCGAGTCAATTTCACTATTAATTGCAGGTCTTCCGAGGTGATACTGATCTGGTGATTCAGTGATTGATACTCTGTTGCTCCTTTTTGTGTGACTTTAGCTTCTTAGCAGACGTGAAAGTTTCATCGCAATGCGAGATGGAATCCAAAATTTCAAGGTCTGCTGCAATCCAGTCATCGTCCATATCTTCTCGAAGAAACTTTTGAACCTACCTATATCTACTTAAAACCTACCTATATCGGCTACAAGAGCTAGTGCTCAGTAGCCTATTGCATGCAAAACTTTCCGAATCTACTACGTGCATTGAAGCGTATCGTGTCTGATTACGTCATAATAAGTTGCCGGTCCATATATATAGTAGTCTATGATGTCATGGTAGGCTTAGTATGGCATTGTAGGCATAGTGTAACATGAAGTAGACTTGTTATGGCACCTTACTAAGCATAGCATGTCACAGTAGGCACTGTAGCTCTCTATGGCACAGTAGGCATAGTTGACTAATTATTGCACAGTATCCCACAGTCGGCACTGCAGCTTACTATATTATAGTAGGGATTTACCTATGCCAGATAGGTCTGATTGTAGAAGCGAGACGAAGTATAGTTCAAATCAAAATAGTTGGAAAACTTAAAACCTGGGTTAGTTATGCTCATCAGCTGTGGTAAGCATGTAACCTAGGAGAAGGACAACTCTGATATAAAACCTCTCCGCAGTTAGATTAAACTGCAAAACAAATCATGATGAGCACAAATAACGAAAATTACGTGAACTACGTTAATGGGGCCACCTTCACAAGTGGAACCTCGTCCGGCAGGGGAGCGCCAAGGGATTCCCAGGTCGTCATTCAGCGAAACCCCTATGGCGTTCGAGTCTTAGGCAGAAGGGCTCGTTCGAAAAATAAGCGACAATCTCCACCAGCCAGCCCTAGTGGCAGCTCCACCAATGTGCCCGCTACACGTTTGGAGAGGCGAATGGAGGCAGTGCAGAGTATTCGTACTCGAGATAATGTCGCACACTCACGGGTCAACCATCACCAACTGCTGTTGGGCAATTGAAATATCCTCACCCTCACAGGAAAAGAGCTAGAATTGGTTGAGGAAGCAAAGCGGTATCATCTCGATATTATAGGAGTTTCTTCAACCAAACGACGTGGATCTGGATGGCGGATGGAAACTCTTCTATTCTGGTGCTGATCCTAGTATGTCTGCACAAGCGGGTGTGGGGATTCTCACAAGCCCCCGTTTGTCAGACTGTGTGTCAGATTGGATTCCTTAGGGATCACGGGTCTGTATGTTGAAGCTTAAGGTATTGGATCGGTCATTGTGCCTGTTGCAGGTATATGCCCCCAATGCCACGAGTGAATATCAGACTTTTGTGGATGAAGTAAATGATGCTCTTCTACAAGTATCAGCTACTGAATCTACAGTCCTTATGGGGGATTTTAACGCGCATGTTGGAACAGACACAGATACGTGGAAGGGTGTGATCGGAAAACATGGAGTCACTGAACTGAATGAGAACGGAAGGTATTTATTGCAGCTCTGCTGTAGCAACGGACTCCGCATCATGAATACCTTTTTCCAGCACAGGGAGGTTCACAAGTATACATGGTATCGACCTAATATGGATCAAAAATCTTTGATAGATTTTTGCATAGTTTCGTCAGATTTGTTTTTTGATGTGCTGGACGTTCGAGTGAAACGCGGTGCTGAATTGTCTACTGATCACCATCTGGTAGTATGTTCCTTACGACTTTCGAAACCTTGGCCGAACAAGAGATCCAACAGGTCGTTTGTGACCTACCGGATCAAATGGGAGGCCTTGGAGGACAAAGAAGTAAGAAAACAGTTTGCATCCAGTATACCATCTAAGTTCCGACAACTTCCTGATGTATCTGAGGACATCGAGAAGGAATGGCTGCTGTTCAGATCAGCGCAATCATTTCATCAGCTGCTGAAAGTTGTGGGCGAAAACGGCTTAGAGTGGCAGGCGATAGTGAGAAAAAAACACCTTGGTGGAACCAAGAGGTTAAAGAAGCTATTCGAGCAAAGAAAGGTGCGTTCAAGGCCTGGCTACAGGACAGATCGTCATCTGATTTGCAATTCCGGTACACTGAGGCGCGAAAAGCGGCAACTTTGGCAGTAAAGAAATCCAAGAAGCCATGGGAAGAGCTTGGTCGTCAGTTGGATTCCAACTATTTTTCGGCAAACAAAGTATTTTGGCAGACCATCCGCCGTTGACGTGGCAAAAGATCGAGTGTCACGTACTCCATCAAGGATTCTGACAGTAACATTCTAACGGATGAGAATGAAATCTTTTCACGATGGAGAGAATACTTTGAAGATCTTTTGAATCCCGTAAAGGCATCGACTCGTGACACACACGAAGTGACACATCTAGGGGAAGACGAAGTTTTCACTGCAGCAGAAGTGGCAACTGCAATTAAAGGGATAAAATCTGGAAAAGCTGCTGGTGAAGATGAAATCAGACCCGAGATGTTGAAAGCGCTGACTGGAGAAGGAATTCTCTGGTTAACGAGAGTGTGTCAAGTTGCGTAGAAGCTTGGCAAACTCCCAGAGATTGGCAAACAGGTGTGATTATTCCGATATTCAAGAAAGGAGATCGCAAGCAATGTACAAACTACAGAGGGATATCACTCCTTAGTTTGCCAGGGAAAGTATATGCCAAATGTCTTGAAAGGAAATGTCGAGAAATAGTGGAATCAAAACTGGAAGATGGTCAGTGCGGTTTTCGTCCGGGTCGCAGCACCACGGACCAAATCTTCACTCTGAAGCAAATCTTCGAGAAATCTTGGGAATATGGCAAAGATCTCTTTGCATGCTTTGTCGATCTTGAAAAAGCATATGACCGAATTCCTCGGGATAAACTTTGGAAGGTTTTGCAGGAGTATGGCGTTAATGGTCAATTGTTACCGCTATTAAGTCATTCTACTGCAGACCGGAGGTTTGTGTTCGGGTAAATGGCAAGCAATCAAAGCCGTTCCGTGTGGGCGTTGGACTCCGGCAAGGGTGCGTTTTGTCACCTCTCCTTTTCATTGTTTACATGAATTGGATCGACAAATGCAGCCAAGCTGACGAGTGTGCCACGATTGGAAATTGCAAAATTAGTCGTCTGCTATTCGCTGATGACAGAATATGGCCTCCAGCGCGCATTAAATAGCTTTGCAGATGCATGCAACACCGCCGGAATGAAAATAAGCACGGCCAAAACTGAGGTACTTCATCTTTCAAGAAACCCTGATCAGTGTGTATTACAAGTGAATGAAGCGACACTGAAGCAGGTAGAGAAGTTCAAGTATCTTGGGGTTGCATTTACGAGCGACGGAAGGCAAGCGAAGAACTGGATACTCGAATAGGCAAGGCTAGTGCAGTAATGCGAGCTTTGCACTACTCGGTTGTCATGAAACGAGAATTGTCGAAAAAGGCAAAGCTCTCAATTTTCAAAGCAGTTTTTGTCCCCATTCTCACTTATGGTCATGAATCTTGGGTAGTGAGCAAAAGAATGCGATCACAAGTGCAAGCGTTCGAAATGAGGTTTTTACGAAGAATCGAAGGAGTTAGGTACACTGTTTAACAAGGTGCGTAGCTCTGAGATTCGAAAATCTCTTAACATCGAGCCGTTACTTCTCCGAATTGAAAGATCTCAGCTTAGATGGTTTGGCCATGTAAGCAGAATGCCTCAGGAAAGACTCCCCAAACAAGCTTTACATGCCAAAGCAAATGGGAGAAGACCAGTCGGACGACCTAGAACTAGATGGACCGATTACATTGAGGATCTTGGATGGAATCGCTTGGGACTTCGCCCAAGCGAAATGATGGAAGTGATGGAAGACCGTGAGGTGTAGCGGCTTAATCTTGAGCTACTGCCCCCACAACCCTCACGGAAAAGCGGGCAATGAAGAAGAGAACACAAGCCTCTAATACGTCACGTCACGCATGAATGAAATATGCGAATTCTTCCTGCTTGCGCTTGGAAAGCAATGGAAGTAAATGGATATCGGCATAGCCTAGACCAGGTACGGAAACAAATTGGCCAAAAAATATATATATATGGGGGTGTAGGCAACAAACGAAACGGAATTAGAGAAAGTTAGTGATGTCTGTGATATGAAGGAAAGCTTGTTTCCTTGAATGCATTAGGATTTTTAGCAAAAGACGCCTTCCTTTGGCCTCAAATGCTAAATTTTGCGGTTTCTAGCCGTTATTTTAATACCGGTATCAGTTATTTATCAAAGACAATAAATTGATTGGAGGCATAAGTTGAAATATTGTTTTTGAGGTGGCTAATCACTGTTTTAGCTGCAGACCGAGCGGCTTTAGCCTATTTTGGATGTACTATGGCTTATAAGTGCTATAACAGTGTGAGGTAAGAATGCTTTCTGATGTGTTAAAATATGACAAGTCACTCTTAATTTAATGTTGTAGTCCTTGTATAAGACAATCAAGTTTTTGCGACAAGTTTAAGGTTTTCTTTCACAGATGCTGGACCTGCATGATGGTTAAATGCATTAATTTAGGCAGTAGTTTTTTAGTCTCATTGCATTTTTAGTTTCTCAGGGTATAGTTTTATATGTTATGCCCTATACAGCTATTATATAATAGTGCCTGTTTGATATCTATTTATCTTTATAAAAACTATATTTTTTTCAGATTATATAGGGTAATAGTAGTGATGGAGTTCTCCAGACCGGTCTCGGGTCTCGAGACTGTCTCGAGACACATTCTTGAAAGTCTCGTCTTGGTCTCGCCTCGGACTTGAACTTCAAGTCTCTATCTCGAGTCTTGGTCTCGAAAAGTCATGGTCTCGAAATATGAGAAGCCTCGAGACTCAAAATCTTGGTTAGGCGTAGGAGTAAAATTTTGAATTTAATTATTTAATGCAAGCAACGCAAACAAAGATTCGATTGACTTTCTAGGTCTTAACACCTTTTTAATTGCTTTTCAACAATCTCCTTTATTTATTCATTTCGGTCAATTTTCATTTATTTCCGTCAATGTTTTTAAACTGAGATCGTGAGAAACAAAGTTTTGCAATAAAACCTCAATTTTTGATAATTGGTTACTCAGTGGGAGATACTTGAGGTTCGAAAAAACTCAGATAGAGCCGTGGTAGAAAACTGCTCGACCTGTTATTCATTATTATCTTTGGTATTTACTTATGAAAGGTGTGATGTAAAACAGTCTGGAGGGGAAGAAGCCGCTTAAGCGGTATTATTTGATGTTGATCTTTGTTGAAGGTGCAAATTGCCGCTGTCTACATTTTTGCTTTCTGGTAGTAAATGCTCATAACTTTTTCTCGTTCAGGTTCCTTGCACGTGGACCGAGTTTGAGATGGTAGCATGGCAGTACGATGAGGTTTGGTCAAGGAAGGATAATCAGGACAGCTCAGACCTCAAAGTGATTGTTTTCAGTCTCATTCTGTTGAACAGATCTTTCGTAGTATATGATACAGTTAAGATTGCAGACTCAGAATGATGAACTTAAAGTCTACTTTACCACTGCTTTTTTGTAAATATCAAACATTAGGAGTAACAATTTGGTCCAGTGAAGATTAAAATAGCTCGAGGTATAAACCTGAGGTATAAACATAGGCAACCGAATGGGGAAGACGCGTGACCCCAAAAGATTTTTAGGGCGGTATCGGAGAAATAAAGTCTTGATAAGAAATAATACCGTAACTCAGGTATTTGTTATACAGGGTGGGCCGTAAATAACGCACCAAAGCATATAAAACAATTCTGATAATTGTAACAAAAGGGTGGGCCGAGCATTTTGAGCATTTGTGATTGTACCAGCGTGTACGTGTTTCTCTGTTCATTTGTTAAGTCTTTCTTTAATAAAAACGTGTGTTATTATTATCAATATTGTTTAATATGCTTTGGTGCGTTATTTACGGCCCACCCTGTACATTACGGTGTTTGCCGTGTACTAGGACCACTAGGTTACTGAATCATTCATCTTGATGTCTTGTTTATGAAAACACAATCGCATATTCCATCACAGCCTTCTTGTCATTAAAATAACTATATGAATGCAACTGCTTTAGCAAGCCCGCTTTTTTTAGATTTAAACGACCGGTCAGCGTTAGTAGTTAGACACCGCCATCGGAGCGTGAGGTCTGCGTTTCGATTCTTGGTCCGTTCAAAATCGGACGCTGTGTCGCTAACGTCTCGCTCCGCTGCGATGTTTCTTTGGTGCAGTGTTGCTCAATGCCCATGCTCTAAGCCGCGAGTTTATGAAAGCTTTTATTATAATTTGATTAGCGACTCGCTTCGAAATCGAATTCCTCTAGATTGGTCCACGAGCAGTTTGGTAATGAAACTTAAGCAAATTTAAGATGCATTTTATATGAATATCTTTGTAGTACATATTGTAAGAATATCTTTGTAATACGAGTGACAGTTGTGTTTAGTTTGAGTTAATTCGTTATAAAGTATCACAATCTTATTGTATAAAGTATCAGAAATGTTATAAAGTATCACAAATGCAATCACAATTTTATTGTTTGATTTTGGTATAGGCTTACTCTTTGCGGTTGCATTAATTTTTTTCGTTGTGTTTAGTGATTATTTTTGCTTGCAATAATATGCCATTCAAAATTTTTTGGCTCTGTTACTAATCTGTAGTTACTGCAAGTTGGACCACTGCGATAGTTTGAACACAGGAACGCATTACCCAGTTTCAGTTGGCATCGAACTGCAATTTCTCTACTTTAAAGACGGGCGCTTGACAGTTGAGCTACGCCATCACCTCTTCATGTGCTTGTGAATAGCACGCGGCCCAAGATCGTTTTTTGGTTTATGGTCGTTCTACTGTATTGCGATTGGCCGTTTGTTTAAGGAAAATCCATGAAAAGGGTTGTCAATAGTCAATACGAATAAGTTTTGCTTCTAAAATCTCGGGTCTCGAAGTCTCGTCTCGGTCTCGAACAAACTCACCGAGTCTCGATCTCGGTCTCGAAAATTTTTTCAAGTCTTGGTCTCGGGTCTTGGACTTGAATTTTTTCCAAGTCTCGGTCTTGGTCTCGACCATCAGGGTCTCGACTACATCACTAGGTAATAGGCATTGTGATGGTATTTTTATTTGTTCATTGTCCTTTGCCAGACAGAGTTTTTCACAAAATCTTGTTTATTTTGCCTACAGATGATTGTGAATTATGAACAAGCCAAAGGATAAAGATAATTATCAAATTCTTCTCTGAGGTTTAAGATAGACTGTTACTTCTTTGAATTGCATCAATTCAAGAAATTAAACATGGAATCGAATTCTGAAATGTTTCTGCAAAGTTTAAGAGTGGTTATATGTTATCCAAGAGAACAGTATTTTATAAACAGTTTACAATTTCTAGTCGCCATAGCCTACAATTTCCATTCATAATCAACAGAGGTGGAGTCGAGGACACAAGGCTCGAGGCCAAGGACGCAAAAAAATTCCGAGGCCAAGGACAGTCTTTCCGAGGACAGAACCTCTCGAGGCCAAGGACAGGAATGCTCGAGGCCAAGGCCAAGGACACAGGCGCAAGCGTTCTCCAAAAAAAAGTCTTCAAAAATTTTTTTCAGGCGATCTCCAATTCATTGGCGTAGCCAGAATTTTTGATTGGGGGAGGCCTAAACCACAAATCACATGAAATGACGTCATTAAAATTTTTCCAAACAGAAAGTACTTGTGGGACAAAGCTTTTGTAGGATGGAAGATCTGAAATCGTTGTTGCCTGTTTGCACGTAACCAGGATTTTGCAAAGGAAGAAGTTGAAAATGCAAATATCTAACTTTGGGAACGTGTTGAGAAAGCTAGTGAAACTCAAATGTATCACAGACGGAGGTTTGGGGGCGGGGCCCCCAGCCTCCGGAGGCTTTGAGGGTCTGGGGGCGAAGCCCCCAGCCGTTGGGTGACTTTTTGTAATTTTTTTGGAAAAAAAAGCTGTTTTAATGCCATTGGATCACATTTCGCAAGTGTTCAGAACCATTTGATAGCACTAGATTTTCGACATTTGAAAGCCAAGTGAAAAAATCAAATCGTTTAATCCTCCTTTTACTTGCAATTTAAGTCCAAAACACGTTTAATATCTTGCATTTTTGAGTTAAATTTTAACTGTAAGTGATTTGGTCCAGGCAGGGAGAAGTAAGGTGCATTGTCTCTGGCTACATTTTAGCAGTAAATAATAATCCACTTGAAGATTTTTCTTACAGATTTTTGTTTTTTCATGAAAATAACCAGTTATATTATTATTATTATTATTGGTGTTTATTGCAGGCGAAACGCCCATATCATAGCACAAAAATACACACGCAAAAAAAAACAAAGAAACAAACACACAAACAGCATACGCTAAATAAAAGATCATACCACATTAGACAACAGGTGGTTCTTTGCTAAATCGTAGGATGTACCACCCTCATACACTGTGTTACAGTACATATGAAAGTACTTCGATTCTTAGAAGACATCAGAATTCATCAGCGCATTAATCCAAAGATTAGGCGATGCACGACAGCGTTTAATGAAGCTAAAAAGTGACTTACGTATAAGAGCATCAAAGGTATATACATTAAAAAAAATTTGCTGGACACTGGCACTGGTATGACGGGGAAAACCATGAATCATTCTAAATGCATCATTGTAGGCTACTCGAAGACGCCTAATTGAGTAGCTGTTGTAGTTATGCCACAACGAACTACCATACAAAGACATGCAATAAGACTTAAACAAAATATTTTTTACATAAGTAGAGCATAGCAAAAGTTTTGACCTCAACTTGTTACCAATACAGTAGAGAGCTCTGGTTTGTCTTGATATATCACAATTCTCATTAGAGCTCGAGTCCATAATAATACCTAGGTATTTTACCCTATCGACAATTCAATCTTATCAAGACCAAGCAGTAAAAAAGGAGGTTTTGACAGCTTAAAATTCTTCGGAGAGAATAAAACCCCGGAAGATTTACGATAATTAAATACAATGTCATGAGAAGAAGCGTAAGCATTACTTTCATCGACTAAGTCCTGTAGTCCAGTGAGAGAAGGAGAAAAACAACACAAATTATCTGCAAATGAAATATGGTTCAGGCAAGAATCATTAATCATACACCCAACTTTAAGCTTGTTTAATTTTTGAGAAAGATCATCCATGTAAATAGCAAACAAGTACGGGCTTAAAACCCCACCTTGTCGGACACCATTAGTGACCTTAAATGAACGAGATAAGGATCCTCCCCACCTCACCTGCATGGATTGATGAGAATACCAAAATTGAAGCAACCCCACAAAGCACATTGGCACATCACGCGCAATTAGCTTTTTGAACAACACAGCATGATTGACCCGATCATAGGCTTTAGAAGCATCCAAAAATGCTGCATACACAGGTGTTTTCTTATTAACATACGAAGTAATAGACTGTTTCAACAGAAAAGCACATACATCTGTACCATGCTTGGCTTTAAATCCAAATTGATTATCACTGGTTTGAAAGTAAGATGATATAAACTGCAATATAACATGTTCAAAAAATTTAGAAAAGATTGTAGATACAGCAATTGGGCGATAGTTATTAACATCACTGACGTCAGCATTAGTATTCTTAATAACCGGCGAAATAACAGTTTTAAGACAACTTACAGGTAAATGCTCATGAGTGAGACACATATTGAAAAAAATGCTAAGATAAGGCTTAATCCTGCTACTGCAATAAAATAGATGTTCAGCACTAACACCATCAAAACCTGCAGCACTATTACAGGGTAGTTTATTTATTGAAATGCCAATTGTAGAAACGTCACAGTGATAGGTGGCGGAACCGGGGGGGCCGGGGGCCCTAATTTATGTGATTTTTTTCTAAAATAACACTGCTGAAAAATGTTTTTGCAACTTAATATCATAGATGTCGAAACCAGAAGGCGTAGAATGCAGACTCACACTCCTAACCGGGTGGGAAGGCATTGGATTACATGCATTGACTTTTACGACGATGACTCAAAATAATTTTTGTAGCGTAATTTCTCCTCTTGAGCTTAACACTAGATCGATTCCATTCCCAATTGTGATGCTCGTGTTAAGACTGAGTACGATACCTTCGGTTTAGATTTAATACCTGCGCGGCTGTCATTTTTGTAAGTATACGATGTTTACGTTATTTTGAAAGTGATTACAAATCTCTAAAAATAACCTCCCCTCTCCACGGTTATTGTACCCAGCCGCCATTCTTTGCATTGTTACGTAATTAGTGTGCAGCTGATGAACAATTATAGGTTAATTTGTGGTGTAAAAAATGAGTTGGCCTACTATGCTACATTATTTTCTCAGATAATTCATTCATTTTTTTATTCTTGACCACCACAAAAATAGTAAATAGCGAATGGATACTAACGCAAAAAGTAACATGTTGAATCTGGAAAAGGAAGATGCGACGCAATCTTCATATTTTGCACTCACGCGTTTCAAGTCACTTTTGGAAGGAAGCCAAAATGGAATGCCTCAAACAACGCTTGCTCTAAAAAGCGTGTTTAAGAGAGTTTGCAATCATTATATGTCAGTAGCGTAGCCAGGGGGGAGCGGGGCGGGGGGGCTATGTAGCCCCCCCTTTGGCATGTCGACCGAAATGCAAAATGAGAAAAACACTACGTTTTTAGCACTTTGGAGACTATTTTATTCACTGGAGTGGACTAAATAGTGATCTAAAAACATCTTTTGAAACATATATTCAGGGGGGGGGGCTAATTTGTCAAAAACAAAACTAACAAATAAATGACAACTTTGAAAAATCGTCAAAAATAAGTCATCAAATTTGATCGCAAGTGTAAAAATGCTAAACATAGGTGTCATCAACAAATATACTATAAACTACGGAATAGGGGGGCTATTCAGTGTTAGTTAATTACCAATTATTTCTCTCAAATCGCTTTTCATTAGCCCCCCCCCCGCAATTTTTTTTCTCTATAAACTGTACACGAAATAGATTACTCCGTGTGAGTTTTATTGAACTATTCGATTTTATAATTTGCCAGCATCTAAACAAGAGAACTAACATTTTATCATTAGCCACCTCCCAAATAGCCCATTTATGCCACCAGTTTAATCATGTTTGCACTGCCAATTTCTAAGCCACGTTTTAAAAGCATTATTTTTTAATCAAATTAGCCCTAAAATGAAGTTATTTTTGCTAAAAAATGAAAATTTTCGAGCGCTGGGGGCTCCACCCTAGTCCTGGGGACTTATTTTTGCTAAAAAATGCAAAATTTTCGAGCGCTTGAGGCTCCACCCCCAGACCCCCGTGCCTCCGGCGGCTTGGGGCTTTGCCCCCAAACCCCCAATCTCCGGCGGCTGGGGGCTTCGCCCCCAGACCCCCATTGGCTATCTTCCACAAAACAGCCCCCGCCCCATTGCGGATTTCTGGCTACGCGCCTGTAATGTTTTATTTGTATATGTTACTGTTGAGCTTAGCACGTTTATAATGCTAATATAGAAATAAAACGAAAAAGATAACATCGTTGTTTAGCAAACGTTCGTTAGCAGAACAGTCAAGTTCAGAGCCTCCATCTAAACAGCCGATAATAAACCAAGGGGAAGATAGCGAAGAAAATTTGGATAGTGGTAGTGGCCTTGCCAGCGATTTAAGTTCAAGCTATGATAGTCCAAGCGGTACTGGTACTCCCACAATGATAAGTAAGTTTGCAAATTTAGCTAAACAGAGGGCTGAAGACTTGGTTTGGAATGGAAATATTAAACTGCTTTTTACAATTTACGGTTTGCAATAGACCCATAATATGATAAGCTGAATTTATTTTTAAGTCAAGCGGACAAGGTAGTGGAATCGCAGTCGCAAAACTAACAGTGATCAAATACTGGAGATTTTGGCAAATCTTTGTGAAGCTATATGTTACTACAAAAAAATTAAGTTATTAAGTTCTCACAGATTTAAGCAAGACTGTGGACTCGTGGAGTACAGGAGTCGAAACTTTAAAAAATATCGCGAGTTTAAAAGCCTGCAATGTAATATGTAAACAAAGGGAAAAAAATGGTCAGTATATCCCATACATTTCAAGAAAAAAATTGAGGCAAGGCCCTACCTTATCAGGTATCCTCCTTTTTATCGGGCTGTATGTCGAGTTTAGTATGTACATTAGCAGTGTGTTTACTAACATATAACAATGTAGCATTTTTGCTGTGACTAAATTTGCGACTGTTTTATTATGGATATTGAATAGACCTAATATTATTGCTATATATAGTTTTTGATGATTAATTACGGCTTGGAATAACATTTATGGGCGCACTTTTTTAAACGAACTGCGTTGTTTCGGTAACTTTCAACGACATGCTGCATTTGCAGTAGCTAGTGCTAAAACAACGAAAATCACTGTAAGCTTACAACTGCGCGTTATGCGCTGTAGGTGAAAAAACTGGATCGACTTTGGGCCCCCCACTTTCAAAATGGTTCCGCCATCGCTGGTCACAGTAAAAATCAGTTGTATTGTAATATTGAATAGAATTAACACTGGTTTGTACAACATTATTGCAACTATCATTAGTAATGGAGTTCAGCAGAGAACCAAAATGGTTCCCCCACATTTCAGCAACTTTACTGGCACCTGAAACACCACTTACAGAAGTAGGATATGATGCAGATTTTTTATTTATCATTTTAAGCTTCTGCCAGAAATTTTTCTTTGATTTATCATGCTGTAGACTAAGAGCTAAAGCATCAGCTTTGTTTTGTTCAAACTGCATAGTACATTTTCTTAGTATTTTTTAAAAATTTCTTCTAGTATCTCTCATTAATTCAAACTTAACTCCTTCTCGAGGCTTATTAACGAGTACATGTTCGCCAGGAGGCCCAGGCCCCCTCAATTGAAGTTCAATGATTTGTTCAATCAGCATTTTCCATGGCTAATTTTATTTTTAAGTATTTTGTGCGTAAAACCGGCGAGGTTGGAGGTGAAATACTGAATTGTTTTTGAAAAATGGTACAATAGATGGTTACGTATACTAACCAGCATGTTATTGTCGGGCCGGATTTATATCGCGCTAGGCCCCTGGCACTTTGGAGATTTTCGCAACATCTTTCTGCCATATATAGGTGAATACCAAAAAAATCTTACGACTTCAGCTCGGGGCCTCTAGCTGGTACTGCGTCATATTATGGTAAATACGGCCAGAGCTGGGCACCGCAAGTTTTTTTTTAAGTCCGCAGTCCGCAAATCCGCAACCGAATTTCAATTTTCTTAATCCGCAACCGCAAGTCCGCAATTCGACGTTTAAAAGCTTAGTCCGCAACCGCAAGTCCGCAACGACTTTTCAGGATTCTTAAATCCGCAACCGCAAGTCCACAACTTCCTAATTCTTGAAGTCCGCAACCGCAAGTCCGCAACTTCGTAATTCTTGAAGTCCGCAACCGCAAGTCCGCAACTTCGTAATATTTGAAGTCCGCACCGCAAGTCCGCAACTTTTTATGAACCGAGTGAAAGAGTTTTGCAATCAACCCCGTCCCGAAGTGAACTGCTCAGAGTTGATTGGCAAAAATAAGTCAAAAGTTGTGACATGTGGGAAGTATAGCAAACGTATGGTGAATACATTCCACGCAATAAAAGAAATTACTCACAATCGTTGATTGTAATAAATGTACCACAGCATGACTTGTTATTGAGCTGCTTTTTCGGATGGCAAACTTAAGAATAGCCCAGCCCCTCTTACTTTCAGGTCCAACTCAAAACAAATTCAAACGCTTGTAATTTTGGTTAAAGTTTTTAAGTGACTTGGCTAAGGGTTTTTAGCCCCCAGCCCTCCTGGTTGCGCTTCCGCTTATATAGTAGGTGCCTAAACTGCGTGGAAGCATAATGCACAACCCACCGGCGAACCCTTAAAAATGCTACAATGAAGCTAGGGATTTGGAGATTAAAAGCCATTGGATTACAGTGAGAAGCCATCAAATAGCAAAGCACTATCCGCATTTCCGCTTGCAACAATATATTCTAAGAAAACAATTTTTTTTTCGAGGCAGGAAAAGGCAAAGGCAGTAGAAGGCAAAAAAACATTTATATCACTAATCGTACAACTAAATTTTTAGTCCCTAGTTTCAATAAATACTCTAAGAATGAGATAAATTAGCACACGCTACCAGCAGTGCCGTCGCCAGACCAAACGAAGCGAGAGGGCCCTAGCCGAAAATTGGGGGGGGGGCACTATAAAATGGACTGAACTTTTGCACATAAAAACTGATAATTTAAAGCTACAATTTTGTATTCATCTTTGGAAAAAGATACATATAAGCCCGGCAGCGTTTATTAGCTCGTTTCGCATGCGGCCGGTATAATCGCTTGAAAAATATGTCTACAGGAGTGAATGCGACCAGAAGCGCAACCAGGGTTTTGTTAAGAGAGAGGGGGCTTGAACCAAAAGTAAATGTTTTTTGCACAAAAATTGTCTAATTTAGGTTCCGTGCTGAACAAACCGTTGCTACTCAAGCGTGTTACAGAGGGGGCTCAGCTGCTGGGTGATTTTTGCGATTTTGCGGCAAAAATAGCGATTTTAACGCCATGTGAATCAGATTTCGCACGTTTTAAAACCATTTCAACAATTACAGTAAATTGCTAAAATCCAGAAGTCATTGAACGATTTAAATTGTCTAGCCTCTTGAGCCCCTATATACATTAGGTCAAGTCCAAAACACGTTTAAACGCTTATTTTTTTTGGTTATATTTTCTAAATGACTTGGTTAAAGGGGTTGATGACCCCTTAGCCCCTTTCCCATAATTGTGCCACTGACTGCGAACTAAAATAAATCTTGAACGTGCTCTAAAAACAAACAGCTGGTCTTTTAAAAAAATGTTTCCACGTATTGTTTCAGGTCATAATCACTAACGAAATACCGGTAACGCTTCTATATAGGCATACATCCCTACTCCGCGACACATCCGTAAAGGCGTGTTAATAAGACGGATTATTGGGTCACATTTATGTAAAGCAGTTGGTGGCCAGCAATTTTGCAAACAATCGAGAAAACTTCAAACGAGAATCATGTTTGAAAATTATTATTCCTTTGTGAACTCACGGTAAAAAACAACAAAGCCATACTTTGAACCAGGGCTGCAAATTCGAACTTAAACCCAAAAAAAGTCGGTTGTTTTGCTGAACTCGAGAAAACAGTGTTGACTCCAATTTGAATCAGGTTAGAACCTCTTGTAATAGCCTGTCTCGCCGCGCGCCGTATCCTTCATATTTCTGCAGTCATACCACACTTTGGATATAAATATAACAATGTTATTCCTCACAGAACACCCAAAATTTGATTCATCCAAAGGAACACGGCAAAACAAGAAGTCAATTATCAGCTAGCCAAATCAATATCAATTAACTAAAATTTACTGGACCAAAATTCACGCTATTGATTATACTAACACTATGCTAGACTTTACTAGACTATGCTATTAAAAAACTGCTTCGAGGTCGCACTATAGAAATAGAAACATCAGCAACCAACTTACTACACAGCTAACTTGATACACTAAACTAGAAAAATTTGAAACACCATATCACTCGTACTGTGGAAGACTATCTAATTTGAGCACTAGTTGCAGACTTAAAGATTATGAGATTAAAGGTCTAAAGACAATACAGTTAAAATGACCACAAAGACAGATCTAGAAGATTCTTAAAACAAGCACAAAAGGGGTTTTTAAAATGCTCTAAAAAATCAACCAACTATTTGCATAAAAGATGAGAACGCGGCATGTATTCGTTTCTCACGTTACCAAACACCATGTCAACAAAAAGAAAGCGATTAAGTCGAAAAGAAGACGTAGTATTTACGTCAGCCTGAACTCGAAAAACTTGATATTTTTGCCGAACTTGAACTCGAAAAAATTAAACTGATTGCTCATGTTTGACTGGGTAAAAACATGAATATTTTACGAAAATAGTAAGAAATTTTAATATTTGTATAAAACCTGCGGAATTGCGGACTAAAATTAAAAATAGTCCGCAACCGCAAGTCCGCAATTTAAACTGCCAAAGTCCGCAAGTCCGCATGTCCGCAACTTTTTTCGTTAGTCCGCAATTGCGGATTTGCGGACTTGCGGACTTGCCCAGCTCTGAATACGGCCGTGATTAATGCATTGCGTTCACAAAAAGGCTGGATGTGGGCCTGAAATAGCAAATTTTAGGACCAAACCTCTCCATTTTCTCCGGGCTATACGTTTAAATTGGCTGGCAAAAATTGAATTGAAGGGGACCAGGCGCTCCTGGTCTTCAATATTGTTGATTAGTTATACAGTTGTCAGCGAAAAATGCTAAAAAGAAACTGAAACCGAAGAAACAATAGGCTTTTTTGTCACATTTTTGTCATTGGTGAAATTTCAATTGGGGGGGGCCTGCCCCTCCTCCCCTTGCATACGCCTATGCTCCTAGTGAAGAAAACAAAAAAGGTGTTCGCAAATTTTCCGCGAGGTTTCTGTCGTTTTCCAACGAAATTTCAACTGTTCAAAAAATAGTGCTGTCCTCGAACCGAGGACAGGGCAATTTTCGAGGACTTGAGGCTTCGAGGCCAAGGACTTGAGGCTTTGAGGCCAAGGACTTCAAAATGTGTCCTCGAGGACTCCACCTCTGATAATCAAGACATTCCAACTTTGATCCAATTTATTTCCGTATGTTAAAAAATAGTGGTATGCAAGTGTTTTAACCACGACTTGATAGGTGTTAGATCGGAGGTCAAAATAATTAAAAGCTTTGTATTGTGAATTTTGTCATGTTTTTTACTATCACCGTGAGTAGGCGTGGTGGCTTTTATTCAAAATGTGAATATACACAGCAGTACTTGGTTGTAATTTTCAATTGCTTAAGTTTAAAAATTAAACTGCTTGCAACATTAATTATTACTTGTCGTTATGTTGAATTAATTGGTGATGAAATAAGAAATGAAAATTGAATAAATGCTGATGCATCAATCTGCAAGACTAGAATTTCTCGGAAAAAATTCAACTAGCCTTTCACAAATAGGAATGAGCTGCAAGGCTAATGCGAATGAATCCAGAATAAACGCAGAGATACGTAGCTACTGGTACAGAAAGACAGTTAAAAGCTTACAAAATGTTTTTGAGTAAGATTCAATCTAGCGCCAAGCAGCTAAACTATCGATAAGTACTCCACAAGCAAATACAGTAAAAACCGAATGAAATCTCAGAGCGTTTTGTTAACGAATAAATAGGCTACCTAACCAACGTAATCTCAGAGCGTTTCGTTTACAAACGAATACCGATACGTAACCGAACAAAATCTTAAAAGAATTCTGTTTGCAATTGAATGCGATATAATCGAACATTATCTCAGGACTCGTAAGCCTACTGTCATTGGCTGACTTTCTAATAGGGTTTGTCATCTTTTGCTAAATTCTATCTTGACTTTCGATGAATGAGCTAAAATCATGCAAAAATTGCTTTATTTTTTGCTGAAGCATCACACATGTAATAAAACATATTTCAGCAATCAACGCAGCAATCCATTGCACAATTAGCAAAAATTCTTCCGTATAATTGATGGTGAATCCAGCTTCAATTAAAATTGATTTTACTACTAGTGGTATCATAAGATGACAGTACACTGCTAACATCTGCACAAGGTTATACCCTACAACGACGATACTGCCATAACGGCTTTTCCTGAAAAAGAAAAATCACAATGGAAAACAATTATGGTGGCCTGTGCTATGCATACCGGTAGCCTAAGTCAACAACATAGGTCTAATATCAGATATGATGGGTGATGGATGTTGTGAGAGCGTTTCAGAACTGTTGTTAAACTAGTAAACACCTTGAGCAAAAAAGACTTTGATAATTGCTTCTCACTTTTTACGTATTTGCAATGAAACACAGACTGCAGGAATAGACTAGTGCAAATTTTAGGTGGAAAGGCCAAAACAAAGCTTTAGTAGGCTAATATCCTATTATCGCAATACTTTTTTTAAAATAACCAGTTTCCTAAATCACTGGCTTTATTAACTTTTTCAAATTCTACTTGATTTGTCGCCCAGACATCCATAAGTTTTTTATATTTAACTTTATTTCGATGTCTAGCCTAGACTCTGTCTGCTTCCATTTACTTTTATGCAGTCAGATGCTTAGCTGGAAGAATTCGCGTATTTCATTCATGCGTGACGTAACGTAATACAGCCTTGTGTTCTCTCTGGGTTTATATAGTTCTCGGTGATACAGCGGATCAAGCGAAAAGCGAGAGCGGAGTATGAACCACAAGGTTGGGACACAGGATGTGACGTAATAATTCTGCAAAACCATGGTAGAAAAAAAAAATTCGCTTCCCGGCACCCCTTCTGGTGCTCTGAAAATATTGCTCAACATAACTCCTATTGAGGAATTTCTATTGGCTGAGACAGTGCGAAGGTCATACAGAATCACTGTTAGTGGGCCCTGGCATGTCAACCCATTTGGTTCCTTTGGGAAAATAAAAAGCCATGTTAATGTTTGCAATGACCAGCAAACATTGCATTGTCGGGCCAATGTTGGCTAGATGCAGTTGCCAACATTTGTTAACCTCGGCCCAACGCTGCAGCCAATGTTGGGGCGATGCGGTTTTGCACCAAAGACCAGCGTTCAGCCAACATTGGCATTCTGCAGCGGGCCGCGAAATTTTTTTTTCTACCATGGTTTTGCAGATTTATTACGTCACATCCTGTGTCCCAACCTTCAGTTTCGTACTCCGCTCTCAATTTTGACTTGATCCGCTCTATTCATAGGCAACTTGGTACGATGGTACTGGGCAAAGTTAGGCTACTCTTGAGTTGTGGTAAAATATCCTTGGCAGTGGTAGAACAGGCTTGGAAGAATATCACAAAGCACAAGCAGTTAGTCAATGAGCTTAGGCTTACATTTCATGATCAAGTCAAAATATTAAGACAAAATTTTTGATACTAACATTGTAACAAGTCAAAATAACCTAGTCTACGGTAATAATCTTTTTTTAATTCTAGGGTTGAGCTGCTGAGTTTTTTGGAATTATTGCATTATAGATAGAATATCAGAGGGAAGCCTAAGGTCTTATATTTTATTAATTAATGCAGTTTCATTCAAGTTACTGTTGGCTATGTGTATAGGCCTATATTGCAAAAGCACCATCTGAGATCTGACCATGGTATTGGTAGGCCTACTACTGTATCAGTGTACTACTAGCATATCTGAGATAGTGCAATTGGCTATAGGCACTGATAAATGAGTAAAATCTAAAATGTAAACTGGTAAATTTGGAAAAGTAAAATGGCAAATCGAGAAAAGTGAAATGTCAAAGCGATTTTACTAATCTTAACCAAAGTTGTGAGTGGTTTCAGTTTTAGTCTCAGAATAAACTAGACCTGTAGACAGATTCCATTAGACACTTACTGACTTTATCACTCATCTGCTCATACATATAGTGAATGAAATTTAAAAAAGTGTACTTGATATTAAACTGATAGATTGTTAAAACAGTTTAAATGAAAACTTGTGAAAATGTTTACTTAGGCTGCTAACCTTGAGACTTAGCAGCGATGCACAGTAGGCTACTGTACAGTAGCAGATACCATACAAGGTTTAAAGATCTGACTCTGACAGATAAAAGTTAGAGACATAATGCAAGTTTTATACGATTATTTAACTGTTAGATTATACTCTGTTCTGGCAGTGTATTTGCTTAGGTCTATCTATAAAACATATATAAGCATTATGAACTTTATTGATTTTATTTTCTATCCAATCTGTAGTTACAGTATTTTTTTTTTTAGTATGCTTCGAGTTAGAACAATTCTAATGTTGCCTTGCATTTTCTTTACATGTTGACTGTGAGTTTTGTGTATGCACTGTGCAAAGTGTACATATCTTTGCAACACTTTGTTTTAGTTTTGCATAAAATTTTTTATCATAGAAAGTAGCAGACTGAGAAAATCTAGAAGCTGCTTTTTTAACCTTAACTTGGTGAGGTGGCAGTAGACTTAGATGACCTTTCGGTCCTTCGCAGTCTCTTCACCAAGTGACTAAATATCGCTTTGACTCTGCAAGTTTGTGTGTTGGTTTTAAAGGAATCGTATATTTCGATGCTTTGGTGATAGACCTAGACGAAGTTGCAGTTTTTTCTTGTGATATGACGTCACTTGGTAAATAAATAAATATGATGATGATGATTATCTTATCAGTGATTGCAAATTGTTGATACATATTTTATATGCAGTGACTATTTCACAGGAATTTTTCAAGTTAATGAAAATAAGACAAAAATGAAAGATATTTATCCACGCTTCTTTCATTTGCCTTTCTATTTTTTAAGGGTTTAGATTAGGGTTTAAGTTAGGGTTTGGGTGAGGGTTAGATGTGGGGTTAGTTTTATTGTAAGGATTAGAATTTGGGTTAGAATTAGTAAAAAACTAGATACAAATTTTTGGTGAAATAGTCTCTATCGATTCTATAATTGTTTAAAATACAAAATTGCATTTCAGGCGTAAAAGATAGCTTACTAAAGCCAGCTTGAAATCTGGTTGCTAGATATGGTTGCTTAAACAAACAGTTTCTGCTGTAGTGAATAATTGTCCAGACTACCGGTATACGACATTGATTGGTTGATACCAACTTTTAAGCCATTGTGTTACCCAGGAAGACTGATTTGATGAATGAGGAATTACATTTTCAATGCACAGGGTAATGCATGCAAGGTAATCCACGATTTTCTGGCAATGCAACGAGAAGTTTTAAAAGATTTTTTGGAGGAAAAAATGTAACAAGCATGACGTAGTGTCTGGGTATGTTATTCAAATAATCATTTGTAGGCAGTTTTGTGTGCAATGTTACAGTTAGTAGGTACATAAATCCAGGATTTAAGTTGTAAAATTTTACATGGGGGGACGCTTTTGCTGACTTGACTGAACCTTAGATTAGTGAAGATCAGGCGCATAGCCAGGATTTTGCAAGGGGGGGTTGGTTGGAAGTTTGATCCAACCGTAAACCAACTTTACCCAAATTTTCTTTAGTTTTGAATTGGATTGAGGTGATTTTTCAGTGAAAATTAGGTGATATCCACAAAAAAAAAGGTCTTTGCCCAAATTTAAAGGCTTTTTCTGGCCGAAATCAAAAATTTAACAGCTTTTTCCTGCCAAAAACAGGTGATCTCCAAAAAAAAGGTCTCCGGTTGAAGTGCGTTTTTGTCTACATCACTGTTCCCGCGGAATTTGGTGCTATATTCGACTGGACTTTGTATGTCTTTTTCCTCTCATCAACCAGTGCTCAAATTTGGATGGGGGGACGCCTAAATCTTGATGGGGGATGCTCAATCTCGATGGGGGTTGCATCCCCCATCCCCCTACAATTTAAGTACTGCATATATCTGATATGAGGTACAATTTTTGGTGCTGACTGCAGCCTCACTTGCAGCGAGATTCAACCAAATTAACACTGGTCAGTTGTTGAGCAGTAACGCGTTTTTTCTTTAGTAATTGTAATTACATTTTATTCACCAAGTTGCCTTGGCCAAGAGACAGCGAAGGGACCTTTCGGTCTTCGAGTCAAGCTGCCACCTGCCCATCTGTCTACCACACACGATGGAGGCTTCACACTGTCCCTTTAATAGCGAACATCAAGCAGGGAAGCTGTGAATACCAATTTTTATAGTCTTTGGTATGACCCGACCAGGAATCGAACCAGTGTCTACCGCTTCAGTAGCAGACGCTCTATCCACTCGACCACTGATCGGTAAACGACTACTGATCGTTTAGTGGGAGGTCTGAGGTTTAAATTTGGGACCTGTCAAATTGGACACATTGTTGCCAATAACTTGCCACTGCTGCAGCATTTTCTCAAAAAGTGCTGCGTTGCCTTGCCCTTCGCAATCGCGAGATTGCTGGTATGTTATATGCATTGGCTTAATACATTGAGTATAATGAAAAATTTGATTTGATGTACCGGTAGTCAAAAATTAACCAATGGAATACTATATAACATATAAATTGGCAAAAGAATTTCTTTGTTTTGCTGATTATTTTTTGCATTTCGCTAAACTTCTAATTTTGCTGAGTCGTGTTTTGAGTCTCATTATTGCAAGTGGGTCATTTCTACTTCTGTGCTCGGTTGCTCGAGCAAGAAAATATTTTACATAAGGTATGCCTTTTTTTTTAGCGTTTGCTGCTTTTATTTTTGTGTCATTGTTTTTAGTATTTGCTGCTAATTTCTTTTAATCGTTTAGGAAAAATTTCTGGTTCTTCAAGGAGCATAATTCACTGCCTTAGAAAACCTTCACTGCTGCGACCACTCAAACTACTACCAGAATAATGCAAACTGTGAAAGTAGAATTTCTCTGATTGGATTTTGAATGGAGGAATTTATTAACTACAAGACAACAGCATTCAAAAAGGTATAATTTAAAGTGTGCAAGGTGTTTTATACTGATAGTAAGCAACCACTTGCAGAGATGCTTCACATTGCTCTTTGTTTGATCTAAATGCACGTTTAAGTTCCAAGGCTTTTTAAATATTTTTTTGTAATCTTTTAATTAACTATGGATCATGGGCTCAAGCTAGTTAATCTAATTTGTTTTTTCTTTTTTAAAAGAGGTATTTTGAGGCAAAATTTGGTTTTAAGTAATGTTGTGGTTTATCTGGTGATAAATACTAGTCAATAGTTTTTCCAGTTAGAGTCATAGGCATAGCCAGGGAGGGTCTGGGTCCCCCCCAATTATAATGCCACCAATGATGAAAATGTGACAATAAAGCCTATTGTTTTTTCAGTTTCAGTTTCTTTAGTGTTTTTTGCATACAGTACATGCTAGGGATACAACTTTTTGATTTTTTTTTTAAACTCTTTTCCTGTAGCACCAATCGATGAACTTTTGCTTATTACTGCCCGGAATGATGTTTATTCTGTTAAGGTAACAAAAAGGGTCACGCACAAATCACTTCGAAAAATTGGCCATGTTATTGCAAGTTTTCATTTAGCAAACGACAAGGCTATGTTGTCAGTTTTCCGGCTAATGCATTAAAACACAAGCCCTAGTTAGTAAAGAAAATCCATAAGTCTCTCTTCAAGAAAGCAGCTGAATTGAATCAGCATTTGATTAGCACATTTTAGCTCGAGAATCGGAGCTTTTATTTAGTTAATAAATGAATATAAGGCATTAAACATCAAGTTGTGGTTTTAAAACATTAAATGGAAACCAAGTTGACTGAGCTTCAAATGAAGCTTCAGTTGAAGCTGCGACCATTGCAAAAAAGAATTCAAGGTCTCGTGGACAACAAATATCTTCACTGGATAGAAAACAAAGGTCGTCATATTGAAAAGAATTTGAAACCCAGACCATGTATTTGATCGTATTTTTACGTAGTTATGGACGATGAGCTGTTTGGCGCAACCAAATCTCCTAACATTGATTATTTCTTTATGAAGGAATTGGTAGGCAAAATTGATCAACTGAACAAAGCATTCAGCAGTGGAAAAGCTCAGATCTTTAAGAACACAAGCGGTTGGAGGGACGACATGAAATTTCTGTACCACTTTACACATTACTTTTGTCCACTTTATTGAGAAACAAAATAGGAAGTTGTGTTTGTGACCTTCAACAGATTTCTAACATTTGCAATGCACGCTAGATCTCGAGTGCCATCGTAGCCTTCCTTGCTCTTGCTAATGCCTAAAACTTAAATCAAGTTTCGTAAAGTCTGTTTATTTATTTTTTACCCATGGGATGATTATTATTTTAGCTCGAATTTTTCTACGATGATGATTTTAATAAACTCTGGTTGGATACCCAAAAGGTCTGAAATCAGTGGTGTAGATATGGTGGGGGGGGGGCGTGGCTTTTGATATGTGCAAACCTTAAACATTTTACTACAAAAAGTCAGCAATGCCCCTAATCCCTTTGGAAGTAGAAAGGCAAACAATTTATGAGGTGCCAAAGTATGGAATCTAGATACGGTGCAAACCCGATGAAAATTGCAGTTTCTTTGAAGTGAAGACCTTGTTATTGTTTTTTGGCTTTACTCTTCACCATAAATCTGGTAAAAATTGCGCTTTTTTTGAATTTATTATCTTTTTTGATTGGTCGTTACATCAATTTCAAAAGATTGCCTGCCCCCAACCACCACAAAATCTTGCTTATGCCACTGTTTCCAATGCTTAAAAAGCAATCACCCATCATCGTTGCCTGATGAAACCAATGCAGTGAGGATTTGATAAAGGTAACGCAAGAGTTGCAGGCGTTCCGCAGAAACAAGGACGATCCCTCTTCTCGCGTAGATTTATCTTATCTTTGACCAAATTACTTTATTGTCTGTTTTCTGAACATCAATACTGCTGTATATGGGACTTGTGTAGTTTTTGTTCAAAACCGGAAAAGGTTTGGATGACCTCAAGAACTGTTCAAAAACTTAAAAATTAAATTACTTAAAATGATTTTGTGCGTGAGATTTTTACATCAAATCAACTTAAAAATTGGATTTTATTTGGTCTTTCATAATAGGTTATCAAATTATGATGCAAGGATATAGTGTTCCAAAAAAGTTGTATCCCTAGTACACGCTTACAACAGTAATTAACAATAATATTGATGACCAGGGGCTCGGGCCCCCTCAATTCAATTTTTGCTCACCAATTTAAATGCATAGCCTTATTTACGTGACTGTGTGTATTTGCATGAATCGAAAATAAAATCAAAGTGTATAGTTTTACAGTTTGCTTGTTTTTAGAAGTCTTGGACCATGGATTTCAGCCACAGAATGCACCGGCTAATTTGGAACGTTAAATCAACTGCTTTCATGACTCTGCATTATTTATATCTTTGGCAGTGCATTTGTGCATGCAGCGTTGCACCGTCAAAGTCAAACAATATCTGTAACTAAAAATTGTGCTTTTGCGTTTTGTTTACACCTTCGATTTGCAGCGTTTATGCAACCATACTGTTTGAATAGTTGGTAGTTCAGCTTGAATAAAATGCAGTGTATCAATTTTGTAAAATTTAAACGTGAACTGAAGGCAGCATCAATTAAAGTATCAAAAGTTAGGCCAATCGAGTTAGATTCGATTGGCGTTGACTTCATTCTTTTTTACTCAGCCGTTTCAAGATATTCTACTTCAAACACGACGTAGGGGTCTCCAAATTACAGTTTTTATTGGCAACCTTGACGTTTTAATGCAATATCGTAGCAAACTGAGGTCTATATTAACCTAGCTATATATAGGCTAAAAGGCTTCTGTTGCTTAGTCTAATTGTGGCGTTGCCTTAGAATAGTACTATGATGGCGTCGCGCATGTTATCAATCTCAGGGTTGCCAATAAAAATTATGATTAGAGAGGCCCTTATGTCGTCTTTGAAGTAGAATATCTCTGGAACGGCTGGGTCAAGAACGATGAAGTCAACGCCCATTTAATCTAATACTCTTGGCCTAACTCTAGAAACCCCATTGATTTTGCTTTCAATCTTCGTTTAAGTTGAGATTGAAATTCAAATTTGCGGTTTGCACTTATTGGAGCTGGATCAAAGTGCGTTATTATATATTATCAAAGGTGGCCAAAGCGCAGCTTTTGAGCCTTTATGATTCCATAAGTTGCGTTGCACTTTAATGTTTTTATCTTGAGATGTTGTGGAAGTTGCATTGCGGACTAAATTTGGAAGCGTAGCGCAATTAATTTTAACAGTACATTAAATGTACTGTTAAAATAAATTGCGCTACGCTTTCAAATTTTTTTCGGTTTGTAGCGCAATTTTATTCGATAAACTTCATTTTGTTTCATTTTAATCGTATTGTTGTCAAATGTCGGCCTTTTTAAATCGTAATGTTGTCAAACTTGCATTGCCTCTCTGACAAGAGGTTGGTTGCTTGACTGTATGATCGTAAGGTCTTTCGCAACTTTTCTGTCGCTTTCTTAAACGAATGCTAATTATTGATTTCTACGTCGCGATGTTACTGAGCGATAAAATAAATTTGTCTTGACATTAGCAAATTGCTTACTCTTTTTCCGACTAAAATTGTAAAACATGCGGAATTTGCATCGTGTTGTGTAATTTTAATTGCGGAAGTTGAGTTGCGCTTTGACTTGGTACGAGAATTTCGTTCCGCAATTGCGGAATTTGCGCTACGCTTCAGAGACAAAAGCTTTAAATTGCGCTTTGCTTCAAGTGATTTAGATAATCATAGCGCTGTGCGTTTGGTAAAATGCTACTCGTGCCACCTCCGTTTATTGTTATAACATCATAATAATTAACCATAGGCGTAGCCAGGATTTTTGATTGGGGGGGGGAGCAAACCACATGCAATGACGTCATCAGAAATTTTCAAAAAAGAAAGTTTTTGTGGGACAAAGATATCATAGAATGGAAGGTCTGAAGCTGTAGTCTGTTGGCACTTAACCAGGATTTTGATAAAGGGAGAGGCGAAAACTAATCGTTAGAAATTATGCAAATGCCTAACTTAGAAAACGTGTTGAGTATGCTAGTGTACTCAAACGTACCACAGACGGGGATCTGGGGGCGGAGCCCCAAGCCGCTGGGCGAATTTTGTAAGTTTTTGGGAAAAAAAGCTATTTTAATCCCATTGGATCACATTTCGCACGTGTTCACAGCCATTTGAAAGAACTAGATTTTTAACATGAAAAAGCCAATCGAAAAATTTTGATTGTTCAATCCTCCTTTTACGTGCAATTAAATTCCAAAACACGTTTAAAATCATGCATTACAGTATAAAATTTTAATTGTGGGTGATTTGGTCCATGTAGGGGCAAGTAAGGCACATTGCCTCCTGCAATATTTTAGCAGTATATAATAATCCACTCGAAGATTTTCCTTAGAGATTTTTGTTTTGTCATGAAGTTAACCAGTTACAGGATTAAATGTACGGCCAGGGAGCCCAGGACCCCTTAAATTCAATTTCAATAATTTGTTCAATGAGCATTTTCCCTAGCTATTTTTTTAAAAGTATTTTGTTCGTAAAAACTGGCGAGATGAATCGTCGGTAAAATAGATAGTTATGCTTACTAAACATGTTATTCCTGGGCCGGATTTACATTGCGCGGGGCCCCTGGCACTTAGGGGATTTTTGCAACATCTTTCTGGCAAATATAAGTGAAGAACAAAAAAAGTCTTACCATCTGAGGGCGGGGCGCTGCCACTTAGCCATATGGCAAGTACGGCGCTGGTTAATGGTTATTGCATTACGTTCATAAAAAGTTAAGATGAGGGCCTGAGGTTGCAATTAGCTTTATTTTTTTCAGTAATTCACGTTTCTGCTTTTGCAAATGTGGCAGTAACTTACTTCACTCGGTAATTAGTGCATACCTTTTTTGGTTGATATTTTGGATTAATTTTCAAAAAAATTTAGGTCAGAAAATATAATTTAAAATTTTGTGGGAGACCTGCGTTTGCGAACAAAAACTGCTCGACGCACGCTCATTTTTTATCATTATTATTAAGTCGATTGTTTGTTTGCTCTCTTGCATTGTTTTTGATGATTACTGCTTAATAAACTACGATTTCATTACACACTGGCGCAAAGTAAAGCAAAATTGTATAGTTTTATCAAGAATCGAACCCTTACGTTTCACTAAAACCCAAGCGGCCACAGATGAGGAAGCGCCAATCGTTTCCATTTCCACTCTGCATTTCAGCAACTTGATAAGGAAGTTTTCAAGTAGATTTTTTCTCTGAAAATTATTTTGGCAAGTATTTTTTTACGCAGTTTATGACGGAATCGTCGAAATGGTTTACGTTGTCATCATCTGACATAAAAGAATTAAATTGCGTTATTGGGTTTATCATTGCAGAGATCTACAGTTTTAGCATAGACCAAACCAGGAATGTGGATTGGAAGGATTCAAACGTCTAATCGAATGATAACTTTTACCTTATAATTACAAAGAGAAATTACTTGGGGTCCTGGGGCAAGGGTTGAACACGCAGCACTCAGAGAGTTTTGAAGAGTTGCAACGCAATACAATTGCATGGCAGTCAATCAAGGTGAACTAAAAACGTTACAAATATTTTGCATATACTGATTTAACAAACAATGCACTGCAGTTGTTTTCAACATTCGGTTTCAACGCTTTCACACCCATGATTGTGATACTTAAAAAATAACACCACGGCAAAAACTAAAAAGGTTACCAACACCAAGTGCTTTGCCCTATTTGCAGTTCTACATGAGTGTATATTTTCAGTAAAGCTATCATAATTCACTCAGAGCGTAACATCTTGCAGTATCTATGCACAGAGCGAAGATACTATAGTAGAGCGTTTGTGTAGGTTTAGCTTACTTTTATTTCGTTTAAAGATTTTTTGTAATCGCAACTTTCTAGCAACACACGACGGTTATTAAATAGATAAGATTCTTACTAAATAAAAGCATATCAACCAATCACATTTTATTATCATAAATTGAAGAAAACTACAAGAACTTGAAAAACATTTCATACATGCGCGAAAAAACAAAGCTACGGTAACTACCGTAGATCTTATTTAAAAATATTTGAATAAAATCTAGATGTATCGCTATTTTACAGGGGCCCAATCAAGTAAAAACCATTGCTGCTTGGTTGATCCTCAAATTCGGCAATCTTTTATCAACCTATGCAGTATGCACCACCACAAACATGTTGGAGACTTGCTGAACAAAACATCAAACACTATTACAGTTGCTATAAACCATAAATTGCACGATATAAATTAAGTTTTTACTCTCGTGCTTCAATTATAGTTGTCAAATTTCAGATTTGTACAATGGGTTACCAAAAGCTCGAGCTGTAACTGTTTCGTATTTAGAAGAGTAAACTTTGTTTTTTTCGACATAATATTCATTAACAAAATCAAAACCAGCTCACTCGGATTCTTTTTCAAACGTCTTAGTACTTAAACCTACTTTTGTTACCAGCAATTTTACTCTAGCACTAAGCTAATGCATTTCGGGAATAATTACGGAGCGAATTTTCGTACCTAAATGCTTTTGCACCAGACTAAACGGCCGGACAAACAATTTTGTTGAAAGAGTTACTACTTGAAATCGGTTATATTGAACAAAGGAGAACTACTACACGAAAAAAGAGGAGCCCCAAACCTTGTTCGACTATTCCTTTTGTCCACAAAAATAAATTTAACCTGTTCGACTCCGTACCATTGGCAACCCTGCGTTTCGAAATTTCATTACATCATAAACGGATGACTCACAAAAAAATTATGGAATCATGAACACAATGTTTACAGGAATAATAATCCAACATCGCGTTGCCTATTGCGCAAAATTTTTTTAAAGTCATCCATTGTTAATGTTACGAAATTTCAGAACGAAGGATTGTCAATGGTACGTAGTTAAATGCATTAAATCTTTTTGCAGATAAAGGGAATAGTGGAAAAAGTTAGCAGCACCTCTTCATTACCTCAAGTAGTTTTTATTTCTTCAATAAAACCGATCTCGACCAGTATCTCTTTAAAAGAATTGCAGTAAAAGCTAATTAATTGTCAGAGACAAAAGCGTTAATTAAGCTAGAAAAGCACAAATTGGTTCATACGGTTTGGCGGTCAAATCATAGACTCTTTATTTAGTAGACTAGAAACAGACGCACGGAGAAAAAGAGAAGAGGATTCAAGGAAAAAAGGTTGCTCTTGTTGCGAAGGTTTTTTGTGGTCACGCGTATTCGACTGATTTGATTCGACATGTTCGACGAACAAGAGAAATGTGAAGAAAAAAAAACTAAATTGTCAGTTTTCAGTCTACTAATATAAAGTATATAGTCAGGACGTATCACAGACGAATTTGTTACGCGGAAAAGTACTCATTAAAATAACAAAATGCAGGCTGCCAAGCGGCCATTTAAAACACAAACAAAAAAAAGACGGCGTTTTCGAAAAAAAAAAGAACTTTGTAACAAACAAGAATAAAACATGAGTAACAAGTTAAGATATTCTAATCAAAACAAGAATCAATTTGGAGTATTGTTGTCAAAAAACAACTGCATACACAAAAGTTGCTAACAATTTTGATAGCACAACTCAATCTAGATGATCTAAGAACAGCAAGTACTCGTACATACAGAAAATCTTCAAAACAAATAGATATCATAGCGGAAAATGTCAGTTCTTGGTGGCACAAAAATCAGTTTTCAAACACTGTTTTTAACACTCGAAATAGTTCATCCATCGACTAGTTTGTTTTTACGGCAATTTGTTTTCCAGCTTTCTGAAGCTGCTGCATAGCTGAATTAGCTTTTTTTAAGGTAGCAGTTGCAGTAGATACCACTTTTTTTGCCACTTCAAAAGCCGCCATGTCTTAACTTGCGATAGCTTATCCATAAGTTTCCGCATGCCTGTTCCAACATTTTTTGTGATACAAGCAGATTCTATTGAGGTTTCACTTGTTTTTGCTGTATGTGCTGTTCTTTTTTGTCCAGGAAACATATCCTGGAGAGAAATAAAGTACAAACCTTATCCATACATAACATGCACTAGCGTATAAAGAGCAAGTTGTACTTTTGAGAAAATCTACGTACTTTACTTCTGGTCTTATGGTCCGAAAAATCAATAATTAGACTAAAAACTAGTTTACAACCAATCTAATTCCGTAAAAAATACAAACGAAACAAATGACTAAGAAAATAAACAGAAAAAAATAAACAAAAAAATGAGCGCAATGAAATGGGAAAGCCAAATCCATAAAATGTGTTCCAAATTTGCCAGTGGGTGCTGGGCACTATATCATCTACAAAAATATGTTGATTGCAATACTTTAATAATGGTATAATATAGCATAATTCATTCTTATTTAAGCTACTGCATAAGCAGCTGGGAAAGTGCTTCCAAAACAACTTTAAATCCATTAGATATACCTCAAAAACGAGCAGTAAGAATCATAACACATAGCAAAGCTCACACCAAACCCTTATTTCATAAGTTACAGATACTAAAACTGCATGATTTGTACACACTTGAAATAGCTAAATTAATGTACAGACTTTACAACAATTCATTGAACATTTGCAATTCAAACAGAGATACAAACAAATTACTGGACGATACCCACTCATACCATACAAAAAGAAAACAAAGTAAAAATTACTTCATACCTCGGGTTAAAACAACACAATCACAAAATTCATTAACATATATAGGGCCCAAAGTATGGAACCAAATACCACTAAACGTCAAAAACATGAAACACTTTAAATTAAAAAATGAACAGGAAAGGATGATGATATCTGATTATACCATGTGATTCTTGGAATGATTAGATCGTTAAGATAAATCAGAGTAGAAAAAAAAGAGCTTTCAAATAATATCAAAACTTTGAACAAATTGGCACACGGGGGGTGCTTTTTTCCAATACACCATGACAAAAATTACTTGTAAAAGTGAAATTGAATGTCGTAAATTATAAGGTCAAAAAATCAAATTTTTGCTGTAAATACTCAAATTTGATAGTGATATGTTTGTGCTGTAAATAGACTTGCTTATTTCGTTTTGTTGTTGAGTTGCAAATGCTATCTTTATTGCATTATTGATTTTGTGACAGCTGACTTTGATGACTACAATAGTCTTTTTGCAGTTTAATAATAAATTGAATTGAATTAAAAAGCGCTTGACAGTCTGCAAAATGAAAAATATAATAAGAATGTTTCGAACGATAATACACAACTCATCGCAAATTTCAACAAAAAGTCTTAAAGATCGCATGCAAGTTCAGGAAAATTTGGTGCCATCGTAGTTTAGGGAGGAATATTTCTCGTAGAGTCTTCTTGTTCTTCTGATGACTGTTATCCACATAGGGTTATTTCTACTGTAGTTCTGCTGTTGCACATTTTTTAGAAATCCACAATTTATTCATTATATGACATAAGTACATTTCAAGATTTTTTGTAAAGATAAAAACGCTGCATGTACACTTGCTAGTCTTTCACAAATGCACTGTCAACGATATAAATAAAGCAGAGTCACAAAAGCAGTTGATCCAATGTTGGGAATTAGTCGGTGCATTCTGTTGCTGAAATCCATGGTCCAAAACTTCTAAAAACAAGCAAACTGTGAAACTACGTATATATACTCTTTGATTTTGCATTTTCAATTAATGCAAATACATGCAGTAATTCAAATAGACTAATAAAGTATAAATGACTAAAAAACGAACAAATTCGTAGTCTAACTAAGATGATTATTGACTAAAATTTATCACCAGATAAACCACAACATTACTCAACAAAATTTGCAACAAAATACCTCTCTTTAAAAAAAGAAAAAACAATTTAGATTACCTGGCTTAAGCGCATGACCCATAAGTAATCAAAAGATTACAAAAAATTATTACAGAAACCTTGAAACTCAAATGTGCATTTAGATTGGACACAGAGCAATGTGAAGCATCTTTGCAAGTAATTGTTTACAACACTTGCAAATACTGGCATACCACTGCAATGCTTCTAGTCTCAAACATATTGGTACACCCTCTACATTTTAAATTATACCTTTCTGAATGCTGTTGTCTTGTAGTTAATAAATTCCTCCATTCAAAATCCAATCAGAGAAATTCCACTTTCATAGTTAGCAATATTCTGGTAGTAGTTTGAGTGGTCGCAGCAGCGTAGGTGATCTTTCTAAGGCATTGAATTATGCTCCTTGAAGAACCAGAAATTTTTCCTAAACGATTAAAAGAAATTAGCAGCAAATACTAAAAACAATGACACAAAAATAAAAGCAGCAAACGCTAAAAAAAAAGGCATACCTTATGTAAAATATTTTCTTGCTCGAGCAACCGAGTACAGAAGTAGAAATGACCCACTTGCAATAATGAGACTCAAAACACGACTCAGCAAAATTAGAAGTTTAGCGAAATGCAAAAAATAATCAGCAAAACAAAGAAATTCTTTTGCCAATTTATATGTTATATAGTATTCCATTGGTTAATTTTTGACTACCGGTACATCAAATCAAATTTTTCATTATACTCAATGTATTAAGCCAATGCATATAACATACCAGCAATCTCGCGATTGCGAAGGGCAAGGCAACGCAGCACTTTTTGAGAAAATGCTGCAGCAGTGGCAAGTTATTGGCAACAATGTGTCCAATTTGACAGGTCCCAAATTTAAACCTCAGACCTCCCACTAAACGATCAGTAGTCGTTTACCGATCAGTGGTCGAGTGGATAGAGCGTCTGCTACTGAAGCGGTAGACACTGGTTCGATTCCTGGTCGGGTCATACCAAAGACTATAAAAATTGGTATTCACAGCTTCCCTGCTTGATGTTCGCTATTAAAGGGACAGTGTGAAGCCTCCATCGTGTGTGGTAGACAGATGGGCAGGTGGCAGCTTGACTCGAAGACCGAAAGGTCCCTTCGCTGTCTCTTGGCCAAGGCAACTTGGTGAATAAAATGTAATTACAATTACTAAAGAAAAAACGCGTTACTGCTCAACAACTGACCAGTGTTAATTTGGTTGAATCTCGCTGCAAGTGAGGCTGCAGTCAGCACCAAAAATTGTACCTCATATCAGATATATGCAGTACTTAAATTGTAGGGGGATGGGGGATGCAACCCCCATCGAGATTGAGCATCCCCCATCAAGATTTAGGCGTCCCCCCATCCAAATTTGAGCACTGGTTGATGAGAGGAAAAAGACATACAAAGTCCAGTCGAATATAGCACCAAATTCCGCGGGAACAGTGATGTAGACAAAAACGCACTTCAACCGGAGACCTTTTTTTTGGAGATCACCTGTTTTTGGCAGGAAAAAGCTGTTAAATTTTTGATTTCGGCCAGAAAAAGCCTTTAAATTTGGGCAAAGACCTTTTTTTTTGTGGATATCACCTAATTTTCACTGAAAAATCACCTCAATCCAATTCAAAACTAAAGAAAATTTGGGTAAAGTTGGTTTACGGTTGGATCAAACTTCCAACCAACCCCCCCTTGCAAAATCCTGGCTATGCGCCTGATCTTCACTAATCTAAGGTTCAGTCAAGTCAGCAAAAGCGTCCCCCCATGTAAAATTTTACAACTTAAATCCTGGATTTATGTACCTACTAACTGTAACATTGCACACAAAACTGCCTACAAATGATTATTTGAATAACATACCCAGACACTACGTCATGCTTGTTACATTTTTTCCTCCAAAAAATCTTTTAAAACTTCTCGTTGCATTGCCAGAAAATCGTGGATTACCTTGCATGCATTACCCTGTGCATTGAAAATGTAATTCCTCATTCATCAAATCAGTCTTCCTGGGTAACACAATGGCTTAAAAGTTGGTATCAACCAATCAATGTCGTATACCGGTAGTCTGGACAATTATTCACTACAGCAGAAACTGTTTGTTTAAGCAACCATATCTAGCAACCAGATTTCAAGCTGGCTTTAGTAAGCTATCTTTTACGCCTGAAATGCAATTTTGTATTTTAAACAATTATAGAATCGATAGAGACTATTTCACCAAAAATTTGTATCTAGTTTTTTACTAATTCTAACCCAAATTCTAATCCTTACAATAAAACTAACCCCACATCTAACCCTCACCCAAACCCTAACTTAAACCCTAATCTAAACCCTTAAAAAATAGAAAGGCAAATGAAAGAAGTGTGGATAAATATCTTTCATTTTTGTCTTATTTTCATTAACTTGAAAAATTCCTGTGAAATAGTCACTGCAGATAAAATATGTATCAACAATTTGCAATCACTGATAAGATAATCATCATCATCATATTTATTTATTTACCAAGTGACGTCATATCACAAGAAAAAACTGCAACTTCCTCTAGGTCTATCACCAAAGCATCGAAATATTTGATTCCTTTAAAACCAACACACAAACTTGCAGAGTCAAAGCGATATTTAGTCACTTGGTGAAGAGACTGCGAAGGACCGAAAGGTCATCTAAGTCTACTGCCACCTCACCAAGTTAAGGTTAAAAAAGCAGCTTCTAGATTTTCTCAGTCTGCTACTTTCTATGATAAAAAATTTTATGCAAAACTAAAACAAAGTGTTGCAAAGATATGTACACTTTGCACAGTGCATACACAAAACTCACAGTCAACATGTAAAGAAAATGCAAGGCAACATTAGAATTGTTCTAACTCGAAGCATACTAAAAAAAAAAATACTGTAACTACAGATTGGATAGAAAATAAAATCAATAAAGTTCATAATGCTTATATATGTTTTATAGATAGACCTAAGCAAATACACTGCCAGAACAGAGTATAATCTAACAGTTAAATAATCGTATAAAACTTGCATTATGTCTCTAACTTTTATCTGTCAGAGTCAGATCTTTAAACCTTGTATGGTATCTGCTACTGTACAGTAGCCTACTGTGCATCGCTGCTAAGTCTCAAGGTTAGCAGCCTAAGTAAACATTTTCACAAGTTTTCATTTAAACTGTTTTAACAATCTATCAGTTTAATATCAAGTACACTTTTTTAAATTTCATTCACTATATGTATGAGCAGATGAGTGATAAAGTCAGTAAGTGTCTAATGGAATCTGTCTACAGGTCTAGTTTATTCTGAGACTAAAACTGAAACCACTCACAACTTTGGTTAAGATTAGTAAAATCGCTTTGACATTTCACTTTTCTCGATTTGCCATTTTACTTTTCCAAATTTACCAGTTTACATTTTAGATTTTACTCATTTATCAGTGCCTATAGCCAATTGCACTATCTCAGATATGCTAGTAGTACACTGATACAGTAGTAGGCCTACCAATACCATGGTCAGATCTCAGATGGTGCTTTTGCAATATAGGCCTATACACATAGCCAACAGTAACTTGAATGAAACTGCATTAATTAATAAAATATAAGACCTTAGGCTTCCCTCTGATATTCTATCTATAATGCAATAATTCCAAAAAACTCAGCAGCTCAACCCTAGAATTAAAAAAAGATTATTACCGTAGACTAGGTTATTTTGACTTGTTACAATGTTAGTATCAAAAATTTTGTCTTAATATTTTGACTTGATCATGAAATGTAAGCCTAAGCTCATTGACTAACTGCTTGTGCTTTGTGATATTCTTCCAAGCCTGTTCTACCACTGCCAAGGATATTTTACCACAACTCAAGAGTAGCCTAACTTTGCCCAGTACCATCGTACCAAGTTGCCTATGAATAGAGCGGATCAAGTCAAAATTGAGAGCGGAGTACGAAACTGAAGGTTGGGACACAGGATGTGACGTAATAAATCTGCAAAACCATGGTAGAAAAAAAAATTTCGCCAGCGGGCCGACATCGGAACTTGCGTCAGGCCAACAATGGCGGAATAATATTTCCAACGTCGGCCCGGAGTTGGCAAACTGCAGCTAACCAACATCGAAACTGCAGCTAGCCAACATCGGACTGCAAACTGCAGCGAACAGCATCGGATCCTGCGTCGCGCCAACAATGGCGGAATAATGTTGCCAACCTTGGCAAAGTCGTCAAACTGCAGCTAGCCTACATTGGAACCTGCGTCGCGCCAACCGTGCCGGAATAATGTTGCCAACGATGGCCCAGAGTCGCGAAACTGCAGCTAGCCAACATCGGAAGCTGCGTGGCCCTATGTTGTGGAACTGCATTCCACTAGCTGGTAATGCCTGCAAGAATCCAGTATTGGCACATATTGTTACAATGGCATTGGTGCGATTGTCTAACTTCATTCATCTTGCGTCTTTCATAATACCAATAGGCATAAATAAAGTTTTATTGCAAGGCAAAAAAACTGAAGATGGTAAATAACGCAAGAAAAAGCAAAAGACGTAAAATTTCGCAAACTGAAAATAATAAACACAGCTTCCTTTGGAAATGTTGGTCGTGACTGCCATTCAAGATTCAGACCGTGGGTTTGTTGAAGTTAAGACGGATTAGGAAGTTATAGAAACTGCAACAACAAAAAATAATTCAGTTAAAGCGAATGACATAACTTACGTAACTGTGAATAAATGTTCTCTAGTCTTTCTATAATGAGCATGTAGTTCATGAAAATGGTGTATATAAACAGTCTCTGGAAAAACTGGTGAAACGCCTCTCCAAGAGTGTTTTTGGTTTCCGACATCCTGCGCGAAAAATTTAACTCTTTATACATTTGACAGTTCACCTACAAGCTTGTAGTTAACGCCATATAGAGTAAAACGACAAAGCGTAAGTGAATTTGAATAAGAGCAATGAGACTATATAACAGGGGTAGGCAACCTTTTCATCCCATGGGCCACATCCAGACCCAGCAAGGTTTCAGCGGACCAAAACAAAAGTCTTCGCCTGGACATTAGGCATTTTATAGCCGATTTAATGGCGATGACCAAAGAAAAAAAAAGGTCTTCGACTGAAAATTAGGCATTTTGCACCCGATTCAATGGCAGTGACCAAAGAAAACAGCACTTCGGCGGGGTTGCAGATGAATTTCAATCATAAGAAAAAGATCGCGGGCCAAATGAAATTGCTTGGCGGGCTGGTCTGGCCCGCGGGCCGTAGGTTGCCAACCCTTGCTTTATAAGACAACATGAAGCGTTACTCAACCGGTGTTCGATTCCCACACTGGCAATGCGTCGTTGTGTCCTTGGGAAAGACACTTCACAGTGGCCCAGTCTAACAAAAGACTAGAAAAAAGAAACCCAAAAAAAGGCTCTGCAATAGTTCAGTTATGATTAGACAGACGCAGAGTGTCTGGTTAATATGAAGGAACTAAACCGATAAGATAGCAATGTGCAAGAAAAATAACTTTGCGCGTAAGTTTTGTGTTTTTGACGTCCGGAAGTCGCTAGTGTTTGCCTTTTAATAAACCTATGCAGACTTCACTTAATCAAAGCTAGATATCTTGGATCAATGCTTACAACTATGGACTAATTTCAAGCGAAATTAAGATCGGGCGACACAGTAACTACATTGTGCCGACACTGGATTATTGAGAAAAGATGAAACTACCTGTAGACTGAGCAGAGGGTTCATTCTATCACGTCACGATCGCTGATTACTGAATTCTTTGCCCTGACAGGTCGTCTTTGTAATGAAGTCGAACCTAAATATAATCAAATTCACACTATCGAAAATGTAACTAAATAGTTCAAAAAGCTTCGTTTAAGAATTTCTTAACTGATTCCACTAAAAGGTATTGTCTAAAGAGCGTAAATTTTAAACAAGCTTTAGTCCTGGTCTACACTGTCCGTAAAATCAGGAGTGTATGAGCTTTTTGCTACTTTATTTTAACCAACTGGCACCTTGAACGTTGATAAGATGATACGACAGACGTAAAGATTTCTGTTTAAAATAAATACGCTTGTTTGCTCACAATTTTACGCAGTGTAGACCGTGCTTAAGGCACTTGCTTCCGATTTTTGTACACAGAATAAATCACATTGATGGAAAAATTATCAATTCGGAGCACAATTACACTGAAGCTGTGTTTATCACAGAAAACTGACTTAAAACTACCTTTTGGCTTTGGAAATCGACAGCATAAACGGAGCTAGTTGCAGGCATGGCTTTTGACATACGATTTAATTTTCAAGAAGTTGGAAAATAGTTATTTTAAACTTATTATGAAATGTGGCAGTGGATAGTCCCAGGTCTAAAAATTGCTTGAATTAATAAGTGAACCCAATTGATTTAAAGCTTGAAAGACTATGGTTCTTCCACAACCTGTTTTGTCAAATCGCTTGTAACTGTGCCCATAACCAACATGCAATACATATTAACTTAGCCTTAATTAGTTTAAGTCAAATTAAATGGAGAACAATAAGACTGAAATAAATTTTTAAAATTAGTGTTATTTCATTTAGTTGTGACACCATCTTTTTTGTCCCAGTCTGTTCCAGAAATAGTGTACGTCAAGAACCAAGAAAAATTTAGTATCTGCAACAACTTAAGCACTATTACAGGCAGCATTTGTCGTAGTAAATAACAAAGCTACTAAACACCAGTTTTTATTGTTTACCAAGTTCTAACTTTTTCGGTCTGAATTGTAATAGAAGCCGAAATGCCAAGACAAAGTCAATTGACGTCAGCTGTGTAGCAGCTGAATTATTTCAGAAATTTTTTTTAAGTTTTGAACTTTGAAAATATCTTAGAAAGATAGGATAAGTTAACCCTAATAGAATTTTAAACTAACGATGCCAAGATACTTCGTTTGCTTATTACCTTTATTGAGTTTGCAAAGCCATCCGTTTCATATCTGCACGATGCTTACTACCACCATGGCGGTCCTTCCAGTTTCTTTAGCCAATTTCCAATTGCACTTTAACTTGTTGCAAAGTGCTGTGTTTGTAATTTTTTCTCACTTATCTGAAATAAAAGTTACCTGGTAATTTTTTGTCATTTGGGTAAAAAGAATTATAGCGTATGACTTTTGTAAAATTAATCAAAATGAGGTACAGTGTTTAAAAAAAAATCCTCAGCTGCCGAGGCAAAAATTGATTGATTACTGTTTTACATCTACCACATAACCGCAGTTTCTCCCAACTTGGGGCATCCAAGTCAAGTTTTTCATTGTTGACCAAAATGTTGGGAAAAGCCTAAAATATATATTCTTAGCAAAATTGAACTTTTAACATTTTGCCATTTTCAACATATTGCAGTTTAAAGTCAACAGTTTTCTTCTTTTTTTAGTGCTGCCGTTTTGCCATTATTGTGGCAGAAGATTAACTTTTGAAAAGTTGGCCTACATTTATTTGAAAAATTTCTTAAAGGGAAAAAGCCTTTTCAGTAAAAATCTAAATTATCATATCTTGGAATCGGAAGGTAGTAGTAACTTAAATTTGGTGAAGTTAGTTTTCAGATCTGTTAAAGTTTTTTTGAGAGAAAACCAAGCAATTTTTTTTCAATCTGAATGCCCTTCTATACTGCATATCAGTTTGATTTCTTAGCATATGGCCATCATTTCTTGCTGATTTTTACTTTTATGATACGCAAGAAAAACGATGACAAAAGTTTAAAGCACAATTTTCTGAGTCAGTTCAAAGGCCAGATGCATATTTGTATAATTTGATCACCTGATTTCTGATGTCGGTTTGCCACAAATAAAAAAGTACCCTATTGTTGATACTCTTAAAATCGGTCAACGAATTTCAAGTGCAGGGTGTTTAGACGCAGGACGATTATGCGCCGGGACTATTAGGTTCCAGGACTTCAAATCTTATTTAAAAACATCAGAAAAAATTTTTTTTAATTTTATTTTGAATTCGAAAAAATGTTTTTGGTCTTGCACGTAAAATTTCTGGGGCCTAAAAGTCCTGGCGACGCATAATCGTCACGATTCGAAATAAAATATGCTTTTTCTAAGATCTTTCCATAGCCATGCATTTCAACTTGTTAGCTGCTACAGTTTTACTTTTAATCAAATATTTACATGTGTTTTAAATTAAACAATTAATTGATCAGATTTAAATAAAAACTTCGTCAAAAATAAACACGTTCAACTATACCTTGGAACTTGAACACTGAACAGAGAGCTTCGTCAACAACAAAATTTATCTTCAAGTTCATTACATGCAGTTTCTTCATTGTTCAGATCAGATGAAGTAGAAGCATATTATCACTAATGGTGACTGACCATCAATAGATTGCAACAGCTACTTAAAGACTATATTATTAATGTACATTACCTTAAGACAGTTACTAAAAAAAGGTTAATATCTGGAGATTTTTATTCCTTCAGTTAGAGGTCTTCATTTCTAGAAAATGCGTAAACAAATTAGAAAGTTTCCCACCATCCGTGCTTTAATTTAAAAGGGCAATCAAATCGGAAATTTTTTTGCTTAACTCTTTCTCTCAGTATTTTACTAATTTTCACAAAAAAATTTTTTGTAGCAATAATCTTGTTTATTATGGTGCATATAAACATGTCACGTGACAGCACAACTTTTATGTGACGTCATCACACAAAAATACAGTGTTGTTCTGCAACAACATTATGAAAGTTAGGTTCAAATCTGTTGCTCATTTTAGATTATCTATCAGCTTCAGGTAGTCAGTTCAGTTGTTTTGATCAAGTCTAAACAGAAATTCAGGGTGCACCAAAAGCTACGCATCAGCTCGTTAATCGTTACTACACTGTATTATCATCTGCTAACATCGCGCGTTAACAGTTTTATAAATTATTACGTCATAATAGAATAAATTATATTGTCTATGATTCAGCCATCCTTTTTTGAGACGTGCTTTTGTTCGCAATATCTTTGATATAGCAACCATCCATTTGTAATGGAGATGCCCATGCAGTAACATACCATGTGCATGTAGTATGTACTGGCACGTTCTCAATCGAATTCTGTACAGGGCAAGAAACATGTAGCAAAGGTCAACGCCCCTTATGTGTGCATTATATTCCTCAACCATGGCCGGACATTCTATTTCTATTGTTATATTTTCCGTTGCAGACCAGCGTTTGACTTTGTTTCCTTGCTCATATCCCATGAAAGTTGATGCAAGCTGCACCCAGAGGTGCCGAAACCCGGGGGGGATAAATCCTCCCCAATTAATTTGACTGTATCCCCCCCAATAGTTTGAGTATGGTCTACATCAGCATCCCCCCAATAATTTGACTCTGGTGTGCATTTGAGTGTAGGTGACCACTAGAATTCGTGGAAAAAGTGTTCTATTTTTGGTAAAGACCTTCTTTTTTGGGGGGTCTTCACTTAATTTGCTCACCTGAACAAAATCGTGGTCGAGGTTTATCCCCCCTAAAGTTGAAAATAGGGCAAAATTGGGGTAAAATTGCAAATTATTCCCCCAATGCTCAACAAGGATCGGCACCCCAGGCTGCACCACTCTGTTATTGTACCACCGAATCGCAGTTGGCATCTACACGCCAGTCTATTCAACTTTTGCCAAGGCCTTTCGGCTGATTTTCTGTTTTTAGCTGTTTGTTGGACCCCAATATGCGATTAGCACGTATGGTAGATACGCACCATATACCCTATATAGTGGATGCACCACAGTAGACACAAAACTTTGCTATCACACGCTATTCCATGCACCCACTCCCCCCTCTCCACAAAAAATTATCAAAAATTAATATAGTTTTTGATTTTTTCACCACAGAATACTTTCTAAATTTGGCTTGTGTAAAATTTAAACCCATTACTCACATTATAGCAAAATTTCCAAACTATACAACTTTGGCGTGGGTAAGGTTTGAACTCAAAATTCCCATTCAAATAAACCTTCGAACTACTGTACGTATTTGTCGTGGCAACTTGCTCTTGGTTATGAATAATATAGTCCTTTTATAATGCACAACAGCTATTATGCACCTTGCTGAAACTCCAATAGCATTGTTTAAAATAGGTACTATTTTAGCACCTATCTTTTATAATGTTGTTACGCAACAACAGGTACAAACTAGCTTCCCTGAGTAATTCTTTTTGCTTCTCAAGCAATTCACTCAAAAGAAGTGCTAAATACCATACCATCTATCTCGCTATATTTTTTTTCGTAGCTGGTACCTTCGACAGTCTCCGTTTTGCCCGACTCACTTGCTGCTTTTTGCACATTTACAACCTGGGCTGCACTTACTTGCCTTCAGCACCGTAAAATACACCAATCGCACTACTGCTGCTGTAAAGATGACGTCTGAGCTTTATATAGTTTGATAAAATCGAATATGATTGGCTGCCGACTAATCACGTGACTACAACGTGGTTTATAAAACGGTTGTTGCAGAACAACATTATGAAGGAAAGGGTTAATTTTCTCCCAACAAATTTTGACAAATCTGAAGACTAACTTTATTCAATTTGAGATTTTTACAACCTTCTATTCCTGAGATATAACAAATTTAATTCCCCCTTAAAAAGGCTTTTTCCCTTTGAAATTTTGCCATAGTTGCTGATGAGAAAAAAAAATTCAAAAAGTTACCGCATGTTCCTGATTCTCAATAAATGTTTTGCGCCATAGTTGAAAAATGAGCTGCTTTTCAATAACTGTAAGCCAGTTTTCCAAAAGTTAACTTTCTCTCACAATACTGACAAAATGGCAACACTGAACTAAGGGGAAAATTGCTAATTTTGAACCGCATTATTTTGAAAACGAGAAGGCATAGAAAGTTCAAATTTGGTGAGATTGCATTAGAGGCTTATCCTAACATTTTGGCCCAAAGTGATTCCCTTTTCAAGTTGTAGAGGAGGTTTTGCGCTGTGCCAAAGATATTTTTGCATTGTCTATGCCAAATTGGTGAAAAATTTTAATTTTGTGCGCTAGACTTCTCTGGCGCAACCCACATGGCATATGGCAAGCACAGTAAATGTATTTAATAGCAATAACATAGAAAAAAACTACAGCTAGGTAGCCACTTTGCAGTTTGCAGACATGCATTTTATTCTCTTGAAGACAAAAATCTAACCTTTACACAAAGCCAAATTATTTTTGTTCATAAATCGCCACTTTTTACGATGATTAGCTGCCTTTAACCATATCGATTTTTCATCAAAAGATTCTGGAAAATCTCTTCTTTCTTGCAAAGGACTATTTTTTAAGCTTATATATACACTATACAGGTAAAGTCACTTCTTGAAAATAAAGTGCATTCAGATTTGGTTTCATAAGTCTTTTCCACAGTGCTATACTGTCAGAACATCGCGTCACCATTGGTTGCATTACTTTTTTATTAGCTTGTTGTAAAAAAGAAGGTACAATTGGGTAGCCACTTTGCAAACATGCCAAATATTAATCATTTTACGACAGGTTGGAAAGTTTAATTACAATGCGCAAATTTTCGCGCTTTCCTTAAATCCATATAATTTTTGCACTGTGCCAATTTAGACTAATACAATTTGCCAGAATAATTTCTGCATTCTCTTTGCTCTGCGACTTGACGCGGAGATGGCCTTGCCAACTTGTTACATGCTTTAGTGTAACACACTGAGTATAATGAAAGAGTTGATTTTTATTTGTTTAAACATCTGTCATAAAACCCCTTATTGGTAAAGTTTTAAAACTTTGATTTTCGGTTGATGTTTTGGACTTGACTGAGATCCAGTACAGATGGCATAGAGTCCCAGTTCAAAAAACAGTGCCAGATCATAAGGCCTGATTTTTTAAAACACTTTTTCCTGAACCAAAGTTTTTGCAAAAAATGCTTTACTTTGGTACACACTAGATTTTCTGCTTAAAAGGTCTATTGCAGGCCACTGGTATGAAGATAAGGTTACTAATACTTAACTTTGGTACTTACAGAAGTGTTTCCGAAAAAAGAAAAAAAGTTGATAAATAGTAACTGGCAAAATACATTCAAAACATAGGGGCCAGCTATAGTGATTCATTTCTATGCGTCACTACATATTATCGGATCAAGGTGGCTGTGAACTACATACAAAAACGCTGCAGCAAACTCTAAAGATTGCACAGTTTAATAGTGGACACAGTTTTAAGGAAATAAAAAAACTAGGTACTGGAAACAAAGAACAATGGCAATTTATGATTATTTAACAGGCTTTAAAGCTTCAACGCGACTTTAACAGAACAGCAAAAACTTCTAATCATTCGTTTGGTGATGAAAAAGTTAGTTGTGCTTATAAAAAAAAGCGATACAGTTATTATAATTACTTAGCAATAAAAATGCGTTTTGGCAAATAGTTGCAAAATAGCTGCATTAAGCGACTTTCAGAATGGGCAACAAAATTTTGAGAAGCCATAAGAAGCACAATCTCCAACTAACTACTGGTTTCATAGCTAAAATGCTTACTATATAGATATATAGAAGCTAAATAATTTCCCTAACATCTCTGAAAGGTGACTTTATGAGTACCAAAATTTTTTCTTTTAGTTGAACACTTGACCCCTCAACAAAAAATTTACCCCTACTTTGCCCCCGAAAAAATGTTTTTCAATTTTATTTAGATTACAACTTAGTTGATACACATACATATTGTTTACAAGTTATTTTGGCATTTTTACTGCAGCTCATTTTTGAAACACTGAGGCTTAGCAGGCAACTTTCTTAAATGTGCCTTTTTACCCCCTATAAAAATTGTTTATTTACCTACGGTATATAAAGAAATGCCCAAGTCCCTTGAGTACAAGAAAAATATTGTACATACCTACCATCTAATATGCAACTTTAGCCAACATATAACAGTGATCAAAATACTTTTCTGATTTTGTATCGAAGTTACCCCCATACCAAAGATATAGGACTTTACGGTATACCTATGGATGTAGAAAACTGGTAATTTTTGTTTATAATAAATTAATTGTGGTGTTTTGACGTTTGTAATTTTTGATTGATACATTCAAATCTAATATTGTTGGCAGAGGCTTTTAGTGTTATGCTACGCAAAATACTGAATAAGAAAATTGCGCCCTAATCCCAACCCTAACGTTAATCCTAACCTACACCCAAAATCTAACCCAAATCCTCCATAACTTTAAATAAGGATGAATGAGCGCTCACTCTGTGCTCTTTCATTCTCTTTATGGGACTTACATAACAACCATAACATAACACTAACCACTTCCAATATTGCTCAATGACAATACTAGGCTAATGCTATGACGTAACAACAGGACTGTGGGTTAGACCTTTTTGGGATAAAAAAATTTTGTGAAAAAATTACAGTCTTTACATTTTAAAAAGCCATACCAGTGGGCTAACCGAAAAAGCACATTATCTTCCATTATACTCCAAACAAATAATATTCATATTTGTAGATGAAGAGTCTAATCTCAATTTTTTTTCTTTTGTGGATTAAGACTACATTAGCTCTAAGCATTTCATTTTCAGAATGTCTGCTAAGTGGCTACTGGTACCTGACTAAACAGCATCTGAAAGAATTTTCAATTATTGACAATTTGTACTCATAGTTCAAAAAACTCAGCCTGCAATTGCTTAAGCTGATCAGTGATGTACCAGTGAGCTAAATCAAGCTTAAGACAATTTCAATTGAATTAAACTTGAAGTATTATACTCCAAATCCCAAATCTTTGCTGTATGTAACTACTGTAAAATCTTATTCTTCACATTAACTCAAATTTAGTGTCTTTGAAATTATTTGGAAACCAGAATATTATTGAAGCCCATGTGAAGCATTTGTTGTTGTTTTTTTTGAAGAAAAACAAAGATTTTTGAGGATAATTTGACTTTAGAGCAGATGCAGACCTTTTTTTATTTTATTTATCATTTTACTTTTAAAACTTTTTGGGATAGTTTTTCTGCATCCGATTATTGCAAGTTTTTGCAAAAAAAAACAACTTTTGTAAAGTTTTGAGGGATTGCAGCTTGGGGATTTTTATCTAGTTGATCTGGAAACAATAAAGTAACTGTAATTACATCTTTAGTTACCAAGTTGCTTTGGCTAAGAGACAGCAAAGGGACATTTTGGTCTACGAGTCAAGCTGCCACTCGCCCATCTGTCTACACACAGTACAGGCTTCACATTGATCCTTTTTTAGCTGAACTTCAAACAAGAACACTGTAAATACTGAATTTTTATAGTCTTTGTTTTGTTCTGACCAAGAATTAAACCCAAGTCTACAGTTTCAGTAGCAAATGCTCTATCCACTCGACTAATGATCAGTGCAGTAGTTGTAAACTACAATATGTTTGTAAAGATAATTTTGAATGATAAAACATAGTTTATACAAACATAAAAATCATTTCTGATTGTTATCTTGGGATTGACTATAAATTTAGCGTGTCGTATGAAATGCATGCATCTGATATTTCAAAATCCAAACCACTCAATTTTTTACTTTAAGTTTGCAAAAAAATGCGATACCTATAACTGGGTTGCAGGGATTTAAAAGTTGTCCAAAATCGTTTTGTATAGTACAGTATTGAACAAAGAAGGGTTTTAAACAAAAACACATGGTTTAAGCTATACACTTTTTTGTTTTTTATAAAAACCAGTAAATTGCACAAACTTTAATCATGATTACTGTTAAACAAATCAAAAATGGCAATACCAAAAAGGCCCAGCTAACTCTGCTGATTACGTCCAAATGCGTTGTACTAGCACGTGTTATTAACATTATTTTTTTCATGCTGAAGCTGGCATTATTCTCAAATTATTCTTACACCTAAAGCAAAAATATAAATCTTGTGTTCCTTTGCAATTCTTTTTACTAAAAATCATTTTACTGTGTGTTATTGACATGCCAAGTGTTTAACCCTTTGTTGAAAAATTTAAAAATGTTCTCACTTTTTTTCTTAACTTTAACAGCTAGGGAAATTTATGACTTATTCAATTGAGCTCATATTTTGTGCAAACTGTTTTGAGATAAATGGTGGCTTTTTGTTACCTTTACATTGATGGAAGTGGCTAGTATTATGTAACATAATGTCCATGAAGAAAACACAAGAGCAAAAAGTGAGCGCTCATTTTCTCTTTTTTGTTTTTTAAATTATCAATATGGTTTGGGTTAGATTTTGAGTTTAGATAAGACCAATGTTCGGGTTAGAGTTTGGGTTAGGTTTAGAGCTAGAATAGCAATTTTCTTATTCTTATTTCTTACATAATGTAATAGCAGCCTCTATCTATATTTTTTAACTGGAAGACGGCAAGGTTACTTCACAGTCTCCTGGCCAATGGCAACTTGGCAAATAAACCTGTATTATAATTACAATATTACTAAAGCGAAAAAAATTACCATTTGCGATCCGGCTTATACTATGCGAAGCTTTTCATAGAATGATGAGTTTTGAAATATTATGTGCGATGATTTCCAAAATCGAAGTTTGAACGCATAATAAACAAAGCTAATTATTTCCAGAAAATTACCAACTACAGATCATTTCTGGGAAAAATATATTTATTTACTGTAGGAAGGTCCCTTTTTAATTTTGACTGGTTTTTTGAAGTTCAATGAAATAAAAATATTTACACTTGAAAACTTTTCATTTAATTGTTCAAAAAAAAAAAAAATACCGAAAATTCAAAACATATTTTAGTAGTACACTGTAGAACTGTATGACTGATGATGCCGCATATACAAATATAGTACGTTAACAAAATCAAAATAAGCAGCCCTTTTTTTACCAAGGATACTATTCCGTAGGTCTAGTTATGTAACGTAAACCTACTCTGAGTTGTTCCTTCATGTCTTTAGACCTAATCTTTTTGCCAATTTTGCATGATGATTGAAATTCAGTCATGCCTAAACAATTTGCACAAATCCAGTTCTTTTGTTTTTGCTTGCGACAGAAAATTTTTTTTTCTTTTAAGGTACCAGTACGCTAAGCAATAATTTTCTTTGACTTCGCCACCTATCATGATACCAAATCATACATTCATGGCAAAAGACTATGATTAACATTGGCGTTATTTTGACATTTGGAGACAAAATAGTCCCAAACGCTACTTTGCCTCCAGCTCCTAAATAGCCCAGTAACCTTAACCCTGAACTGTAACCTTAACCTCATTGCCTCAGACCTTAACCTAGCCCTAACGCTAACCCCAACTCTTAATCCTAACCAAAAGAAAGGGAAAATACTATCGGTATTTTGCCTCTTGAGACAAAATAGCTACAGCCACTGAAATTTGATATAAGTACAAGTTACCGTACAAGTTTAAATTTTTTCTATGGTAGTGTCTGCTGCACTGGTCCAGTTCTCGATACAAAAACGCTGCTGCACCAGCAGCCAGTTATATTGCTTTTTTCTCATTAATTCAAGTTAAATACATTACTTTGACGCATCAACTCTGAACTGCGTACTGGTAGCCCCGGTGGTGTAGTGGTAAGGCACTCGCTGGTTAAACTTAACGTTCGAGTTCCATTTGTGCTGAACGCACTACGCTCGTCTTGCGATTGAGCACAATCATGCTGTGTTATTTTTATTTCTTTTTCTTCAGAACGTTGCATTAGACCTAGAGTTACCGGTAGAGTTTGGGCAGCAATGCCAGCTTGAGATCAGAGATAGTAACTAGAAGTGCAAAAACAAACGATCGGTGCAGCAGTAATTTCATGTTGAAAACTGGACCGGTGCTCTAGACACTGCCTTTTTCTACGGTGCGTGACATATGTCGGCCTATTTCATAATACAGTTGCACAAACTTCTGGGGCACAATTTACCCCAAGATAGGTCTGGGAAAAAGTTCCTCCTAGTTTAAATACGCCTACTGAAATAGGGCTAATTACCGAAACAATAATCAACAATTAAATAAGTAGGCTAATATAAAACCATACCGTAGCCTACGATAATAACTGCAATTTTACTTTGTTTCATGTCCGAAATTAGACCCTTATCAGCTTATTGGCTGAAGTTAGGGTTTGGGATCGATTTGGGGATAGTTTTAGATTAAGCATTAGTGTTTGGGTTAGATTTGAGTCAGAAATAATAAAAAAGTAGGCTAGATAAAATTTCCGGAGAAATAAAACCTTCCAAATATAGTGCCAGTAATAAGTAGCGGAGAGCCTACTGTAACTTAGTCCAGTAGGCCCAGTCTAGAAGCCATTTTTACAAGACAATGCTAAATCACTGAATCATGGCATGGTAAAACTAACCCCAGCACTGCAACACAAACTGTTAGAACCATTACCTCCAATCCTAAACTTAAACTATCGGTAACTCTTAACAATTGCTTAAACCTGTAAATTTTTGCCTGAAACTATCCACACAAGCACTAATGCTACTGTAAATACTTGAAAAACTAGATTTTGTGATGCTGTTCCGCTTCAGTAATTTTGTTTTTTCGTTTTTGAAATTTGTGAAGGTTTTAGCTTAAACATCTTTTCTTTTACAAAGAAATTAGACTAAAATATACAAAAATTACTGATTGGTGTTGCAGATTACTTTGCAAAAAGTAAGACATAAGTTTTAAGTAAGGTTTGGCTTCACGGTAACAAAGTTTTTTCAAGTGCTTGCTCCTAAAAAATCACAAAAATAAACATGGATTTTCGACATAATAACGTCTAGGCCTTGTTTATAATTCAGCTATTTCTGATCCCTGTTCAGCACTTTTGGAATGAACAACCTAAATTAATTGCAAAAAATTGTCGGTAGTTAAGAAAAATTTTATCCACCAATGTTGGCCTAGGGCTGGCATCCAACGTTGGCCCTGTATTGGTTGAAATGCATAATGCCGATGTTGGCAACCGATGTTGAGCCAATATTCTACCAACGTTGGCTGAATCGTAATAAAAAAAAAGTATTTTTGGCAAATTAGATACCTATAAGTAAAAGAAAATGGCCCAGAATCATTAAACAATCGTGAAAAAATTCGAGGAAACTTACTACTACGATAATTAAGGCTTTTGCAAAGATGTTGGCAAAACATTGGCAACATTGGCAAAACGTTGGAAAATTTGCCGACGTTTTGTCAACCCTGCCAACTGATGGCCAACATTGGCCCGATATTGCATGTTTGCTGGGATCGAGGCAAGGAAATGCCAGCTGACCGAATAAAGAAAACAAAGGTATTCGAGAGAAATTTCGAATGTCAAATTTTGGACAAAAAGAATGCTATCAGATTTGAAAGCGTTCTAAACCAGAGCACTATCAAGGTTTACGCTGATGGCTCGAAACTAGATGGGAGAGTAGGTGCGGGTTTTTATGCAGAATACCCAAACGACTCTCCAAAACAAGCATTTTTCCACCTTGGAATTTACAGCACCGTGTTTCAGGCAGAAGTCTTAGCTATTTCAGAAGTGGCAAAGAACCTGCTTTTGGAAAAAATGCACAATCAAAGTATGGTTGTGCTGGTTGATAGTCAAGCAGCTATCAAAAACAAAACAAAAAAAACACAAACTTGCAGAGTCAAAGCGATATTTAGTCACTTGGTGAGGAGACAGCGAAGGACCGAAAGGCATAGGTGGGCAACTTAATGCAAAACGTTAGCTTCGTTAACCATTAGTCCGTTAACAAACGTTACACCTCCGTTAACGTTAATCCGTTATTTTCAGCTTTAATTAACGGAAGTTAATAATGTCCGTTAATCCATTAACATTTTGTGTGTAATTTATATTTCTTTTTATTCACTCGCTTCTAGAATACGTATTGACGCTGTTGAGTTGATTGTAAGGAAATATTTATTGCTGAGGTGGTCTTTTTGTGTTTTGGAAGTTTCATTTTACAGTCTAATCTAATTTCAAGATAAAAATAAGTTCAAATGCACTAATGAAGCTGCGATCGGAAAATGTTTGGAAATTGTGAACAACGATAATTAATAGACCAATGAAGCTGCAGGTTATTATTTGCCTCAAAAAAGAGGTCCTTTTTTCGCTTTCTTCTACGGTATAAAACTCATGCCAATACGCAACAATAGTTACCAGTGCAAACTGGTTTGTACCGGTCCGATGAATCAATGGTGCAAGATATTAACGATAAAAACCTTAACGGAAGTTAACAGAACTTAATGGAAGTTACTTTAGTCCGTTAACAGAACTTAACGGAAGTTAATTTAGTCCGTTAACATGAAAAAAATTTTTAACGGATTAACGAGTTAATGAAAAAGTTAGCTTCGTTATTTAACGGACTTGTACCCACCTATGCCGAAAGGTCATCTAAGTCCACTGCCACCTCACCAAGTTAAGGTTAAAAAAGCAGCGTTTAGATTTTTTCAGTCTGCTACTTCTATGATAAAAATTTTTATGTAAAATTAAAGTTACGTGTTCCAAACATATGTACATTTTGTACAGTATATACACAAAACTCACAGTCAACATGTATAGAAAATGCAAGGCAACATTAGAATCGTACTAACTCTAAGCATACTAAAAAATAGAAATAATACCGTAACTACACATTGGATAGAAAATAAATCAACAAAGTCCATAATGCTTATTTATGTTTTATAGGATTTAAAGTGGGAAATTAGATGAAAAAAATTCATTGCTTTGTTTTGTATCGTTTGCCAATATGTCATCAGTTCCGATACAATTTCCAATACCAGTAGGCTATATATCAACCTCAGTCAGTTACTCCAAAAATACTTATAAAATTGAGAGGCACATCAAAATGAAAGTGACGGATTGTATAAATGTGTGATAGATGAATGCACCAGCTCCGCCATACAATCAATAGAATAGGTTACCGGTATTGTTGTACTCAAGCATAAATGTGCAACTATGTTTACTGTAATTACTACTGCATTGCTGAGAGAAAGTTGTTATTCGAGCTTTTATCGGTTTCTTTGGTTGATAAAAAATGAGTTTTAACAGCTTTTTTAAACCTGTAGAATGAAAATTTTTTTAAACTGCTTGGAATTTCATTCCAAATTTTAATTTCTGCGAATGATAGAGACTTTTGCCCTAATCTTGTTCTAGTTCTAGGAAGGAAGAAGTTGTTTTTGTGGCTCAATCTTGTCTTATGTGTATAACAGTTTTTTTATTGGGTTAAACTTATCTAAATTTGTAAAACATGATACATTATTGTGAATTTTGTACATTAGCTTTGCAGTTTCAAGAGAGTACATATCCTTGACTTTTAAGCATTTAGCTCTATAGAACAAAGGATTAGTATGCTCTTGATATCCACTTCCAGTTAACGATCTAATGCTTCTTTTTTGGAGAATGAAGAGAGGTGCTAATGTTGATTTTGAAGCAGTTCCCCAACTACTTATGCAATATTGTAGATGAGAGTATATGAGGCAGTGGTAAACAGATCGTAGTGTTTGGTCATCTACGAAGTGTTTTAATTGATTTAGAGCCCAAGATCCCCTTGCTACCTTTGAACATTGTTCCTTGATTTGTTGTTTCCAGTTTAGATTGTCGTCTATGAGAACACCTAGATACTTTATGTGATGTGATTGCTTGATTGGATTATTATCTATTGATACTTTGCGTTCAGATTTATTTTGTTTTGTTGTCACTACCATAAACTCAATTTTATTAAAGTTAATTGATAATTAATTTATTCAATTTGAACCAATTGCTTACATCGACTAATTCATTATTAATATTTTGTTGCAGTGTTGAAACATTGGAATGGGAGAGAGTAAGGTTTGTATCATCTGCAAAAAGATGAATTTGTGAAATTTGAGGCAAGTGGAAGATCATTTATATAAGTTTTAAACAACAACGGACCTAGGGTTGAGCCCTGAGGAATACCGCAAATAACATCTCTTGACTTGGATTTATATTGATTTACAATTGTATACTGTTGCCGATCAGTCAGGTAACTTGCTAGTAACCGTAATGTTAATCCTCTAATTCCATACTTTTCTAGTTCTTTGATCAGTTTTGTGTAATTGATGGTATCATATGCTTTTCTTAAATCTAAGAAAATAGAACATGTAATGAGCTTTTTATCCATGTTATCAAGTAGCTTATTGTAAATATCTAAAACGGCATCATTTGTTGAGCAATTTTTCTTAAAATCATATTGGTTTGGACTAATCAAATCATTGCTCTCGAAATAATTATTTAGTTGATCAAGCAGACACTTTTCAAATATTTTGGCAAAAGTATTTAAAATAGAAATAAGGCGATAATTACTGCATAATTCTCTTTCGCCTTTTTTAAAAATTGGAACAACTTCAGCGGTTTTTAACACTTTTGGAAAATATCCTGTTGATATGCATGCATTAAAAATGTTAGTAAGAACTGGAGCTATAACAGAGCCTGACATTTTTATATACTTTGCAGGAATTACATTTCTTTCTATAATTTTAGATGAATTCATAGCTCTGATGTAATTTACTACTTCTTCTTCAACTATTGGTTCTACAAAAACCAATTGCAACTACTCTGAATCAAAGACGTGGCATCAAATTTGCTATCAATTATTATAGTTGGTGTTTCGATTGTAGATGCAAGGTTAAATCCTATCTCTGTGAAATATTTATTGAACAAGTTACTGATGGCCTGTGCACCTTGTGCACTTTCACTTTTGGAAGCATACATTTTATTAGGAATGTTATTTTTCTTCACATTTTTCAAGTGAATAATTTTATTTATAATTTTCCAAAGCGACGAGGTGTCATGCTCATTATCATTCACTAAATTTTTATTGTAAAGTCGTTTTGCATATTCCTTAATATGAGTCAGTTTATTTCTATAGACTTTGTATTGTGCCCATGTATTACTATCATTTAATTTAAGGGCTCTTTTGTACAAAAAAATTTTTTGCTGGATTGATTTAAGGATTCCTTTGGATAACCTTGGTTTGTTTTTTAGTTTTGTTTCTTTTCTGCTTTGTTTTTGTAATGGTGCATGTGTGTTTAATGTCTTATGAAAAATGTCAATAAACACTTATAAAGTGCACTCAAAACACTCATAAAGCGCACTGTAACATCATTTACAGTGCTCAACTGCATCAGAAACCTAAATCAGTTAGGTAAACAAAACCACGTCAGTATTGCCTGGATTCCTGGACATTCAGGGGTACATGGCAACAAAGTGGCAAACTATGTGAAGACCTTAGAGACAAATGTTGTTAAGTCACTTTTTGCTGTTTTGATCAATTTGAGTTAAAAGGTTTTGCAATGTCACAGACGTCAAACAAAACGCTTTTTTGCAATTTTTCAGCAGTATTTTGTGACTTTGGGGTGTCCAACAGTACATGTCAAGTTTGGTGCAAATTGCTTCACAAATGGCCTAATTATGGCCAAAAAACGATTTGACTTAACAACATTAACCTGTCACAACAAGGTTTGACTTAACAACACTAACCTGTCACAACAAGGTTTGACTTAACAACATTTATCTGTCACATTTTGGAGAGGAATAATATTTCTGTTGTTACGTAATAAAAACTTAAAATTACAATTAAAAATTTTAAGCGCATATATAAGCAAGAGAGTATTTCGATTCAAAATCAGTTACAAGGTAGTTGCACCGGTAGTAGAATACCCGATACTGTAGCCCACAAATTAATTATCTCCAAGTCGTGCCGCGTGGGCGCAATCGTTTCTGGTTTTGGTTGTTAAGTGGGTTGCAATGATTCAGTGATTGCTGCAAGCTGCTCAATGTAGAACAGCGGTCATTTTAGAGTTGATTAGCCTACTCAAATAGGCTAATGATAAGAGATCATATTCCTTGGAACATCAGCTGTACTTGCAGGCGCGTCGCCAGTGGGGGGGCATTGCCCCCCCGATTTTTTTTTGCCCCCCCAATTTATTTCTTGCCCCCCCACTGTATTTTTCTTAAAAGTGAGCATCGCTCTCACCAGCGGTTCGAGATTTAGGCGTCCCCCCATCGAGATTTGAGTGCTGGTTTTTGGGAGGAAAAAGTTGCTGTTTTTGGCCGGAAAAACCATTAAAATTTCTGATTTCGGCCAGAAAAAGCCTTCGGATTTCGGCGAAGACCTTTTTTTTTGGATTAAACGTTTTTAGCCCTTTTTAGCCGGATTTTTGTTTTAGGTTGACCTTAAAATATTTCATTTATTTTTTTCATCTCAGTATCATGTTGGAGGTATGCTGCTAGTTATGATGATGATTTTTTTCTGGTTTCTTTAATAACCGGTCAGTTGGTTGAGCGGCAACGCGTTCGTCTCTGGAGCGGGAGGTCTGAGGTTCAAATCTCGGGCCGGTCAAATCGGACACAGTGTTGCCAACGGCTCGCCACCGCTGCGACATTTCTTCAAAAGGAGCTGTGTTGCCCGGGCGCAATGATGCGGAAATGGGCCCCGCCAACTCGTTACACGCTTCGGCGTATTACAGCGAGTATAATGAAAGATTTGATTTAATAAAAGATGTAGCGTAAGTTTGCGTTTTAATTGATATCAAGCTACGAAACCAAAAGGACTCTATTAGTGGCCCCAAAATAGCGCTTAAATCCTAAAGCAAAATCCCAAATGCAGTAATAGCAAATGCCTGGTTTTGCAAAATTGATATGAACCGCAAGTAATTCATTTTAACTACTTACAAAATAATGAAATACAGACCATAAAAAGTAAAAACTAAAAGTAATCTAAAACCTCCTACAGCCTGTTTCGTCTTTCGACTCGTCAGGAGGGTATCTGCATGGTAAACAAAAACTTTTAAAACCTAGTTTTTGTTTAACTTGCAGATACCCTCCTGACGAGTCGAAAGACGAAACAGGCTGTAGGGGGTACGAAACAGGCTGTAGTGTGACATTTCCAAAACAACAAAATCCATACTTTCGGTAGTTTTTCAATCGCATATTCGCTGAAAAAGTTAAGTTGTAATATTATCGGCAATTTTTAAGATCTCATTGAACATTTAGTAGTTAATGAATTATGACGAAACACAGAGAAAATGAAAGCTTTTGCTGCATGCATTTTATTGTGACAAACGAAAATAAGGCAAGAAACAAAAATTTTTATTTCAGCATCAAATAACTGTTTATTGGCAAAGGCAAAATATCGATTTCAACACAGTTTGATCAAAAAAGGACAAAAATAAAAATATGAAAATAATAATTTCGGTTTGTTGCCAAACTTTATTTCTCCTACATTAACTGCATTTTTCAAAAACAAAAAAAATTACCATTTGTTGCTAAAAATTTTTGAAATTATTTTTTCTCTCGTTTTGGACTTGGCCTGTTCGTAAGAAGCTAAGGGGCGTGAAGGGCTGGGCAGTTCAGTTCTTCAACTGGCTTTCATATTTTAGCGATTTAGTTTTTCTAAATGGTTCTAAATGATATCAAACTTGATCCAAATGGTGTTCAAATAGCAAGTTTTTTCTAAAAAAGAAAAATAAATAACAATAATCATTGATCAGAAGCTGGAAACGCCACCCCCAGACCCCTTGCTGTGATGCACATGAGTAAATCCCTTTGCTTAGCACGGTGCCAACTTGCACAATGTTTTGCAACAAAACGAAATTATTATTTTTATGTTTTCACTTTTGTCTTTTTTTGACCAAACTGAGTTGAAATCGATATTTTGCTCTTGCTAATAAACAGTTATTTCATTGTGAAATGAAAATATTCATTTTTCGCCTTATCTTCATTTGTCACAATAAAATGCGTGTAGCCAAAAGTTTGCGTTTTCACTGTGTTTCGTCATAATACATCAACTAAGAAATGTTCAATAAGAATTCAAAAATTGCCGATAATATTACAACTTAATTTTTTTGCAAATATGAGATTGAAAAAATGCCGAAATTATGGAGTTTTTTTTGCTTTGAGTTTATCATACTTGTAATAAGCGGCCTCATTTTTAGCTAAACTGACTGTCAGATCAAGACTATATAATCCAATGTGGGTGGAAAAAATTTCACGAGATCAATCAATGCATTAAACAAAATTATGGCTTTGTTAGTACAGTACTGTTAAGGTTTTTTCTTAAACAAAGAAATCAATTTTGGCCACCAACAGCTAAAATCTTCGGTAGATATTTGTACTAAGAAAAGAAAAAAAAAAAGAAAACATTACAAATACCCAAAAACAAAAACTGTAAGGCAGTATTTGACGCAGAATGCTATATCAAGAATAAAATCACCAAGCCCTAGAAAAATTCCGGCTGCTAACCGTAGTTAAGGTTTTTAACAGTTTTTTTGTTTTTCCAAGAGTAAAAAGCATCTCTACAGTGGCGTGTACAAAGGAGGAGGGTGTCATTGTCTCTTATCTCTTGAGTCACAACGTACAGCAAAACAAAGCTGTTTCTTTGATAACGTTGTGATAAAAAAATGTAATGGTGGGCATAGTGCCACTCCCCCTAGGTTGCGTCGCTACGGGGGGCGGCCTGACCAGGTGTCTCCATTTTGGGGTGACACCATTTTATGATGTGAATCCATAATCTGGCCGAAAACTTCTCTAATTTGTGGTGAAGACCTTGTTTGTTTTGTTTGGTCTCCACCCGCATATAGACATAATTTTTATCTAAGTCAGTCACGACTCCGCTGCGAAAGCGTCTCACAATAAAGGGGGACACCATGAAATCCCGCTCTGGGTGTCACCACAAAATCCCGCCCAGGTGCCACCATCTTTAGTAACGCCACTGTCCCCTCCTCCACGTCCCCTTACACACGCCAATGTGATGCTACAGTATGTTGTTTTTTACTTTTGAAAGAACATAAAAACTGCTAAAACTCATTTTACTGTTAACGGCCGGAATTTTTCTTGCGCTTGGTACTTTTATTCTTGTTATAGCCTACTGCGCGACATACTGCCTTACAGTTTTCAATTATTATTAAGTAGTTTTATTTTTGCCGTTGTTTTACACTAAATAGTTACCAAAGATTTTAGCTGTTGGGGCCAAAATTGATTTTTTTGATTAAAAAAAAATAGCACTACTGTGGGATTAACAAAACCATAATTTCATTTAATGCAATGATTAATTTCGTGAAATTTTTTCTACCAACTTTAAATTATATTGTAGTCTTGATCTGACAGTCAGTTTAGTTAAAAATTTAGACCGTTTATTACGAGTATGACATTTCCAAAACAATAAAATCCATCATTTTGGTAGTTTTTCAATCGCATATTTGCAAAAAAATTTAAATTGTAATATTATCGGCGATTTATTGCTTCTTATTGAACATTTCTTAGTTGATGCATTATGACGAAACACAGCGAAAATGAAACCTTTTGGCTACATGCATTTTTATTGTGACATACAAAAATAAGGCAAGAAATGAATATTTTCATTTCACTGTCAAATGACTGTTTATTTGCAAAGGCAAAGTATTGATTTCAACTCAGTTTGGTCAAAAAAGGACAAAAATAAAAATATGAAAATAATAATTTCGTTTTGTTGCCAAACTTTATTTCTCCTATATTTACTGCATTTTTTAAACACAAAAAAATTACCATTTGTTGCTAAAAATTTTTGAAACTATTTTTTCTCTCATTTTGGACTTGACCTGCAAGGAAGCGGAAGGGGGAGGAGGGAGCTTGAAGGGGCTGGGCGATTCAATTCCTAAACTGGCTTTCAAATTTCAGCAATCTAGTTTTTGGAAATAACTCTAAAGGTGCGTTTAGACTGGACACGAAGCAACGCGAAGCGAAGCAACCAAAATTTGACGTCATCGACAGCTCGCGAAAGGTTGCAACCGCTCGCAACCTTCGCGAGCAGTTGCGCAACATTGCTTGCTCGCAGGCTGTAGTAAGATGACCTACTAAATCACTGATCGGATTTTTATGATCGCAGTTTGCTAGAAAATCCTGTAAATAGTATATTTGTATGGCTTAGCGCCTATTTATCAGTCCAAAGAGTAGGTTGTTGGCAAAGTTAGATTCGGGATAGCCCTAGGCTAGCCAAGTTAATTTGGATCTAGACTGCTAAGGCTGTAAATTCTAGAGTAATTTTTCATAGCTATGCTTGATCTCAGAGCTTCATTATAATGAATGCACCAAAGCAATAGGCTTAGCCCCACGGCATCTAGCTTTTAAAACAAAACTTTTCAATCTGTGCAGCGTAGCAGAAGCTATTGTATCAGTCCAGTGGTTCTTTTGGCTGAGCTGCTTTTGCTTTTTTGTCTTAAACTAACGTGGTGTTTTTGTTTTTTTTTCAGAATATAAAACAATCCATCAACAGGCTAGTTTTGAGTGTGTTGATAGTGTTTTTACCCATTGTTTGTTACCTACCTTGTCGTTTTAAAAGTAACAACAATTGAACAATTGCTTGAATACTGAAAAATTTGCAAAAGTTTTTTAGCTGTCTCCTTGGCCAAGCCAACTTGGTGAATAAAACTGTATTTAGAATTGGTTTCAAGCTACATACAAGAGCTAGATAGATACAAAAAATCGAAAAATTTCTATGAACTTTTGGATTGGCCTAATTAATAATCACTTCTTTGAGTAGCTACAAACATGGAATTTTTTCTTCTGAATGTCCTCTTAAAAGTCTTCTTGTTTCTAAAGGTTTGTGACAGTGATCAAGTTGAACTGGAAGCAATGGTTTTGGACTACCTCAAGTTTTACAATCATGAATATTGTAGGCTGGTAGTGATTTTTTACTCCAGTCCTAATTGATGAAAATAGAAGTGTCAAGTGTGTTAAATATTCATTTACTGTGTCTTTGTGTAATATCTGAATTTAGTTGTTTGTGAATTTCAAAACATTTTTAGTGTCTCTTAAAATTTTAACTGCTTTACGTGGTGAATAAAGTGACAAAGTAAACAATTTTGAGTCTGAAATTCAGTCATTACAATTACAGTCAGTGTAATCAGATAGAACTAGAAAGCCAGTATATATCTATTCACTAGAAAGTGAGTTGTATTTTTTGTTGAAGTTACTATTATTGGTAGAGAAGTAGCTGCCAAACAAGTCCATTAATATTGTTCCATTCTCATTAGTCACCACTAAACAAAAAACTTGATAAAGCATTTATAATAATAATTATTGGACTGGGAAAAGAAGCGTTAGCAGGGGCGTCGCCAGCTTCGCGAGATCGGGGGGGCTCAGGGGGGCAAAGGTTTTCGCCGAAATGCGAAGGCTTTTTCGGCCGAAATCACAAATTTTCCAACCAAAAGCAGGTGATCTCCAAAAAAAGGTTTTCGCCGAAATCCGAAGGCTTTTTCTGGCCGAAATCACAAATTTTCCGACCAAAAGCAGGTGATCTCCAAAAAAAGGTCTTCGCCGAAATCCGAAGGCTTTTTCTGGCCGAAATCACAAATTTTCCGACCAAAAGCAGGTAATCTCAAAAAAAAAAAAAAGGTCTTCGCCGAAATCCGAAGGCTTTTTCTGGCCGAAATCACAAATTTTTTGACCAAAAGCAGGTGATCTCCAAAAAAAAAAGGTCTTCGCCGAAATCCGAAGGCTTTTTCTGGCCGAAATCGCAAATTTTATCGTTTTTTCCCCCCAAAACACCAACTTCTTCCTCCCAAAAAAGTACCGTAGGGGGCAAAAACGAAAATCGGGGGGGGGGCACTGCCCCCCCTAACCCCCGCTGGCGACGCGCTTGAGCGTCAGTTACATGAAAATGTGAGAACTAACAAAACTTTTATTCAGATGCTTGAGTAACATTTTAACATAAAAAAATCTAAATGTTTTTTTATATCAGGAGCATAACCAAAAACTTGCTGAGAAGAGGGGGCTTGACCTTACAACTATAAGTTTGTCTGTATCTTACAAACAGTGGTTTAGAGCGAAGCCCTTTGAGGTAAACGCGACCGCCGCAACGTACTGGTACTGCAAGAAAATGCAAACTAATAGAATGCTATCGAAAGCATTTAACTTTGCACTAAACATCGATAAGCGCTACGCTAGCGAATAAAAAATCAAACATAGTTTTAGAGGCTGACTTTTCCTCAAAGCAACGACTGGTACCACTGCGCTAAATTCTTGTCCTTCGATGATAATGTCAAATCATGCAAAAACTGCAATGTTTTTTTGCTTTCTCCAGCAAATCAACACAGCAATCCATTGCACAATAAGCAAAAAATCCACTACATAATTGATGACAATTCCAGCTTTCAAATTCACTCATAGCATTAACATTGGGAGTCTTCATAAACAGCACTAAATAGCAAACACAAACAACTGTTTAAGCTTACTACAGACATCATAACATGATTGCCTGAAAATGAAAAATGACATCAAAAAAACAACATAGTTTACGCTTTACATGTATCAGTAGACTAGCCTATTGGTCTACACTCTACAAGAGAGATCTACCAGTACCATAATGAGACATGAATGGTGAAAGCGTTCAAGGATTTGCTAACTGATTAAACACCTAAAGAGAACTTTTGACATCTGCTTCCAGCTTTTTGCGTTGCTGCATTAAAAGCCAGAACTGTCATCATCAAAACAGATTATGGCAAGTTTTCAGTGGTAGGATCTAAACAAAGCATTGATAGCTAATAAATTGGTAAGTACTACTATCTTTTTGAAGAAATTACTTGTCTGTTCATTTCCCAATTCAATCTACTGTACTTCGTTTTTCCCTTATACTTTACGAACTTTTTTTCCCATGATTGTTTTATTACGTAGGCTTTTAGTCTAGACTCTTCTTCACGGTTATTGCGTGATAACATAATGCAAACTCAATCTTCGTTTTAATTCCAGCGCGCTATGACGAAACAGAATCTGTGATTACTATAATAGCTCTTCAACAATAAAGTACACAACGCTCTCTGCTTATTGAATACATTTTAAAAGTAAATTAATTAAAATTAGCCTATGAAGCGACCAGTCGCGAAGGTTGGCGAAGGTCGCCAACCTTCGCTTCGCGTTGCTTCGCGTCCAGTCTAAATCCACCTTAAATGGCACCAAACTTGATCCGAATGGTGTTCAAATGGCAATTTTTCTTCTGAAAAACCATAAAAATTGTCCAACAGCTGGTGGCTCCACTTCCAGACCCCATCTGTGATTCGCTTGAGCTAAACCCCTTTGCTTAGGACGGCGCCCAATTGGGATATTTTTAGGAAAATATTGAGCCTAGGGCTTATGCTCCACCACACCGCTTGCACAAAATCCTAGTTGCGCGCCTGCAGTGAATACTAGAAACTGAATATTCATTGCTTTTCACGAAACTAAAATTATGATTCCCTAATACCAATCCGGTATGAAGTTTTTTTTCGTTTACAATATTGTTTAAAAATCGTCAAGAATCATATAAAATTGTTGGCTTGCTTGCTTCCATATAATCTATACGCCGAAAAAGAACCATATTTGCAGTACATAAAACGCAGGGATATCTAGAACATCGGGATCGCACACTGTAATTATGCGCTGACAACAGTGGTGCTAGAAATTTTTTTACGTTTTGTTGATATAAACTAAGAGACAGAGTTGCGAAAATACGAAAACCATACTACATTGAAAACCGTACTATTTCCATGAGAAAATTATAGACCTGGGTTCACTTCCAGAGTCGTTTCTAAATTATGCCGATTGAAAATCAGCAAAAAATTTAATTGAACCGTAGCAATACTCAAATGAAATGACAACACCCGACTTAAAAGTTAACTAGCAAAAAGCGAATTCACAAATTCAAACAATAAATAATTAATCGAACAAAATCTCAGTAAAACTACAGTATGGTCAAGTTCAAATTGGCGCAGCATTTAACATTAGGTTTTGGGAGTGAATTTGGAAGGAAGTTTTCTTATGCCACGGTTCATATTTGCAAGAGTCTCGATCTCACTTTGGGTCATTTTTAGCAAAACAGTTGAATAAAGCTTTCAAGATATGATTGAAATTGCAATGCTCTGCCGTGCACGTTTGAGTCACTAAAAACTCGCGTTGAGGATTTAAGCAATATCCTTTAGAAGAGTGCAGCAAAGAGCGCTTCGGCTTTTTTAACAAAAAAACTGCAGTCGAGCGCTTTCACGGACAGCTGCTTAGTTGTAAATTTGAACTCCCAAAACACAACTAGGCTAGCATGGCAGTACTGCTTGGGACTTGGGAGCATATAGGCCACCACGATTCGCTAATACCACTAGAAGGCTTTTTGCTCTACTAACCCGGGATATGTTTAGTATCAATCAACAATTCTTTGCAGCCAAAGCATTTTCGTTGAATCAATACTTCGTCAACTTCAATTTCTGAAGCATTTTTTTAAAAACCTTATTTCCTCCAAACAGTCCAAAGCTTTCATGTCATCCTCTGTTGAGTTAGTTGAGCTGGTATTTAGGTGAGCCAAGGTATGCAAAGCATTTTGGCGAAGTACAGTAGACTCAGGCAACGAATCTTTTTTCAGCCAAAATAACTGCGGAATTGACATAAAAGTTGCCACCATTTTATTCGCGTATACCAGCCAAAACGTCCTCAACTGGATCATTGGTAAATTTTCCAGGTAATATAATACTTAAATCCATGCTTGCAAATGAGGTGGAAGGTCATTGCCACCATTGCCTCCAGTAATAAGAGTGCAGGCAGTAAACGTTTCAGCTGTTAAGCCTGATTGACCAGATGCTTTCCATTACATAAAGATTGCAAATGCTTTTAGCAAAAACTGGAGTGCGTAGTTGCTAGATCCATCTTTATCGAGACAAAAGGGGTTTACACATTGAATTGTTTTTTCGAAATCCTGAAAAGTGTGATTGGTGATTAATTATTTTCAATTACATGGCTAAAAACATATAAACAGGACTGGTATGAAAAATAACATTTTGGTTGCAATAACTGCCAACTCAAGACAAGGCAAATTGTAATTTAGTTACTTAGTAACAATATAAAGCAGTCATAAAGATTGATTAGAATTGCGACAAGAAAGTTGCGAAAGAATCTGGCGGACAAGTCAAGCAACCACCCTAATTGTCAAGAAAACTTTCTAATTTAGTCAGTAATATTGAGGTCAATATTTTATTATGATATGCACTGTTGTTAAATTCAAGCGTTTAAATGCAGCAGATTTAGCCTGAATTAGAAAGTAACGAATAATTCAGCATTTAAATAAGATCAAAATTTTAACTCTACCATCAAAGTTTCAAAAAAAGGCCATCAATTTTACATACGAAGTGCAGTTTATTAAGTAAATTGTATAGAACAAAAATTGAAAAGGGAACACCGTTTAAAAGGTACACTACGAAAGCACTCGAACAAACATCAAAATTCACAGAAGGCCATGCTAAAAGCAGAGAACAAAAAATTACCAGTTGCATGCCTAAGACAGCTGTTTCGCCTAATTTTAAGGCTCATCAGTTAGGCTTAGCAGGACCAAAATGACAATTATTACAGTGTTAAAACTTCCGAAAAAATAAAACTCAAGAAAATGAATAATTGTTTGTAATAAAACTCTGTCCCATAACAATCTTTACCCAGCAAATTATGCTAAATTAATTAATTCTTTCCAACTGAGATATCGCTACCGAACGAAACTCTGGGTCTCAAAGTGCTAAACCCACAGAAATATTTACCAAATGAAACTAGGTTACAGGCTATTAATCTAACTAAATCCTTACCGAATAAAGAAATCCTTATCGAAATATTCGATTGCTTTCGTAATGTACCTTTTAAACGGTGTTCCCTTTTCAATTTTTGTTTTAATACGTGATTACTGCACCCCACCCAGCTTGGATGGATTTCCTTATGCTACAACTTTGTTGTCCCTTTCTTTTAAATTGTTTAGTGAATTTTTGGAACAAAATAGAGGTTTTTACCTTTCGATGAAGATTTGAGAGATATTACTTTCCACAAATTGTTAATAAAAGACACAAAGTTTCCGGTTGCAACAAAGCTTGGATAGTTAGCATTATAATGAATCAGAACATGGGTTGTGGGTTCGCTAAAGAAACCTGAAAATAAGCACACAAATGTGTCAAACACGAAATGCATCCCTAAACTACAAGGTTTATTTTTGAACAGAAGCGTAGGCGTAGCCAGGGGGAGCTACAAGGGTCCGCCCTCCACCCAATTGAATTGCCACCAATGACAAAAATGTGACAAAAAGCCTAGTGTTTTTCAGTTTCTTCGCGTACAACTGCACACGTGTGCAACAGTAATTAACAATAAAATTGACGACTCGGAGGCCCGGGCTCCCTCAATTCAACCAACTTAAAAAGTTGCTACCTCAGGCACTAATCTAACCTTTCCGTGAACGTAATGCAATAACCAGGGTCGGATTTACCATATGGCACAGTAACAGGGGCCCCACGCTCAGATGGTAAGACTTTTTTTGGTTTTCACCTATATTAGGTAGGAAGATTTTGCAAAAATCCCCATTCCAGGGGCCCTGCGTAATGTAAATCCGGCACGGGCAATAACATGGTTAGTAGGTGCAACTATATATTGTACAATTTTTCAATAACAACTCACCTCCACCTCGCCAGCTGGCTTTTGAAAAATTAGCCAAGAGGAAAAGCTCATTGAACAAACAATTGAATTTTATTTAAGGGGGCCTCGGCCCCCTGGCCATACATGTACTACTATAACTGGCTAGTTTTATGACAAAACAAAAAGTTCTAAAAAAAAAATCTTCAAGTGGATTATTATTTACTGCTACTATATTGCAGAAGGTAAGGTATCTTACTTCCCCCTACCTGGACGAATCACTTACAAAATTTAACACAATAAAAAATTTTTCCATTGGCTTCCGAATTAAATATCTAGTTCTTTCAAATTGCTCTGAACACGCGCAAAATGTGATCCAATGGCATCAAAATAGCTTTTTTTCAAAAAATTAAAAAACCACCCAGTATATGTAATACGTTTAACTTACACTAGATTGCTCACACACGTTTTCTACTTTATAAACTTTCGTTTTTTAACAATTGGTTTAAACCCAACTTTCCATTTATCAAACACCCAGCTAAATGCCAAACTCAGGCCATGGCTGAACTTTGTCCCACAAAAAGTCCCTCTCTCGAAAATTTCTGATCACGACATTGCATGTGATTTGGGCCCCCCAATCAAAATTGGGTCCCCCAATCAAAAATCCTGGCTACGCCTAAGTACAGAAGTAACTTAATTTAGCAGTAAAATGGTTCCAGTTAATTTCTCGGCAGATATACTGAAACGTTTCTTTTTCAAACACATGCAAATAGGCAAGTAAAAGAGATGTTACCCATTGTTACAATTACAATAACACTGCTGAATCCACATATATTACTGCTTTAGTTGAAATAACTAACTAGTAATGCAGGCTATACTTAGAAACTTAAAAAGAATGCCTGCAATAAACAAGCTAATTTAAGATGCCTAATCTCATTTACCAGTACGTATAGGAACAAATACAAAATATAACTTACAGATAGCATGTTGGGTGACGTCTTGGCAGCAATGCGAGCGATTTTCAAGCTTTTATGCTCTTCTTCAAAGTATAAATCTGTTTGATATCTCCAAATAGTCCCAAAGCAAGGGTATCCAAGAATAGTTTCATAACTAACTTAAGCGCAAAATAGCAACGTATTGTTGAGTTAAATTTACTGTACTTCATCTCAACTAAAATTTCGAAAAGTAACTAATACATTTGCATTTACCAAGACGCTGAAAAAACTGCAAAAATTACAGAATGCATCTGTAGAACAGGACTGCAGATTGGTAAGTAGTAACTATAGCACTATTGACTAGTCCTGTAAACTGCGCTCTTCTAATCTACAGCATATCTTACTATCATGTACATTTTTAACCATAGTCGCAATCTAAACTTGTTACAAGTAAAAGTAACTGAACTTGTTACAACAGCTCAACAACTGCTCACAACCCAACACGTGGTCGTGATTTCGTCAAAGCGCAATGAGCAAAACGAGCAGTTTCGCAATGTGATCGATCATTTAAGCGACCGAGAATCTAAAAGCGCTGCGTAGCACCACTGTTGTCAGACGAAACGTGCGAAAAAGGCAAAGTAAGCGATCCCGATGTTCTAGATATCCCTGATAAAACGCTGGCAAATAAAGCCTTATAAAGAGTACTTTAAGTTGGTGTGATTGTAAACTGGCGCACGTGCCTGGTTTATCAGCTTGAAACAACTAAGAGGCACACGCACAAGCTATTACAACAGCCTCATTTGCTAACAGGTACAGTACCACTGGTAAGATCAAGGTGGTTAATAAAAAGTTTTGGCATTGGGCGGAAATATTTGAAAAATGTCCCCTCTACACTTTATCGAACTGGTTGAAATGCTACTGCGTTACACAGGCTATTGAGGGTCACTATGCTTCTTTTCCTTTTTTTGTCTCAATATCGTGGTTTTAAGTTTTGTGTGTTCTTGTGTTTGTGCTTTGCCGTGGAACAAATGTATGAAGGAAAAATGGAATAACTTGGCTATCTTTAATAATGTGAGTGAGTTCAATTTTGCCCCCAAAAATTTGCATCTTGTTGCAAGCGAAATTATCGCCAATGAGACAGCACCATAAATAAAACTTAGATATTGGCTGAAAAAACGAAAGTTATCGAAAAGATTTTTCACTCAGGTTTTGACACGCTTGCAGAAATTTGAAAATCAAAAAACTCTTTCATCATACTTGCTGTTTTACGCCGAAGCGTGTAACTAGTTGGAGGGGCCCCGTCTCTGCCTCTTTACGCCTGCAGGAAACACAACTTCTTTGGAATAAATGCAGCAGGGTCCACTACAACTGACCGCGAACCAACGACCGCGAACAACGCTGATTGGCTGAGAAGGGCGATCCTAAATATATTTTTACTATCCCCAGAGCCATCTTGCCAAAACCCTCACTTTGTGACGAAATCACTTTGACGAAATCAGTGACGAAAACATGTAACGAAATCATTGCTTCGCGGTCAGTTTGTCGCGGTCAGTTGACTTGGCTCGAATGCAGCAGCGGTGGCGAGCTACTGCCAAGATTGTTTCGGATTTGAGCGGCCCAAGATTTGAACCCAGCACTCTAGAGACGAATGCAATATCGCTCGACCTACTGGACGGCGCAGAAATTTGCAATAGATTATAGACATTACAAACTATATATGACTCATGATAAAATATTTTATATATGTATGTAAATTATATTACAATCTTGTAAATATATTATATATCACCTTACTTTGATTATAACTTACATATAAAGCAATTTATATTCAGTTTGTAATAAAATTAATTTTATTCCAAACTTCTGTAAGTGCGATGCGTATAATGAACAGAGCTTTCTCCCTCTACCAAAAGCTTTCAAATAAATGCATTGTTCCAGTATTCAAATGGAATCGAAAAATATATCTATTTGAAAAAATAATAATTTATGGAAAAAATTTAGAGTAAACTGAGTAAAATAGGCTAAAACATACCTGTTTTGGATTGTCGCCGGGCAGCGCAGCAGGCAGCTGTTTCATGTTAACATCGTCACAAACAAACTTGACATAGTAAGATTACTCGACTCTTGTCTATCCACGACACTTGAATTCGTGATCAAAATTCTTTTTGAATAATTAACAGTACTGATGCACGCTGCGGTAAGAAAATACAATGTAAAACCATTACAACAAAGTCTATATTGTAGAGATGGCAACAGCGCAGCGTACGCGGCCACGCGCTGTTGTTGGTGCACCGCGCCGCGCAGCGTGGCAACTAAAATCTGCATTACGTCACAGCATCAGCGCAGCGCCCCGTACAAAATTTTTTTTACATTTTTTTTACAATTAGTGTTGGTGATTTTCTCTTTATGAACAATAATGGTTAGTCTGGATATAACTATTATACGGTATGAATTGAAGACAATGCATGCTACTGCAACAGGAAAAGGTGCCTTCAGTTCAAGTTTATTTTTTCAGAATTCGGAGCATCCTAGAATCGGCTATTTTGGCTACAAGAAACTTAGTTTTGATCGGCTGAACGTGTTTTTTTTGACACCAACAAAAAGATTTTGGTTTTGGTAGGCTAGACTAGGAAAGGTTTAGGACGTTGGGTGAGCAGGGGTGCCGATCTTCGTTGAGCATTGGGGGGGATAACTTGCAATTTTACCCCAATTTTTCCCTATTTTCAACTTTGGGGGTGATGAACCTCGACCACGATTTCTTTCAGGTGAGCAAATTAAGTGAAGACCAGTTCCCCAAATTCTAGTGGAGACCTGCGCTCAAATGCACACCAAAGTCAAATTATTGGGGGATGCAGGTGCAGACTATACTCAAATTATTGGGGGAGATACAGTCAAATTGGGGGGGATATATCTCCCCATCCCCCCCCGGGTTTTGGCACTCTGTCGGTGAGAAGATGAAACAAAGGCAGACAAAAGTAGAAGAAACAGATTTGTTGGAAACAATCATCAGAGTAGAGGCACAAAACAAAGCCTAGCGACACAGTACCCTCCCTTTACGCAGTAGGCTTATGCCTATGGTATTGGTACTAGCCCAAGGCTAGACAACAGTTTCTACTACACATGCGCTTGCATTTCAGAGTGAAAGAGTTAGTTCAGTGTAGCCTATTCGTCAACAGGTCATGGCATCAAGAATTAGGCTTTCGGTCCTATGTCTGGAGCCTATCTCATATACGTAGTAGCAAAATTTATTCCACAATCCAACACACATGTAAACGGCAAAGGTCTTAATACATAGGGTAGTTCCATACAAGTGTAGTAGCTTGTGACAGCATGCAGAGCACGTGACACCTTATGTTTCATTAATTGAGCTACTGGTTCAGGATTAGTACTGTAGTTGCATGAAATCATCAGGTAGACTGGTACTGGGTAGATTGTTTTAGATTGCCAAAACATGGTGCAGAAAAACTGATAGCAAGCACACAAGGCAGATTTAACCTGAAGGCCTATAATTGAAACGACTGATCTCACGTCGCATGTTTTTTAGTTTTTACTCGGCCATTTTCAAAGTTAACGAGTGCAAAGTGTCAGACTTTTACTTATAACTTGAGAATGGTTTGGTCTAGCTACATGAAATTTTGACAGCAGTTTGAGATTCATAAGTTATTTGTGTGCGCCAAATTTCGAGGCAAAGAGTCCCGTAACTTCAGGTTTAGGACCTGAAAACTACTTCAAAAGTTTGGTATAAAGAGCGGTCTTATTCAAAAACGGCTTAAGTACGGCAAAAAATATTTCACATGGTTATATGTCATAAGATACTCTGTCATCCCTACCTACACTTTTAGCCGCATTGAGTTTTTTTTCTTTTTTCATTTTTTGCTTTCTAAATTTTGTGCACTCTTCTTCTCCTAAACCACACAACATCTATATCTAATTTTTGTGTAAATTTGTTGGGCTGCAAATGCTATTTTGTCTCCTGAATTTTTTTGAGGCTTCTCCCCAGAACCCCCCAAAATGGGGCCCTAAAAAACTAATTTTTTTAATTGCTCAAGCTAGGGTGAGCGTTTTTTGTTTTTATTGGTAGATATTTAAGCAACAAATAGTTTGACATGGTATGGAGGTATCCCCCCAGGGGCCCCCAAATGGACTTCCCAGAAATTAGTTTTTTGAACGAATCAAGCTAGGGCATTACTTTTTTTATACCGGCAGATGTTTAAAAAACAAATATTTTGACATGGTTTAAGAGAGCAACTCTTTTGAAGACTCTTCAAAATAATACCCCAAAAATCAATTTTTTTATATGTCTTAAGCTAGAGAGCTAATTTTTTTCTGATGTTAAAGGAAATTTAAAAGATATTTAACTTGCGGCGCGGCGCGGTGCAGCGTGAACTTAGTTGTGTTTGAATGCGGTGCGGTGCAGCATGCGGACAAAGTTTGCGGACACAGCGCAGCATGCGGATGCATTTTTTGTTATCCGCGCCATCTCTACTATGTTGGCCTGTGGAATTATTAAACATGTACTAATTTTTGCCAATAAAGTTTTTTGGATTATAGTCTGCACTGCATTGCTATTTCACATATCAAGAGAAGATTGAAAACAATTTCGAATCAAAAAATGCGTCATCCAAGGGACTTTCAAATACAACAAAAAGGTCATAATTAAACCATTCTCAAGCTATTAATGTTAAAACAAAAATCGATTATGATTGATTTTGTAGCTTTTTCGGAAAAGCAAATTTTGTACTTGTCAATACTTGACTTTAAACTTTAAACGACATTCGTGTCAAAAATTTTGCTTTTCCGTTTTCTCTCAAAAGATATAGAAAGTTTTTAAAAGTTGTAATTTCCAAATTTGAACTAACCCTTTTGACATCTTTCTATTTTCAAGATATACTGCAGCTAACAGTTAAGTGTTTTACCTCCATAAGTATTAGTTGAAATCAAAAAATGTATATTTCTATTTCCCAATTACTGTAATTGTGTCAGCATGGCTGTCAAAATAAAGTAAAGGATCTCAATATTGTAAAACAGCAGCTTTTGAAGTTAACACTTTCTAAATTTTATACATCTGTGATTTAGTCTATCAGAAGAACTGGCCTTGCTCGACTGCATTATACCAAACGCAGACTTTGACTGCAGATATCGCGTCTTGGCCACAGCTTACAACTCTCTTTTATACTAAAGGCTGCAAAAATTATTTTTGCAGCGCGTGTGGTTACCCATTCAGCATTTCAATCATTTTCTTCTGATGCTCATCTTCTGAGTCTCTTAAAAAAGTCTTTGGCTCTTCCTTTTTGTTTCTGATCCAGATTTTAGGCTGTGACCAGCAGGCTGATGTATCTCACAGGAGTTTCTCTGCGCACCAATTTTTCGGATAGTAAAGAAGCAGTGGCGCAACTATAAGTTCGAGCCAGGTGATGCGAACTTAGCTAAAGAAACTACATAATATCGCCACTTGCGACATGTGATACTGCAGGTCATAGTGACGTCAAAAAAATCTGAGCATGTAGTGTCAGGAGCAGCCGCGCAACCAGAATTTTGCTAATGGAGGGGGTTTGAACCAAAGATAAAAAAAATTTTTGTTCGAAAATGGCCTCAATTGTCGAGCAGAATGGCCCACCTCAATCGTATTATAGACGGAAGCCCCAACCGCTGGGCGATTTTTGTGAATTTTTGAAAAAAAATCCACCTGAATCACATTTCACGCGTTTTTAGAGCTAATTGAAAGAACTAAATTGTTCCGATTCCGAAGCTATTTAATATAACTAACTTGCCCAACCCTTTCAAATCCCCCTTTACTTAAAGTCAAGTGAAAGACACGTTTAAAAGCTCGAATTTTTAGGTTAATTAGTTTTTTAAGCAACTTAGCAAAGCGGGGCGGGAAGATGGCTGTAGCCCTCTTAACTTTCCTGGTTGTGCCACTGCCTGGAAGGGGTAACGTAAGTTAAGTCAAAATGCCAATTTTATGCTAATTTGGAATGCGGAAAAATGTGCAAAACTGAAGTTTTTCTAAGTTTACTTATGCGGTATCTTTTCTTTCTAAAAAATTGCTTTGAAAACATATAATTGTGAAAAAATCCCAAAATTGCTATTTTTTCGACAAAAAATTACTAACGTTGTTCTGCGGGGGCATGGGAACTTCTTTGCCCTCGCCCCCAGAGCTCCATTTTTTTTTCAGGGCCAAAAAAGACTAGCGCTTACACATAAGGGTACCATGGTACCTCAATTCAAATTAACAAAACAAATTCACTTTGCAGTTCTTTTAGAAATTATCGTATAATTTGAAAAAATTCTGTAAAACAAGTATACAGTACTAGGAAAGGTTTGCGTTTAAAAAACTGCAGCAAAAGTGGGACTTCATTATGAGTGGACGTTTGCACTGAACCCTAATAGCCTTAAAATATATCATTTCCATGTTTAGAATTAAGTTATTTCAGTGCAGTCGCTACGGGGGGGAGGGGGCGTGCCCCCCCAACGACTGTTTGTCCCCCCCATTTCGGTTTACTCAGAATACGTTTTTGAAACATCACGTACTGACCAGATAACAGACTACAATGAAAAGAGAAATACTAACATTCAAACCAATTTCTCGTTTGAAGTTTTCGCGATTCTTTGCGAAATTGCTGGCAACCAACTGCTCTGTAAAAATGTGACTCAATAATCTGTCTTATTAGCTCGATTTTACTGACGTGTCGCGGAAGAGAGATGTAAGGCTACAGAATCGGTACCGATACTTCGTTAGTGATTATAACCTGAAACAATACGTGAAAACATTTTTTAAAAGACCAGCTGTTTTTGTTTTTTTAGAGCACACTCAACCAGGGGGAGGGGCTAAGGGGGCTTCAGGACATGAAATATAAAGGGGAGAGAGAAGGTGCAGAGGAATTTTTTTTTATCGACTTCTGAATTCTAGCAATTTACTGCAATTATTCATATGGCTTCAAAAAGTGCGAAATGTGATTGAAATGTCGTTAAAATTGATATTTTTGCCGCAAAATTACAAAAATTGGCCAGCGGCTAAAGGCTCTGCCCCCTCCCCCAGACTCCTTCTGTGATACGCTTGAGTTGCATCAGTTTGTTCAGTACGGGGCCTAAATTAGACAATTTTTGTGCAAAAAAAATCTACTTTTGGTTCAAGCCCCCTCTCTTGCAACAAAATCCTGGTTGCACTTCTGGTCGCATTCACTGTTGCAGACACATTTTTCAAGTGATTATATGGGCCGGATACGACACGAGCTAAAAAACGCTGCCTGCTTTATACCGTACGTCTTTTTTTTTTCAGCCTTGAATAAAAAATTGTTTAAATAGGGCACGATTCGTAGCCGTGAAATATCAGTTTGTATTTGAAGTTCAGTTTATTTTAGTGCCCCCCACTTTCTGCTGGTGCCCCCTCAATTCGGTGGCTCTGGCGACGTCAATGAGTTATTTCCTTTCATGAGTTACCGCCATTTTTTGTTACGGTTTTTACCATGCTACTGCTACGCAGCACATAATCGAAATTGCTGCTGACACGTGAAACTTCATAAAAGCGTCTAGAGTTATTTCAAAAACAATACAACTCTTCAAATTATCATCAAAAACTTAGCGAAATGCTGTATCTTAAGCACTTGAAAACCCTTGGCCACTAAAGAGCGGCTGACCTCGAAGAGTCGATCCTAGGCCTTGCCCTCGGATTTTTTTGAGTCCTGAGCCTTGAACGTTGGGTGCTCGGCTCCACCTCTGATGCATTGTGTAACTCCAACAAGGTCATGCATATTCATGCACTGCAGCATTAACCAACCGACTAAACTGCTTATAAATCACCACTCGGAAAAAGTACTATAGTTCAAATAAGCTTGGCAAGACACGAGTAGCAGTAGTAAAACTTTATCATGGGCCCATATCTGAGCGGCCAGAGGAGAATTTGCAAAATATTTTTCTAGTGACTAAATATGTTACACCAGCTCCACATGAGGTTTAGGCATCATGGAAGAAACAATTAAGTTGCCTATAATAATTCATCTCATGATTGCTTCTTCTGCTGTTTCATGTTCATTCGCCTAATAGAAATGCAGGGAATAGGAGATAATTTCAAAATACCAAGTAGAGAACATAGATAGCCTACCAGCAGTAGCGTAGCCAGGGGGGGGGGGCGGGGGGGCCCGAGCCCCCCAATTGGCTTGTGAAGTATGCAAAATCGCACGTTTTTGGTGGTGTTGAGACCGATTTTTTGTGAAAAATTGAAAATAGCCCCCCCATAGGAAAACAGCCCCCCTCAAACGTTTGGATTTCTGCTATTGGCCGTTGTCAGAGGAAACTGCTGGTTTGGATTTCTGCTATTGGCCGTTGTCAGAGGAAAATGCTGTTAATAACAGCATTTTCCTCTGACAACGGGACCTATAAACAAATCTTTGATCGCCAATTTTTCAGGGAAGGAAACGAGTTTTTTCTTCAAAATTTCGCCAAAAGTTTATTTTGCACCACAGTATCCGAATATGGTCATTACTCAATTTGCCAAAAAACAACTTTTGTCTCTCAGGTCTTCCTGTAGCCAAATCAGGATCTAAATCAAAAATACAGGGTCCTGAGCCTTTTATTACAGTCCCGTATGCTAGTTGTGTTAACACTGTTAAGGACTGGTCCACAGATAGGTGGAAATCTACGTGGAATAAACGGAAAGACTGCTGGAGGATGAAGGAGTCTGTAGCTTGGACGTCTTCTCGATTAACAATACGTCTCCTTAACCTTAAGAGACCTCAATTAAATAGAATAGTGCAAGTTTTAACTCGGCACTGCAATCTACAACGGCACAAGAAAACTACAGGTCGTGCTGAGTCTTCTTTGTGTCCCAAATGTAGCTTTGAGGATGAAACACTCAATACCATGAAAGGGCTAATAAAACCCTTAGCCTTGTTATGGTAGACCACAACCAGGTTCTGAAACCAAAAACGAGCAAAAAAGTAGTGACTGGTTTAGTCAAGTCAAGTTTTACATAAGCCTTCACATCAAGACTTCACATAAGCCTTCACATCAAGACAAAAAATTACACAAAAAACACTCACACTCTCAAAAAAAAATATGTGCATTATAGGCATCACGCAGTTATCTACGGAAACGTAGAACAAAAAATTATAGGCATCATACAGTTATCACAGAAACGTTTAGACATCCTACGACCACACTTCTTCTACATTGAATTAGTTTGCAATACGCCTACCTATAACTTTACAAGTACAGCAAAGGTAGGCTAGGTAGTCTCATGTTTGTCCCAAGTTACCTAGGTTCAATAGTATGTTACCATTCTTTAAACTGTATGTTACTTTCTACCGTGATTTATGACATTCACCCCGCCAATTACACTATAGAAACTATTTATTTTGTTCAACTTGCAGTTTTTGTAAAGCTGGCCTACTTCAGTTTCGGGTTGCTTTTTTAGTCGTCTGCGTTCATACAGCCGAAATGGATATTCACTTCTGTCAAATTGACCGAAATGAAAATTGCGCGAAATTCAACTTCATTGCGGTGCGCTCATGTGAACACTTCCATTGTTTGCAGCTTAACCGATACGAGTTTTTTTGCTTGCGGGCGAAATGAAGTCTCATGTAAACGTAGCCTTAGTATTAGTAGTTAGTGTAGAGGTTACCATTCTTGATCTTTAGGACTTTATCCACACCTTAGTGGGCTTGTTTTCACAGATTACAAATCGGGATCCTGTACACGGTCCGCAAAAGAGATTGACTATCCCGAAATTTGTTTGCCGATAATTATTTCATCTGTAACGTTTATGTCAAAAGGACGCGTCCCAATGCGGTCGACCGGCTCGGTTGAACAACCTATCGAGCTACTCTCCGGGTTGACTTTATTAATCCATATGTCCAATTAATCTTTCACTTGTGGCTACGTTGGAGCTGACGCTACATCATCCCCCTCCCATTACGCTGGCGACGGCACTCCATCGTCTCCAACCAGCGCAAGGGAGAGCGTCCACCACTCCAACGTCGTGGCGTGCTCGCCATTGTAACGTTTATGTCAAAAGGACGCGTCCCAATGCGGTCGACCGGCTCGGTTGAACAACCTATCGAGCTACTCTCCGGGTTGACTTATTAATCCATATGTCCAATTAATCTTTCACTTGCGGCTACGTTGGAGCTGACGCTACATCATTACTGCCCTAGCACTTAACCCAAATGCTTGTCCATTGTACTTTCTCATTTTTGGGTTAACATCCATTCGAGATCGTAGGCTATCCAGCTAAGGTATAAAATATCTTAGATCTGCCCGAGTTCTGAGCTTACTCATAGCTTACTACAACGATATAATCATTAGTCATCGATAAATTGATCATAACTTACGAGCTTACTCATAGCTTACTACAACGATATAATCATTAGTCATTCTATTTGAATAAGACAGTTGCTCAAAGCAGTTGAAAAAACAAGAAGTTTTGAATAAGGATTAGGTTACAATCGGTATGGGTAGAGGTAGGATTGAAATTTGTGGTGTATGTTCCAATAGCTGCAAGAACAATGATGAAGCAATTGAATGTGATCACTGCGTTCAGTCGTTCCACGCTGAATGTATCAAGATGCCAACTCAACAATATAAGGCACTCAGCTCCTGTCTGGACATGAATATTGTCGGCCTTATATGGCTGTGTAAGACATGCAATGAAGCTTCCAGTCCTGGTGCCAGCAAAAACCTATGCAGTGTTGTTAATACTTCTCAAAAAAATATACCGGTAGGCCTAGATGATGCTCAGCTCTGTCCCTCAGGATCATATTGTTCAAGTGCTGGTTGTCCAGGTAAAACAGGCTGCAATGAAGAAAGCAACCCAGATGAAGCAAGTAGCAAATTATTCACAATCTGAAAAAAGTAAAAAATTTTCAGCCCCAATTTGCTCTAAATACAGACGTGGAAAATGTCAAAAAGGTGATGGCTGTACTTTCAGTCATCCACCAAAATGCCTGAAATACTGTCGTTATGGTAGAGAAGGATGTGGAAATGGTTTTAGGAACTGCAGTTTATTACACCCAGTTTTGTGTCGCAATTCTCTCAGATATAGGCAGTGCTTCAACCCATTATGCACTTTCACCCACCTGAAAGGAACAGCCAGAAATCCTAATAACAATGACAATCATCAACTACAGTACAATAGGCATAACAGGCCTACTGATTTTCAAGGCAGAAATGGTCCATCTGTTTTCAGTACAGAAAACTCTGATGAAAGGGATGAGAATGGTAATCAGTTTTCGCAGAATTACTCCAACCAGCAACAGATAAATTCAAGACAAGTGCCTTTGGATCTGCCTTCAAACAACAATTTTTTGGAGATGAGGGAAATAATGCGACAACTGCAAAATCAAATAAACAATATTGTCGCCCATCTGCCAAATCTGTCGACAATTCTTCCCAATTTCATGCCAGTTCCACCACCAATGCATCAACCTCAGGGAGTACAAGGACATTTAGTTAAAGCTATCGGTACCAAAGTGGTAGTAATTTGCTTTTAATTAATGCTCGAAGCATCTGTAACAAAATGGACTATTTACCGATTTATGCCAACGAATACAATCCTTTGTTTATCTGCGTCACAGAATCGTGGACGCACTCTGGGATTCTGGATTCAGAATTGCTGCTGCAAAGCTACCAGTGTTTCAGAAAGGACAGGCAAAAGAAAAAAGGAGGTGGTGTCTATTATACATCGCTAATAAATTTAAGACAAATTTGTTGGTTAATTTAACTTCAGATTACTTTAGTGAATGTGTGTGGTGCAAAGTATGGATAAATGATCAAACATCACTGCTAATTGGTGTCATTTATCGTCCTCCTGATTCTAAGTCATTGGACGAAACGCTTATGCTAAAACTACTGCACAATGCTACTCAACATAAATCTACCTTTAAGCTTATTGTTGGCGACTTCAATTATCCTGAAATTGATTGGGCAAATTTCAGATATAACTCTAGTTGTGACAATTTTATGAACACCATATTGGATTTGTGTTTAGTTCAGCATGTACTTGAACCCACTCGTGAGTACCAAATTCTTGATTTGATTTTCTCGCAATCTCCGGAAACTGCTGCGAATGTAAATCTTCTAGAACCACTAAAGACATCTGATCACCAAATGGTATTGTGTGAACTTAATCTTGGCTTGACTCCATATAATACACACAATCTAAAGACAAGTTATACGGAATTTTCTTTAAGAAATCTGAACTATAAAAAAGCTGATTGGTCTGCTTTCCTTTCTTTATTAGCACAGGTGGATTGGAATAACTTGTTTGTGACGGACTCTGTGGATGACTTGTGGCATGATTTTTTGAATATTTTAACCAATATTTGTAGACAGTGTGTTTCCAAAAAAATGCATCATCCTGGCAAAAAAGGTCTCTGGGAAACTAAATATGTTCGTGATTTAAGAGCCAAACGTAATAAAGCAGAGAGAAACTATCTTGCTAGCAAATCTACCACAACCAAAAGAATTCGAAATCAAACATCCAAAGATTTGAAAAAAGCTATTAAAAGTGCAGTCTTGGACTTTGAGACGTCCGTAGCAAACAACAGAGAAGTGAAGCCATTCTGGCATTATGTGAAGTCTGAGTACAAGACGAAAGCATCAATTGGGCCTTTGGTTAAAGATTGTAGTGGTTCATTAACAGAAGACGCTGAAGATTGTGCAAACACCCTAAGCAAATTCTACTCCACTGTTTTCACTCATGAAAATAAGGATGAAATTCCGTTTGCTGTTCCTGCAACCACTGATGAACTAGTGGACATTACATTCACTGATGAACTTATGTTGAGAAATCTAGCTAAGATGAAAAATTTTTCATCCCCTGGTCCTAATGGTTTGCCTTACTGTGTTTTAAAGGCTGGTTCTTCAGTGCTGATTCCAGTGTTATGCAAACTATTTCAGTTTTGTTTTGACAAGGAGACAATTCCAAAACAATGGAAACTGGCACATGTAGTGCCAATCTATAAGAAAGGAAATCGTAATGATGCAGCCAATTATCGACCAGTCAGCTTAACTTGCTGCGGCAGCAAATTGATGGAATCTTGTGTGAGAGAACTTGTGTGGAAATTTTGGTCAGAAAGAAGCTTAATTGCATCATCCCAGTTTGGCTTCAGGCCAGCATCATCTTCTTCCCTGCAGCTGTTACAATTTCTTGATGATCTTACATTAGCGCTTGATAACTGCTTTGTGGTGGATGCAATATACCTAGATTTCTCTAAAGCCTTTAGTAGCGTTCCACATGAAAGGCTTATTAGTAAACTTTCTTCTTTGGGAATTAAAGGTAAAACTCTCAGGTGGATCCGGGCATTCCTAAAAAACAGAAAGGAAGTGGTTGTGGTAGATGGAGCCTGCAGCAAGCCTGCTGATATGGTTTCTAGAGTGCCTCAAAGTAGCTGCTTAGGGCCTATTTTATTTCTGGCTTACATCAATGACATTGATTCCTGTTTTTTAAATTCTTCTGTGCTAAAGTATGCAGACGATATTAAATGCTATAGAGCTTTTCCAAAAAATGATCATAATTCTTATCTGCTGCTATAGAATGACTTGGACTCACTGTCCCAATGGTCCAATACCTGGAAATTACATTTCAACTTGACTAAAAGCACTTCAATTCATTTTGGACATGGAAACAAACAACATCAATATTCAATATTAAATCAACAACTTTCTCTGTCTGATGTGGAAAAGGATCTTGGTGTTTTAATCAGGTCTGACCTGAAATCATCTTCCCATGTATCAGCTATTGTACAAAAAGCCGAAAAATGCTTGGCAGTTCTGAAAAGGAACATTGTGAGCAGAAACAAGGAGGTTTACTTAAAGCTTTACAAGCAAATTGTCAGGCCACACTTAGAATATGCTGTGTGTACCTGGAATCCATATTCTCTTAGAGACATTGAACTTATTGAAAGGGTTCAACACCGAACTACAAAATGTATTGAGGGGATGCAGTCTAAAAGTTATGCTGACCGCTTAGAATTGCTTCGGATCGAGTCCCTGCAAACTCGTCGTTGTTTTTTTGATCTAATTGAAGTGTACAAAATTTTGAATAACCTTACATCTCTCGGTCCTGATCAGCTTTTTACATATGACTTGTCACAGCGAACAAGAGATCATAATTTCAAATTGAAAAAAGTTCATTGCAGGTTGACTGCAGAAAGCATTTTTTTTGCCAATCGAGTGATTGGTTTATGGAACAGCCTTCCTGATGAGATTGTTAATTCGACCAGCCTGTATTCATTTAAAAGAAGAGCAGCAAAGTATTTGCGTGAAAACAGTGTTTCATATTTTACAGTTTAGCATTTTGCTTTGTCTTTCAAAATGGTTGTCTTGGCCGCCTAATTGACTGTAACAATAGTGACTAGTGAATAGTGAATAATGATAGTGAACAGTTAGTTTTCTTTCCATCTCACTTAAATCGAACACAAAACATTATTGTTTATTTTTTTTTGGTAATACTAATAGCCTATGTTTTTATTCTTTTTTATTTTCCGATCTCATTTGGGCTAAATTTGTGTGTAGATAAAGTTATATAACATAATATTTGACATTCTGGACCTTTTTATTTAATTCCATACTGCACGTTCTTTGTTTTTGCACCATTAGAATTACACCATATGTGGCAATGGATGTGTATGTGCTGGAGTAGTGTGTAGCAGTGGAGGGGTCAATAGAGATCCCTTGCTGTGTACTCTGAGTTTATGGGTGGTGGTATGCTTCACTGTATGTGTTCATGCTTTTGATGTTAAAGCAGATATGGTTTGTGATTAAGTGGCAACCGATTTTGTTTGTTTCTTCTTGGGCCAGCATTTTGTTTCAGTATATTGAATGGCCATATCTGACAAATAATAGCATTCGACTAGAATTGTAAAACTTTTGTGACCGTTTTAACTACATTATCTTTTCACTACTCTACTAACACCTCTTTGTTAAGCTGTGCCTTTAGTTTTTCAATTAGTGACATTTTTGTATTAATTTAATTGCATTATTTAGTTGACTTGTACTCCCAATGGTAGTGAAATTATAGTTTTGTGACTAAGGGTGTTAACTTGAAGTCCTGTGAGTTATATCAGTGTTGCTATATCAGTATATGTAATATTGCTAAATCAGTAAATCTAATATTGCTAATTTGCTAAATCAGTATATGTAGTATTGCCATATCCGTATATCTAATATTGCTAAATTGCTCTGTCAATATTGCTATATCAGTGTATCTAATACTGCTGAATTTATGATGAACTGACTGTGATCTAGGATTTCAAAACTGGTTAGAATTTGTTCTGTAGGCCTTTCATACAAGTGATTTTTTTAATTTTTTTTATTTGATAATATATGAACTTTTATTTTGCTGAACCAATATTCATTAGAAAACTTTAACCCACTATGATACCGAGTTGTACTGGGTGATAGCTAGGTGCTATTTATTCAGCTAGGTGCTATTTTGTAGGTACTTTCTATTTGTAGGTATTTATCTAGCTAGGTACTTTCTATTTAGCTAGGTGCTATTTTGCCTTGTATACTTTATTTTTCAATATGCTATACCTAACTTTTTCTTTTTTTTTTGCTTTTACGTGTTACTGTAATCTGTGTTATTGTATTCTTATATTACCTATACTGGAAATCTTTGAATCTGAATTACCTACTGGTACTGTTTACAACATTGGATGATACTTGCAACCATTTTAAATTATGGTAATCTGATGGTTCTACTCTTTTTGTGGAAAACTTGTTTGCTCTGCCTGGCTGTTCCATCTTACACTTGACGACTGTGCCCTTATGTCTTCAATTCATTTTACTAATCTGTTGGACATTTTGTGGTTTCTATGTGTTTCGCTGTGGTGCTTTTGCACTGGATCGGCTTCTAATTATTATTATTATTTTTAAATTGATAAATTTTTGGGAAATAAAGTGTATTGATAAATTTTTGGGAAATCATCCGCCTATCACAAGCACTGCACAAGCATGTCAATTTGCTGACTATTTTAATGCTAAGATTGAACAAATTTATAGTGACGTGTCTTACCATAATTGCAATACACTTGATGTTGATATAAATGTAGTTAAATCTTCATGTGCTTCCAAATTTAGAAAGTTTGAACCGCTATCTTTAGCAGGTTTAAAAGCTATAATTGAGTCTATGCCATCTAAAACATGTGATCTTGATCCACTACCAACCAGTATTCTCGAGAAGTGCATTGATTTATTACTCGATCCCTGCTACAGAGTTGTAAACGGGCCGACTAGTTCAGGCCCGAACCCGGCCCAAACCCGAAAATACTGTATAAGCCCGAACCCGGCCCGAACCCAAGCCCTAATTTGGAGCCCAAATCATGCCCGAAAAAAAAGCGAAAGCTAAGTTAAGTCTGAAAATTTTAGCAATGTTGCCAAGTTATTTTGATTATATTTTTGTGCATCTAAGACAAAAAGTACATCTCAGGCCCGAATTAAGCCCGAAATTTTTGTCAACTTTAAGCCCGAACCCGACCCGAAAAGCCTGGCCTGACTTATAACTCTGCCCTGCTATTCGTGATATTGTTTATCTTTCATTGAGTCTGGGTTATTTTCTAGATGTTCTCAAAAAGGCATGTGTTACTCCTTTGATTAAAAATGAGACCTTGGATGATGATAATATTAAAAATTTTAGACCTGTAAGCAATTTGCCTTTTCTTGGCAAAATAATTGAAAAATGTGTTTTTCTCCAAATTAATACATATCTGAGCGAAAATTCATTGTATGGCTATTCGCAATCAGCTTAGATATCTAGCTATAGCTGTGAGACCTCCCTTGTAAAAATATGCAATGATATTTTGTCAATTTTAGACGCCAAGTCAAATGCAGTAGTTCTTTTGTTTGATTTGTCAGCTGCTTTTGATACGGTTAAGCATGATCTCCTGGTTAGTAAATTGTCCGCTGAATTTGGTTTTTCTGATGTAGCTTTAGAATGGTTTTCAACCTATTTAAATAATAGGAGCTACTTTGTTAAAGGTGCTGGCTGTACTTCTCATACAGTTGATGTTATGGTGTACCCCATGGTTCAATTTTAGGGCCAGTGCTATTAAACTTGTATTTTAAAAGTGCTGAATTAATTGCTAATTCACATGGTCTTTTTGTGCATTCATATGCTGATGATATGCTGTGTTATCTTTCTTTTGATAAAGATTTTTCTGTAGACATGATTAAAAATAAAATTCGAGCATTTTTGCAAGATTCAAAGCATTGGATAACTTGTAATTTTCTAAAAGTGAATGAAAGTACGACCAAAGTTATTAAAATTTTATTTAACCGTAAAATTGAATCCAGAATAATTTCTAACGTACAAATTGATGATAGCTGTTCTTTGCCTATGCCTAATGATTTTGTCAAAATTCTTGGCGTAATAATTGATGACAGACTGAACCTTGAGAAGCATATCAATAGAGTGGTTAGTACTTGTTATGCCAATTTACGTAATTTGGGCAGAATTGCATCTATGCTTACTAAACCTCTCACTAGTTCATTCTTTGATATTGTCTCATATTGATTATTGCAATGCCTTGTTTTATAACTTACCAGAATATTTATTGCACAAGTTGACAAAAGTTTTATATTCTGCAGTGAGATTTATTTTTGGACTTCGTGGTTCTGCTTTGCGTATGCATATGCTACCATCAGTAGCGTAGCCAGGGGGGGAGGCGGGGGGGGGGGCTATAGCCCTCCCCATTGGCATGTCGACCAAAATGCAGAGTGGGAAAAACACGTTTTTAGCACTTTTGAGACTGTTTTATGCACTGGAGTGGACTAAATAGTGATTTAAAACATCTTTTGAAACATATATTCGGGGGGGGGAGGGCTAATTTGTCAAAAACAAAACTAACAAATAAATGACAACTTTGAAAAATGGTAAGAAATAAGCAACCAAATTTGATCGCAAATGTAAAAATACTAAACATAGGTGTCATCAACAAATATACTATAAATTAAGAAATAAGGGGGGCTATTTGGTATTAGTTAATTGCCAATTATTTCTCTCAAATCGCTTTTCATTAGCCCCCCTCCGAATTATTTTTCTCTATAAATTGTATACGAAATAGATTACTCCGTGTGAGTTTTATTGAACTATTCGATTTTATAATTTACCAGCATCTAAACGAGAGAAGTAACATTTTACCATTAGCCACCTCCCAAACAGCCCATTTATGCCTCCAGTTTAATCATGTTTGCACTGCCAATTTCTAAGCCACGTTTTAAAAGCATTATTTTTTAATCAAAATAGCCCTAAAATGAAGTTATTTTTGCAAAAAAATGAAAATTTTCGAGCGCTGGGGGCTAACCCCCGTGCCTCCGGCGGCTGGGGGCTTCGCTCCCAGACCCCTATTGGCCTCCGGAAGCTGGGGGCACCGCCCCCAGACCCCCAAAACAGCCTCCCCATTGCGAATTTCCAGTGATGGGCACAGCGGCGCTGTTCACCAGCGGGCACTGCTAGCGGAGCTACGTTTCCAGTAGCGGCAGCGCCGCTGCTTTTTTTCCTCACCAGCGACAAGCGGCAGCGCCGCTGTTTTTTTAGGCGAGAAAGCGGCAGCGCTTCAGCGCTGTTTTTTAAGCAAATTTTCTGCCGCTGCCGCTACTGCTGATAAAATCCTTCCAAGACTTTTTCAATTCACATTTTCACACGTTACCGTTTAGAGTCTTTACTCTCCACTTGTTTTCACTCTGCTCTTGTTACCTCGTTATTTCAGTATAGTATAACATTTAGAAGACTTTTGTGACGTTTTGTCGTTTCTCTTATACTGTATGTATAGCAGTGTTTTATCGCACATGGTCCGATTTTTTTCTCAATCAAAGTTGAACAAATAATGTGGTCTAGTAGCGGGTCAATTTGAACTGATAAAACCGATTTCAATAAAGCCGATTTCGAGCAGTATCTCTTTAACAAAAATGCAATAATTAGAGTTCGATAAATTGCTAAAAACTTGCTGATCGCGAAGACGGTTTTCCGCGATATTTCCTCAAAATGCTAGCATTTAGTACTTAATGAAGATGATTTGTTGACTATCTGGTCACAGACCACAGTATAGATCGTGCACTGCAAATAGAACAGTACAGTACCTGGCACGGAGCCAGAGTAGTGTGTTTGAGGGAGGGGGGCACAAAAACTTGGGGGGGGACGCTTACGCAGCCGAGACCAGACGAATTCGGAATGCGGCAGTGATCTAGTGAATATTTTGCTCCAAATCCTGTGTTATCCTTCTTTGGTATGGATTTTGCCCCCAAATTTGGAGGTGAAGACTAAAAAAATTTAAAAAAAGGTCTTCATCGCAAAATCTAAGGCTACTTGATTACGTTCACTTGATCTGTCTTGTAGAGTGGAGCGGAGTGGCTAATTTTTACGCTCCGTTCCACTCCGATATTTCTTTACCTGACTCCGGCTCCAATCCGGCTCCGAAATTTTACAACAACACTCCGCTCCGACATACTCCAAGACAAAAATACGCTTCGTCAAAAAATTCAAACCAATTTTCATATTGCTCAATAGCCTGGGATAAGTCTAGCCTAGCTGCATATTCTGATATTCCATTTCCAGAATGCAAAAATAGTAGCTCATTTTACTACCAGCTATCACTACGGCTTAAAAGACTACTTTAAAGTCAGACTCCGGATCCAATCCGGCTCCTAATTTTTTTAAAAATTGTCACTCCGTCTCCGCGCCGGCTCCGGATTAAAAATGCAAAATCCGGCTCCGACTCCGCTCCGGCTCCAAGCTCCACTCTACTGTCTACCTGTTTTTGGGCAAAAGTTTGCTAGTTGAGCTACTACAAAAGTTTACTCTAGCTTGGGGAGCTCAAGCAGTGGTTTGGGGGGACACGACTCAAAATGCCATCGCCGTGGATAGGCGTAGCCAGGATTTTTGATTGGGGGGGAGGGCAAACCAAAAATCACATGCAATAAAGTCATCATAAATTTTCGACAGAGGAACTTTTTGTGGGACAAAGATATCGTAGAATGGAAGATCAGAAGCCGTGGCCTGGTTTGGCACTTCACCGAGAGTTTTGTAAAGGGAGAGCGCTTAAACCAAAAGTTACAAATGAAATTATCTAAATTGGGAGACTTGCGTAAGTAAACTAGTTTACTCAAACGTATCACAGACGGGGATCTGGGGACGTAGCCCCCAGTCGTTGGGCGATTTTTCGTAATTTTTTTGAAAAAAAGCTATTTTAATGCCATTGGATCACATTTCGCACGTGTTTAGAACCATTTGAAAGAACTAGATTATTAACATTTTAAAGCCAATTGAAAAAAATTAAGTTGTTTTAATTCTCCTTTTACTTATAATTTGGTCGAAAATACGTTTCTAATTTTGCAGTTTGGAGTTAAATTTTTATAAGTATTTTAGTAGTAAATAATCCACTCGAAGATTTTCCTTGGAGATTTTTGTTTTGACATGAAAATAACCAGTTTTAGGAGTACATGTACGGTTAAGAGGCCCCAGGCCCCTCAATTTAAATTCAATAATTTGTTCAATGAGCATTTCTCGTAGATTTTTTTTTTCAAACGCATTTTTTAGCGTAAAAACTAGCGAGGTGGATGGAGGTGAATTGTTACTGAAAACCGTACAATATATGGTTTCGCTTAATTACCATGTTATTGCCCGGGCCGGATTTACATTGCGCGGGGCCCCTGGCACTTTAAAGATTTTCGCAACATCCTCCTGCCAAACACAAGTGTAGACCAAAAATAAAGTCTTACCATCTGACGCAGGGCTCCTGGCACTGGGCCATATGGTAAATCCCGCCCTGTTATTGCATTACGTTTTTAAAAAGGTTAGATGAGAGCCCGAGTTAGCAACTTTTATGATAAAAACCCTTAATTTCAGCCGGCTTGTACATTTTAATTGATTGGCAAAAATTGAATTTAGAGGGCATGAGCCCCCTGGTCGTCAATATTGTTGTTAATTACTGTTGTAGGCAAAAACTGCTAAAAGAAACTAAAACTAACGAAACAATAGTTTTTTTTTGTCATATATTTATCATAGGTAGCATTTCGACTGGAGGGGGCTCGGGCCCTTTGGGCCCCCCTCTGGCTACGTTTATGCCCCGTGGCGCAGGGGCTGAGTAGTTACGTCAATGCGTAGTAAAATAAATTTTGCTACAACAGTTAACAGTAAAATTAAGAATTGAATTTATAGTGCGCTGAGAATTGAGCGAACAAATAGAACCAGGTAATAAATAAGCTTCAAAGACAACTTAGATATGGAGTTATACTCGTGGAAAAAATACTCAGTGTAACATGAATTGCATTGAGCATCATTTGCTTAACATGTACGTCATTACTACGTATCTCCTTCGACTTCGTAAACACCAATATCTTAAACGCTCGATCTACTTTTGTGTCAAAGTTGGACGAAATCATCGCAGAGACGTGAATGACCTACCATTTCTACAAAACTCCAAGAAATGTTTTGGAACTCGGTTGATTGATAAATTTTCCTTTCGGATCTCAACGCGAGGAATTATTTTAGTGGTTGAGGGCCAAGAGTGTGATAAACAGATCGACTACTTCGGAGCTATAAGAGCCGGTACAGAATTGTATAGAAGCTGAATACCGTGTCATTGTGCTTTAATGGCAAAACTTTAACTTATTTGAGTCGATATTTCTTATTGCCTTTTGTTTGTGTAGAAAATGCGATAAGGGATTTAACTTCCTAGTGTAACTTCCAAGGGTAACTTCCTAAGTAATTTCTAAAGCGCTGGTTTAACCAATCAGCATTTTGAAATGCTTGTTTTTTTGTACGGAGCATGCCAACAACTAATTAAATGGTGATTTGCTTACTTGTCTACCATTTAAGCCTGCTAATGCCGATGATAACCTGAACCAATATCTAAAACGCTTGAATAATTAACTTTCGTAAATAAAGTTAAAATTTCACCATTAGATACCGTATTTGAATGCCATCGTTCTTTGTACTATTTATTTTTTAAAAGCAGCGGCAGCGGTCGCTGTTTTGCATGCAAGTAGCGGCAGCGGCGCTACTAATTTATTTGAGTAGCGATAAGCGGCAGCGCCGCTGCTTTTTTTGCCAAATAGCGGCAGCGCCGCTGCTTTTCAAGTAGCGGGTGCCCAGTAGGGTAGGCTATCCCAAAAAAAAACAAAAGTTTTCAAATTACCTTGTCCAAGCAATTTTTAGTTGACCCTCTATGAGAAAACTTCACACAAAAATTTTTTTTTTAATTTTTACATTTGAAGACCTGAGAGACAAAAGTTGTTAATTTTAATAATAAGTCAATTAAGATGTTTTTTGACGATTGCAGGCCAGAGTTTTAATATTTAATCGTTTTGCGTGCTTCTGGCCTAAAGGCTACCAGCTCGGAAGCCTTCCTGTGGGAAGACAATTTTTCGCATTGCTTGTTTTAAGTAGTCGCCGTTCTGGTGGCTCTTCCCTAGGCTTCCGAGCTGGTAGCCTTTAGGCCAGAAGCACGCAAAACGATTAAAAGTTGTTAAGTCAGTTTTTTGGCAAATTGAGTTATGACCATATTCTGGTACTGTGGTGCAAAATACAACTTTTGGCGAAATTTTGAAGAAAAAACTCGTTTCCTTCCCTGAAAAATTAGCGATCAAAGATATGTTTATAGGTCCCGTTGTCAGAGGAAAATGTTGATAAGCCAATTTATTTTTTTCAGGTTCATAACTATGATGTAACAGAGGCATGTGATTGTTAAGAAATTTAAAAAGCAATGGTTAGACAAATTCAATGTCAGTTGCGTTTTACCGGCGGTACCGACAAATCTACTTGGAAAAAAGGATTTGTTAGGTTTATTGCTGTTGATATTCGACGTACGTTTCAAAAATTACCGGCCGACCAGTTTTAAGAAATGGAGAAAGGTTAAGTTACAGGTTAGGACTGGGCTATGGAAAACCGAAAACAGCAGACTGTAAGCAGCTAAGCTGAATGTTTCTAACAGTATATAGCAGTTTTCGCTTCTAAACCTCCTAGGCCTCAGACTATCAAAAAGCATAGATCTAATTGTAGCCTATCGTAAAAAAAAACAACTATAGAATCAGCATTAGTATCTAGTTATGCCTAGTATAAAATTCAAGCAACATGTGAAAATCAATTTACTTTAATGCAAAACGTGGCATTTGTATTGGCAGTGGTCTGGCTAGGCAGAAAGAATTTTGGAGTCATGAGTTAACGTCGGGCTAGATCACAAACTGGGTTATGGGTCTTGAAATACAAATCTCCAGTTAGTCACCAAACACCGTACAGTTCAGCCGGCGGAAACCAGGTTTGTTGGATAAAAGCTTTTAGTCAATTTAAAACCAAGAGCACTGTAATTTAATATACCGGTACCCTACTTGGTATTTTAAAATTGCCCCCTATTCCCTGCATTTCTGTTGGGCGAATGAACATGAAACAGTGAAAGGGGCAATGATAAGATGAATTATAGCCAACTTAATTGTTTCCACTAATCCGCCTAAACCTGATGTAGTGCTGATGCTACCATAAAGATACTGTAAAATTTAGTCTCTAGGCTGTAGTATAATATTCAGGAAATTCTCCTCTGGCAGCTCAGATATGGGCCATGATAAAATTTTACTACTGCTACTCGTATCTTGCTAAGCTGATTTAAACTATAGTGCTTTTTCCGAGTGGTGATTTATAAGCAGCTTAGTCGGTTGGTTAATGCTCCACTGCATGAATATGCATGAGCTTCTTGGAGTTAGACAATATATCAGAGGTGGAGTCGAGCACCCAAAGTTTGAGGTCCAGGACTCAAAAAAGTCCGAGAACAAGGCCTTGGAGCGACTTTTTGAGGACAGCCGCTCTCAAAAGGAAAAGGGTGCCCAAGTGCCTAAGATATTGCATTTCGTTAAAGTTTTTGATAATAATTTGAAAAGAGTTGTACTGTTTTTGAAATGACTCCAGACGCCATTTTGAAGTTTCACGCGTCGGCAGCAGTTTCGATATATACTGTGCTGCGAAGCAGTATCGTGGGAAAAACCGTAACAAAAGATGGCGGTAACTCGTGCAAGGGAATAACTTAATTCTAAATGTGGAAATGATATGTTTTTAGGCAATGAGGGTCCAGTGCAAACGTCCACTGATAATGGAGTCCCACTTTTTCAATAGTTTTTCAAACGCAAGCTTTATTTCTAATTTATTTATTTTAACGAAATTTTTTTAAATTATACGATAATATCTCATTGTTACAAAGTAAATATTTTTTCTTAATTTGAATTAATCAATTGAGGTACCACCGTACCCGTAGTTGTGAGCGCAAGTCTTTATTGGCTTTAAAAACAAAAAACAAAAACGGAGCTCTGAGGGCGAAGGCAAAAAAGTTCCCAGGCCCCGCTAAACAACGTTAGTAATTTTTGTCGGAAAAATAGCAATTTGGGAATTTTTTTTGCAATGATATATTTTCAAAGCAATTATTTAAGAAGAGAAGATACCGTATAAGTAAAATTAGAAAAAACAGTTTTTCACATTTTTCCACATTCCAAATTTAGCATAAAATTGGCATTCCTACTGAACTTACGTTATTCCTGGGCAGTGCCCTACCAGGGAAGTTAAGAGGGCTGCAGCCATCTCCCCGACTTGACTGTAAGTAAAAGGGAACTTGAAGGAGTCGGGCAAGTTAGTTATGTTAAATGGCTTCGGAATCGGAACAATTTAGTTCTTTCAAATAGCTCTAAAAACGAGTGAAATGTGATTCAGATGGATTTTTTTTTCGAAAACTTACAAAAATCGCCCAGCCGCTGGGGCTTCCGCGTATGATACGATTGAGTTGGGCCATTCTGCACAACAAATGGGGCCATTCTGCTCGACAAACGAAGCCATTTTCAAACAAAAAAATTTTAACCTTTGGCTCAAACCCCTTCCCCTTGGAAAAATACTGCTTGCGTGCCTGCTCCTGCCACTATATGCTCAGATTTTTTTGGCGTCACTATGCGTATATTGTCACATACGCAGGTAACGATCGTAAGTAGGTTCTTTTATTATAAGCTCGTATCACCTGGCTCGAACTATAGTTGCGCCACTGCTTCTTTACTATCCAAAAAATTGGTGCGCAGAGAAACGCCGGTGGGACACACCAGCCTGCTGGTCTCAGCCTAAAATCTGGATCAGAGATCAGAGACAAAAAAGAAGAGCCAAAGACGTTTTTTTAAGACACTCAAAAGATGAACACTCAGAAGCAAATAATTGAGATCCTGGAATGTAACCACACGCGCTTTAAAGATAATTTTTTGCAGCCTTCAGTATAAAAGAAAGCTGTATGCTGTGTTCGAGACGCGATACCTGCAGTCAAAGTCTGCGTTTGGTATATTGCAGTCGTGCAAGGCTAGTTCTTCCAAAGAAACTGAATTATTGTTGTTTAAAATTTAGAAAGTGTTTACTCCAAAAGTTGCTGTTTTACAATATTATAATCCTTTACTTTGTTTGACAGCAACGCTGACACAATTACACTAATTGGGAATTAACAATATACATTTTTTGGATTTCAATTAAAACTTTTGGAAGTAAAACACTGACTGTCAGCCTGCAGCATATCTTGAAAATAGAAAGGTATCGAAAGGGTAGATTCAAACTTGGAAATTACAATTTCAAGAAATTTCTATATCTTTTGACAGAAAACGGAAAAGAAAATTTTTGACACGAATGTCGTTTAAAGTCAAGTATTGACAAGTTACAAAGAGCTACAAAATCGATCATAATTGATTTTTGTTTTATTATTAATAGCTTGAGTGAGTGAGGTTTGTTTTATGAACTTTTTGTTTTATTTGAATGGTTTATAACCTTTTGTTTTATTTGAAACTCCCTTGGATGATGCATTTGTTCATTCAAAATCGTTTCAAAATCTTCTTTTGAAATGTGAAATAGCAATGCAGTGCAGACTATAATGCAAGAAACTTGATTGACAAAGACAAGTACATATTTAATAATTCCACAGGCTAGCATCGACTCTGTTTTTGTGGTTTGAAATTGTATTGTTCGTTACCGCAACATGCAGCAGTACTGTTAATTATTCAAAAAGAATTTTGATCGCAAATTCAAGTGTTGTGGAAGAGTCGAGTAATCTTACTGCGTCAAGTTTGTTTGTGACGATGTTAATATGAAACAGCTGCGCTGCCCAGGAACAATCCAAAACAGGTATGTTTTAGCCTAGTTTACTCAGCTTATTACTGCAGATTTTTTCAATAAATTATTATCTTTTTCAAATAGGTATATTTTTCAATTCCATTTGAATACTGGAACTATGCATTTAGGAAAGTTTTTGGTGGGAAAAGGGGCTATACAAATTAAGTGGAGAAAGCTCTGTTCTTCATACACATCGCACTTGCAAAAGTTTGGAATAAGATTATTATTATTATAAACTGTATATGAATTATATATGAATCACTTTACATGTAAGTTATAATCAAAGTAAGGCGCGTCTTTGATTATAATTTACATACATATATAAACTGTTTTATCATAATTCACATATAGTTTGCAATGATTACAATCTATTGCAAATTTCTGCGCTGTCCAGAAGGTCGAGCGGTATTGCATTCGTCTCTGGAGCGCTGGATTCAAATCTTGGGCCGCTTAAACCGGAAACAATTTTGGCAACAGCTTGCCACCGCTGTTGCGTTTCTTCCAAAGAACTTGTGTTTGCGCAGGCGCAATGAGGCGGAGATGGGCCCTTCCAACTAGATACACGCTTCGGCAAAAACAGCAAAAGTTTGATGAAAGATTTGTTTTGATTTGCAAATTTCTGCAAGAGCGTAAAAACCAGAGTGAAAAATCTTTTCGATAACTTTAGTTTTTTCAGCCAATACCTTCGTTATGTTTATGGTCAGAGGTGTAAAAAGTAGTCAGAAACAATAGTCAAGTAAAAGTGTTGTTACTGACGATCAAATGTAGTGCAAGTAGAGTAGAAAGTACTAAACCATTTAACTAAGCAAGTAAAAGTACAAAGTAAACAGGTTTTTAAGCTACTCAAGTAGCCAAGTAGAAAGTTTTCTTTCACGAGACCCTTGTCTTTTCTGCATCCTGGTCTATGAATGTTGCTAAATACCACGTATAAATATGCGATATCGCGCTTTAAAATGAGAGCCCAAACCACTATAACTGCCCAAAAGTTAGCAATTTATGAATGCGGACGTATATCAGTAGTTCAGTACTATAAACGGCTCCATTGTTAATCGTACCAAAAGCATGAATGTGGTAAAGTATTTCAATTATAACACTTAATAGTAGTAACGCAACATGATTAGTTGGCTACTAATATTAATTACCAAGCTGTGTCCTTTCCTCGCTAGATTATTGTGATGAGTTGTGATGTCGTCATATATGAAACCTGTGCAATTTATTCAGTATACACAAAAAAACAGTGAAACATCAAAATGACTTGAGCAATAGCCACTCTGTTAATATCAAAATGTTACAGCTTTCATGGTGTTTACCCAACCGATATGCTTCAGGCTACAGTAACTGCACCAGCAGCCTATGTTCCTTACTACTAAGAACTAAGGTTTTGTGGGATATACTAAGGCAACATGACCACTGACTACACTATCTACACTAACTTGCGCATTTTTGCAATTTTTAGCCAAGTAAAATAATTTACCAAGCATGCAGGCCTTGACTATTGACTACTGGTATCTAATAGCCTAGCCTAAAAACTAAGAAACTTTCGACCTCGTAATTAAATATCACGTCACTAGCGCCAAGCATCACAGCCACCCTTATGGTCAGTTTACTTTGTTACACAGTAGTCAGTAACTAACCTAATATTCCCGTGGTGCAGTAATGACTAGTGCCGTACGCAAATCTCGTCTCTTTTCCAACAATACCTTAAGGTGAAGAAGCGCGTACTTGGACCTGTCTGTACTAGTCGAGCTCGCGCTCATTCACGATTTTCACCACGGTTCGAATATTTTGCCCGACGTTGCCAAAAAAAAAGGTATGCCTTACTAAGCCTACAAACTACTTTTAATATAAAATGTACGTAAGTAGCGTTATGTTACGTTAATGTTACTCAAGTGAAAGTAGAAGGTATCCAAAAATATAATTACTTAAAAAGTGCTCGTTACCGACAAAATCTACTTGAGTAGGCTACTTAAGTAGAGCTACTTTCGTTACTTTACACCTCTGCTTATGGTGCTGCCTCACTCGCGATAATTTAGCTTGCAACAAGCTGGAAATATTTTTTTTGGCAAAATTGAACTCAAAAACATTATCAAAGCGAGCCAAATTATTCTAAATCGCTTCCATACGTTTGATCCACGACCAAGCACAAACACAAGACCACACAAAACTTACGGCCACGATATTGGAACAAAAAAACACAAAAACGAGGAAGTATAGTCACCCTAAATAATTTGTGTAACTTAGTAGCATTTCAACCAGCTCTATATAGCTTAGACCAAATATTTTTCAAATAATTTCTGCCCAATCCCAAAAGTTATCATTCACCTTGATCTTACCAGTGGTAAAGAACCTATAAGCAAATGAGGCTGTTGCAATAGCTTGCACTCCCTAGTTGTTTCATGCTTGTGAACCAGGCACGTGCGTCAGTTTACAATCACAACAACCCAAGTAGTCTTTTATTGGGCTCTATTTGCCAGCGTTTCATGTAAATATTGTTCTTTTTCGGCGTATAGATTACACGGAAGCTCGCAAGCCAACAATTTTATATGATTTTTGACGAGTTTTCAACAATATTTTAAATGAATAGAAACTTTTTTCACGGCTGTGAGGTAGCACTTACCTCACATATCTGCTGTCCCATTAGGCTAGTGTTTCATCAGCATCTGAATTCACACGTAGCCTATCCTGGCATCCCACCCGAACCTTCAAACCACACACGAGGGCAATTTCTACACTTGCCATCGTACCCTCTTCTCAGATTACTCTGATCTAAGTCTGACAACAAGGTCACCAGAACGAGGATTCTCGACCAGTATCACACTGGCACTTCACTTAGCTCAACCGCATTGCGCTAGCATCACTAAGCATCAGAGGTGGAGTCCTCGAGGACGTCCTTGGCCTCGAGGACGTCCTCGAGGACACATTTTGAAGTCCTTGGCCTTGGCCTCGAAGGTTAAGTCCTTGGCCTTGGCCTCGAAGCCTCAAATCCTCGAAAATTGCCCTGTCCTCGGCTCGAGGACAGCACTATTTTTTGAACAGTTGAAATTTCGTTGGAAAACGCCAGAAACCTCGCAGAAAATTTGCGAGCACCTTTTTTGTTTTCCTCTCTTGGAGCATGGGCGTAGCCAAGGGGAGGGGGACAGGGGGTCCGCCCCCTCCCCAATTGAAATTTCACCAATAACAAAAATGTGACAAAAAAGCCTATAGTTTCTTCAGTTTCAGTTTCTTTTTATTTCTTTTTATTTTTATTTTAAATGAATAGAAACTTCTTAACGGATTTGTATTTGGGAATCATATTTTTAGTGTCGTGAAAAGAATGAATATAACAATATCTAGTGTTCACTGCAGGTGCGCAACTAGGATTTTGTTCAGGCGGTTGGGGGAGCTTAAACCCAACGATCAAGTTATTCCTAAAAATGTCGCACTTGGGCGCCGTGCTAAGCAAACGGGTTTAACTCATGCGCATCACAGACGGGGCCTGGCGGTGGAGCCCCAAGCTGCCGGGCAATTATCTTTTTTGTTTTTTATTAAAAAATTTGCTATTTGAACACCATTTGAATCAAGTTTGGTATCTTTTAGAGCCATCTGAAAAAAATAATGTGCTAAATTTTGAGAGCTAATTAAAGAACTGAGTTGCCCAGCCCCTTCACGCCCCCGTTTCCCTTACATACAGGCCAAGTACAAAACGAGAGAAAACGCAGTTTCAAAATTTCTTTCGAAGTATGGTGATATTTTTTGGCAAAATGCTCTGATAATATGAGAAACAACGTTTGGCAACAAAACGAAATTAATGTTTTGAAATTTTGATTTTTTTTAACCAAACTGAGTTGAAATCGATGTTTGTGGTTTTGCCAATAAAGGGTTATTTGACGGTGAAATAAAATTATTCATTTCTTGCCTTGTTTTGGTTTATCATAATAAAAATGCATGTAGTAAAAGTTTTCATTTTCGCTGTGTTTCGTCATAATTCATCAACTAATGGATGTTCAATTAGAATTTAAAAATTGCCGATAATATTGCAAGTTAATTTTTTAGCAAATATGCGATTGAAAAAATGCCGAAATTGTGGATTTTTTTGCTTTGGAAATGTCACACTCGTAATAAACGGTCTCAATTTTTAACTAATTGACTGCCAGAAAACGAATGTATAACCTAATGTGGGAAGGAAAAATTTCACGCTTTCAATCAATGCATTAAATGAAACTATGGTTTTGCTAAAACATTAGTGCGATTTTTTCAATCAAAAAATTTCAATTTTGGCCCCAATAGCTAAAATCTTCGGTAGCTATTTGGTGTCAAAAATCGGCAAAATTAAAACTACATACCTAAGAATTGAAAACTGTAAGGCAGTACGTCACACAGAATGCTATAACAAGAATAAAATAACAAGCCCTAGAAAAATTCCGGCCGTTAAACACAGTTTAAGTGTTCACAGTTTTTTTGTACTTTTAAGAGTAAAAAAAAGCGTCACAATGGCTTGTAAAAGAGGAGGGGAGGGGAGCTATTGCAGCTAACCTCTTGAATCACGGCCTTCAGCAAAGCAAAGTGTGGTTTTTGATAATGTTGTACTTACCAGTGGTACAGTATTTATATACGTACCACTTGTACAGCAGTGGTGTCGCTAGGTGGGGCAGCCCGCCCCGGGTGTCACCATTTTAGGGTGACACCATATTACGAAGTGAAACCATATCTCCACTGATTTCTGGTGAAGATTCTTTTTTCCATCCTAATTTGAACTGAAAACCAACCAAAAAAGCTTCACAGTGGCTTGCTTGTAAAAAAAATTTGGTTTATCATTTTGGTTTCATCATCGAATCATCATTTTGGTTTCGTGAAAAGAATGAATATAACAATTTCTAGTATTCACTGCAGGTGCGCAACTAGGATTTTGTTCAGGAGGTTGGGGGAGCTTAAACCCAACGATCAATTTATTTCTAAAATGTCGCACTTGGGCGCCGTGCTAAGAAAAGGGGTTTAACTCATGCGCATCACGGACAGGGTCTGGAGATAGAGCCAAAAGCTGCCGCGCAATTTTTGTGCTCTATCTGAAAAAAGAAATTGTTATTTGAACACCATTCGAATCAAGTTTGGTATCTTTTAGAGCCATCTGAAAAAAATAATGTGCTAAATTTTGAGAGCTAATTAAAGAATTGAGTTGCCCAGCCCCTTCACGCCCCCGTTTCCCTTACATACACGCCAAGTACAAAACGAGAAAACACTATTTTTTTGATGAAATGCTGTGAATATACATAAGAAACAACGTTTGGCAACAAAACGAAATTAATGTTTTGAAATTTTGATTTTTTTTAACCAAACTGAGTTGAAATCGATGTTTGTGGTTTTGCCAATAAAGGGTTATTTGACGGTGAAATAAAATTATTCGTTTTTTGCCTTGTTTTGGTTTATCATAATAAAAATGCATGTAGTAAAAGTTTTCATTTTTGCTGTGTTTCGTCATAATTCATCAAGTAATAGATGTCCAATTAGAATTTAAAAATTACCGATAATATTGCAAGTTAATTTTTTAGCAAATCCGCAATCGAATAATACCGAAATTGTGGATTTTTTTGCTTTGGAAATGTCACACTCGCAATAAACGGTCTCAATTTTTAACTAAACTGACTGTCAGATCAAGATTATATAACCTAATGTGGGTAGGAAAAATTTCACGCTTTCAATCAATGCATTAAATGAAACTATGGTTTTGTTAAAACATTAGTGCGTTTTTTTCAATCAAAAAATTTCAATTTTGGCCCCAATAGCTAAAATCTTCGGTAGCTATTTGGTGTCAAAAATCGGCAAAATTAAAACTACATACCTAAGAATTGAAAACTGTAAGGCAGTACGTCACACAGAATGCTATAACAAGAATAAAACAACAAGCCCTGGAAAAATTCCGGCCGTTAAACACAGTTTAAGTGTTCACAGTTTTTTTGTACTTTTATGAGTAAAAAAAGCGTCACAATGGCTTGTAAAAGAGAAGGGGAGGGGAAGCCGTTGCAGCTAACCTCTTGAATCACGGCCTTCAGCAAAATAACGTTTGGTTTTTGATAACGTTGTACTTACCAGTGGTACAGTACAGAGGTGGAGTCCTCGAGGACACATTTTGAAGTTCTTGGCCTTGGCCTCGAAGCTTCAAGTCCTCGAAAATTGCCCTGTCCTCGGCTCCAGGATAGCACTATTTTTTGAACAGTTGAATTTTGTTGGAAAACGCCAGAAACTTCGCAGAAAATTTGCGAGCACCTTTTGGTTTTCCTCACTTGGAGCATAGGCGTGGCCAAGGGGAGGGGGACAGGGGGTCCGCCCCCTCCCCAATTGAAATTTCACCAATGACAAAAATGTGACAAAAAAGCCTATAGTTTCATCAGTTTCAGTTTCTTTTTTACAGTTTTTGCTTACAACAGTATAACTAACAACAATATTGAAGACCAGGGGCTCCGGGTCCCCCTAAACTCAATTTTTGCCAGCCAATTTAACCGTATAACCCGAAGAAAACGGGGAGTTTTTGTCCTAAAAGTTGCTATCTCAGGCCCACATCTAGCCTTTTTGTGAACGTAATGCATTAATCAAGGCCGGATTTACCATAATATGACGCAGTACCAGCAATAGCGTAGCCATGGGGGAGGCGGGGGCTATAGCCCCCACTCCCCCTATTGACCTGTCAATCAAAATGCAGAATAAGGAAAATACCACGTTTTTAGCTCGTTTGAGACTGTTTTTTTTTGCGCTGGACTTGACTAAAAAGTGATTTAAAGCATCATTTGAAACATATATTCAGGGGGTGGGGGGCTAATTGTCAAAAATTGAAGTCACAAATCAATGAAAACTTTGAAAAAATGCCCGAAAATAAACAATCAAATCTGATCGCTAATGTAAAAACGCCAAACATAGCTTTTATCAACAAATATACCATAAACTCAGGAATAAGGGGAGGGGGATATTCAGTGTTACTTAATTACCAATCACTTCTCTCAAATATCTTTCCATTAGCCCTTCCCCCAATTATTTTTTTTTATAAAATATAGACGAAATAGATTACTCCGTGTGAGTTTTATTGAATAATAGGATTTTATGATTTACCAGCAAGTAAACAGGAGAACTGCAACGTTATCATTAGCCACTTCTCATATAGCCCATTAATGCACCCAGTTGAATCATGTTGGGCTGCCAATTTCTATGCCACGTTCTAAAAGCATTATTTTCTATTAAAATAGCTATAAAATTAAGTTCATTTTGCAAAAAAATGCAAAATTTTGAGCGCTGGAGACTCCGCCCCCAGACCCCAAGCCTCCGGCAGCTGGGGGCTTCGCCCCCTCACCCCCATTGGCCTCCGGCGACTAGGGGCCCCGCCCCCAGACCCCCAAAACAGCCCCCCATTGCGAATTTCTGGCTACGCACCTGAGTACCAGCTAGGGACCCCGAGCTAAAATCGTAAGACTTCTTTTGGTCTTCACCTATATTTGGCAGAAGGATCTTGCGAAAATCTCCAAAGTGCCAGGAGCCTAGCACGAAGTAAATACGGCCCGGCAATAACATGGTTAGTTGACGTAACCATTTATTTTAACATTTTTCAATAACAATTCAGTAATTCACCTCCAACCTCGCCGGTTTTTACGCACAAAATACTTTTAAAAAAAATTAGCCATGGAAAATGCTGGTTGAACGAATCGTTGAACTTCAATCGAGGGGGCCCGGGCCCCCTGGCCGAACATGTACTCCAATAACTGGTTATTGTCGTGACAAAACAAAAATCTTTAAGGAAAATCCTCGAGTGGATTATTATTTACTGCTAAAATGTTGCAAGAGACAATGCACCTTACTTTTCCCTACCTGGACCAGATCACTTACAATTAAATTTAACTCCAAAATGCAAGATGTTAAACGTGTTTTAAACTTGAATTGCAAGTAAAAGGAGTATTAAACGATTTATTGGCTTACAAATGTCAAAAATCTAGTGCTTTTAAATGGCTCTGAACACTTGCAAAATGTGATTCAATGGCATTAAAATAGCTTTTCCAAAAAATTACAAAAAATCGCCCAACAGCCGGGGGCTTCGCCCCCAGACCCCCAAAGCCTCCGGCGGCTGGGAGCCCCACCCCCAGATCCCCTGTCTGTGATACGTTTGAGTTACACTGGCTTTTTCAACACGTTTCCAAAGTTAAATATTTGCGTTTTTGAACTATCAGTTTAAGCCCTCTCCCTTTGCAAAATCGTGGTTACGTGCCAACAGGCAACGATTTCAGATCTTCCATCCTACCATATCTTTGTTCCACAAAACTTCCTCTTAGGAAAAATTTTGATGACGTCATTTCATGTGATTTGTGGTTTAGGCTTACCCAGTACTTAAATTGTAAAATTTTGCATGGGGGGACGCTTTTGCAGCCTTGACCAAACGCATTTGGCATGCGAAAGTACTTTAGGGAAAATTACGTAATTCCGTTGTCGAAATTGAACAAACACCAAAAAAAAAATTCTTCGCCCAAAATTGAAGTGTTTTTTCGCCAAAATTAGGTGAAGACCAAAAAAAAAGATCTTCGCCGGAAATTGAAGCGGTTTTTTTCCAAAATTAGGTGAAGAATTAGGTCTTTTTCGTCTGATCATCCAGTGCTCAAATCTCGTTGGGGGGACGCTAAATCTCGATGGGGGGACGCGTCCCCCCTACAATTTAAGTGCTGGGCTTACCCCAAACAAAAATTCTGAGTACGCCAATGAATTGGAGATCGCCTGAAAAAAAATTTTTAAAGAATTACACTTGCGCCTGTGTTCTTGGTCCTTGGCCTTGGCCTCGAGCGTTTCTGTTCTTGGTCTCGAAAGGTTATGTCCTCGGAAAAGCTGTCCTTGGCCTCGGATTTTTTTGTGTCCTTGGCCTTGGCCTCGAGCCTTGTGTCCTCGACTCCACCTCTGGTACAGTATTTATATACGTACCACTGGTACAGCAGTGGTGTCGCTAAGGGAGGGGGGAGCCCGCCCCGGGTGTCACCATTTTGGGGTGACACCATATTATGAAGTGAAACCATATCTCCACTGATTTATGGTGAAAATTCTTTTTCCATTTTCATTTGAACTAAAAACCAACCAAAAAAGCTTCACAATCGCTTGCTTGTAAAAAAAATTTGGTTTCATCATTTTGGTTTCATCATCGAATCATCATTTTGGTTTCGTGAAAAGAATAAATATAACAATCTCTAGTATTCACTGCAGGTGCGCAACTAGGATTTTGTTCAGGCGGTTGGGGGAGCTTAAACCCAACGATCAATTTATTTCTAAAAATGTCGCAATTGGGCGCCGTGCTAAGCAAACGGGTTTAACTCATGCGCATCACAGACAGGGTCTGGAGGTAGAGCCAAAAGCTACCGGGCAATTTTTCTGCTCTATCTGAAAAAAGAAATTGTTATTTGAACACCATTCGAATCAAGTTTGGTATCTTTTAGAGCCATCTGAAAAAAATAATGTGCTAAATTTTGAGAGCTAATTAAAGAACTGAGTTGCCCAGCCCCTTCACGCCCCCGTTTCCCTTACATACAGGCCAAGTACAAAACGAGAGAAAACGCAGTTTCAAAATATTTAATCAACGTATGGTGATATTTTTTGGTAAAATGCTGTGAATATATGAGAAACAACGTTTGGCAACAAAACGAAATTAATGTTTTGAAATTTTTAATTTTTTTTACCAAACTGAGTTGAAATCGATGTTTGTGGTTTTGCCAATAAAGGGTTATTTGACGGTGAAATAAAATTATTCGTTTTTTGCCTTATTTTCGTTTATCATAATAAAAATGCATGTAGTAAAAGTTTTCATTTTTGCTGTGTTTCGTCATAATTCATCAAGTAATAGATGTTCAATTAGAATTTAAAAATTGCCGATAATATTGCAAGTTAATTTTTTAGCAAATATGCGATTGAAAAAATGCCGAAATTGTGGATTTTTTTGCTTTGGAAATGTCACACTCGTAATAAACGGTCTCAATTTTTAACTAAACTGACTGTCATATCAAAAATATATAACCTAATGTGGGTAGGAAAAATTTCACGACGTCAATAAATGGATTAATTAATATTATGGCTTTGCTAAAACATTAGTGCGATCTTTTCAATACAATAATTTCAATTTTGGCCCCAATAGCTAAAATCTTCGGTAGCTATATGGTGTCAAAAATCGGCAAAATTAAAACTACATATCTAAGAATTGAAAACTGTAAGGCAGTACGCCGCACAGAATGCTATAACAAGAATAAAATAACAAGCCCTGGAAAAATTCCGGCCGTTAAACACAGTTTAAGTTTTCACAGTTTTTTTGTACTTTTAAGGGTAAAAAAAGCTTCACAGTGGCTTGTAAAAGAGAAGGGGAGGGGAAGCCATTGCAGCTAACCTCTTGAATCACGGCCTTCAGCAAAGCAAAGTGTGGTTTTTGATAGTGCTGTACTTACCAGTGGTACAGTATTTATATACGTACCAGTGGTACAGCAGTGGTGTCGCTAGGTGGGGCAGCCCGTCCCGGGTGTCACCATTTTGGGGTGACACCATATTATGAAGTGAAACCATATCTCTACTGATTTATGGTGAAGATTCTTTTTTCCATCCTAATTTGAACTGAAAACCAACACAAAAAGCTTCACAGTGGCTTGCTTGTAAAAAAAATTTGGTTTCATCATTTTGGTTTCATCATCGAATCATAATTTTGGTTTCGTGAAAAGAATGAATATAACAATTTCTAGTATTCACTGCAGGTGCGCAACTAGGATTTTGTTCAGGAAGTTGGGGGAGCTTAAACCCAACGATCAAGTTATTTCTAAAATGTCGCACTTGGGCGCCGTGCTAAGAAAAGGGGTTTAACTCATGCGCATCACGGACAGGGTCTGGAGATAGAGCCAAAAGCTGCCGGGCAATTTTTATGCTCTATCTGAAAAAAGAAATTGTTATTTGAACACCATTCGAATCAAGTTTGGTATCTTTTAGAGCCATCTGAAAAAAATAATGTGCTAAATTTTGAAAGCCAGTTAAAGAATTGAGTTGCCCAGCCCCTTCACGCCCCCGTTTCCCTTACTTACACGCCAAGTACAAAACGAGAAAACACTATTTTTTTGATGAAATGCTGTGAATATATGAGAAACAACGTTTGGCAACAAAACGAAATTAATGTTTTGAAATTTTGATTATCTTTTGTTTTGACCAAACTGAGTTGAACTCGATGTTTGTGGTTTTGCCAATAAAGGGTTATTTGACGGTGAAATAAAATTATTCGTTTTTTGCCTTGTTTTGGTTTATCATAATAAAAATGCATGTAGTAAAAGTTTTCATTTTTGCTGTGTTTCGTCATAATTCATCAAGTAATAGATGTCCAATTAGAATTTAAAAATTACCGATAATATTGCAAGTTAATTTTTTAGCAAATCCGCAATCGAATAAATGCCGAAATTGTGGATTTTTTTGCTTTGGAAATGTCACACTCGTAATAAAAGGTCTCAATTTTTAACTAAACTGACTGTCAGATCAAGATTATATAACCTAATGTGGGTAGGAAAAATTTCACGACGTCAATCAATGCATTAAATGAAACTATGGTTTTGCTAAAACATTAGTGCGTTTTTTTCAATCAAAAAATTTCAATTTTGGCCCCAATAGCTAAAATCTTCGGTAGCTATTTGGTGTCAAAAATCGGCAAAATTAAAACTACATACCTAAGAATTGAAAACTGTAAGGCAGTACGTCACACAGAATGCTATAACAAGAATAAAATAACAAGCCCTGGAAAAATTCCGGCCGTTAAACACAGTTTAAGTGTTCACAGTTTTTTTGTACTTTTAAGAGTAAAAAAAAGCGTCACAATGGCTTGTAAAAGAGAAGGGGTGGGGAAGCCGTTGCAGCTAACCTCTTGAATCACGACCTTCAGCAAAATAACGTTTGGTTTTTGATAATGTTGTACTTACCAGTGGCAAGGTATTTATATACGTACCAGTGGTACAGCAGTGGTGTGGCAAGAGGGGGGGGAGCGGGGCGCCCCGCCCCGGGTGTCACCATTTTAGGGTGACACCATATTATGAAGTGAAACCATGTCTCCACTGATTTCTGGCAAAGGTTTTTTTTCCATTTTCATTTGAACTAAAAACCAACCAAAAAAGCTTCACAATCGCTTGCTTGTAAAAAAAATTTGGTTTCATCATTTTGGTTTCATCATCGAATCATCATTTTGGTTTCGTGAAAAGAATGAATATAACAATTTCTAGTATTCACTGCAGGTGCGCAACTAGGATTTTGTTCAGGCCGTTGGGAGAGCTTGAATCCAACGATCAAGTTATTTCTAAAAATGTCGCAATTGGGCGCTGTGCTAAGCAAACGGGTTTAACTCATGCGCATCACAGACGGGGTCTGGAGATAGAGCCAAAAGCTGCCGGGCAATTTTTATGCTCTATCTGAAAAAAGAAATTGTTATTTGAACACCATTCGAATCAAGTTTGGTATCTTTTAGAGCCATCTGAAAAAAATAATGTCCGAAAATTTGAGAGCTAATTGAAGAATTGAGTTGCCCAGCCCCTTCACGTCCCCGTTTCCCTTACTTTTAAGCTAAGTCCAAAACGAGAAAACACTATTTTTTTGATGAAATGCTGTGAATATATGAGAAACAACGTTTGGCAACAAAACGAAATTAATGTTTTGAAATTTTGATTTTTTTTAACCAAACTGAGTTGAAATCGATATTTGTGCCTTTGCCAATAAAGGGTTATATGATGGTGAAATAAAATTATTCGTTTTTTGCCTTATTTTCGTTTATCACAATAAAAATGCATGTTTGTGCGCCTTGGTAGTTTTGTGCTTGTGAACCAGGCACGTACGTCAGTTTACAATCACAACAACCTAAACTACTCTTTATTGGGCTCTATTTGTCAGCGTCTCATGTAAATATTGTTCCTTTTCGTTGTATAGATTACTTGGAAGCTCGCACGCCAACCATTTTACATGATTCTTGACGATTTTTGAACAATACTTAGTGACTATTTCACCGAAAATTTTCAAGTTAAAGAGAATAAAACGGAACTGAGAAATATTCAGCAGTGCTTTTTTTATTTGCTTTTTTAGGGGTTAAGATTAGGGTTTAGGTTAGGGTTTGGGTTAGGGTTCGATTCTGGAATAGTTTTAGATCAAGCATTTGAATTTGGATTAGATTTGAGTCAGAATTAATATAAAAGTAGATAAAAAATTCCGGTAAAATAAAGCCTTCCATAGAAACTTCCTAACCAGAGGCGTAGCTAATAATGGCGGCACACGGGGCGGGATTTCGTGGTAGCACCCTTCATTGGCCGAAAAATAGATGAAGACCAAATAAAAAATAAAAAAAAAGGTCTTCGCTTCAAAACGAGTTGACTTTCGGTTTGAAAGTATGTAATGACAAGAAGAAAAAGGTTTTTGCCTACCAATCAGTGGGTTTTCGGTCTCAAAAGAAAACAAAAAACAAACAAATGGTGCCATCCCAAAATGGTGACACTCGGGGCGGGCCGCCAACCCCGCCCCTCTTGCAACACCACTATTCTTAACGAATTTGTTTTCGGAAATCAGATTTTTAGTGTCGTGAAAAGAATGAATATACAATTTCTAGTGTTCACTGCAGGTGCGCAACTATGATTTTGTTCAAGCGGTTGAAGGGAGCTTGAACCCAAAGGTCAAGTTATTCCTAAAAATGTCGCAATTGGGGGCCGTGCCAAACAAACCGGTTTAACTCATGCACATCACAGACGGGGTCTGGAAGTGGAGCCCCAAGCTGCCGGGCAATTATCTTCTTTTTTTTTTTTTTTGAAAGCAATTTGCTATTTGAACACCATTCGAATCAAGTTTGGTATCTTTTAGAGCCATCTGAAAAAAATAATGTGCTAAATTTTGAAAGCCAGTGGAAGAATTGAGTTGCCCAGCCTCTTCACGCCCCCGTTTCCCTTACTTACAAGTTATGTCCAAAACGAGAAAACAATATTTTTTGATAAATTTATAGTCACTAAACATTTTGTGACTATGATAAAATGCTGTGAATATATGCGAAACAACGTTTGGCAGCAAAACGAAATTAATGTTTTGAAATTTTGATTATCATTTGTTTTCACCTAAATTGGTTGAAATCGATATTTGTGCCTTTGCCAATAAACGGTTATATGACGGTGAAATAAAATTATTTATTTCTTGCCTTATTTTGGTTTATCATAATAAAAATGCATGTAGTAAAAGTTTTCATTTTCGCTGTGTTTCGTCATAATTCATCAACTAATAGATGTTCAATTAGAATTTAAAAATTGCCGATAATAATACAAGTTAATTTTTTAGCAAACACGCGATTGAATAAATGCCGAAATTATGGATTTTTTTGCTTTGGAAATGTCACACTCGTAATAAACGGTCTCAATTTTTAACTAACTGACTGTCAGATCAAGATTATATAACCTAATGTGGGTCGGAAAAATTTCACGACGTCAATCAATGCATTAAATGAAATTTACGGCTTTGTTAAAACATTAGTACGAATTTTTCAATAAAAAAAAATCAATTCTGGCCCCAATAGCTAAAATCCTCGGTAGTTATATTTGGTGTGAAAAAATCGGCAAAATTAAAACTACATACCTAAGAATTGAAAACTGTTAGGGACTATGTTGCACAGAATGCTATAACAAGAATAAAACAACAAGCCCTAGAAAAATTCCGGCCGTTAAACACAGTTTAAGTGTTCACAGTTTTTTTGTACTTTCAAGAGTAAAAAAAGCTTTACAATGGCTTGTATATGAGGAGGGGAGGGGGAGGCGTTGCAGCTTATCTCTTGAATCACGGTCTTCAGCAAAACAAAGTTTGGTTTTTGATAACGTTGTACTTACCAGTGGTACAGTATCTATAAGCACATGAGGCTGTTGTAATAGCCAGTGCCCCTTAGTTGTTTCATGCTTGTATACCAGGCACGTGCGTCAGCTTACAACCTCACCAACTATAGAAAATGACTGGTCCGGGCTGTTAGTGTTAACAGTTCTGTAGGTTGGAAAGTAACGATACCACAAGAATATTTGGTATTTTCTAGGTCAAGTGTTGAAATTAAACTTTTTGCGGAAACATGTTTGAACAGTCTTATTAGATCTAGTCTCTATTTAAGCCTTAACGCCAAACAATTTTTTTCTTCCGATTTCCAAGCCTAGGGGATTTTAACTAAAACTTGTTATTTGTAACTCCTATTGAATCTGAAAAATAGCAAAAATAGGGTTTCAATAAATAAAGATATTTATTAGCAAGGTTATGGTTTTCATTTATTTTGGGACACCCTGTATATGGCCTCGCATTGTATCGTTAGCACATCTACATGATAAAGACTTGCGGTTTCCAGCGGTACTAACTTCAGCTTGTATATTTTTACTCTTTTTTTAGCGGTATCTTTCCATACTTATTTTTTGGAGTTTAACAATAAAAAGTTTTATTTTTTAGGTATGCACAAAACTTGATGAGCAGAACATCACGATTCCATGATTGCCAGCTTTCACGAAAAATGAAAAAAATCAACCCTGAAAAACCATGGTGACTTATTTTCCAAGCTCTTCTTCTAATTCTCATCCAATTTTTAATTAATTTACAGTATGATATCAATAAGTTCTTAATTTTTATATCAAGCACCTGAGCTTGCGCTATATGAAATGGAAATTATTGTAGATTAGAGATCACATATTAAAACTTGGAGAACTATTAGTGTCAAGCTATATATTAAGCTATACACCGACTTTTTCTTTCGTGTGCTTTTTATTTTAATGCTACTTGTATTTAATGTAGTGTATTTCAACAATAAAGAAACACGAATTTCGTGTCGACCAAACATTTGTTTGGTGAATGAAGGTGGATCTACTTAGTTCGGAAATTCTTGTTGACCTCTATATCAACAGGGGACACTTTGCTCCAGCTTATCGCAAAATATCCCTATAATATACGATCTATTTTCTGACTTTATCTCAGAAAGAGTATAGCCTAGTTGTTCACAGTTGAGCAAAGCTATAAAGAAAAAATCCCTTGGTTAAGTTACTTTTGAGATTAGTTTTTGAAATTGCAATTACAGTTTATTCGTCAAATTGGCTTGGCTGAAAGACAGCGAAGGAGCCTTTCGGTCTCCGAATCAAGTTGCCACCTGCCCACCTGTTTATTACACACGGTGGAGGCTTCACACTCTTCCTTTTTATTGCTGAACGTCAATCAGAAAAGTTGTGAATACGTACCAGTTTTTATAACTTATATAGTCTTTGGTTTGACCGCGCCGAGAAACGAACTCTAGTCTACTGTTTGAATAGCAGACGCTCTATCCATTCGACCACTGCTGATTGGTTAAAAAGTGTTTTTAGCGTCACTTTAAAAGACGACTTCAGACACGAACAGAATCGCGAAAGTTTATAAGTAATTTGTGACGGAGAAGTTTACAAGACTGAAAAATCTGGAGAAGTATCTAAATTTCTCGTTATTTGAGAGATACAGTAATTTAGACAAAATTTTGTCCTAAAAGTCAACCTCTGACTCTTATCTAATCTTTTTATAGCTGAATCAATGCAATTAATCTTCTATTGTACGAGCAACTTTAAATAACAATCCACCTCGTCAATTTTTACGCGACAAACTTAAAAAAAAAAATATGGGGAATTCATACTGCACATATTATTAAATTTGAATGGAGGGGACCCGGACCCCTGGTCGTAGCTGTACTTAACCTGTAAGTGAGAGGTGCTGAAGGGGCTGAAAATTTAACTCTTTTAAATGACTTCTTAATTTTAACAATTTAGATCTTTCAAATGGCACTAAAAATCTGCAAAAATTGATCAAAATGGCGCTTCAAAGCCTATTATTTGCCGAAATATCACTATAATTGCCTTTATAGGTGCTCCACCCTCATACTCACTCTATAAAACGCTTGAGTCGCACATATTTTCTCGGCCTCACGAACAAGTTTCTATCAATTAGTAAATTGCTCTGCTCCTTGAAAACATTTTATTTTAGCTATCTTTTATATCGATTACCTACTTTACATAAACTAGGACTAGAAGCAAAATCAATGGGGGTATCTAAAGTTGGGTCAATCGTATTAGATTAGATTAGTGCTGTCTCCATCCTTCTTGACTCAGCTTTTCCAGAAATATTTTACTTCAAACACGACGTAATTAATGTCCTCCAAAAATACGACGAATGATCTACATAAACCTATACGGGAAAAATAATAAAAATACCTCTAACATCATTAAAATAATGCCCCCGACAGGCTGTTTCCTTGTTAGGCTCCTCAAGATCAACCTATAATGTATATTGGTTGAAAGGCTTATGCGGCTTATTCTAATTAATATAATGATTTGCGGCGTTGTCTCAGGATAAACTAAAATGGCGTCGCCGATATAATAAACGTCAGGGTTGCCAATAAAATTATGATTAAAGAAGCTTCTGTGTCGTGTTTGAAGTAAAATATCTCTAAACTGGCTGAGTCAAGAAGGTTGATGTCAACGCCAAGGCTATCAAGTAGGCTTTGTCTAACTTTGGATATCTCCACTTTTGTGCTCGTTTGATACTGTTCGATCCTTTCAAAAACGTGAAAAAATTCTTTTGATTATTACAGGGACGCTAACTCTCAATGGGGGGATGCGCTCCCCCTAAAATTTAAGTACTGCAATTGTAATATGTTACAATTGATATTGTGTACTTCAATATGCTAAAACAATCTATCTCACAAATATTTTGTCGCTAGGTGACAGCAGAGATTAACAAAAATCTTTTATTTTCGCGCTGAGCAAATTTTAGCTAAAGTAAGGTTGATAAAATATTCAGAATGGGTTTCCTAATCCCCAAATTACAGGGTTGCCACATCCTGGAAAAGTCCTGGAAAGTTCTTGATTTTTTTTGCTGTCCTGGAAAGTCCTTGAAAGTCCTTGAATTTTGTTTGTTAGTCCTGGAAAGTCCTGGAAAAATATTTATAAAATTTTCCCGCAATTTACCTGGACATAAGTAAAGTTTTTTTTTTTTTTTTATGATAACTGGTACCTTGCAATTATACAAAGCCATTGTTGAAAAAATTTCTGTTGTAAAGTTTGTTCAAAAAGCTTTATTGTATTGTTAACAGACAGAGCTTATTTGTATGCTGGTGCACAAAAAAAAAAAAAAAAAATTGCCATCCTAGCCCTAACCGAACCGCAAATCTAAACCAAACTGTAACCCTAACCGAACCGCAAAAGTTAGTGTAAGCGCCCATTCCTTTGCTCTCTTATTCGTTTTAAACAGTTTTTACTAGTACGCTAGAGTACATATTAGCAGTTCTCTTTAAAATGCCAAAATTTGCACTTTGCTATACAGTATGTATAAATGATTGAATATTATTAGAAAGAGTGGATTCATGGACAGTAATTTTATTGCAATGCGATACTCTTGTAGCAGTAGCGTAGCTTTGGCCGAGCCAAGTCAACTGACCGCGACTAACTGATCGCGAAGCAACGATTTCGTTACAGTGATTTCCTCACAAAGTGAGAGTTTAGGCAAGATGGCTCTGGGGATAGTAAAAATAAATTCAGGATAGCCCTTTTCAGCCAGTCGGCGTTGTTTGCGGTCAGTTTGTTCGCGATCAGTTTGTTTGCGGTCAGTTGGTTCGCGGTCAGTTGTCGTGGACCCGCTTTGGCTCGTTGACCAAAGTGTACAATAAGAAAAATACAACATTTTCTCGCTATACTTCTGAGGCATTATTTTGCAGTAATAAAAACACTAAAGTAATTTAAAGCCCCTGTTGGAACATGATTTTGGGAAAGGGCTAATATTGGTCAAAAATAAACCAGTAACAATTAGCTAAAAATAAACATTTCATTCGATCGCATGATGCACAATGCTCAATGTAGGCTTGGTATAAAAAAGGGTTTATTCAACATTTAATTCTGTTGATTACCAATCAACTCTCTCAAATCTCGTTTCGTTAACCCCTCCTCCCAAATTATATCTTTTTGTAGCATTATAAAATACAGACAATTGGCTTATGTACTTGTGAGTTTTTTCAAAGAAAGTGCCTATTTACTCTTTAGCGTGCAAATGAGCTCTGCTTATAGAGAATAAGAGAACAAGAATGGGTGCTCATTTGCTCATTCACTCTTTTATTTTTTCAATTATTATTGTTAGTGGTTAGGTGGGGTTTAGATTTTTAGTTTGGGTTGGGATTAACATTAGGGTTAGAGCTAAGGTTACAGTTTGGGTAAAGTTTAAGGTTGGGGTTAGGGCTAGGATAGCGTTTTTTGTACACTGGCGATCAAATAAACTCTGTTTTTTCAAATGATAGGATTTTATGGTTTACTGGCTGAAAATAGAGCTAGGACTGAAGTTTTGCCATTACCAATCACTAGAGCTCGACCGATACATTTGGTCTGCTGATATATACCAGGCGATCTCATGGCCAAGCCGGTATATCGTACTGGCTCTCTACGCCGATAAAATATTGGCTTAGCACAATTACCTTAAACAGTTTATTTTTAGAGCAAGCACGAGCACTCTTGCATTCTATTTGCTTAGTATGACTTGTGTTTGAAATAGTCTTTCTTTGGAGGAGGATTATTGAAGCTTTTAGTGTCAAGTTAAGTGAAAAATAGTGACAAAATGTGGTAATTAATAAGTCGTACTGGTCGAGCTCTCGCCATCACCCACATGCTGTTAACCCTTTTATGCAACCAGTTTAACCACGTTTTTGCAATGCTAATTTCTTTGCTGCTTTTTAAAAGCAATAATCTTTACCAAACTAGGCCTGAAAATAAGTCATTATTGTGAAAAATTGCAAAAATTTTGAGCGCTTGGGGCTTTGCCCCCAGACTCCCAATGGCTTCCGGCGGCTGGACTCTGCCCCCATACACAAAAGCACAGCCCTCCCCCCAGATTCCCAGTGGCTTCCGGCAGCTGGACTTTGCCCCCATACCCGAAAGCACATCCCTCCCATTGCAAATTTCTGGCTTTGCTCCTGGCTAGTAGTCAGTACTGGGATTGCAAATGCGTTATATCAAAATTTTTGGTCAATGACAAGTACAAAAAAGCAGGTGCATGAAAGAGTAATAGCCCAAATTAAATTTTAAGTCTTGTAAAAAAAAATTTAAACAGTCCTGGAAAAGTCCTGGAAAATGACCTTAAAAAGTCCTGGAAAGTCCTGGAATTTGATTGTGCAGTTTCTGTGGCAACCCTGAAATTACCTCGACAAGGCTTATTCGTAGTAAAGATTTGAATACTAACAAAAGTAGTTAGAATGAGTTACTTGCGGCTCTTATTAATTTCAAGCAACCACGCATTTGCTATTACTGCATTTGGGATTTTGCTTCCGGATTTAAACGCTATTTTTGAGCAGGTAATAAGGGTCCTTTTTTGGTTTCGTTGCTTGATCGCAATTGAAACGCACACATACGTAACATCTTTTTTTTAGCATCCCACGATTAAAGAAACTAGAAAGAAAATCATCATCATAATTGGCAGCATACCTTCGACATGACATAGAGATGAAAAAAGTAAATATTTTACGGTTAACCTAAAACAAAATCCGACTCGAAAGGGCTAAAAACGTTTAGAATGATTATTTTTAAAAAGTTTGTCCTTTGTTAATGCAGTATTATGCACAAAATATTTGTATAATGCTAGAATATTACTACCACATATCAATTTCGAGTAAATTAAGCTAACCAGAAAATAAAATAACAGTAACTGAAAAAGCTTGTTCAGTTTGGCCGAGAGCTGGCTGGGGAATATTTTTTGGTTTAGACAGTTTAGATATTCTGAAGGCTGCTGATGAGAGGTAAAAGCTTGAGACAGCGCTGTCCATCTCTGTGCATAACAATAACTGCTACCAGTTCTTAAGATTGACAGGCACTTAATCCTGCTGTTTGATAAGGTAAAATTTTCTTGAAAAGAAGTCAAAAAATTAATGAACCACCCCATGACTTACACCATTTGTCATCTTAGCCTACCCACAAAATGTAGCAGCCAAGTACAGCTGATGTTTCAAGGAATATTATCTCTAATCACTAGGCTATCTAAGTAGGCTAATCAACTCTAAAATGATCATCATCATCATCATCATCATCATATTTATTTATTTACCAAGTGACGTCATATCACAAGAAAAAAAACTGCAACTTCCTCTAGCTGTGCTACTTTGAGCAGCTTGCAACAATCACCGGAATTCTTGCAACCCTAATAACAACCGAAACTAGAAAAGGCGGTGCCCATGAGGGACGCCCTGGAGATAATTTACTTGTAGGCTTCATTATCTGGTAATCTACAGTACTACCGGTACAACTAGTTGCAACTGATTTTGGATCGAAACACTTTCGTGCTTATATATGCGCGTAAAAATTTTTAATTTTTGATTGTAATTTTAATTTTTTATTGCGTAACAACAGAAATATTATTCTACTCCGAAATGTGACAGGTAAATGTTGTTAAGTCAAACCTTCTTGTGACAGGTTAATGTTGTTAAGTCAAATCGTTTTTTGGCCATAATTCGGCCATTTGTGACGCAATTTGCACCAAACTAACATGTACCGTTGGACGCCCCAAAGACACAAAATATTGCTAAAAAATTACGAAAAAAACGTTTCGTTTGACGTCTGTGACATTGCAAAACCTTTAAACTCAATTTACTCAAAACAGCAAAAAGTGACTTAACAACATTTGCCTCTAAGGTCTTCATTTAGGGGTGGCACATCGCCCCCAAAGTTTTGGCGATCACCCCCGCTTAAGGTATAACATAAATTACGATAACTCCTAATTTGTAAAAGATAAACTAGTCATGTTTGTACTTATTTTTATCAGAATTTGAAGCGGAATACAACTGTCACATCAATTCTGGCAATTTTAATAAAATAAAAACAATCAAAATCTTGGTTTTTTACCAAATATGTCTATTTTTCATGAAATTTCACAAGTTTTGCTTTTTCAAAGATGTTTAATTGTTTCCGATGGTGTTCAACGCTCTGCAAAAGGCTTGCTCTGTGGTCTCTGTCTTTCCCAATGTTGCCACTGTAGTCAGTGATCAGTTTGATGTTTCTTTCAGCACAGTCATTTGTAACTTTAAGGTATTAAAGAATTGTTTTCCCTTCAAAAATTCTGCTGATTTTTCCCATTCGGTGGCATCTGCTTTTAGCTAGTCATGCTCAATACCATAAACTCGAAAAACGGACGTGGAATTTTTTCCGACTAGATTTGCTAACTCCATGTCTGGTGTAAGTTCAGGAAATGTTGGATGACCAAGAGATATCTTGTTGTCAAAATCAGCTTTCTTTAAAATTTCTTCTGCAATGGAATCTTTCACCTCTGTGGGTACATTATTGCTCCATAAGCTCAACACAAAAGTTTCTTCAGCCAAATACCACAGATGTCTTTTGAGAGTAGACAGTGCTGAAGTTGCAACTTTTTCATTCACACTTTGATACCTGCAAAACATATTTTATATGATTAGGTTTCCATAACTGTATCAGGCAAGCAATATCTAATCTTGAATCATCGAACACAACTTCTTTTTTTTGCAAAGTAATATTGGTGGTCAGAAACAAGGGCATAATATTAACTTGACAGCAGACAGGTTAGATAGTCACTACCTTACCATGCTAGGTTATGCATTCAAAATCTTAATGAACATTAATTTACACACCTGGACAAGTTCTTGAAAAGCTGCAGATTATTTGCTGGTGCATTCACTGCTGAGCAGGGGTGCCGAAACCCGGGGGGGATATATCTCCCCAATAATTTGACTGTATCCCCCCCCAATAATTTGACTGTATCCCCTCCAATAATTTGACTCTGGTGTGCTTCAGGGTGGCTCATTTTCCTTGACCCTACAAAAAAATTTTGTCAGTTTAAAAAAATGTTCCGTTTTGATTACCAACATTAGTAAACCAAAGCTTTTTCTTTAATTTTAACGTTTGACCCTGGTTCACTCGAAGTCAAAATTTGAATTTTAGGCACTTTTTAGCTTAATTGCAACCAGTGCTGTGTGCTTCAGTCAACCATTTTTAGCACTTTAATACACGTGCAGTACTTTCTGCTTGTGTACCCGCTTATCAGCTACAACTACTATGCACAATTGCACATTCACAATGATCAATAACTAATCATGAATTTTGAGGTTGGTTCATGATAAAATGCGATATTTCTAGCTCACTTAATTGAGTTGCTAAATGCTTAGTAAAATTGACCAAGCAACAAAGGTGGAGTCCTCTAGGACGTCCTTGGCCTCGAGGACACAATTTAAAGTCCTTGTCCTGAAAGGTCACGTTCTATGCCTCAAAGCCTGCAAGTCCTCGAAAATGCCTTGTCCTCGGATCGAGGATAGCACTATTTTTTGACTTGTTGAAAATGGGCCAAGGTCATGCGCAATGTTATTCCATCTTAGAGCCGGAGCAAGTCAGAGAACGTGCGAAACAAAATTCTGAAGACCTTTTTTAGAGAGAACGCTTGAATTTTGAGAAAATGTTGAGAATTTCTGAGCTAAGACCTTTTTTGGGGGGGGGGTAGGGGAGAACACTTCCGCGTTGTGTCCTCGGTCCTTGGCCTCAAGCATTCCTGTCCATGGCTTCGAGAGGGTGCATTCTAGAAAGATGTGTCCTTGGCCTCGGATTGTTTTGTATCCTTGGCCTCGAGCCTTGTGTCCTCGACTCCGCTCTGCCAAGCAAGTTGATATTTATTTTGATAATCTTTCGGATAGCAATTGATCTATAGACAATAGGTCTTGATGTCTGCGATTACCAGTATATGGTGAGAGAGAAATCGACTTCAAGCAAGCTGAGAAACAGATAGACACGAATCTGTGCTGTAGCTCAGGTATAGCCTACTGGCGGTTAGACAACGAGTAGCAGTTTTTCGGAACTTGTAGCTTATCAACCAACAGATGTTTTAAAAACTTGAAATAGCAGATTGTTGATTACTTTGTTTTTTAGAAAATAGGGAAATTTTTGCTGAACTAGTAGCCGATATACAAAGCATATGATTTAACGTGGGTAAGATGACGACTAGATTAAAAAGAAAGCTAAAGTTATGGCCTTTTGATGAATGTGTTGCGTATATGCAGGCGCGTAGCCAGGATTTGGAAAAGGGGGGGGGGGGGGTTGAAAGAGTGAGAAAACTGCAAACGACCTTGACCCGAATTTTCATTGTTTTTGAATCAGTTTCACACGGTTTGTCCGTAAATGGAGACGGAATTTCTCGGAAAGCTTGGAAGTTCAAACCTTTTTTCCGCCCAAAAACAGGTGGTCTCCAAAAAAAAAGGCCTTTACCGAAATTGAGTATGAATTTTCGGCCAAACTCGGAACTTTTTTTTTTCAGCCCAAAAACAGGTGGTCTCCAAAAAAAAAAAAAATAAAATAAAGGTCTTCACCGAAATTAAGTATGATTTTTCGGCCAAAATTGGAAATTCAAACGCTTTTTCACACCGAATCACGACATCTACTTCACGACTTTTGGCACCCAATTTCCTTTGGGGGGGGGCTGTTTTCAATTTTTTACCAAAAATAGGCCTAAAAAGCAACAAAAGCGTGCGATTTTGCATACTTCACAAGCCAATGGGGGAGGCTCGAGCCCCCCCTTGACTACGCTACTGTGTATATGCCACCCAAGGATCTAAACCGCCAACAAGCAAAACAGTAAACTTGCTTTTTCGATGTTTACATTTTTGAAAGGGCATTCAGGTCAGAATTTTTTTGCTGGATTTCTTTTCAAAAAAATTTGACAGACCTGAAGACTAACTTTACCAAATTTGAGCTTTCTACGGCCTTCCTTTGCAGAGATATAAACAGATTAGATTTCTCCTTAGAAAGGCTTTTCACCTCAAAAATTTTGCCAGGGTTGCTAATTAAAAACAAAATTAAAAAAAAGTTGCTGCATGTTTTTGATTCTCAATAAACATTTTGCGGCAGAGCTATAATTGTAAAACAAAGAAAGGTTTAGAACTGCAAAATTAGATGCTGTTCAATACATTTAAGCCAACTTTTCAAAAGCTAATCTTCTGTCTCAATATTGACAAAATGGCAACACTAAAGTAAGAGGAAAAAGCTAACTTTAAACATCAATATCTTGAAAATGACAAGGCGGAGAAACTTTAAATTTGATGAGCATGCTTTCCAGGCTTTTTCCAACATTTTGGTTGTGAGTGAAAAACTTAACTTGAATGCCCTTTAACTACAAGAAAAAGAAACTGGAACAAGAACTCTGGGAAGCTTTGCTCAAGTCGTAGTTGAAAACATTAGGCAGTGGTGGCTACGTTAAGCTGGAATCTCTACAAAAGTTGACTACATTCTCATTAACATGATTCTAAATATACACAAAGATTATAAACCATCAAAAACAATCCAGCAACAACTAGACCAAATTAAGGCCTTTTCTTTTTTACAGATATTGAGAAACCTTTTGGGCTCCTAAACCAAATCGCGAAAGAGAATTAAACAATAAAGGTTTACAATTTTTAAACAATATGAGAGGGAGTAGAGAGGGAAAGTTTCCTCCATGGATAGAGTAACATTGGATAGAAACAAATGCAACCTAGAAAAGGATTTGAAAGTACAACAAAGACGACACAATGAAGAACAGAGAGAAATGGATAGCGAGTCATACTTTTTTGTTGGGCAAAGCCAAGGCAGTGACAGCAGTTTATCAACGACAATGAAAGCAGCCAATTCTGAGCCACCCTAGAGTGCATCTGAGCGCAGGTCTTTACTTGAATTCGGGGAAAAAGTGTTCCTTTTTTGGTGAAGACCTTTTTTTTTGGACTTCACTTAATTTGCTCACCTGAAAAAATCGTAGTCGAGGTTCATCCACCCCAATGTTGAAAATAGGGCAAAATTAGGGTAAAATTGCGAATTATCCCCCCCAATGCTCAACGAAGATCAGCACCCCTGCTGCTGAGGGTGCACTAAACCAAACTGGGAAGTAAAGTAGAGTGGAAAGCATTACAAAACTTTTCAAGTGATCTTTTGTCTTCTCACTATAGAGCAATTGATCTTGGTACAGAAAGATTTTGAAAGAGTAGATGACCTTTTGCATCCATCTGGCGTTGCTAATGGTTCCGGGCTTTTTGCTAGCAGAAATTGTTGCCTTTCCATCATATTCGCTTAAAACATCAGCGTTAACTCTGCCATCTTTCTGTAATCGTCACGAGGAGTGGACTCTTTAAGACCGGCGTGCGGTATCTTATTGAGTAAGGAAATGGAATGTTGTTTCAAAAGAGCCAGCCATGGAAATCTTCTTGGACTGATTTGCATGCGATTTGTTGAAGTTCTTTTCTTAATTTTGGCCCAATTATCTTGTAAAGCTTTGAACTGCAGATTAACTGGACTCTTCATATCTCCAAAAAAACCTTCCAAACATCAGAAGCAATAAGCTCAAAAACGTGATGTCTACAGGCCAGCCACATTAATTTCCGTTTGACGAGGTCCCTCTCAAGTCCCTCCCAACAATACTACAAATCAGTACATAAAGGTTTCCATGGCTGGCTCTTTTGAAACAACATTCCATTTCCTTTCTCAATAAGATACTGCACGCCAGTCTTAAAGAGTCCACTCCTCGTGAAGACTACAGAAAGATGGCAGAGTTAACGCTGATGTTTTAAGCGAATATGATGGAAAGGCAACAATTTCTGCTTGCAAAAAGCCCGGAACCATTAGCAACGCCAGATGGATGCAAAAGATCATCTACTCTTTCAAAATCTTTCTGTACCAAGATCAATTGCTCTATAGTGAGAAGACAAAAGATCAATTGAAAAGTTTTGTAATGTTTTCCACTCTACTTTACTTCCCAGTTTGGTTTAATGCACCCTCAGCAGTGAATGCACCAGCAAATGATCTGCAGCTTTTCAAGAACTTGTCCAGGTGTGTAAATTAATGTTCATTAAGATTTTGAATGCATAACCTAGCATGGTAAGGTAGTGACTATCTAACCTGTCTGCTGTCAAGTTAATATTATGCCCTTGTTTCTGACCACCAATATTACTTTGCAAAGAAAAGAAGTTGTTTTCGATGATTCAAGATTAGATATTGCTTGCCTGATACAGTTATGGAAACCTAATCATATAAAATATGTTTTGCAGGTATCAAAGTGTGAATGAAAAAGTTGCAACTTCAGCACTGTCTACTCTCAAAAGACATCTGTGGTATTTGGCAGAAGAAACTTTTGTGTTGAGCTTATGGAGCAATAATGTACCCACAGAGGTGAAAGATTCCATTGCAGAAGAAATTTTAAACAAAGCTGATTTTGACAACAAGATATCTCTTGGTCATCCAACATTTCCTGAACTTACACCAGACATGGAGTTAGCAAATCTAGTCGGAAAAAATTCCACGTCCGTTTTTCGAGTTTATGGTATTGAGCATGACTAGCTAAAAGCAGATGCCACCGAATGGGAAAAATCAGCAGAATTTTTGAAGGGAAAATAAATCTTTAATACCTTAAAGTTACAAATGACTGTGCTGAAAGAACATCAAACTGATCACTGACTACAGTGGCAACATTGGGAAAGACAGAGACCACAGAGCAAGCCTTTTGCAGAGCGTTGAACACCATCGGAAACAATTAAACATCTTTGAAAAAGCAAAACTTGTGAAATTTCATGAAAAATAGACATATTTGGTAAAAAACCAAGATTTTGATTGTTTTTATTTTATTAAAATTGCCAGAATTGATGTGACAGTTGTATTCCGCTTCAAATTCTGATAAAAATAAGTACAAACATGACTAGTTTATCTTTTAATCGTTTTGCGTGCTTCTGGCCTAAAGGCTACCAGCTCGGAAGCCTAGGGAAGAGCCACCAGAACGGCGACTACTTAAAACAAGCAATGCGAAAAAGTGTCTTCCCACAGGAATCGAACCTGCAGCTACAAATGACGAGGTCCTGCAGCTACAAATGACAGCTACAAAAGACAATTTTTCGCATTGCTTGTTTTAAGTAGTCGCCGTTCTGGTGGCTCTTCCCTAGGCTTCCGAGCTGGTAGCCTTTAGGCCAGAAGCACGCAAAACGATTGCTGCAGGTTCGATTCCTGTGGGAAGACACTTTTTCGCATTGCTTGTTTTAAGTAGACGCCGTTCTGGTGGCTCTTCCCTAGGCTTCCGAGCTGGTAGCCTTTAGGCCAGAAGCACGCAAAACGATTAAAATATTAAAACTCTGGCCTGCAAACGTCAAAAAACATCTTAATTGACTTATTTTGTTACAATAGTTTATCTTTTACAAATTAGGAGTTACCGTAATTTATGTTATACCTTAAGCGGGGGTGATCGCCAAAACTTTGGGGGCGATGTGCCACCCCTAAATGTAAAAATTTAAACAAAACAATTTTTGTGTGAGGTTTTCTCATAGAGGGTCAACAAAAAATTGCTTGGACAAGGTGATTTGAAAACTTTTGTTTTTTTTGGGACACCCTAGTGCCCAGCTCTGCGAATTTCTAGCTACGCGACTGGCTACCATATTTGAAAAGCCTTCATTTTTTACCAGTTAAGTTTCATATTGAATTCAAAATTGCTTTGCTCACACACAAGTGCCTGCATGGTTATGCTCCTACATATTCGAAAAATTTAATCAACTCTCGTTCTGTTTCGGCAAGATATAGCTGGCGTGTTAATGATGATAATTGGCTGCTTCAAACGGTAACTAGCTTAAACTTTGCTAGATCCCAATCTTTGGTTTCGTGTGCATCACCCAAGGTATGGAATTCCTTGCCACTATCTCTGCGTGAAATTGAAACTTTGTCCCTTTTCAATAAACGTTCAAAAGCATATTATTGGAACGACCGACCCTCGCGTCGCGTGTTCCTTTGTTTTTACTCGGCCATTTTCCAACTAACGAGTGCGAAATTTCAAACTTTTGCTTATAACTCGAGAACGGTTTGGTCTAGCTACATGAAATTTTCACAGCAGTTTGAGATTAATGAGTTATATGTTTGCACACAATTTGGAGGCAATAGGTCACGTGACTTCGGTTTTAGAACCCGAAAACCGCCCCGCAAGTTTGGCGTAAAAAGCGGTCTCATTGAAAAACAGCTTAAAGGCGGTGAATCATCCAGCCAATTCCGGTGGTTTACAATTGCTAAAATTGAACTATAATTTTTGATATTTTTTGTTTTGATTTTGGCACTGCGTTTGCAAAGATATTCAACAAATACAAAAAGATGTCGCCCCGAAAAAAGTTTTTGGAAACGCTGAGTTTTGATCTTCCCGCCAAAACCACAGTTCTCTAAACTATTAGGCCTACTGTAATCTTATTAAACTATTAGGCCTAACTATCTCTAAACTATTAGGCCTAATAGTTTAGAGATAGTTAGGCCTAATTAGGCCTAAACTATTTAGAAATAAACTATCTCTAAACTATTAGGCCTACCACAGTTCTCTAAACCATTAGGCCTACTGTGGTTTTGGCGGGAAGATCAAAACTCAGAGTTTCCAAAAACTTTTTTCGGGGGGACATCTTTTTGTATTTGTTGAATATCTTTGCAACCGCAGTCCCAAAATTAAAACAAAAAATATCAAAAATTATAGTTCAATTTTAGCTATTGTAAACCACTGGAATTGGCTGGATGATTCACCGCCTTTTAGTACGGCAAAAAATATTTCATAATGTTGTATGTCTTACGATACCCTTTCATCCCAACCAACCGACTTTTGGCCGCGATGAGGTTTATTTCTTTTTTTTTTCCTTTTTTTTCTTCCTAATTTTTGTACGCTCTTCTTCTCCTAAATCACAGCACATCGAAATCTAATTTTTGTGTAAAGTTGTTGAGCTGCAAATGCAATTTTTTCTCCCGAAATTTTTTGGGCAACTCCACCGGGAACCCACCCAAAATGGGGCCCCCCAAAATCCATTTTTTGAACGGCTTAAGCTAGAGTGCTAGTTGTTTTTGCTATCAGTAGATATTTAACAGACAAATATTTTGAAATAGTTTGGGGGTGCCACCCCCCCCCGGGGACCCCCCAAAAATTAGTTTTTTGAATGGCTTAACTTAGAGTGCCAGTCTGTTATGATATCAGCAGATAGTTAACAGACAAATATTTTGACATAGTTTGGGGGTGCCATCCCCCCATGGACTCCCCCAAATGGACCCCCCAAAAATCAATTTTTTGAATGGCTCGACATAGAGTGCCAGTGTTTTATGATATCTGCACATATTTAACAGACAAATATTTTGACATAGTTTGTGGGTTCCATCTTCCCCAGGGACCCCCCAAAAATTCATTTTTTGAATGGCTCAACATAGAGTGCCAGTGTTTTATGATATCAGCAGATATTTAACAGACAAATATTTTGACATAGTTTGGGGGTGCCATCCCCCCGGGGACCCCCAAAAATCAATTTTTTGAATGGCTCAACTTAGGGTGTCAGTCTGTTTTGATATCAGTAGATAGTTAACAGATAAATATTTTGACATAGTTTGAGGGTGCCACCCCCCCCGGAGACCCCCCAAATGGACCCTCAAAAATCAATTTTTTGATCGGCTCAACTTTGGGTGCCAGTCTGTTATAATATCAGGAGATATTTAACTGACAATTATTTTGACTCTACTTTTCTGGAGGTTCCATAATCAGATATTTTTGAATAATTGCTGATTTTACGGTAGACGAAAAGTACTTTTGAGCGTCACAGCATTAGCTACGCGTCGGTCGTTCACTGGGTTTGCTGGCAAATTCCAATCTAGTTTTAATTTAGCCTTTGAAGATATTACCACTGTTTGATGCCAGTATTTTGCTGCTTATTGCTGTAGAAGAAGTACCTCTGTTGTGTATTAATTTTATTTTTGTAAAGCTGTTTGAATGTTACTTTGGCCCCTTAGTCAGATGCATTGACACTTGTTGGTGTAATCTCTAGGGGGATATAAATTGCAATTATTATTATTATTAGTCAGAAATATAAAACTTGAGTATTAAACATTATTTCGTCACAAAGTTGTCAAATAAGACAAGACTCCCAAACCCCAGCTGAAAATTTTCTCAACTATACATTAGCCTAACGATTAACCACTTCTAAGTGGTAGCAAAACCCGAACCTCCTGAGAAGATCTATACTGAACCTTAGAAACTTTGGATTTATTGATATAAATTTTGACTTGATTGCTGACATCTGAAGGCAATCTGACTGTAACTATAACGAGACTTAAAACTCGAGGATATTTACTCTCTTAAAACTGCAAAGCTAATGTACAAAATTCACAATAATATATCATCTTTTGCAAATTTAGTTAAGTTTTACCCAGATATTCCTGGTTTTACCTAATAAAAAACTGTTATACACATAAGACAAGATTGCGCCACAAAAACAACTTCTATCTTCCTAGAACTAGAACAAGATTAGGGCAAAAGTCTCTTGTCATACGCAGGAATTAAAATTTGGAATGAAATTCCAAGTAGTTTAAAAGAAGTTTCATTCTACAGGTTTAAAAAAGCCGTTAAAGCTCATTTTTTATCAACCTATGAAACCGATAAAAGCTAGAATAACAACTTTCTATCAGCAATGCAGTGGTAATTACAGTAAACATAGGCGCATATTTTTGCTTGAGTTCAACAATAACGTATTCCATTGATTGTATGGCGGAGCTGGTGCATTCATCTATCATACATTTGTACAATACGTCACTCTCATTTTGATGTGCCTCTCAATTATAAGTATTTTTGGAGAAACTGACTGAGGTTGATATATACTGGTGTTGGAAATTGTACCGGTACTGATGACATACTGGCAAACGATTCAAAACAAAGCAAGGAGGTTTTTTTCGCTCAAATTGCCCACTTCAAATTCTATAAAACATAAATAAGCATTATGAATTTCATTGATTTATTTTCTATCCATCTGTCGTTGCAGTATTATTTTATTTTTTAGTATGCTTAGAGTTAGAACGATTCTAATGTTGCCTTGCATTTTCTTTAAATGTTGACTGTGAGTTTTGTGTATATACTGTACAAAATGTACATATCTATGGTGGCCCATGGTTGCCATCCATGTTTTTCAAAGTTTTAAACTTGATTTCAATTTCAAATTCATTTTCAATTTCAAATTCATTTTCAATTTCAAATTCATTTTCAATTTCAAATTCATTTTCAATTTCAAATTCATTTTCAATTTCAAATTCATTTTCAATTTCAAATTCAAAATCAAATTCAAAATCAAATTCAAATCAAATTCAAAATCAAATTCAGATTCAAATTCAAAATCAAATTCAGATTCAAATTCAAAATCAAATTCAAATTCAAATTCAAAATCAAATTCAAAATCAAATTCAAAATCAAATTCAAATTCAAATTCAAAATCAAATTCAAATTCAAAATCAAATTCAAAATCAAATTCAAAATCAAATTCAAAATCAAATTCAAAATCAAATTCAAAATCAAATTCAAAATCAAATTCAAAATCAAATTCAAAATCAAATTCAAAATCAAATTCAAAATCAAATTCAAAATCAAATTCAAAATCAAATTCAAATTCAAATTCAAAATCAAAATCAAATTCAAATTCAAAATCAAATTCAAAATCAAATTCAAATTCAAAATCAAAATCAAATTCAAAATCAAATTCAAATTCAAATTCAAATTCAAATTCAAATTCAAAATCAAATTCAAAATCAAATTCAAAATCAAATTCAAATCAAATTCAAAATCAAATTCAAAATCAAATTCAAATTCAAAATCAAATTCAAAATCAAATTCAAAATCAAAATCAAAATCAAATTCAAAATCGAATTCAAAATCGAATTCAAAATCGAATTCAAAATCGAATTCAAAATCGAATTCAAAATCGAATTCAAAATCGAATTCAAAATCGAATTCAAAATCGAATTCAAAATCGAATTCAAAATCGAATTCAAAATCGAATTCAAAATCGAATTCAAAATCGAATTCAAAATCGAATTCAAAATCGCATTCAAAATCGAATTCAAAATCGAATTCAAAATCGAATTCAAAATCGAATTCAAAATCGAATTCAAAATCGAATTCAAAATCGAATTCAAAATCGAATTCAAAGTCGAATTCAAAATCAAATTCAAAATCGAATTTAAAATCGATTTTAAAATCAAATTTAAAATCGATTTTAAAATCAAATTCAAAATCAAATTTAAAATCGATTTTAAAATGCATTTTAACACGTGGCCCAGCATTGCCAAAACAATAGAACAAACGAAGCCTTGGCCCAGCATTGCCAATTTTGCTACAGCGACTAACGGTTTCTAAAGAGAAACTTTGAAATTGTGAAGTCCTAGGGTAGCCTACCACTCTGCAGTATGAACTAGGCCATAATTGAAATGAATTACGAAGGGACTGACAAAAGACTGAGCTGAAAGAGTGGTATTACAGGCCTAGACCTACGTTGCATTGTGTGTTTGTTGCTAATAAAAGCTTGTATTTTAATTGTACGCTAGAGTTTTCCAGTGTTTTTGTCTCATGCAATTTACAAAATGGTAGGCCTAGATCTTATTGAGTCCTGGTTTATGGACTAATTACTAAGTAGCCCAGAGCAGTAGGCTCGAAAGTTTTTTTGTGAAGTCAGGTCCAGGTTTTCATGCTTAGACAAATAGTCTAATAGGATATTTAGTTTGAAAGATAGCCTAGAATTTGTTCTGAGGGTTCAGTTCAGAGCTAGGTACCAGTAAGTTTCAGATTACAGTTCATATAAACTTACCAACTGTAATACTGTAATCTGTTATACCGGTACAAAATAATAAGTGAATTTGAAAAGTGAAAAGGCAGCGGCTGATGTTAGGGTCTGGGGTAGCCTCTGCGAGATTAAAAATGTCAGAAGTCCCAAACCGAACTTGAATCCTAGTTCAAACCCTGAATCTGTTACGCTAATTAAAAAATGAGTACTGGTAGGTTTGGTAGCCACCCCAGTGTCAGTATGGAGAAGAAGATGATGCAGTTCAAGCAGTGTAATGTCTACTCCTGACTACATGAAGTTTGCTCTTTTGCTGATTTTTGGAAATTTAATGAAAGATTCAAACAGTGCATAGAGCTGTGACAAGCATCATTGAAACACAGATCATCAAAATTATTAAGTTTATTCATTGTTTATATTTGACCACGACAACAATAGCAAATACATACCGGTAGTAATAACACCAGTATGACACATAGAGTCAGGAAAAGGAAACAACAACACAACGTCAGGTCTGAGTTGTCAAGACATAGCCTAAAGCTGACAGAAGATGTTGAAGTTGAAAAGGCGATTTTTATTTACATGATTGCTACACATGTTACACCACTCAAATTAAACATTACAGGTTAAAGAATGCACAATGTAGGCCTAATCCAGAATTAATCACACTCGTTAACATTAGCATACTGGTGCCTAAGATCTGAGATGTAAGTCAATATAACCTGATAACTGCTGGAGTAGTTGTTTGAGTATCAGGTATATAATTGATGGAGAGGAAATTATTGTTTACTTTACCACTTGTACGTATCAATCACAACATCAGTCACTTTCCTAAAAAATGAAAATAAGGGTTCTGTGTTGAGTTTAACCTGTTGACTGTAGTGGAGATTTTATTTTTGATAAGTCTGAAGTGGTAGTGTTACATACTGGTAAGTGGATAAGCACTGTTAGGGATGGAGTAAGGAGTATATTTGGTATGTGCAAGACTTTTTATAATTTTTTAATGAATGGATAAGTTAATTTATTACTTGGGTCATGGGCTACTTTTGTTGATAATGCTTGTGTGCATCTGTGGATATGTCATGCAGTAATTATCATTCATGCAATAGATACATATATGACAAAATGCAACACGTAGGGTAGAGTCAATGCAGTGGTAGGTATCACATCAGACTGTTCCAGAAAGTGCTCGATAACTGGTTCAACGTTAGAGCTAAATTACAGTAAATATATACCACTTTTAAATTTTGAAATCTAAAATCTATCTAAAACCCATGAGACTGTTTCACCTAATAAAAGATCTTCAGGGGTCTAAAAAATAAATCATGCGTTGAAAAATACATTGAAATAAAAGGTAAAAACTGACGTCGATAAAGCCATAAATTTGACACTGTACTGATAGACATTGGGAAATACTGTGATGCATTAGCAACTGAGCAAAAACCTGAACGCAATAAAAATCGCAAGAAAAAATTATATTGCAAGCAAGGTCACTACAAAAGAATGTCGTGAGATGACAAAAATACAAGCAAGTGCTGGAGTGTAAAGTAATGGTACAGAACTCGCAGAAACTTGGAAGTGACTATTTCACCGGAGATCGGTCACCGAAGTGGAAAAGTCACATCTGCGTAACCGACTTTCGGTCACGGAAGAATTCATTTCAGCACTACGGCAACCGGCGGTCGGTCACGCAAGATCGAAAAGTAACAGTTCGGTAGCCGTTTACGGTTGCCGTAGTATCACTTTGAAAGTTCGGTAACCGATTTTTCGGTTACAGAAGTTTCAAACCAACACTACGGTAACCGATGCTGTAGGGTTAACTAAATAACTGAGATATTGTCAAATTAGAATGCAAAAAAATGAGAAAATGGACGTGCAGTTGTCCAAAGTGGTGCAGCGATTAGGCAATACGCATTGAATGATAATCATGAACCATTAGGAAAGCTGAAGGGAAAGCATAAACCTGGTACAGGTAAACGAGTACCGGTAGCTTATTCGTGCTGTACAGTATATGCAGTACAACCGGTAGAACTGTCGTGCGTATTGGTAATTGGCCTGCGCGTTAGTGCAAGTTAGCAGATGCGGTAAGCCTAGTAGCTATCCTACGCAGTCAGTTGAGTTACGGATTTACCCTATTGCAGTAGGCTAGCCTACAAGTCAGAAGTAGACAGGTAGGCTACTGAGGAAAGTGCTGCATCACTCACCAGGCATTGTTTGTTGCCTTACTTGCTCGTTAGGTACAGGCATCACATATTTAGGCCTATAGGGTAGAGTCGCCTACCATGTATAGGTCAATAGTTCTAATTATATGGATTTTCACAATTTAAGTGGTAGGCTACCGGTAGTTTACGGTACTTTTCTTTCAGAGTTGGATCTAAAATCAAGTTATTAATACCAGACTCCAGGTATCCTAGTGCCAGTCTTTGGACTTTGAAACACAAATATTGGCTTGACATAGGTCTGTCTACCAGGCTTACCCGTACTTACTAAGCGCACACTACAGATAGCCTAGACAAGATCTATCAGTAGGCTAGACAGAACCAGGTTTGTCGACCAGCTGCAGAGGTGGGCATAAATAACTTTATATCAAAAGCACAGCGCAACGATCTCTTCAACCAGTAAAAGCGCAGCGCAAAATGCACAATTTAATTTTTTTAATTTTTGAACCTGAGCGCAACTTCCGCGATAGGCTAAACTTTTTAATTCAGTTGACATGCAACACAATTTCGCCATAGCGGAACAGCATTTTTGAACCAAGTTAAAGCGCAATCTAACTTCCACAAAAGAAATTTTCCAATACAATGGAAATACTGCATATTTTTGCAACTTTAGGCAAAAATAAGTAAATAATTTGCTAAAGAAGGCCGGCATTAATCAAAATTATGCTCGAAATGAAATGAAATCAAGTTCAGTGTATCTGATATAGAACTGCGTTATTAATCGAAAAAAAATTGAAAGCGCCTCAAATTTTAAAGACTTTAGTCTGCAACGCAATTTCTGGAATGTTTTAAAATAAAAAATTAAAGCGCAATGCAACTTCCGCAATTGTGGAGTTTGCGGAAGTTGCGCTTCTAATTGCACTTTGCCCACCTCTGATCAACTGTCATTGTGCAGTTAATGTTATAGATGCTAGACAAGTGGCAGAATTAACTTATCTTTGGATCAGTCTTTGCAAAATTTTAGAAAAGGATAACTTTGCAGCATTTCTTGGAGAATAAGAAATGCGATGTATATATAATGAATGAACATTGTGTTCTTATCGGTAGTTATTCTGCACTGTGCAAGAAATTTTGAAAGTCTTTTGTTTCTCTTTCTAAAGTCACAAAATTTTGAAATGCAGGTTGCCAATGATATAAAGTCAAGTGGATCAAATCTATTTTTACGGACAAGGGATATAAATAGTGGAACAAGGTTTAGGGTACCTCTTTAATATACTGTATACCTCAAGTAGTTCTCATTTTAATGAAACCAATATCGAGCTGTATCTCTTTAATAAAGCATCGACTCAGAATAGCAGTCAGTGAATTTGAAATAAGCCTTTATCCTACTAAGTACTGGTACTATCCTCAGAGCTGTCTTGCCCTAACTTTCACTTTTTGGCAAAATCACTTTGCGATAGAGCTGGCAACGAAAGAAATATATACTGCTTGAGATCGATTTTATGAAAACTATTTTTGGTAAAAAAAATGTTTCCCAAACCTTCTTCCCTTATTTCCAGATCTTATTTATCTGCACCAATAGGTTAGATTTAATCTGCTTGATTCTGCACCACTGACAACTTGTGTTTTGAAATTTTGTGTCATCAGAAAAAGATACAGTAGCTTTGCAAAATCTGCTGAATAAACAACACAATATTCAATTATAGAGCATCTCTAGAAATTTTGCAAATTATTTGCATTTTTTCAAAGTGATCTTTTTTTGATGTCATGAATTTCAAAACGAAGGGTTGCAATTGTACTGTGGCAAACAGATTAAAAGGACATTCCCATCAAAAATGTATTTGCTGGGTTTTTTTCAAAAAATTTAGACAAATTTGAAGACCAGCTTCACCACATTTGAGCTTTTAATGATCTTTCGTTCCCAAGATATGATAGTTTAGATTTCCCCTTAGAAAAGCCTTTTTCTCTCAGAAATTTTGTCAGGGTTGCCAACAGGGATGTGGAAGCAATCAAATTTTTAATGCTTCAGCTTCCAGCTCCTCTTGAAGTTTTATGCTTCTGAGTTCGCTTCCGCTTCCTCACCTTTGGAATTTTTTTGCTTCCTGCTCCGGATAGAATTAGTCGCTTCCGAGTTCGCTTCTGCTTCCAGTCTTTTTCATCAAAGTGCTTCCGCTTCCACAAAAAATCTGAAATTAACCGCTTCTGCTTCCATCTTCCGCTTCCACATCCGTGGTTACCAACTACAGACAAAATTTCAAAAAGTTGCTGCATGTTTGTTATCAGTAATTTTCAACGATTCTTGTGCAGTAAAATAGTTGCCAAAACAAAGTTGAGGGTCCAAATTGTAAATTAATTGCTTTTCAAGTAAATTCAAGCCAACTTTCCAAAAGTTAATCTTATGTCACAAATTGACAAAATAGCAACACTGAAGTAAGAAGAAAATTGTTAACTGTGAACTGCAATATCTTGAGAAGTAGACATAGGATGTTCTAATTTGTTGAGGATGCATTTGAGGCTTTTCCTGACATTTTAGTCAAGAGTGAACAACTTGACTTGAATACCCTTGGACAAGGAAAATAGTGGAACAAGATTTGGAGCACCTATTTATTACCTCAAGTAGTTTTCATCTTAATAAAATTGATCTCAAGCAATGTCTCTTTAAGGCTATCATACCTCACAGTCTTTTGGCCACTAATTTAGTAATCAAAACCCAAGGCTATCTATCTCCATATTATATACTCCTTATGCTATCAGTAATCATACCCCCTCACCTCTCTAATCACCATACTTTATAATTGGTGTTGGGCAAGTTAATGAGAAACATTAACTTCTGTAAAAGTTAATTTGCTAAGAATTTTTTAACAACTTTTTAACTAAGTTAAAGTTAAGTAGTTAACTGAAAAACAACAGCAACACAAGTTAAAGTTAATTGTTAATTCGTAATTTTTAAAAAAATTCTATATTAATCCGCTGTTGATGCCCAATAAAATGATTCCATTTCCATACAAGATAAAAATTACTCCTGATTTGTGTTACTACGGTATTTACTATTCTAATACAGATAGACAAAATGGAAGCCTTTTTTTAATTCATTTTTTCATATCTATTATTATGGCAGTAAGACGCATGGTGTAGCCTAGAAGTTTAACGGATTAACGGAAACATTAAAGTAGTTTAACAAAAGTTGTAGTTACTAAGTTAACTCACAACAGCTTTTTAACTCGTTAATGAAAAACTTAACTTTGTTATTAATGAGTTAATGCCCAAAGCTGCTTATAACCATCATCAAACCCAGGGTGCAGACTCAATGGATTTTTATTTGAATTGAAGTATAGTCTATTCTGACAAGTGTGAGTTTTTTTGCTTTTTTTAGTTTAAATACAGCAAAAATATCAATTTTTTCTAGTTTGGGGTTCATTCTGACAAAAATGCTAAGTCTACTTTTCGGCTAATTGCTCTCATTTTCTATACAACATGCTGTGTTTCTATGTTGCCACAGCATAAACAAATGAATGATAATCTTAATTTACCCTGCATAATTAACAAAAAAAATTTTTTTGACATTTTTTTTGGTTTATGAGGTTCTTTTCAGTGAACTCAAACTCGATCAGTTTTATTTGAGTTTAGACAAATTATTTTTTTGAGTTCGAGAAATTGATTGTTTTTATTCAAGTTCAAGTTTGAGTTTGCAACCCTCATCAAACCCTTTATTAGTGCCTTGTTATTTGAATTCAATGACTTTATTTTTGTGATTTACTGTATTTTTTGAAGTATAAAGTGCATGATCAATACATGACCTTTATTGCTATTATTTTCTTATAGAAGGTGCACTATATATATGAGATGTTACTTAAAGAGGTCTAAAAATTGTAAAACTCTAAATAGCTCTGATTTAAATTGTAAAGAGAAAAAGAGTATAACCTAATTCATATCAGGGTTCAAAATTAACATTTGCCCGCTTGCTCAAGGCAAGTTGAAATCGCCTCATGCAAGTTATTTTTCAGCTTAGCTTGCCCGATGGGCAATCTGACAAAATACAGCGTATTAAACAACATCACAAAGATTATTCACAGATGCATTTTAGGTCTGCTTTTGCTGCAATAAAGTAAAATATGCCAGTAGAGAAAGCTGTTGCTTCCTTTATTTTAGTTAGCACTTTGTAAGTGTCACAATTAACACTTTGTTGTAATCTTACGCACATTATTAATTGCAGTTAACTCTTCTTAATCGCAAGTACATTTTTAATACCCAGACACGTTAGGGAACTTTTTGGCACAAAAAGCTACTTTTTTTTAAGAAAAAATTTCCCACACTTGCCTCATAAACCTCTGTATCAGATATCACAAGTGCTACACTGCGTTACGTAAAAGCAACGTCAAAAATTTTGCAATTTTTTTGTTATGATTATTTTGAAAACACTTTAGCTCCTATTGCAAAAAATTTCGGCTTTTTAGCTAGTGTAGTTTCCAAAATATTTGAATTAAAATGTGTTTGCGAAAAACTGCAACATTAGTCAATATCACTGTATGTATCGTAATAATTGAAATAATTACAATCAAAAAATCAATTTTGTGTAGTGCATGATTGGAAAGAGTTACTTACTGCATCATATTAACATAGCATCGCCTACAAAAACTTGATTCTCAAAATAGGATATGCAACTACGTGTATTTTGTAAATTCACTGCTTTTTGCGTAGAACTGAGAAGTACATTTCACAAATTTTTTTCCAAAGTTAAACAACCTCTGAACTTATTGCACCTATTTGTTTCGAGCAAGATGAAATTTGATATCACTTGCTCAATGGGCAAGTTGTTACAAAAGTTAATTTCGACCCCTGCATATATAAGGGGATCACGTCTTTTCGGTGCGACCATTTTGGCGCGACCATTTCGGCACCACCTATTTCGTTGCCGTTTGTTTTCTGCACAGATCGTTTCAGCGCCAATGCGGTGCTCTTTGACAGTTCACTTATTTAGGGTTTGGGTTAGGGTTAGGGCTTTGGGTTAGTGTTAGTAAAAAGCACAGAATGTTGGCGCCGAAAAGGGCCGCGCCGAAATGGTCGCGCTGAAAAGTCATGGACCCATATATATGAGGCACAACTTCAGTTTTTTGAAAATTTTAGTAACGGTATTTTAAGTGCGCCTTATGGTCTGAAAGTTATGGTATTTTAACCATGTTTTAACAATGTGGTATTTAGCTTTCTAGTGCGATGGTGTCCAACGATCCAACTTGAAATAATAGCAAGCTTGGTGCAAGCAAAATACCGGTACGCAACATCGAACGAAGTCAGAACGTTTGGATTGCAGAATTGTTGATTAAACCCTTAAAAAGCTAAACTAGCTCTGTCAAAAATCTGGGGGGGATATTTTAGATAACATCCCCCCCTGCCAAAATTCTGGGGGGGATATATCCCCCCCGGGATATACGCCCATGGATTTATGCAATGTTCTGTGTTTTCAAGGATAGATTCTACTTTCAAGAATAAACAATACAGAATAGTAAAGATGATACTGAAAAGAAGTAAACATACTATTAAAATAATGCTGCAAAAAATGATAACGTCAAGAAATTCCAAAAAATATACAAATGTTTTCGACCATGTTCCTTTAGTATCTGATCTAAAAAAACAACAAATGGCCACAAAATTACACAAGTGGCCCAAGGGTGCCCCTAAATGACAGCAACAATGACTGAACGAGTAACGAGTCATCAAATTCCTCAAAGATTCATTCTCAAAAACTGTGAAAAAATTCCACAGTAAGTACTTTGAAAATCTGTTTATGTTATACTATACAACTTATAGTATCATTACCAACTAATTTTGCGTGAGAAATCATTGTGATTGTTTAAAATGTACGGCTACTTTCATATCACTGTAGGCACTCTTTAGTTACCAATACATGCAGCATTTAGGGTGATTTGTTTAAATAATGGATAATATTTCTGGAACACACTACAAATAAATAGGAACAAAAGTAGTTAAATCTTGAGTAAAGTAAAGGAAAGGTTTTTCAACATAATTTGATGGAAGCCTAGTTTAAAATACAGTAATAGACTAAGCTAGCCAAGCCAACTCAACTGACCGCTACAAACTGACTGCGAGCCAACGGTTTCATCACAAAGTGAGGGTTTCTGGGGCAAGATGGCTCTGGGGATAGTAAAATATTTTCATAATCGCCCTTCTTAGCCAATCGGCATCATTTGATTTGCGGTCAGTTTGTCATGGTCAGTTGTTATGGACCCAAGGCTAGCATGAAAGTTTGTCAATTTTATCAGTTTGCTGATGTAAAAAGTCGACAATTTGCCGACTTTCATAATTTGTTACTAACATTTATAGCCATTGGTTGTAGTTCAGATAGTATTGTACTGCATTACTATAGCATTAAAAGTTTAAAAACTTACATAATGCGTTGGTGTAAACAGGCTTCACCACTTTTGATGATAATGTAGTTATTTATTTGCTAAATATTTTTTTAGAAACAGCGGATATGAAAAAGAATCTGAAGTTATCTTGCATCATGGGAAGAAAATGTAATGCACAAAAAAAGGCTACGCTATTTCAATTAAACCAATCTTCCAAATGAAGAAGATGCTCTTCTTCGCTGAAAAGGGAGCTTTCAAAACCACGCAATATTTTAAAGAGATTTTGTTGTAAAATGGTTTGTGATATTTCGCTGTCAACTTTTGATTTACATCATTGAAAAGTTGAATTCTTCTAAATCGTGTTTACCTCAACAGAAGCTACGAGTTTATTTTTTAAGCATGTGATGTATTTGCTATTCAAACATGCCGGACCGATTTATGTATTGTGTTAGCTATCATCATTTGCTCATTCATTCTGGATGTTTTGTGAAAACTAAAAGGGCATTCAATTTGTCTTGACTAAAACGTTGAGAAAAGTCTAGCATGCATTCTCACTAATTTTGAGCTTTCTATTTCGTACCGTTTTCAAGATACTGTGTTTCAAAGTTAACAATTTTCTTCTTGAGTTGCCACTAATGCAATTTTGTCAGGGTTATGATGATAGAAGATTAACTTTTAGAAAAGTGAGACGTGCTTTTACTCAAAAGACTGCTAATTTGCAATTTCTTCTCAACTGCATTTCGACAGCAACGCTCTCTCATAACACTTGTTAGTAGTTGAAAACAAGTAGTAACTTTTGAAATTTCGCTTTTAATGCAACTTTACAAAATTTGCAAGGGGAAAACCTTACATTTTAACTTTCATGTCTTGAAAATGGCTCAATGGAAAATTGTGGAAAGATGAAATTTGGTGAAAATATTCTTAAAATCTGAATATTTTGAAGAAAAAAAAAAGAAAAACAAAAACGTCCGCCTTGATCGCATCGAATGGCCCAGTCTACATTATGCATAAAATCATCAACGTACGAGCGTATCCTTAGTTTATTTTCGCCAACTGGAATCTAGTACGATAACAAGGCGGTACGCCGCGCGTACTAAATTCTGTTTTAAAAAAAAAAGGCTACGGTCGTACGCTCACGATTTTACGCCCAGTGTAGACCTGGTCTCAAGCGAACTACATCATGGATTTTACTAGTTTGGGCCCACACGACAGAAGTTTTCTCGTACACATTAACTGCGAAAAATTTTTAAGGTAGGCTACCGAACGAAATACTCGTTAAAAGCAAGGGGTTGTTTTTACACGTTTATCTGGAGCTCTGAGAGCTGGCTAACATCATTTCGCTCGCCAAGTTGCTTCGATCGATTGCGAGATATAACTTGAGTCAAAATACGTCACATTTTTTCGCCAACTTAACGAAGATTTCAAAGCGCTCTTCAAGCGTGCGAGTAATGTTTTTTGGTTCCCAAAAATTCAATGGCGAAATGTTGAAAACTTCTACCTAAAGCGAATTTTTGCTGAAAATTACTTAAAATCGTCGCCATGTTCGCAATTAGACTGCTGAGAAAGCGAATTGCATTTAGAACCAAGGCGTAGCCGGGGAGGGGGCGGCCCCTCCTCCTTAATTGAAATGCTACCAATGATAAAAATATCACAAAAAAAGACTATTGTTTCTTCAGTTTCTTTTAGCATCTTCGCGTACAACAGTAATTAACAATAGTATTGATTTAGGGGGCTCGGGCCCCCTCAATTTAATTTTTACCAACCAATTTAAATGGGCCCCCTACAATAACATTTAAATGGCCCTTAATTGAAATGCTATCAATGATAAAAATGTCACAAAAAATATTTGTTTCTTCAGTTTCAATTTTTTTTTAGCATCTTCGCGTACAACAGTAGCTAATAATAATATTGATCCAGGGGGTCCGGGCCCCCTCAATTTAATTTTTACCAACCAATTTAAATGAGCCCCCTACAATAACATTTAAATGGCCCTCAATTTAAATGGGCCCCCAACAATAATATAGTTCCAGGGGGCCCGCTCAATTTAATGTTTGCCAACCAATTTAAACGTATAGCCAGAGTAACATTAAGGGTTTTTTTCTAAAATAATCGCAATATATAGCAACCACAAAATTTGGTGCATTTTAGGCTTAGGCCTATCACTTTTATTTATTTACATTATTTACAATTTCTCTAAACGAACGTTTTCGGCACTACCACTGGCCCTCTTCAGGAATATCTAAATAGCAATAATAACTTTAAGAATCCGAATCAAATAATAAACTAATCTTCAAAAGGTTAAAACATTGCTGTACTTTTTTAGTGTCTACTAGCCTACGTTAAACTCAGCAAGAACGATTCAAATTTACAATTGAAATGACAAGAGTTAGCAATTATGACGAAACAAGCATTATGATTTCAGAAATATAGCAAACACTAAGTATGTCCAACAACTGTCATTGAATTTTATGGTTAAAAAACTTGCAGCAGAAATGATGATCCGTTTGCGTAAAGTTGTTGGACATACTTAGTGTTTGCTATATTTCTGAAATCATAATGCTTGTTTCGTCATAATTGCTAACTCTTGTCATTTCAATTGTAAATTTGAATCGTTCTTGCTGAGTTTAACGTAGGCTAGTAGACACTAAAAAAGTACAGCAATGTTTTAACCTTTTGAAGATTAGTTTATTATTTGATTCGGATTCTTAAAGTTATTATTGCTATTTAGATATTCCTGAAGAGGGCCAGTGGTAGTGCCGAAAACGTTCGTTTAGAGAAATTGTAAATAATGTAAATAAATAAAAGTGATAGGCCTAAGCCTAAAATGCACCAAATTTTGTGGTTGCTATATATTGCGATTATTTGGTATAAAAAATCGACCTCTTTGCCGAAACTATATTTTTTCTAAAAGTTGCCAAATGAGGCCCTCATCTAACCTTTTTATGAACGCAATGCAATACCATTAACCAGAGACGGATTTAATATATGGCTCAGTGCTAGGGGCCCCGCACTCAGATAAGACTTTGTTTGGTCTTCACCTGTATTTGGAAGAAAAATATTGCAAAAATCCCAAAGTGCCAAGGGCTCAACTCAATGTAAATCCGACCCGGGCTATAACATGGTTTGTAGGCGTAACTATCTGCTGTACATTTTTCAATAACAATTCACCTTCACCTCGCCAGTTTTTATGCAACAAAATACTTTTTAAAAAAATTAACTACAGTAAAGGAAATGCTCATTTAACAAATTTTTGAATTGAGAGGGCCTGCGCCCCTTGGCCGTATACGTACTCCTATAACTGGTTGTTTTCATGACAAAACAATCTCTAGGGAAAATATTTGACTGGATTGTTATGTACTGCTAAAAAACTGCAGGATGCAATGCAATTTACTTCCCCCTACTGGGCCAAATCACTTACAAAATTTAACACCAAAATGCAGAATTTTAGACGTGTTTTGGACTTAAATTGCAAGCAAAAGGAAAACTGAACAACTTAATTTTTTCTATTGGCTTTCAAAATGTTAGAAATCCAGTACTTTCAAAAGGCTATGAATACGTGCGAAATGTGATCCGATGGTATTAAAATAGCTTTTTTTTTCCAAAAAATAACGAAAAATTGCCCAGCGTCTGGGGACTTCGCCCCAGATTCCATAGCCTCGGGCGGCATAGGGCTCCGCCCCCAGACCCCCGTCTGTGTTACGTTTGAATTACGGTCCACTTCTTTACTTAAAGACGTCTCCCAATTTAGACATTTCCGCATTTTAACTGTTGGTTTAAGCCCTCTCCCATGAACGAGTTTCTAGTTACGAGCCAACACCAGGCCACGGCTTCTGATCTTCTATTTTACGATATCTTTACCCCCACAAAAAATTCTCTTTCGAAGTTTCTGATGACGTCATTGCTTGTGGTTTGCCCCCCCCCCCCCCAATGGAAAATCTTGGCTACGCCTATGTTTAGAACCATTTGTTATTTCGTCGGATAAGGAAAAATTGCGTAGCACCAGTTGACAAAATTAGCATTACACACTTTTTATAACGAAAAATAAGAAAAACAATGCCAGCCTCGGCAGCAAAATAAAACAAAAACAAACGAAAAAATTTGAGTGATTTTGTGCTTGCAAGCAAAATTGCAATTATTCCAAGATTATAGAGTGCTGTTGCTCTGCGCAGGCAATTGAGAAAATTTGTTGGCAATTCAACTTGAAAAAAAGCTTGTTTTTTCTCGTTTGCAAATTTACGATGCCGCAAAAGCAGTGGAGAAAGCTTTCACTTAAAGCAGACAGAGCAATAGGAATTAAACCGTGTTACAAACATGGCCGCTAAAATTGACATCGAGGCTCTCAAAATTTTTACAAAATCAAGAGCAAATGAAGCTGAAAACCTGCAAAAAATAAAAACAGCCAGTATCGACTCAAGATTTACCGGTTCTAAAAAAAAGTGTACTTCGACTTGGTCACGTTTGAAAAATTTTGAAACCAAAATTACTGTTAACATATAAATATAAGTTTAACCACCAACAACCTCAAGGGCGCTTTACGTCATTTAAAAAAATTCTAGTATGGAAAAAAATTGTTCTTTTTTAACATTGATCCAAACCAGTAGCGTAGCCAGGGGGGGGCTCGAGCCCCCCATTGGCTTGTGAAGTATGCAAAATCGCACGTTTTTGTTGCTTTTTAGGCCGATTTTTGGTGAAAAATTGAAAACAGTCCCCCCCAAAGGAAATTGGGTGCGAAGTTGTGATGTAGATGTCGTGATTCGGTGTGAAAAAGTGTCTGAATTTCCGATTTTGGCCTAAAAATCAGACTCAATTTCGGTGTAGACCTTTTTTGTTTGTTTTGGAGACCACTTGGTTTTGGGCTGAAAAATTGTTTGAACTTCCGATTTTAGCCGAAAAATCAGACTCAATTTCGGTGAAGACCTTTTTTTTTTGGAGACCTTCTGTTTTTGAGCGGAGAAAACGTTTGAATTTCAGAGCTTTCCGAGAAATTCCGTCACAAATTTCGGACAAACCATGTGAAACTTATTCAAGAATAATGAAAATTCGGGTTAAATTCCTTTGCACTTTTCTCACTCTTTCAAAAGAGCCCCCCCCCCTTTTCCAAATCCTGGCTACGCGCCTGATCCAAACATATAATTAAATTTTTTCCTTCATTAACTAATTTAATCTAAACTGTGACTGAGTCGTTGGCATTAAAATTCGAGTTGAATCTTCTACATAAATGCGACTTGAGTTGTTTCAAAAAGTCATAAATTGCGACTCTGGTCAAAGCTCTGACTAGAGTCGTTTCATCCCTGAATTTAAATTAAATGCACACTTACCAAGAGGTGTTTAGAATCGGAGATAAAATAATTGCTTTTACCTGACTATGTTTTGTATTGTGTGTTTTAAACTGATTTTTATTAATGTGCGAATTTGGAAATAAATTCTACTTATACCGTTATAAGATATTTTGAAATACTTGTGTACTAGTGTGTTTTCAAGTTTGGGTTAATTTTGTGGTCAGAAACCTAACTAGTGTATTTGCAGTAGTTAGAAAATGTAATCAATAAAGAATGACATTGTAATTTCATCTTGGTTTTGTAAGTATAGCTCATGGCCAAAAGACAAGGAGTTACAGCGTTTGCCAACCTCTATCGTCTATATCGGGGGTTCTCAAACTTTTGGTGTTGTGGAGCCCGTGAAGAGGTTGACCATTATTTTCGGAGCCCCACTATAAATTTCTAAACTAAAAACAAAGTAAACGAATAGGTTGCGAAGACCCTAGGTTTTTTAGCGGAGCCCTGGGTCTCCGTAAGGAGCACTTTGAGAACTTAAGGTCTATGGAGTCGAGGACACAAGGCTCGAGGCCAAGGACGCAAAATAAATCCGAGGCCAAAGGGGAATGCTCAAGGATACAGGTGCAAGTGTTATCAAAAAAACGGTCTTCAAGAAAATTTTTCAGGCGATCTCCAAAAAAAAAACAAAAAAAAAGGTCTTCAAGAAAATTTTTCATGTGATCTCCAAAAGAGGAAAACAAAAAAAGTCTTCGCGAATATTCCGCGAGGTTTCTGGCGTTTTCCAACTACATTTTAACCGTTTAAAAAAAATAATGCTGTCCTTGAGCCGAGGACAGAAAAATTTTCTAGGACTTGAGGCCAAGGCCTTGACATTCGAAGCCAAGGCCAAGGACTTCAAAATGTATCCTTGAGTCTTTCACCTCAATGACTTCACTTCAATAATGTGTCCTTCACCTCTGGTATTTGAGATTCCCGTCAATCAAAGAAAGCTGTAGCCAGTATATTTCAGCTCTCGAACACTTGCTTGTTTGCAAATATTCGTTCTTAAGAAATGTAGTTAGTATGGTGGCTGTGGCGTGAAGGAACTGATCATGTTTATAGCGCGTGCAAATGCTGAAATCAAGCAGACCATGTACCAAATGATTTATCCGAGTGAATCAAATTCCGAACGCTTCAACTTGTTTCTGTGTCATGTTTTTGCTATGTATCAGCGTTGCTCCATATCTGCCTCGTTTGAGTGATTCAGATTCCCAAACGAATGGTTTTCTATCTTTTTTTATCTGTGGGCGCGCGAGCTCAAGTTAGTTTCTTTTTTGCCAAATTTCGACGTCATTAGGACAAAAGAGGCAGAGATGGAACCTGTATATAAAACTTGTTTCGGGCGTGGCATCATATAGTATAGTATAATCACGTAGAGTCATATAGTCATGTAATCGTATAGTCATATAGTTATAGATATAGATGTATAGATATATAGGGATGTAGAGTTGATACAGAGCTTACACAAAGCTTACAGAGTTTTTAGAGTTAAGCGTTTTAGAATTCTAAGCGCTTTAGAATTTGACCGTTTGTTACTAATTTTTGGCTTGATAGATTTAACAAGAATAATCACAAAAACAGCATTGGTGTGCAATTTAACAATGAAGACATAGGAGTCAGATTAGCGCAACCTTAAGTCATCATCCTACATCCATCCTCAACCATTCATCCACTTCCATAGTGGCGAACCTTTGGCAGCACTGTTTTGGTAGAGGAGGTTAATGGAACAAGATTTAATCAGATATAGCTAACACAAAAGTTCAAATGCACAAACGTCGTTGGTTGTCGGTTACGCAAGTGTCGGTTTTAGCACTTGGGTGACCGGCGATACGCTTCAATGCTCATCGTTATGTCTTGGTTTATTAGCGCCATTTGTGAGGTATCTATCACAGACTTGAATGGTCGAGTGGTAAAGACTTCGGAGCGTGAATCATCAATGCGTTGGGATTCGGGTTCGAAACCCGTGAAGATCGAAGGTGAGTTCACGTCAAAGTTGGAAGAGTCGAGTACCGAAAAAGCCAAGTGAAGCCGAGAGAAAGAGTCAGAAACGAAGGAGGTAACAACAAGTAAATACAATACAGTACCAAAAGAAGAGCAATGACAGATGAGAGAGAAAGACAAAAACCCGCATATGAAAATGAGAAAAAATTTCAAATAGAGAGAATAAAAATTCAAGTAGAGAAAATAAAAATTTATCTTTCTCCCCAACGTTTTTCGGCTACCCAACTATTACAAGTGAAACTACTGTAGCCGGAAAATCCGGTCACCGTAATATTCATTTTCCCACTTGCGTAACCGGAGTTTGTGACCTTATAAGGTAATATTTTCGGTTACCGTAATACGACTTTTCTCGTTGCGTAACCGGTTTTCGGTGAAATAAAGCCTTCCAAGATTTTATGGTTTACCAGCATGTAAACAAGAAAGCTAAAATTTTACCATTAGCCTCCTTCCACATAGCCCAATTAAATGCAAACAGTTTAATCAGGTTTGCACTGCCAATTTCTATGCCACGTTTTAAAAGCATTATTTTTTATCAATAATAACGCCCCAAAATTAAATTATTTTTGAAAAAAAATGCAAAACTTTCAAGCGCTGGGGGCTCTGCCCCCAGACCCCCGTGCCTCCGGCAGCTGGGGGCTTTGCCCCCAGACCCCCAATAGCCTCTGGCAGCTGGGGGCTCGGCCCCCAGGCCCCCAAAACAGCCCCCCAATCGCGAATTTATAGCCTAGCTACGCGCCTGCCGCACTTTGGAATATTTATAA